>JAWWEU010000040.1:61088757-61119369 GCA_035583155.1 Acropternis orthonyx | reverse complement strand
TTTACCTTTAAACCAGCACAGCACACACAGACATTGAACACTTCTGGATCCTGCTCCTTATTACTAGTAAATTACTTTTTTATCAGTTTGCTGATTCTTTTCTCCCAACTACTCCAAGGAAACGCTCTGCTTTTCTTTCTGCAGAAAATCTAAACAGGGTCATTCACTGATGCCTATTCCTACAGTTTTCTGCTACTATTGAGCAATACAGAGTCTAATTGTATATATATAAAGCAGAGACACATCTTATGAGTGAGAGTTCTCCAGTGTCAGGGAAGTTTGTGCCTACAAGTTGTCTTTGGATAGTCAGAAAGATCGAAAGAAAAAGTAGAGGACTGGTGGCAAGCAGAATGACAGCTATAATTTTTCCTTTAAAACAGCCAGAACTTCTGTACTGGGTCTCCTGATAGAGAAATCAAGTCTTCCTCTTCTCTCAGATATACTACCACCATGTTAGTAAGAATCATAGTCAATGAAGAAGTAAAAAGTTCATTAGTGATGGGCCCAAATACTGATACTCAGAAATGGGTTTGAGGCCAGGCAAAAGTTTAGTCCACATGTGTGGGAAAAAAACAGGAGAGAGTAAGCAGTGCATGCAACCTACATCTCTGGCTTGAACAAACAAGTTGGTCTTTTAGGAAGTCATCTTTCACAGACATTTTCCAGCTGTTTCCTCTGTTCTGACTCAAAGAAGACCTTAACTATGTTAGTTGGCATTTATGTCTGCTTTTGCAGCCCAGGCACTGCCAAGTGCCTCAGGTCTTCCAGCCAACTGCACATTATTCCAGGATGGGTACAGCGTTCCTCTCCTGTGGTTTTTGTTTAAACCACCTCCATTGCATACCACAGAGAAGACAGCTGTGCAGGGAACATGTGCCTGGCTGGGAAGTGTTCCTGGTAAACTACTAGGTTCAGTATAGGGTCTGAGAGGAAGAAGATTTTAAAAACAGTGCTGATGTTTTGATTATAATCTAGAGATTTGCAAAGAGGGGTAGAGAAATTTACTCCTACTCACCTGTAATTGAAAATACAAATAGTAATTAGCTGGTGTTGTTTTCCCAAAGGTAAGCGTGTGCCTACCTGTGACACTGCATGTGGCTGATCCAGCACCAGAGAGGCAGACTATGGCTGCAGGCAGCCTACAATGCAGCTCATCAGAGGCAAACAAGTGAATTTTCAGTCTTCAGTGAGTTTTCGAATGTTACTAGTCTTATTTATTCAGAGAGCTGTTTTTAAGGGTCCTTAAGAAGAAGAAGGTGGAAGGTGGATCTTCTCTCCTTAAGAAGAGAAGGTGGATCTGGTGTCTCAGATTCATCACAGTAACCTGTCCCCAGCAACAAGCAGTGGTAGGTGCTGGAGAGTTTCCTCTCACAAACACTGGCTGAGCAGTCTTCTCCAGAGATGTGGCACAGCTAGTACTGCTCAGTATTCAGGCATAAGGACAAGATGACCACTCTCAGATATGCTCACTCTCTGATGCTGAGTGTCCCACTTTGGATTACTGTGAGATCCCTATTTGCTTGTGGATGTTTAGGGAGAAACTCTGTGAAGAAGACTTTTGGCATTGGTTCTTAGCTAGAAGAGTATAGGTCTTCTATTCAGATAAGAAGGGAGTTTGAGAGGTTATCGTAATTTCATCATCCTCAGGAAGACAGCAATTTCTGAAGAATTCAGCTAGCCAATGTTCTACACCTGGTGTTTCCAGAAGAAACAAATTACTATTGTTGAACTCTAAAGCCTCCAGCTCGCTATAACCAGTCTTCATTCTTGTGCTATGAATCTGCAGTCTGCAGTTGGGACTGATAGAACTACAGTTAGCTACTTCAGAAGGAAAGAGCAGACCATGTCAGGCTCTCTGCTGTCATAACTTTAGCACATTTCCAGGCTCTACTTTTTTCAGGATTCTATTGATATGAGTGAAGAATTTGGCATGGGAACAGAGTTAGGAAAAAGGGAAGTGGCAGGTGCGAGGGTATGATGGGTTCTGGGCTCTGCTTGCATGGGTCCATTCCCTGGACAGAACATAGCTGTCCCCAGACATAATTTACCCTTCAGGTTGTGCAATTATAAAATATGAATAATGCTGGATTAAACTGGGCTAGCAATAAAAAAAAATGAACAACTTTGCTGGAGTTGAACACACCAGCACTGTACAACCTCCTGTCTCTCCAGAGTTCAGTAGCTGTTCATTTGAAATCATTTTGTGCCCGAGGTTAAGTTCCCATGTAATGACAACAAAATGTGGGAAATGTGATTCTGGCCACAAGAGATTTGACAACAAACTTCACTGCAAGAGTTAGAATTTTTTCCCTACTTCAGAGTAGCTAACCAGCACTGCTTACTTTCCTTGCAATTCTTCATAGGATACACTGTGATGGATCATATAAAATCTATTTAAATAGGAGCACAGCAAAAAATTTATTCAATAATTATTAAAATTGCATGGAATACTATGCTATGACTGCTACTGAGTATATCTTAACCAGGAGCATATAGAAGCATACATATCATGGTCCATAAATATTTATGTGGGAGATAAATCCAGACAGTAGAAGTGTTTTTAATCTAACAGATGTGCATATTTTATTCCTGAAAAAAATTCAAATACTGTGCTTTCTTTTTTTTTTATAGGAGGGGTAATTAATCATCAGGATAATTTGTCCAGGGGATGTTTTGGGTTCTCTGTCACTTGGAATTTTAACATCAAGATTAAAATGCCAGCCTGAAAGATTTGCTCTAATAAACCAAAGTTTATTGGACTTGATGCCATAATTAACAGACAAGTATCTCTGACTGTAATGAACACGGACTTTGACTAGAATATCTCAACAAGTGAATAGACACAGGAATAAACCTACTGTTTATTACTATACAGGAAAATGGTGTAACAGCTGAGATGATGATGATGAAATAACAGAGGTCCCATCCAGCCCTGACAGAGATGTAATAAAGGTCTTATCTGTTCAGTTGATACTGTTTCTGTCAGTCTGTAGGTTTGAGTACCATTGTCTTGGCACAGAGAGCTATGTGGGTCATGGGAACAATGGGAGTTGGGGAGAAATTTCCACCAAACAGTCAGGCTGCTGTGGGATGCTGTGTTTCACCTTGAGAGAGGGAACTGGTGCAGTGCCTGGTGAGTGTTACAGCTGCAGGCAGCAACACATTTTCTAGCTGGTTAATGTTTGAATGTATGGGAAGTCCCCTTGATGCCAAAATGTGGAGAACCTTATCCCTAAACTGCTCTCCAAAGCAGTTGGCTGCCTTGCTGGGGGTGGACTCACAGCAAGCAGCTGGAAGCAGGTTATTTTCCCATGGCAGCTATCTAGAGAGTTACAATGGAAGTTAATTTAATTCTGCACTGGTTTACTGAACGCAGCCTCCAATGATGTATTGGTTTTAAAACATTCCCTTTCCAGCTTCATCTCTCAGGTAACAATTCTTCTGATCTTCTAGGCTCCCTAAATAAAATATATCTTCTCTATAATTCTTCCCTGTCCCCTAAAAGGAGGTAGGAACAGGTATATGCCTGATGCAACACTTTTTATGGCACAAGTATCGTTACCAAGCAACCATCCTATGCAGCTTTGGCAGAACACAAACTTCAGTCACTAACCCTTCAAACACCTGAACCAAGATGTGCCAGCAGAAAACATCAGAGATCTTGGTGAATCAATGCTTTCTACAAATAAACAAATGATTAAGGATGATTACCATACATTAGTACTGTGGTTATCATGCATGTTTTCCAAAATGTTGTCACAAACGAGTGATGCTTACTTGAATGTGAAGATTAATTGTATCTATTGGTGATAAGGGGTAACCTCTCAGGTTATCAGTAATATAAATATTTTTATTATGGCAGGTCTAGCACATTCTGTGTGAAACTGGAAAAACATTCACAGCTTCCACCCCCAACTTGAATAAAGGGAAAGATGAGAGATTTGCCAGCTCCGACCAAATGCTCTCCCATCAAGCATGACAGGTAGTAATTTCTATCATCACAAAGCTAGTGTAAAATTATCTTACCTTACAGTAGCATTACTGGAAGGTCTTTCATTTCACAACCATTAGAATAAAATTTGTGTACTTTGCTCATCTTCCAGATTTGTGGCTGTGAGGTTTTTTTGGAGTCTATGCAAATGCATAAGCAAAGGTGAAGGATCAACAGCTTTAACTCATCACAACTCAGTTGGCTACAGTCAGTTGACATCTGCTGGGGACTAGTTGTAGCATATATTTTTATATGCCTAGCCGATTAAAGTAGCAGAAAACAAAGCAGGTGGAGATACATATCACAATCCATGGGTATAAATACAGAGACATTCCAACTGGGGGACATGAACATGAGCCAAAACAGGCCAGTCAGATAAGAAATTTCAAAATGCTTTAACACTACCTGAAAAGAGGCAATTTCCATTTAATCAGCCTTCCGTTTGCTTCTCTGCTGGTTGACATTCTACAGGAGCACAGCTTGGTTCCTCACAGGAAAAGGTCTTATAGTCCATCAAATCTCCTCTTAGTCCATAAATAGAAACGAGTTAGAGACCTTTGAAAATGAGAGCATAACTATATACAGTTACATTCATCTGTCTAAAAAAAAGAAATGGTGGAAACCACTGGGTAGGTGATGAAATTACTGGTACTTGAGGTCATTTATTTGCTCAATACTGGTATCTGGTTTGAAAAATGTAAATGTTATGAAGTACATACGTAAACTATAGCGTGCAGAATGTTGCATATACAGAGGCCAAGTTTGTCCTTTCACATGCAAATAAATATCCAAGAGCTAAGAACAACAGTGCCTAAGGTCCATTAGACAGCTATGTGATTGAATAGGTTTGACAGATCTGGTCCCTCACAAGCTATAGATGCAGCATTCAAAAGTGTTTGAAGACTTCATAGCACATTGAAAAAGCTAAAAGATTGATGCTGACCAAATGACTGACTCAAAGACACAAATTTCTCTTTCTCTTTGATTTCTTGCAGCTGATTCCAGGTAAAATGTTCCTAAGAAATAATCCTAACTCTAAAAAATACCAATTCTCACAAAGAAATAATTTTGAGATATGGTTATAAATTTTGCCCTTTGTGTTTTGTGCAGAAAAGGAATCATTAAGTACCTCATCCCATTTTGATCTTTCATGTAAAAATTTCTTTGAATGGCCTTTCAGGGAATGCAAAAGGGCAGGAAGAAAATTCTGTATGTTATTTCCTTCAGCATTTTATGGTTCTAGGGCTGTCTCCTGTCATCATGTATCATGTCTTAACGTGTGATTTGCACTTGGCTTATGGACCCTGGCTTTTTGAGACTTCATTGTGCCACTTTTTATTTTTTGTTAATAGAAAACCTACAATTAAATCAATGGAACTCTGCAGATAACCACAACTCAAATAAGTGTTTTGCTTTCTCAGGATCCTACAATAGCAGGTTCACATAATGATAAAGGTATTGATGCAGAGGTTTCCTGAAACTTTCTGTTCTGCTTTCTATCTATATATGACATATCTGTTCCCATTTTTTATTTAAAATCTTGCAAATTTATGACTCTCTTTTTCTGGTTCTATGTCAGGGTTCCCTGTTGCCTAGACAAATAAAGCAAATGACAAAAATGTCTAATCCTTTTCTGTTTCCTTCTAGCACAAAAGAGATGGTTACAATCTGGCTTATTCACATAACTTGGCCATAGACTGTTTTCTGGAAATCTATTTTGAATGTATTATTTTAAATATTATTATTGATGCAGAAATACTTGCTTTTAAGTGCTCTTTCTGTGACATTAAAATTAATACTCAATGTAATTTAAAGGTGAACCACTGACAAGTTTAGTGTTTCTTTGAAGAATTGTCTTGTTTTAAAATGATTTATGATAGTACTAATGCCTGCTAATCTGGACACTGTGCTGTTCCTCCTCATTATTGCAAACAGGGCCATAAAACTCAGCTAATAAAGTGTTTTACTGCAGAGATGAAATATAGCTGAAGCCCAGTCTTTATTTTCTTTTATTTTTTTCTGTGTGTCTGTCAACCTTAGAACTACACAGTGTGCTTATCGTTGCTGTTGTTTTTTTTTCTTTCTAGGAATAATTTGTTTTCAGAGGAAATAACTTTTTCACATTGTAGTTTTTATTAATTTCTACTGATTTGAAATGAAAATATTGTAATATGCAATTAGTCATTGCATTCAGTTGCTCTTTGTAAAAAAGAAAATTTTGAGACCTGACAAAAATTCTTCTCAAAATAGAGGGAACTGGTTAGAATATCATGCCTTACTGTTTGAATAATATATCCACTGATAATTTTTAATTTTTGAGTTTATTTGGAACCTGCATGGCTTTATCTTTGCGTGTTCTAAGGTGAATATGCAGGGAGATTATAGTTGCTCTGCAACATCTGAATCACACTCTTTTCTGCCAATTAACATCAAAGCCAAGGAGAAAAAAAGCCTAGTGTGGTCAGTAGGTGACAAAATTTCACAGGTAGCTAAAAGTAATTTTTCCTGAGTTTAATATACAGAAAGTGTTAATATATTTGTAGTATTCAGAGATCCTGATCAAATCAGTTCTGTTTTATACTGTTGCATAAACACATGCACATTACTAATAAGTTCTTTAAAAATGGAAAACATATTTTGGGAAATGGATTTCAAATTTCTTCACGATTTTTGTCAAAATTATGTGCAGCAACACTACATATGGATAAAGGTTTTATTCAGAGTAACAAGTATTTGCTAATTTTTGTAGCATTCCTCTCCAATTCAAGTTGGGTAAGCAAGTCCAAAAACAGCAGGACAGCTTTTCTCACTGGTGAGAACACCACTTATAACAGTCTCCAAGTTTTCCTGTGGAACTATGTACTGAATATTCCTTCTCCTGGGAAGTAAATGCAAAAAAACCCAAAATGAATCACCATGGAATGTCAGTGTCCACTCATCATTGTTTTGTCATACAGTATCTCAGCCCTTTTTGTGGATAATGGAAAAGTAATTTGATATATCACTTTCTGTTTCATTTTAGGATACATGCTGTACAGCTTGTCAAGTATAATAAAGATATAACATGTGCAATAACCTTTTCTTTCATTGTGAATAAAAATGTGTTATAATAAATAGGCTGGCAGAGTTCCATCAGCAAGAACACTTTAACAAGTATCTTGCTTCAATTAAAAAGTAAGTGGAAGAGGAAAAGAATGTCAGTTTGCCTTTGAAACCAGGAACATGTAGGTTCTCATGACACAATTTTTATTTTTTTATAGTTTCAAGCAACAATACATCAGCTAATAAATTCATTATTTATCTAATTTGCATTTTAGATGTTTTCTTAATTAATTTTTGAGCTTTGTGTATCATGCATGACTCTATAAATTGCATTAAAATATGGTTAATTCTGCTGGTATCAGTCAGCTCTCTAGGAAAGTAAAGTGAACTTTACTTAGAGAGCTCCACCTCCAGAGAGTCTATGTTGTGAAGAACTTTCATCTTCCAGCAAAGCTCAGATTTACATAAAATGCATGTCTGTTGCTTTAAACACTGATATAAATATATTTTTCAAGCAAGCATTTCAATACTGTCTTGTTCCACCATGTTCTGATGTATTATTCTTGTCCAAATCTGGTTAAATTAAATATTACAATGTTAATAATACTAATGTTTTAAGGTCTTCTTAACTTGCATATATGGTAGACAAAACAACCTCGCCTGTCTACCTGTGAGTTAACCTCGAGATGGGAACTCTTGTAATGAAAATTATCCTCTTGAGAAGAACTAACCTGTATGAATTCTAAGAGACTTGACTTTCTACCTTATAGCAAATCACTCATTGTGGAAATCCTGTAGCTTGGGTTTTCTCCTTATAATTCAACTGCTTCTTTCTCCTTCTCTTGCATTACTCCTCTTGATTTCTTTCTTTTCTTTCTATTACTACTCTTAAGCTTCAGGTACGTGCACAAGAAAATTACCAAAGAGTAATAATAAACAGAGACAGAAGTGCTCTGCATTTCTGAAAGTTATCTTTATCTTTGTATAAAATTTCATTTTCCATTCTTGCAAGAATAATTCATGAACATTTTTAGGCTTGAAACTGGCAATGGTAACTGCTTGTTAGCTCCTCAAAATATACCTTTAAAAATAATTATTGTTGGTGAGAAAGGAAAATTACTTTAATACATAAGTATTAAAATAAAAGGGGAAAATCAACCTGTGCTGTGCTGTATTCTCTAAAAGAGAAACATGTAACTTCATGGTTGCTCAAAATACCCATAATATTATATGAAGTTTCAATGACACAAAGTTGCAAGAAACATCCAAATGGATTTCACAGCAGACTCATCATCCTTTGTATAATTATCAAACAAAACATTTCATATGAAAACATGTGACTATAATTACAGCACCTTGAGCACTGATTCACTAGGTGTCTCAAAGAAGCAGTATGGTTCAATGGGTATGACATTAAATTGGTTATTATGAGAACCAGGTAATTTTCTCAGCTTTGATTGCAGTGAATTTTAGACACTTCATGTTTGAGGTTATTCATTTGTAAAATTGGTTTGATAATGCCTGTCCCCACTCACATGTCTATGACAGAGCACTTTTAACTATGGTGCCTTCAAATATGGGGGAGAACCACAGATTTGCTGAAGAAAGGAAGGCTTCTAAGAAGGAGGACAATACTGAAACAGACTGATCTTTTCAGTCTTCTGGCTGAACAACTGTGCAATACTTAATGCAGAATTATTCTCCAGCTGAACGTACTGCTAACTGTTGTGGTCTCAGTTTTTTCAGCCTTTACTACTTCTTAAAATAAGGTGAATGTGGCAATTCTCCTGTGTCTGTCACATATTCTCCTTTATAGGGACATGACTAGACTCTATCGGCGAGAATGGGCAGTCATGCACAATATAGTAAAAAGTACAGTGGCAGAGTGGTTTCAGAAAGTATATAAACTAGCAAAACAGATGAAAGATGAGAAAGAAGTGAATACTGACAGGAATATTCATCAAGAGAGTGCAGGCATGGATGGTTTAAAGTATATAGTGGTCATGTTGCCTTAACGTTTTATCTGGCTTGAATGAGGAAGAAGGTTTCACAGATGAAACTGTAATTTTTTTTTCTTTTATGTTACAGAGCTGAAAGTGGTTTTGCTGGAATTCATTTAAATTATAGGTATTATAAATCAGAGGGCCATCACATACAATCAGTTCGACAAACAGGTAGTAGCTACACATTTACTTTTGCGGAAATGTGACTCTGCAGGTCAGCGTACCATATTTTAAGCCATTCAAACACTTAGCTCAGTCCTCTGTCTTGCTGTCCTGTTTAGGAATGAATTGCATTGTTTGTCTTTGTTCAGGGCAGATGAACCCAATTTGTCTGTTGGACTTCAGCGTGAGAGAGAATAACAGTCCTAAATGATGCACAAAACTGTACGCATCCACTGTGGTAAGAAAATTTCCCCCTAAAAATAACCTCTGAAGCCCACTAGGGCAGGAAAATAAGCCACTTGGTTAACAACATCTGTGCATTATTGCCTGAGATTCAAAATAACTTTATTTGGAAATCATAGTAGAAAATAAAAACTGATCTACAATCCCTGCTATGAAATGTATCACTGCCTTTTTAGAAACCAATATTCAATTCCTTTGAAGGCAGAAGCAACACAGTCTTCTGTAGCCTTTATGCAAGTACTGTGTTTGACCTACGAAGAAGGGGTTCAAGGACAGCAGAGGGTTTTTCCTAGCAATCTTGGTGAAGGGAACATCCCTTAAGGATATAGCAGGAGATACCTGCATGACTACTGAGGTCCTGACATCTCTGCAGGGGTGACTGATCAATACCAATTACATGACATGCATCCTACACCCAAAGAATGAAAAACATCAGCTCACTTTCAGCAAGTCATCAAACATTGAAGAGCAGTTATTAAACTTTACTCATCTCTGAGGCAGAACAGATCCAGACTTAGGAAGCTTCTGGCAGTGGGTGCCTTTGCTGCCTTGTGAAAGGAAACACAGCAGGACTTTTGGGTGCTGGGATCCCCAGGGCCCCTGGGGCACCACGGCAACAGCCCCAAATCTCCACAATGGAGCACAGCCTTCTCCCTGCTACTGAGCCCTTCTATTGCCTA
Source organism: Acropternis orthonyx (assembly GCA_035583155.1). Lineage (NCBI taxonomy): Eukaryota > Metazoa > Chordata > Aves > Passeriformes > Rhinocryptidae > Acropternis > Acropternis orthonyx. Next base: position 61,109,248 of record JAWWEU010000040.1, on the reverse strand, counting down.
AAATAGAGGGAAAAAAAACTTTTCAAGACAACATTAATATAGGTAAAGTAGAGAGCAGTTCTTTAATGAATATTTCCTGGTGCATGGTGTATATAGGCACTTGGTGTATGTAGGTGCAGACAGTATATAGATGTGCCCGCTGCATAGGGCTGCTTGCTAAATTTGTAACACTACTTAATTATCATAACTAAAGGTTACATCCAACTCAAGAACTGTCCAGCTTGGTGCCACCCTGGTGCCACCCTCTGAACTTCCCTCAGGTCTGCCCCTTGGCATTCCTTCCTAGAACTGAGTCGGGGGTCTCAAGACCCCTTACTTGTTCACCATTATCATCTTCGTGTCACATCCCCTGTTTGGAGCTTCTCCAAGGTCCCTGGGTCTTCTATCTTGTTTTGACTACAATATATATTGTTATTCTAGTTGTGGTACATGAGTCCCAAGCAAGATGTTCTAGTCGCTATCTTACCCTTAACACAGACATTTAGGAATGTAGCACAGAGGTAGAAACTGCTAGTTGCTACATCAAATGTGAGAAGCTATACAGCTATGTAAACATTTACAAATATACAAATATACACATATACTCAAATAGATAAAGCATCACTTCCTTTGGGCACCATGTGTGAGGGACTGAGACAGCTATATTATGCTTCACAGCTCCCCAAACATAAATCCTCCCTGAGGTTCTGGGAAGGAAAAGGAGACAGCTAAAGTGAACAGAACAGTTGCATGAGAATGAAATATGCAGTGCCAGAGGTACCTTGGAAAGATATGAAGTGCTTTGATTTTTTTTTTTTTCCAAAGATGAAAGAAACAAAAGTTCAATATAACCAATAATTTAGTGTAAATTACTTTACAATTGTTTTAGTTTCACTCAGCTCAACATGTTAGTTATTTTCCTCCCCTTCCTATTTTCAGGAGATAAAAGATGTTCCACTCCAAAGAAATAGAAGAAGCCTTTTTACTATTATTATTTGGAACTGCAGATGAGAGAAGTCCATGAAAATAATTTCTGAGACAGACTACGTTGAAATTTGTGTGACAGAATTCATGAAATGACTTTATCAAAATCTTAATAAATCACAGTCTGTCCACTCCCAGATGAAGAAAAAACTAAGATAACAATTAATATTTTAAGAAGTTGTCTGTTTCCTCCTTATGAATTTAGGAGTTCTGGGGAGCCATATTGTGAGGCCCAGGATTTTGGCTTTGCTTATAGTCTGGATTTTTGCAGTGCTCCATTTCAGTTAGAGATGGTGGAATTTGTTGCTTAAGAGTCTGTAAAAACACAAGATTGTTCTGACAATCCTTCTTTAAGGATTGTAGCTTTTTTTTTTCTGTGCCTGGTAAAACTACAAAAAGATAAAACTTACCACAAGGAAGACATTTTTAAAAGAAAAAAAAAAACCCAAACAAACACAAGTTGAATAGGTATGATTTTGGAAAGTGACAATTTAATGAAAAACAGGATGATTTTCAGTTTATATTTAGACCTTAACAATACTTGTGCACATGTTTTATAAGACATATAGACACATAAAAGATGAATTTATGGCTTTGTAGTTTAGCCAATTTCAATGACTCATAGACTTCTCCCATAAAGTGAAGCAGAAAAACATACCTATGAGTTTTGCTTTTATTTTAAACAAATAAACTTCTACTAATACTTCATGCGAAAAAAAAATCAAACTTATCAGAATGAAACCAGGAAATACTTCTGTCTGATATTTTGGTGGCCTCCAAAATATTCTGCTATTTGTTTTTCTGAAAACTTTTCTGATGTTCAAGTTCACTATTTGAGGGTGTGATACAGCTGGGGAAAAGCTGTTAGACATTGCCTATGAGAAGGAATTGTTACTTTGCTGCGCCAAAGTGACAGCTGTGTCATTTGATTTCACAAAGAAAATGTGCCAAGGCTTGGAAGGAAACTGGCCAGATGAAGAAGACAGTGACTGAGGCCTTAACAACACACGGATTCCAGCCAAGTGGTCTGAGATGTTTTCAGAAGGAGTCCAGCTCCATGAAGGAGGAGGGCTCCCTCTTGGCTGGTGCACTGCAGTGGCGCAGGGGGAACACCTGGAGAGGGAGGTGCCTGTGAGGGTTCAGTGGGGAGTGAAGGGGAAGGATTTGTAAGCCTCAGCAGAGTTGTGTGCGATGCAAAATAAAGGTGTGGTATTATGCTGTGTGTAGGTTAATGCGTAGGATGTGTAGCCTGAAGAAACAACCTCCAGATGCAGAGAGAGGAAGGACTAGGCAGACCCACTAAAGATCAGATATTGGCAGAAACAGTGACTGAAATGCCTCTCTGGAGATTAACAGAATCATGTCTTAGAAAAAGACTTCCTAGGTGACATTTAATGGTGTAGATAGTTGGTCATGTTTTTTATTAGTACAATATAATAGGCTGTTATGGTCAAATTTTCTACACATATAAAGGGAAGAAAAGATATATATAAACCTTTAAGGGTTGTAAAATGAGGAGCACAGTGAAGAAGCTGAAAGGAGTATATTTGAGTCCATGGACTCTATTCATATTTTTTTTTAATAGCTGTAATAAGCTCTTATATGGTAAATTCTGATTGTAGACATCTTCTGTAAGGATAACAAACATCAAATACTGAAAATGGAAATAATCATGAGACCACCTACATCTAGTCTTGAGGATGTAGGCAAAAATACTATTTAATATTAATAAAATTATTAATAAAAAGAAAATAAGGCTTCCCATCCCCCCACCGCCCCAAACAGCAAACAAGATAGCACACAGAACAGTTTCCTTAACAACTGCAACATGCAAACACCTCTTAGCTGATAATGGAAAAGCAGTGAACTGCCCCCTCCACATTGTGGTGGGCATGAGCTGGGTCTATCACTTTAAACTGAAGACTGAACGTGTCAAGTATTTCAGGAAGAGAACAAAGAACTGGACTTGGCAGAGAATGGTGATGATAAAGCTAAGTCCCTGTTGTGTGTGCAGCAGAGCAGCAAGCAGCCAAGGCTCTGAATTTCAGCTGAATGAACTGCAAAATCAGGGAATGATTCAACGAAGTTCAATTCATTTGGGTGTATTCCCTAGAGCAATTAGAAGTGTTATGACTTGAAAATAGCATAAAATCATTATAAAGGACTAGCCAGAAATGGAACCAGGTAACCTTTATGAGTTTCAGACAATAATGGAGAAGGAAAAAGAGTATAAATGATGGCTGCTATTTGTGAAGACAGCAGTGGAATCTTCCCAGTTTTTTTTTCGTTTTCTTTTTTTGAAACACTGTAAAAAGCTGAAGGAAACTGAAGTCATACAGAAAAAGAAGCTTTAAGCACTGCTTGGGAAACTTGGAGGAAGAGGATATAACTACTTTTCACGAATATGCTTTCAGGAATACTCACAAGTACAGGTCATAAATCATAGTTAAAATGCTGGAACCACAAATGAGGATTTGGGCAGCAGATAAGTTTCATGGTTTAACCCCAGATGACAACTAAGCCCCACACAGACATTTGCTCACTCCCCTCCAGTAGAAAGGGGGAGAACACAGAAAAAGTAAAAGTAAGAAAACTAATATTTTAGGTATAGACAATTCAACAGATAAAGCAAAAGCAACACATGCAAGCAAAGCTAATAAAGAAATTAATACATCAGTTCCCATTGGTGGCAGATGTTCAACCATTCCAAGTAAAGCCACGCTCCAGTGTGTATAATGGTGACTTGCGAAAACAAGTGCCATCAGTCCAAACATTTGCCCCATTCTTCTTCCTACTAGTTTGTATGCTGAACATGATGCCATATGGTATGGAATTACTCAAACCAATGAGGGTCAGCTGTCCTGGTTGTGTCCCCTTCCAACTTCTTGTGCACCTCCAGCTGCCTCACTGGTGGGGTGTGAGAGGCAAAGAAAGACTTGACTCTGGGTAAACTCTGCTCAGCAGCAACCAAAACATCCCTGTGCCATCAACACTGTTTTCAGCACAAATCCAAAACGGAGTACATACAAGCTGCTGTGAAGAAAATTAACTCCATCCCAGCTTAGACTAGCACACCAGGCTTGAGACCATGGTCTTGGATTTAGCATTGTCAGTGGCACATTTGCTGTCAGTCATCAGAGGAACAAAACCAGTCCAGCAGTCTTGTACTGTTCTGCTTGCAAGTGCTCAAAGAACTGTAAGGACAATGCAGTTCTCTACCTGCCTCATCTTTTCCTGATGGTCCTCCTGTGACAGCTAAGGAAGACTTAAGAAACAAGAAAAAGCTTTATTATAGGTAAGATATTTTATAAACTTTCCAGGTAAAAACCCCCCAAAGACTAAATTATGCTTTACTAGCATAGAAAATTCAAGTTAACTCCGAGAATGACTGTTTTCTGCAGAAATTCAAGTAATAATAATAAAACTTTTTGTTGGGAAGGCAACTAACAGGATTTTATGTGTAGTGTCAAGGTGCAATAATGAAAACATGGGAAACTAAAAGTTATTTCCTTGGGCCAGCTGGCCACAAAATGAAAGTGTTGGACATGACATATGAAGGAATTATGCCAAGAGCAACACCTGACATCCATGCCAATGTGCTATGGAGCCCTAGAAGTGGCAACAATTTGGCTATGCAGGGAAGAAATTAAAGATAATAAAGTAAAACATTAAATATACTTAATTGTGGCTGAGATCTATTTCTCATAGACAGAAGTGGTGCATGTAATAACAACCATGGCTGTGAAAACATATAAAGCCTGGTGAACTGTCCTTGCAACTTACATGCTGCACAACTCAGTACAACACTGGAGATCTACTATCACCCAAAGTTTTATAAGCTGTGGAATGTTTTGGGAAAACATTGACTGGAGCTCTGGTGAAAAGTGAATCAAGACACTGTAATGAAATTGCCCTGTTTCTGCATAAATTTGCTCTGCAAACAGTGGCAGTGGGATTCCAGCTGTAGAGTAGATTTAATTAGCAAGACCTGGGTTACCAAGAGTTCTGGAGCACAAAGAAGTATGAAATAATACCTCTAAATACAAAAAAAATTCCTGTTATACATTTAGTACAAGTACTGCATAAGGCAGGCAGTGACGGTATATCTTACAGAGGAAGAACAGAGTAGAGAAAACAGCTGATAAACCGCAGGGTGTTACTTGTAATCTTTTTAGCAGAGATCAAAGGCAAAGATAGTGAAGAGATATGTTGGTCAATTACAATCAGAGATTTGCAGAGGTTACAAGATGAGGCTTCTTTGTCTGATTAGAGGGGTTAAAACTTTTGCTTATTTAAGCAAGAGGAATAAAAGGTAGTATCAGAAAATGATCAACAAAGGCAAAAAGCCAAAACACTTCTGGGAATTATTTCATAATTGCATTCAAGAATCAGGAAAAAAACCAGACTATAAAGACTTGCAATGAATAACACTAACCACAGAGAACTTTCCAGCTTATGCTGAAGCTACACTTTTATTCCAGTATTTTATTTGCTCTTTTTCAGCCTAGTTTCTTACTCCTGTTGTCTGCAAGCACATGTATCTGTTGTTTATAGTAAATTCTGAATTCTTTTGCTAGTTTAAATCAGGTTTGTCAAGAGAGTACAAGTTTCATATGTGGTGCATTCCTATGACAAAGAGAAGACAGGCAACCACCTATGAATAAATTAATATGTCCTGTGGAAACGACTGCAGCCTGTGCTCACTGTTTTTTATTTAGCCCTGAATCTACATTAGTGTTTGTGCAAGAGTCACAAAGTCAATTAAACTGGACTGCCTTGATTGTTGCCCCCTGGACTACCTGAGGGAAAATATTGTTTGAACTGTGGAATATACATCAGTGGAACAAGCCTTGCTGCTATTTTTAAAATGTGTATATTTGATTACTCTTGATTGCAAGCTTGAGGGCTCTAAGGAAGAATGAGACTGAGGCTGAGATTTAGATTTAAGCTTCTTGCCCCAAAGTATGTTACATTCTGTTGGTTTATAAAGTTCTTATGATCTGGTTTGTGCAGAGTTTAATAGGGGCATTTACTGTTCAATATTCTAGCCATATTCCATGTTCAGAGGTATTAATATTTCTTCTTTGTTATCAGTTTTCAATTTCATAAACTGACATATGCCACTGAAAGTAAATAATATATACCTTGTCTATCAAATCTCCTTCAAATATACCATCCATAGTATTCAGGCAAATAAAACACGCTTTTCACTCCTTGTTCTCCACTTATGGGTTCAAATATTTAACCTTTTAAAATCTTATTGTAAACTTGCACTATATTAACACTACACTCAAAGCCATCCTTTCTTTCCAAATACTAAGACCTCATATCAGAAGTGTTATATTGCTGGAATCTATGCAGAAGAGAAAATGGTGACATCATGTTCATCTTGTGTGCTTAATGGCAGCATCTGGGTACTGTTATTCCCTTGACTGAGGCATTTTAGTCCCCAGCTAGTCCCCAGGTAAACAGAAGCACAAAAGTTATCTCCACTTGTCTCAGATCTCACAAGGAATTCTTTACTGCCCTGTTGCATTTTGAAAAGCATTGACAGATGTAAAGACATTTAGAGATTAAATCCATTAAAAAACTTAATTAGCTAATGCTATTACATATCTCCCAGAGTCCAGTGTTGTTTAAGCAAACGGAAAGGTTTCTATTTTAGACTGAAAAGGCACCTTCTTCCCCACCCCTAACTGTATCAAGACAGAGTTGGTAGACAGACTATCTATAGCCACTTAGTCAAGACCCAATTAAGTATATTCTGATGGGCATAGACACCAAGAATACTGAATTTAAAAATGAAGAAAAAAAGGGGGTTATGTTTTTATAAGATCATGTTTTGATTAAATTCATCAAACTCATCATTTCAGTTCTGCAGAAAATAGTAAATTCTTAAAATTATTTCTAATTTTAATTGAATGAAAATCAAATATTTCTGTCCTCCCTGAAAAATGGTTTTCCAAAGACATTTGTACCTGACTGCCCAGTATGTTGTTTGGGATTATCAAAATTCTAATTTTACATCATCTTTCAGTTTATAAAGATGGCATTTATTACTTTAAGTGCTTTTCTAGTATTTTGGTAATGGTAAGGTGTCCCTTTAGATGTTCCCTATTTTGATAGTGTAAAGCTGCTTAAAAGTGGAATAATCATAGAATCCTTTAGGCTGGAAAAGACCTTCAAGATCATCAAGTTCAAACACAAACCTAGCACAGGCAAGCCCACCATTAAACCATGTCTCAAAGTGCCACATCTACATATCTTTAAAATGCCTTCAAGGATGGTGACTCGACCACTTCCATGGGCAGCCTGTTCCAATGCATGACAACCCTTTATGTGAGGAAATTTTTCCTAATATCCAATCTAAGCTTCCCCTAGTGCAACCTGAGACCATTTCCTCTTGTCCTATCACTTGTTACTTAGGGAAATAGACCTACAAAGCAATCCCCCACCATGATTTTAAAGGTAAAATAAACTAATAAAGTCATATTCCCATTATTTTACTAAGCATCCATTTCACCAATAAAAATAACAATGCATACTGCTAACATTTCATGTGAAGCAATGTAAAATTTTTGAGACACTGTAAAGTTTTGTATTTAACACATTTCAATATTTTACCAAGCAATCTGTTAGAGGAACTCTTTTCATTTAAAAGTTTTTTCAAGGAAATGTGTTTTGAGATATATTTGAAAGTGAGAAAATGGTTAAAGAGAAAACCGTTTCATGATGAAATATGCAGTCTTCAGATGAGAACCTGTATTGACACACAATGTCAGCCAAGAGGAAGCTAAAAGTGTGCATGACTGGAAATACTGACATGTGAAAAACAAGGTAATTCACCAGCTGTTTTTTAAATAAAAAGTAACAGAAACAGAACGCTTTAAGACATCTTTGGGCAACTTATCTACATTCTCAAATGGCACCTGATGGAAGAAAAGGAACATCAAATCTCAAATATTAAAGTGACACCAAAAATATCTATGAACTCACAAGAAACTTTATGATACTATGGTACTATTCATTGCTATTCCAATTTGAAAGAAAGGTTGAGAAGACATTGGGAATGTTGAAACATGCCTGGGAGTATGGCATTAACATTTTTGTGTAGAAGACTTAATATATCGATTTTGTCCTGATTTTTGGGGTAGGCTGTTTAAGATTTGTTTGTTTGTTTTTCTCTTTTGTTTTTCTTTTCATTGTTGTTTTTTGTTGTTTTTTTTTTTTAAGAGATGGGAAACATTGTTTTTGTTGTTGTTTTCTTTTTTCTTTTATTTTTTTTTTTACTTGGGAGTATTGCCTTTAATATACCACTCACAGAAAACTCTTAATCTTTTAAATAACATCTCTGCTTTTCCCTTATATCTGACCAAAGTTTATCTGCTCTGTAGAAAGACTTGGAACTGATCATTCATGTCTGCTTTTTAAGGTTTGTATTCCTAGATGAACTTCAAATTTTAGGGAGCAGACTGACAATGACAGCATAAATAGTGATTGATGAAGGGTCATTATGCTGCATCATTAATGAAAATTGCATTGTAGAGATGATTTTCTTTATAAGAATGTAAAAGAAATATAGTAAGAGATCATAAGTGTAACAAAACCAACTAAATGAAACACAAAAAGCAGTTGCTTAAGCATATATTAACTTGCTTAATTACTTAAAAAAGCCTTTATTAATGCAAATATTCAGAAACTTTAGCTGGTTGTTGCAACTAATAATGCTTTGACAAACAGGATAAAACTCTGAATATTTCCTTTTTCCATCTGCAGTTTTTGGGACGTTTTTCCTCACGATTACCAAGTGCAGTTAAGATTTGCAAACTTCTGTTCTGGTGACAGCTCTGAACTTTTGTCACTTATATCTACAGTTTTAGATTTGTTCATTCTTATTGATAGCTACTAACCGTGGTAGCAGAGAGCTCAGCACGGATTATGCAGAAGGGACACTTCTTGCTTAATTTTTCTTGACTACACTGAACTCCATAATACTATGAAAACACAACAGACAATAACCATGTGAGTGAAATGCTTGCTCACCTAAATCTATGCAGACATCAGTCAGAGTAGTGGCTGTTATGTGGTCTTATCCTGAAAGGATGGCTCTGCCATCACTTATTTCCTTTTGGAGGATAATTGTTTTGCTCCTTTGTTTTGAACTACTAGGAAAGAACTTCCTCCAGTATTTGGAGCCTTCCAATGTATTTTGAGGACAGGATGTAATTCTGTTTAAAGATATATTTGTCGCAAAAGTAGTGTTATATTAATCCTCTGCAAATGGTAGGATTGTAGATATATACTAATATTTCAGTTTTTCAGTGATTATATGATAGAGAAGGGGAATAAACAAATTTTCTGCTGTAGTAAGACAGTGTGAGATTTTTGGTGCCATGCTCCCTACTTTTATACTCCATCTCTACTTTTTATATAACATCTATTCATATTACACCTCACATTAAACACAATATTGCATTCATATTTCACAATCCTAAAACATCTATAAGAATTCAGGCTTATAGGAACAGTATTTTAAACCCATATCCACGCTTTATTCCTCTCTCCTTTGTTGCTATCTTCATCTAGGTGGCTCAATAGGAAAGGAGACAGCCTGAGAGTCTGGAATGAGATTTTTGGTTTGGAGTTCACTGACCATGAATGGTCACTGACCATGAATGGTCAGTGAATGATCTGGAGTACTACACCTTTCAGTCTTGTGCCTCAGCTGCAGGCAGTGCTGCTGTTTTGCCTTTGTTCTCACTCTGTTGTAGCTGAGAGCTGTTTCCTTTGTATAAAGCTCTTCCTTCAGAAGAGCAATAAAACTTGTCACATGTCTATACCAACCCTAATCCTACATGACAAATTATCATTAATCCCATGTATAATATGCATTATCCATCTCAAGTACTCAACATTACTAATTGGAATACACTGATTTATGTTCCATAAAAAAAAAAAAGAAATCTGAAGCAGTTCAATGTGTAATTTTTCCAAAATTTTGTTGCTATTCTTAGATGGCAATAAATTATATCTAAGAAGGAGTTCTGAGCCTAGTCTCTTAAACTCAGTTTGAGTCTTGCAGATCTCAAAATTTTGTAAATTTTAATCCCAGACACAGAAGAGGAAGTAAAGTTCAAGTAACAAAACCTTGTTTTGATGACACTGGTACAAAAAAAAAAAAAAAAAAAAAAAAAAAAAAAAAAAAAAAAAAAAAAGGGAGAAAATATAAAGAAGTGCACTGTGCACACTGCTGCCAGTTGAAAAAAGGAAACAGGTTTTTCAAAGTGAGGTAAAGTAATTTTCAAGATTCTGAGAAGACAACCACAGATATGTATATATATAAAGAAGTCAAATCAGTAACACCGTTCAGTGTGCCTAGGGTTGGAAGTGGAAAGATTGAAGATAAAACAAACTGCTATAGCAAGATCTATTACAAGCAGTTATCACATTGTCCTCCTTTGTACCATAAGCCAGTCTGTAACTGGCCAGCACATGAACTACAACTTCAATATAAAGGTTACATTTGCAAAAATGTTGTGACCACATTACAAATTACTGTGATTCAAAAGGAGCAGATCTTAGAGATGAAACCAGCAGTGGGGGATGACCAGCAGAAGAAATTCAAACACACCCACAGTGGATATGAACTAAAATTCTAATGTAGGCTCTCCCTGGCTTGGCTTTACACCTGTCACCTTCCAAAGAAAGATAAAACAGAAAACAAGTTTATAGTGTTTAGGCCTACTCAGTAAATGTGCTTCAGTTATAATCTATGAAAAAAATCTGTGGGAGAACATTGAAGATATTGAATGTGGAATAAACATATAATTTATAAGGAACAATTTATAGTGATACAGAGTTTAAAATTCAGTTCTTCCTGAAAAAGATACACTTTAGTTGGTATAATGAAATTTCATATATTTTGGGATCAAATCTCCAGGTTACAGAAAAACTCTGCCTGGCCAGACATCTATCTGGATACCTAATCTAAAAATGCAGCTGAGGCTTGTCTTCCTCAGATATCATAATGGCTAATGAAAGCAAGATAGTCTAAGTTTAGACTGTAGTTCATTCTGCACTATGGTTTCCTGTGAACAATAAGTGGTACAACCCATCAGGAGCAGAGAGATTGTCAAGAAGTCACCGATGAGAATTTAACAAGCAATTATTTGATGATGTGCATGAAGGATTCACACCTCATTCTCTTCAGCACAGCTGCTCTTACTTTGTGAGGATGCTCTTCATTTGTCACTGGAGCCAGTAAATCCATACCAAATACCAGGTCTGAAATTACTTTCTGACCAGAACTGCTTTAACTCCCATTTCTTGACTTCTACTTTTTATTCTGTTTATACTAGCCATATGTTTTACCTATTAGTCCATAATTTTCTATCTCAACAGTTTCAAGAAGGGAAAACAAATACACATGCTTTCTGAATCTGAACTTTTGGTCTTAGTCTCCCAATGTATTACCAAATATATATATACATATATACCTTTTTAAACTGCTGATCCAAACAAAAATGTCAGTAATACATTTTTTTCCACAGTGTGGGAAATATTTTCTGCATTGTCTTAGGCCATTTAACAAAATTTTGATTATTGTTTTCCCCTCAAGTAAAAGTTTCAACTGTCTATTATTTGGCATATAGTTAATGTGTCTAAGTATTACTGTTTTAAAAATTACCTAGTTTGTCTATAAATATCCTGATCATACTAAAATATCATAGGAATGAATATTTTGAGAAAACTCTGTTATTGAGAAGAAAATAAAATTAGTTAGAAAGTTAAATTTTTAGAAGTTCTATTTTTCCTCAAAAAATAGAAAAAGTTTAGAGAAAGAATTGATGTATTTCTTTGATGTTTTTCAGTATGAAAGTATTGCATAACATACAAAGTTATCTATAGTAGTTTTAAGGATGTTGGGTGGGGATGAATTAAATTATGAAATGAAAATTAAATTATGAGACATCTTCCATTAGTACAGAAATATTCCCAGCAATGCTGTTTATATAAAATATGTCCTTCCTGATAATCACATCATAAACAAGACAGCTACTTATTGTCATTTTTATTAAGTTAATTTATTATTGCAGACTCACAGACAACAGGCTCTGCAAATGTGCGAGTGAGACTGAAGAGGTACATATATATACTATCTAAAACAAATTACTGAAGAATTTCAGAATATGATTGTCCATTACTGCTAATTGGTACATCCTCCAACAGTTCAATAAAAGGAGAGTAGATATTTTTTTAGCTCCAAAATAAAGCAGATCAAGTTATGTGATGTATATTAACTTAACATTCATGAGTCAGGAATTTTTAATGACTGTGTCATGCAAGTGGACATCAGGCAAAACAAATGTATCTGCTTTTTGAACATTCATAGATGTGCTGTTGCTTCTATCATGAGTTCTGGCTCATCCTGGTATAAAATAAGCTTTTCAGGGAATCCATAGCTACATGTGCATTTAGTGTGGAATTCAGCTGTCTCCAGAAACAGCATGTTAAAATCTGAAGGGTGGTGTGGATCTATTTTCTAATGAATACTAATGTGGTGATAATTTCAATCTCTGTAAAAGGTATTGCGTTTGAAGAGACTTTATCAAGGGAAGTTGCTTATGTCTCTTATCCCAAGAGAGTGCTTACATCCCCTGTAACTGTGTAACAGCTTCCATTAACCTTGCTTCTTTCTTGACACATTCTTTGCTAAGGCTTTGAAACAAGGGATCAGCAATCAGAAGACTGCAAAGAAAAAGCAAGAAAACATATAGAACCAAATGAAAAGCAGCAATGCCACATAATTCCTCTCTAGTCCTGATATCTTCATATTTGAATGGTGTATATTTTCTAGATAAGAGAAATACATCAGATCTAAACTAACCATTCAGCATACATCTGATAGAAGGTTACAGGAAATGGTTGGTGAAACTAGAGATCATGAGGATTATCACATGAGTAGCAAAGTGAACAAGAAACAGTCTGAGGGGAAGAGGTTTATGGCATTTGTTCAAGATACAGAGCAGTCAGGGAGAATTACAGAATGGGTCAGGTTAGAAGGGCCTCCAGTGGGATCATCTGGTCCAACCTCCCTGCTCAAGCAGGGCCATCCCAAAGCATATTGCACAGAATTGCACAGCAAAGGTTGACAGATAAGACAGAACTTGCTTAGACCTTAATTTGCACACACCCATTAAAACTCTCATGAAGTTTAAAAATCAGTCCATTCCTTTTGTTGATTATAAGCCTTAAAGACAGTAATTAGAGAAGTAGAATGAAATTTCATACTGCAAAATGAAAAAAAAATCCATTGATAAATTAATTATTAAAACAGAGGAGTTACCAGTTAGAAAATACAAAGGTGCTGAAAAATTTGGAGGAACCAGTGGATCAGATGACGACTCTGAACTTGCTGTCTTTCTGTAACTCCTGATGTGATGGGGGATGGAAAAAAAGAAAGTGTTTCTGTGAATCTGCTAGTATATATCCTGTCAAGGTGTTGTCTTCACATTCATATGAGGCACCAGTAAACTGTATTTTGGAGTTCTGATTCTTCAAACAAAATAAAGAAAAATAAAACCCAGATTAATTTATTACATGGAGCTCAAAGAAAGACTGTTCAACAATTTGAAGGAACAGAATATCTTAATATTTCACTTAGATTTAATTTAATTAGCCTTTAATGAACTGAATAAATTTATAAAACTACATGTGCTAAACATGAGAGAGGGAGAAGACTAGTTTACGTTAATTAATAGTGGTCTGAAGAAAATAGAAGCTAAGTAACTACAAATACAGTTTTATTGGCACTTAGTTTACAGATTCTAATACTCAGAGGACAGACAATCAGAAACATCCTTCCTACAGTGGAATCTAACTGATTTTAAGTGAGAATTTGGTATGTATGTGAAAATATTATTGATATGTTTACCTGTATCATCAAGGGACATCACTAGACAACCCAACAGGTCTGCTTAAATCTATTACTCATTGAAAAATCAGTCATTTCACAGATTCCTCTGAGGCAATTCTGAAGCAGCAAAGTGATGTGCTATGTATACTCAGCAAAATGATTTAATTTCCCTGGTGTCCCAGAGTTTGTACAGCACATTCTCTCTGTTTTGGTAACATTTTTCGATAATTAAATTTCTCTAATAGCTGCAAGAGTTTAAAAAAAGAATCTTCATTTCATTAATTTAACACCCAGCGTAGAATTTTAAGCAGTAAGTGTTCCCAAACTTCAATGGCTTTGCAGATGTTGTGATGAGAACTACAGTGAATTGAGGCATATTAGTTAAAGTAACATGTAATTAGTCACACCCAATTACATTTGTTTTGATAGAACTAGAAGAAATTCTATTTCAACAACATGAAAAGTGATTTACATTGTCTTGTATGCTGTCCTTGTAGAGGATCTCATCTTCCATCCTCTTGGCTCTCACCTGTCCCTCAGAATTTGAATACTTTTCCAACTTCTTTTTACCCTCCACTCTGGCTTCCTGTCTTCTGATATCACAAAAAAATTTCTGTAAACCTCCTTCTGACTAAAACCGAAACAGGTTTTTTCCAGCTACTGTACCTTTTTGAACATGTTGGTCACTCCTGAGGTCTGACTTTGTTTAACTTCTGTACTTGACTGTGAGACTTTCCGCACTGGAACCACGAGTGGGATGGAGATGGAAAACACAGAGACTTAACATTATGTAAACAGAGAGAGCTTTCAGTACACATTGTCTGAGCCAAGGTTTTCTAAATGTTGCACCATCAGAAAATGGTGTTTAATATTCTGTGAATTAACTTTTTTTTTCCCTTCACATGGTACATTTTTTACTTTATTCAAGAGGACAGATGTTCCCTTTTACTACAAATCCCAGCCACTACTTCATGATACAAGAAAAATGAAAGTCACATATCACAGAATCATCAAGGCTGGAAGACACCTTCAAGATCATCTCGGCCAACTGACAACCCAGCAGCAACACAATCACCCCTATCCCTAAGTGCCACAGCCAGACACCTCTCAAACTCTGCCATATCTGACTATTTCAGAATTTTTTAGTGCAGACCTGTGCACAATTACTGATTTGACCTCATCTGTCAAATTTAGATGGTTTCAGGGACAGGAGATAATGGGTCTCAAGTAGTGGGATGCAGAAAGTTTACAGACACAACACCCTGAAATAAAAAAGACTGCAAAAATGCTAACCCAGTGAAAGTGCACATTTGTGTGCTGTGTGCTTGTGTTTGTGTTTGAACACAATGAATGCATTTAGGCTTAGCTGTAATTAAAACTTGCCTTAGTATTTAAGTAAAAGCACATGCTCTTATTCATTAGCCTTGTATACTGCTTTCAGAATTTTCCATAATTTTCTATTAATTGAACATTTCTTATCTGATGTAGAATGCCAAAGAACAGAGCCATGAAATAACTGAAACCAACACTATTTTTAAACAAATAACAATTCTCATTAACTGGGAAAAGGTCATTATACTGCGCAATTCCCTGCTGCTTTGTTATTTGAATAATCAGTTTACATAATGAGACTTGAGAAATCCTACAAACTGTATACTGTTTACTAAAGCAAGCATGAAGTGTTTAGTTTAACTGAAATACAAAACTCTAATATTTCATCATAGTAATTAGAGTTATTCTGTAACATCTGCATATCAGAATCTTGATTCTTCATGTATGATTAACACATCATTAAAAGCAAGCAGAATATAAACTGGAGCTACACAGACAAATATCATCCTGGAGAGCTTATAATTTTAAATGTCAGTCAAATGCAAACAAAGGTCAGAGGGACATAAATCCATATGTGAGCTGACAACAGGCTGCTAAGTTTAAGCTGCCTAAGATCACATTTATGTTTCGTGCAACAAGCTGGGACTGCCTTTCATCTTGTTGATCAGGTGCTTCTCTCTCTTCCTCTTCTGCTGACATTCCGATCTCCAATGGGCATGTCCTCTGCAAATGTGAACAATTCAGAGGTGCCCCTGGTTGTTTAAAGTAGGTGGCCAAATGGCTGCCCACTCTCATGGCTATGGCCTCTGTGCAACCGGGGACCTCCTTGAGCTCTTCTGAGTCAGGGAACACTTGGATGAGTATTAACATCCAGATAACTACCGAGAGTACTCTTCGGTTTGGTTGCTTCCATTTGCTCACCATCCCACTTAAAATACAGGAGTGATAGGCAGGAACTGGAGTGTACTGTGCCTGGCCAAAATCCTGTATAAGGATGATATTGAGTATAAAACATATAACACACACAATAGAGCTTGATTTGATTCAGATGAAGCATCCTTTTGTGATACAGCCTAAAACTTGAATCTGAGACACTTGCAGGGGTTCAAATCTCTTGACCAAGATGTTTCAGAGGTTTCTTGTATTTTTTCATTCCAAATAGTCAACAAATACACCAAGCAGAACAAACTTTTTCTCTCAAAGTGAAATCCAGAGGTCTAGATAAAGGACAAGTTCATTAAATACTGTTTTGAAGGTTAATGAACATAGATTAGCAGCTTGTTTGATAGATGTGTGTGAATTTGTTCTTGATGTTTTCCTGCAATGAACTACTAAGGAATGTTTTCTTTTGGCAGCTCTTTAATGCCATAGTTCAACTGAATGCAAATCAAGTGCAGAGAGAAAATTAGGGTTTTTTAAGTTGAGGACTTTTTTTCAACATCTCATTTCTTTACATATCAGCCTAGTTATTTTGTCTCTTGGTGGCAAAAGATTTTCTTTGATTACAGAATCCCAAAACCACAGACTTGCTGAGGTGTGAACATACCTCTAGTTTGTGAGTTTTCTAGTCCTTCTCCCCTACTATACAGTTGAATTTTGGAAATCTCCAACGATGGAGACTTCACAAAATCTCTGGGCAACCTGCCCCAGTATGTGATCACCTTCACAGTAAAAAAACAACAGCTGTAATGTTTAAAACAATTTTCCCTATTTTAGTTTGTGGCCTTTCTACCCTGTCATTTCCCTAGGCACCAAAGAGAAGAGTCCAGCTCTGTCTTATTTGGTCCCCTCAGTCAGGTATTTATAACCCCCGAGGTTTCACTTCTCCAGGCTGAATGTTCCCATCTATCTCAACTTCTTGTACAAGAGATGTTTCAGTCCCTTTGTGGCCCTTGACAGGACTCAAACCAGCATGCTTATGTCCCTCTTGTACCAATGAGCCCAGCACTCCACTCAGCACTCCAGATGTGGTTGCACCAACCCCAAACAGAGGAGAAGGATCACCTCCCTTAAACTGCTGGCAATGGTGCTGTCCACCATTTCTGCCAAGAGTACTTTTTCTCCTTGTCGTCAACAAGTTGACCACAATGAAAAGTCTTCTTTTGCTGTTGTCCACCTGATCCTATGGGTATGTGTATATATCTATATCTATATCTATATCTATATCTATATCTATATCTATATCTATATCTATATCTATATCTATCTATATCTATATCTATATCTATATCTATATCATCTATATCTATATCATCTATATCTATATCTATATCTATCTATATCTATCTATATCTATATCTATATCTATATCTATATCTATATCTATATCTATATCTATCTATATCATCTATCTATATCCTATTTTATATAAGCATTATAGGTATGCATTTACTTAGAGTATATTTCAGGTTATTGAAGATTTTTAATGTTTCTTTACTTCGTAGAAGTAACTCTCCTTCCAGTAGCTCTCTGCATCACATCACACTTCCCTCAGTCACCCTTCTGTTTGTGGAGTTCTTCAGGACCCTTCATATTTCTCTCAACTCTCTGAAGCAGTAGTACAAGGCTGCCTCCTTTTTGTGGAAGCCCTATTGTAGCACAAGGCTGGGCAGCTATGATTCACTCTCCTAGCCCCAGTCAAGTAGCTCTGGATCTAAGTGTGTCTTGGAATCCCATCTGAATGGGAGATAACATTTTCTCTACCCTTTCTATATTTATATTAGACAGCCAAAGTTGTTCCAAACTAAATACACAAGTCACTAGTCAACAAATATAGATTATAATTAACAAGTCTTTACTCTGACAGGCTGAGACTTGTGAACAGATCTTAACACATTGAGCCTCACAATCCTAAGTAAGACAGTGCTCCAAGTGCCTTTTATTTTTTATCATTATTTTTCAATGAGGCTGACTGTGGTACCAAAAAGTTCAGGGAGTTCACCCAAGTCACAGAACCAGTCAGTAACAGGAGCAGAAGGAAGTTTGGATCTTCTTGATGGAAAAAAATGTGTCCTTTCAACGCTACAAGCTTCAGTATTTTTACATGGTCTAAGAAAGACAGTTTTGAGATTCCCGGGTCTCGCAAAGGCTTGCCCTCTTTCCTTTTGTGCAAGATGTAAAGTCCATTTCTCATGCCTGGCATCTGTGGACTGCTGGTTTGAAGATCATGAGGGGCTTTCACTAACCTTTTAGTGACAAAAGCTTTTCAGTTACACAAATGTTTTGGAAAAAAAACTTGGAAAAAAAATTGATTTACTTTAAGTTAAGTAGTACTACTTTGCAGCATCATTTTGCTGAACTTAAGTATTTTTAAGGCACTAGGATTCATCTTAATATTTAAAGTGAAAGACAAAAGAAATGTTATTTCTTACAGTGGCACCTGTCACAGACAGCTTATGTCACATGCACCGTTTGTTATTGGTCAGAGGACACTCAGACATGTCCATAGCAATTACTAAATTCCCTTTTCCAAGTACAAGTAAATCACTCTTTATTTATTATGAGGCACACTTAAACTCTTTGAATGTGTAGCATTCTGACCTGTGTGAATAGTCTTCTGATTTCTTTAAGGAAAAAGGAAATGGGTGTTAAAATATCTGTGGGTCAGTCAGCAGTGATCGCGCTGCAGGGACACATTCTGCAGCAGTAGCACAGTGAATGCTTGCAAAACCACCTGAGACCTCTTAAGCTTTCATTCCTGTTCATGCAGGGAAGCTGGACTTTTTCCACTTATTTCTTCCATAATAATTTAGGAACAGTAAGAGCCTGTAGAGGATGTCAATTTTCAATCAAATAAAGTTGAACTAAAGCACACAGAGCTTGCATTTACATTATGAATTTCCAGGCTCTCCTAAAGCCCAGGAATCTTAGTGTTTGATGGAAAAAACCAGCTATAATGACTATTATTAAGATTGTTAAGTCTTATTATGATGATGGCATCCAAGACCCCCAGCCAGAATTGAAACATCTTCTTCCCCTCTCTACATCTGACTTGAGGAGACATAAAATAACCCAGAAATTATGCCTGACAGAAAGAACTTGCTGTCTGTGCAATGTCTGCCTCTTCCCCAACCCGCTTCTTACCTTGCTATTCAACATACTGCTCAAAACACTCTCACAAGATGGTTGTTTTTCAATGTGCTTGTTTTCTTCACCAGTTTATTTTCTCTCTTAACTACTTTTTGCATCCCTATTTCAGGGACCCACACTTATTTCATACTCACTTGTAGCACTGATTTTCTTTCCTCATCCTACCCTTAAAAGGTCTTCATCTCTGATATTTCATTCTTTTATAGTCTCTATGCCATGTCCATTGTGTCAGATTGACAAGGCAAAGTTCAGACCAACCAGAAATTGGAATTGCCTACATGAACTTTGTCATGCTGTGCCTGTATAAAAAGATTGTTCTAAGAAGGGATGAAGCTGGGAAATCAAGAAGAGCAATGATCCAATCTGATCCCCATGCCAATTCACTGCTCCATGTTCACTTCATTTTTCTCATCTGCACCATCCTGTTATCCCCTGTGGGTAATTTACAACACAATGCTTAACTTTTCATTGGGGATCAGAGTGACTAAAAGTGGGGAGGTTCTTACTCTATAAAATTTGCACCATATTCTTAATTCAGATAGCTGATATTTCTCTGATGGATATGCCTAATAGTCAAATGAATAAGCAATATACTTCTATAGGCAACTCTGATACAAGAACAGAAGAGACAGGTGCCCCAAACCAAACTCCTGGAAAAGTCTCACTCATCCCTCTCATCCACTGCTCTGCTGCCCTACTACCCCTGCAAGTCCTGCCACTTCTACAGTCATGTTGTCTGTTGACTTCACCTCAGCCATTTTGTAAAGCATCCTCCCTCCCATCACTTGCCCTATCCAATTTACCCAAAAGTACATCACAGGGATAGTCCCTTCCCAGGGGATCCTTTTGTTTCAGCTCCCATGTGTCAATTAGATTACTGTACCACAGAGTGGTTGAAGTTGGAAGGGACTTCTACAGGTCATCTTGTTCAACTCCCCTGCTCAACCACTGCCTGTTCATTCAGCCTGTAATTCATTATCTTCTCTATAAATATCTCATGGGCGATAGTGTTGAAAGCCTTGTAGACAGTATTCACTGCTCTTCCCTCATCTACCAAACCAGTAATTTTTCTCATAGAAGTTTAACAAATTGGTCAAGCATGACTTCTGTTTGTTGCTGTTATTGTTTTGGTTTGACTCTTGGCAAAATGCCAACCACTTCCCAATGTGACAGAGTTTCAGTTAAAAGAAG
>JAWWEU010000040.1:61069564-61088657 GCA_035583155.1 Acropternis orthonyx | reverse complement strand
ACCCACAGAAGTGGGGCCTAGCTAAAACTAAAACCTTAATCTGAGTTTTTTGGGATTTATCAAACCCATCACAGTTGCATTTGAGATGACCAGTCTTGCTTTCTTGTCCTTAATGTGCCTGGAAATGATGTCCAGAATTAGTTCTTCCATCACCTTTCCAAGGATTGAGTTAAGGCTGAGCAATGTGCTGGTCCCTAGGTCCTCCTTCTTGCTCTTTTTGAAGTTAAAAGCAGTGTTTGCTTTCCTCCATCCATCAAGCCCCTCTCACAGTGCCTGCAAACATTCAGAGATTGACAATGAGTAGACTCACAATGACACCAGACAGCCTCCTCAGCACCCGAGGGTGCATCCCATGAGGGCCAAAGGCGTGTCCCGTTTACTAAACATTCCCTAATCTGATCCTCTTCTGATGCTCCAGGGGCTATGATCTATGTGAACTCTTTGAGAACTCTGTGTCAGGAGAGGATAAACCCAGGCCTAGAAATGCTGATTTTCCTCTTTTATAGACTCCTGAAATTAAGACTGTCAAACTTTCCTGTAGAAAACAATGCTGCAAGACGATAGTAACAATGCAGAACACCTGCAACACCTTGAAGAAAGGAAGGATGGATTTAGTTAAGGTACAAGCAATTTCAATCTCTCACACTCAGGCACCAGTGTCTCCAGTGGCAAGATGTGTTCAAGTAGCTGGACAAGCCCTCAGGCACTGGGACACCTGGACCAAGGCAGCCTGGTCAGAGTTGTTCATAGTGACATGCAGGTTGAGTGGCATCAGTTGTTGAGCCTCTCCTCACACTACCTGGGGTCTTAGGACTAAGAATCCATTGAGGAATGTGCTGGTTTTGCATGCATCTCCTTATACCATTCAGGTATGACTAATCTCTCTGTCTTGTCCCACTTCTGTCAATCTGTGAGTCATCAGGATTTAGCCACTGCCTCTCTTTCAGGTCTGGTTGCCCAAAAAACTGTAGGTAGATGGGTGCTAGGATCTTGATGATCTGCTACTGCAGGTGTCAGCAGAATGAGCCATTTTCATGCCCTTCTGGTATTTTAAGCCCAGATGTCCACATTCACTCTCTATTCATATAGAGATTTTCTTTTCTTTTTTTTTTTTTTTTTTTTTTTTTTTTTTTTTTTTTTTTCCAATTTTCCACAGCCCAGAAAAGATTTCTGGGTTTGTTGTCCCTCAGCACTTTGACAACATAATAGAAGTATAAACTCTCTACTCTTCTGGCTCAGAATTACACCTGAACTACAAATGAATCTCATAGTTCCCTTTCTTCTATTCAATCATTTCACCAATAAATTCTAATCAGATCCAGACTTCATGGTCTCTGTCTCTATTTTATTGGATTCTGCTGAGCTTGGTGCTGTACCTTTCCACTTTTTCATTCTCCATTATTCCCCTTACCTAATCCTTTTGTATCCAAGGCAAACTGGAAAAAGTTTGCAAGAAAGGAGAACAGAGACTTGCCATTAATAGGACAGAGAGAAAGAAATCTGTTGAACAATGAAACATAAGCTTTCCTTTTGCATTTAAACTATATTCAAAGTACTCTTTCTGTGCGTTGTCATAATGTTCTTTCATTGACTGGCCTGCTACTTATTCATCAAGTGCTATCTCCTGGCTAATCAGAACTTAATTGCATATAATAGAGATATCAGCTGCCATCAGACAAAGACCTTGATCCAGGTTTTCTGTGCAACATTTATAGCTGGGAACAACAACTGACTCTCCAGAGATTAGCAGCCCAGTGATCATTGCCAGAGAGTTAATAAGTTCAGTTCCACAAATCACTGTTATGAGAAAGTCAGGGCATTCAATGCAAAACTGAGCTGTGCAAGAATCAGGCAGGCAAGATACTTAAGGACATAACATTCTAAAGAGGGAGAAAACGCTTAAGAATAAGCTACATAGCAACTGAAATATCACGTAGGAAGTTCAAACTGTTTAATAATCTAGAAGCTGATTCATATATGATGTTCTCAAGACAACAGTATGATGGTAAAGAACAATCTGTACTCATTTGAGTCCCTCCTAACTAATTTCAGTAGGATTATAAAGTCATAATTGGGTATAGGTTTAATTATAAATATTCCAGAACAAAATCTCTTTAAAGGAACATTATGATCCCACCTTTTGACAAGAAAAAGTATTCAGTGATAATTTTCAACCTGGCAAAAGAAATAATGTTTTAATATAATTATTAGAATATTTTACAAAAGGAAACAAAAGAATCATAGTATTTAAACAAATCATTCAAACGGTTCTGAATACAGAAAAAATAACAATATTTACTGAGGAGAATAATTCAAACTTCTATTCAACTGTAGTTCTTGTTTTTTTCAAAGCTCTTTCTTGCTGCCTTCTGTAACTTGCAAGCATCTTGGTTTGCAAGTCAGTTTACAACTTGGCTTCTGTTTAGATGAGCAATTCACCTTTTAGTGTCTTCAGAAAGAGGATTTCCACTGCCAAGGCTTCCTGCTAGGGGCACAGGAAATGGATTTTAACTGAAGTGGTGGCATAGACATGTTTTCTCACAGACTCTCCAACACACATGCGAGAATCTCTGGACAACCAATATAACTTACATCCTAAGGAACTTGACTAACAGGATATGGGGAGTGTTGGTTGCTGATCAGCCTTTTCACTTGTTTTCCCAAAGAGTGCTGTCCCTCCTGCACCTGTTCCTTCTTTCACTGATACAGGATAGGGCAGAAAAGGGAACAACAGGGCACACCTCTCTTCTCCCTCCTCATTCAATTAGATAAAGAATTTTAAAACTTTCTACAGGGTTATCAGCCTCAGGACAAGGAAACACACCTGGAACAAGCATGCACCTTGTGACAGTCTTACTGCTTGGTGTAAACTCTCCCACAGCAGAGGGCAAGGGGAGCTCTCTTGCAGCACATAGCAAAGCCCAGAGGTTGCCCTTGTAACACTGCTATGTCATCTTTTTGGGCTTGGACCTCCATATGTGGAGCCTCTCAGGGTGGGTCACAGGATGCCATTAATGGACTCCAGGGAGGTGTCCACAGCCCTGGAGTGTGTTCTGGTGCATTTCTGTCCCCCACCCCTTAGATGCACAACCTCACCCTCTTTTACTTCCCCTACTCCAAGCACGTTAGGGCTTGTCCAGCAGCCTTGTAAAGTGAATGGCTCTAAAACTGGTCCTTTTACTTTAGTTTAACCACTTCCTATTAAAATTTAAAATTGTATTGTTCATTATTGCTAAAGAATGTTGCATATGCTGCATTCTTACACTTTATTGGATGCACTAAATTATTTTGTATTTATTTATATATGTGTATATTCCTGCAGCATAACATACACAAATATATATATAGTGTGTATCTTTGTATCAATAAATAGTACACACACACACACACACACACACACACACATACATATATGTATATTTGAGTACTTCCTGGTCAAAAGGAAATCAGTATCTAGTCAGAGGTTGTTCTGAGATCATGTGAGTAGAAAGGTTTCATAAAGTGTCAGGCAACCAATCTCAGAGCAATATGGAAATGTGCCACCTTTAGTTCAGAAACAGGGTTTACATGCACATAAAAAGTTATACATGGAACTATATAATCTGCCCATAGGCAGATTATATGTCAATTACTGATTTATCTACCTGTAGGAGTTGAATTGACAATAATCCAGAGCTGTCCTACCAAGGAACAGGAAAAAAAGATGTAAAAGAAAAAGAAACAATATATTGTATGCATCATATACAGTTATATAGCTTCAACTTTTATCTATTTTTAATTATTTATTTAGTATGCTTTATATTTTCTGTGGAATCAAAGATTTCATTTGTGTCTGTGAAAATTTAGAGAAAACAGATGGGAGAAATATCCTGTCCATTGTCTGCTAATTCTTAGTTTTGTGAACCTGCTGTGCCACTCTTGGTAAATGAGACATGGAAGCACAAAGAAAGAATGTATAAGCAATATGCCCTTCAAGGTGAGGAAGCATTAACATAAAAAAGGGCAAATTATAGAAGCAGCTATTGACTATAATAGCTCCCAAGCTTAAAACCAGGTGCATGCTCATTGGTTTACAATTGCCATATAAAAGCATTTACAGTCTTGCAGAGACATAACTGAAAGAAAAATAGAAGAAAAAAAGATACCTTTTGTCATATCTGAAACATTTTTAAAACTCCATAAAGGCAGAGACTAGCTAGTTGGAGAATGAATAATAGAAAACATGGGACGTGGTCAGTGTTTATTTTTCTAGAATAACCTGCTTGAAACTAATACTTGTTATGGAGTTGCACTGTAACCAAATAAGAAATAATTTCTTTCTCTAAAAGAAGCAACAGCAGCGCAGAGCAGCTGAAGTTGGAGGAAATCCTCAGCGTGAGGTCTGCAGTGATCTGGGGTATGGAGCCTCTCCCTCAGTGTCAATGGGTTTAAGTCTCACCAGTACAGAAAGCTGTGACCACCTAAGGAGAGCCCTGGGTGACAGAGGTGCAAGGGGATGGTTCTCGTGTGAACACTGATGCCTGGATGACGAAATGCAACTGGATGTGTATAAATGACAGGGTGAAAATTTAATCACTGACTGATCAGTTGGGATATCCCCAGCACATATATTCCTGAGTCTCTGAGTCTATTTTACTTGTTAGACATGGGTCATGGCATTAAATGCCTCTCATGAGAGCAGCCACGGTGAGGGATTTCTTCCCTGCATCATCAAGAAGGACAAAATATTATTTTCGAGGACAACCCTCAGCACCAAGTACTTTACAATGTTGCCTTAGTAACACTCTAACTGGCCTTTGAAAATATGTTCCTGACTCAATGACGGAAGCAGCTGCATTCCTGGAAAATATTAGATTTCTGTGCAAAATATCACAATGACTTTTTACTTCTACTTTCACCAAGAGGGCAAAGCAACAGGAGAACTTCAGTTAAAGGCTTGTAGATAAGAGGAACACAGACACCGTCCTCCCAGTGTTTTCATGGGTAGTTTTGGTTTTTTTTTTTTCTCTCAGACTTACCACCATTATGAAGGGTTACAACATTTACTTGAATCAGTCTTTAACCCTCTCTAGCCCTACCACATAGTCCTTAGAGGTTAGACAAAGGAAATTCAACTGTTAGAGATAGTTCTGCTACTCCAGTGAAAACCATGGAAAAACTCCAGTGTGTTTCACCTCTTTTAAATGATTTCCTATATCTGTGGGGTTTTGTTTCTTTTTATTGAAGCAGATCACATCCTTGTGAGGAGTATCCAGATTACTTTGCTTATTAGTGTATGCGATTAAAAATAACTACACTTTAAGCATTAGAAATGACAGAGACAGAAGATAATTTTTCCCAAAGACAATATATTCACTATAAATGATGAGTTTTGTATCAATTGTTATTTCTCATAAATTCTATACAGTAGAGGTAATCAAGCATTCTGCTGAGGTATCACTGTTACACTTTCTGTTTTTCTAAACCATTGCCAGACAAGAATATAACAAAACCATCATGAAGCAAAAATGTATCTCATTTACATATATTTTAAAAGAAAGAAGTACCAAAATCCTGTAAACCCAATCAAAAAATATTTAACATGTACAAAATTAACAGTAGCTGTGTATGCTTAAATTGAGATTTACAAAACTCTAATGATACTACCAATTTATTTCAGAAGTATGGGTCTTTGTCAGTTTATCAGTAGCTATGAGCAGCCATGGTGAGTCTGTTTCTTGATTGCCAGTTCAATTCACAGCATAGTTTTAGATGCTTCTTCTGAATCTAAAAGGTTATTTTACGCTGTTCATACAGGATCAGACTGTGAGGCTTTCAGGAAACTTAGTGGGGGAGGTAAGAGAGAAAACATATTTCATGTAATAATTTAAGTTTTAAAAGACCTTTAAGACCATGAAGATCAACCACAAACCTAACACTGGTCCGCCATTAAACCAAGTCCCAAAGCACCATGTCTGCGCATCCTTTCAATACCTCCAGAACTGGTGATTCAACCACTTCCCCAGACAGCCTGGTCCAATGTTTGATAACTCTTTCAGTGAAGAAATTTTTCCTTTATCCAGTCCAAAGTTCCCCGACAAAACTTGAGTCTATTTCCTCTCATCCTGTCACTTGTCACCTGGGAAAAGAGACCAGCCTCTACTTTGCTACTATCTCCTTTCAGGCAGCTGTAGAGAGCGACAAGGTCTTTCCTCAGCCTCCTTTTCTCCAGGCTAAATAACCTCAGTTTCTTCAGCCACTCCTCATCAGACTTGTACTCCAGACCCCTCATCAGCTCCATTGCCCTTCTCTGGACACGCTCCAGCACCTCAGTGTCTTCCTTGTTATCAGGTCCCAAAACTAAACACAGCACTCGAGGTGTGGCCTCACCAGTGCCAAGTACAGGGGGACAATCACTGCCCTGGTCCTGCTGACCACATTATTTCTGATGCAAGTCAGGATGCCATTGGCCTTCTGGGCCACCTGGGCACACTGATGGCTCATGTTCAGCCAGCTGTCAACCAACACCTCCAAGTCCTTTTCCACTGGGCAGCTTTCCAGCCACTCCTCCTCAAGCCTCTAGTGCTGCATGGCATTATTATGACCCAAGGGCAGGACCTGACGCTTGGCCTTGTTGAATCTTGCACAGTTGGCCTTGGCCCATCAATACAGCCTGTCCAGATCCCTCTGCAGAGCCTTCCCACCCTCCAGTAGGTCAACAATCCTGCCCATGTGGATGTAACTCTATTCACCACTGCTCTCTGGCTCTGACCATCAGTCAGCTTTTTACCCAGCAAACAGTGCACCCATCCAAGCCATGATCTGCCAGTTTCTCTAGCAGATGCTACAGGAAATGGTGTCACAAAATTCACTGAAAATCAGGTAGACAACATCCACATTTCCTTCACCCATCAAGTAGGACACCTTGTCATAGAAGGAGATCTATTTAGTCAAGCAAGACTCGCCTTTCATAAGCCCACATTGGCTGGTCCTGATCCCCTGGTTGTCCTGTATGTTCTGTGTAACGTCACTCAAGATGATCTGCTTCACAACCTACCCTGGAACCATGGTCAGACTGGCAAATCTTTTGCTTGCTGGATCCTCTTTCCGCCTCTTATTGACACAGTCCAGGTGGGATTCAGCTTATAGACTAAAATAAGTAAATTGAAGTGTTAACATCTAGGCATACACTGGAGCTTGGTATTTGAGTTTCCATTATGATCAGTGGAGAGCGAGCTGTATGTATGGAGTCTGGAGAGCTATTCAGTTTCACCTGGATGTATACATCTGAGTGGCCTGATTTTCTAGGTGAATATTGTATTGTATCTCTGTCTTATTTTCTTTCTAGCAAAGGAGGAAGAGTTGTAGCACAAGGAAACACAGTGTGGAGCCAGCAAAAAAATCCTTCAAACCTATGAAATATTATTGCTTGAGGCTTTATTTTACTTACCAGCGCTGGAGTTCTCATGCATTCCCTAAATTCCTTCTTAATGATCAATGCTTCTAGAGCACTTCTGGAGATCTTGTTTTCCACCAAGTCTTGGTAAGAGGGCTGTTTTTCATTATGACACCTCTTGTAAATGTCCAGTAAATGGGTTGATATTCAGTATTTGTCTAGAATTTGAGGCTGAGGCATTTTCTGAAAAAAATATTCTGTTTTAAACACATCTTATACAAGCTCTGCCTATACATGGCTTTAAAATGTCCCCAGAGCACTGAGATAATTTCACTTCAGAAGCTGTAGTTGTATACTGATGTGCAGCCATGCACTGAAAACCTGTGGAAACTCCTTCATATAGAAGGCTTAGAGAGTCTGAAGTTAGAGTTCACTACCACTTACATACTTGACAGGAAAACATGGTATCCAACCTTGTAAAGAAAGGAACGAAGGACAGGAATACCTCCAGAAATCTTGTGAAGAAAGACTTTTATTTTCTGGGCACCAAGTTAACTGATTCAGCACTGGAGTGGAAAACATTGTTCTTTTCTAATGATTGTGCAATTTATTTTAAAGGTAATACTAGTGAACTGTTTGAATATTGACTAAAATTAAAAGCTCATCAACTCTGACTCCAGATACCACCCAGGAGCAGATCATCAATTGGACTAAATAATTGAAGTTATTGACATATCAATTTATAAAATGCCATTTAACATTATTCTATCAATTATGTATATATTATGTTAATATATGTGCTTTTATTTGCCATTTTAATTAAAAACTATTTCTGGAAATGAACACATTTCCAAGAACATGCCAATTACAATTAATCCCATTCAGTACAGAAGATATGACTGAATGACTTCCTGTGATTCCTCCTACCCTGGCTTGCAATTATTTTATTTTTAAGAAAACCACTACGAGCAAAAAAGTAGCTCAAGTGTATCCTTTTGTAGTGTGAAGTACAGGAAGCTTTGAAGATATCCAGGTGAAATATATTCATGGCTTTATCTTTGAACAACTTCATTTACACGAGTACTTCAAGTATGTGTCAGGTACAATTTGTTTATAATGAATCCTTAATGAGTCTAATTACATTCTGCAATTCAAAATCTGTCTAATTTTCTCCCTAGTCAAAGTTGACCATTTTTCCTTACCCATTGTAATCAGGACAGTATTTACTGCCCTAATTCCCTGAATCATGAGTTTGTTTTTTGAATCAAGTAGAGTCAGTGACTCCTGGCTTGAAAAGCAGCAGGGCACAGATGTACCATCTCTTGAACAAATGGATCAGCCAGCACATTACCTTTAAGAACTGATAATCAGCCTCTTTTATTTCTCTTAGTGAAAAATACCTGATTACAGGAATATATATAATCTCATTTGATTATATTAGTTCTTTTCTCTTACTGGCTGGAATTGCCCTTTTGTAGTGTAGCAGCATAAACATATTTTCAAGGAATGGTGAAAAGTAGCAGGCAAACCAAGTGGAAACACCTCATAATAGTGACCTCTCTGTGTGAAACTGAAGGGTCTTCTTAGTGGGCTGTGAAGCAGCACTTTGCAGCCTCCATAACAAATAGCATAGACATATTGTGAGCAGGATTAGGGGAAGAGGCAGGGAATGATCTCAAACCTAGCTGAAACACAGTTACAAATAAATTAATGCACAGTTTTTGGCTTGAGAAGAAATTAAGAAAAGGAAATCAACGTAGTATACAAATGAAGAACAAGAGCATAATAAATTGTATGCAGAAAAAGATTTTAATATAGAATAAAAATGTGAATTAAATAGTAGGAAAATAGATAAAATAGGATTGTATGCAGTTTTGGTCACTGCAATATAAGAAAGACACTAAGCTGTTAGTGTCCGTAGGAGAGCAATGAAAGTGGTGAAGGGCCTTGAGGAGAAGCTGTATGAAGAGTGGCTGAGGGCACTTGGTCTGTTCAGCCTGGAGAAAAGGAGACTGAGCGGAGACCTCACTGCAGTTACATCTTCCTTGTGAGGGGAAGAGCAGGGGCAGGCACTAGTGTCTTCTCTGTGGTGACCCGTGACAGAGCCGGAGGGAATGGCCTGAAGTTGTGTCAGGGAAGGTTTAGGTTGGGTATTAGAAAAAGGTTCTTCCCCCAGAGGGTGGTTGGACACTGAACAGGCTCCCCAGGGAAGTGGTCACAGCACCAAGCCTGACAGAGTTCAAGAAACATTTGGACAATGCTCTCAGGTACAGAGTGTGACTCATGGGGATCATCCTGTGCAGAGCTAAGGATTGGACTCAGTGATCCTTGTGGGTCCCTTCCAACTCATCATATTCTGTGATTCTGTGAAAACAATAAAGAAAAGAAGAGAGAGAAACATTCATTTTACTGCAGAGAGGATACAAGTCTTATAAGTCAAAACAGATTTTTATCCATAAAGTTTTGGAATATATCAGTAATGTTAACACTGCTGTTATTCTGATGTAAATTACAATGGAGGTTAGTCCTTTACATCCTAACTCAATACATATTAAAGTTATTCAGAAACTTTACAATGACTAAGACAGATCTGGATTAAAGCTTAATTTTTGAAAGAAAAGATAATCTTTTTTTGAAAGTATCTCAATACTTTCCTTACAAACTCTATGCTGGCAAAGGAAAAAGTCAAATAATATGATTTGCTTAAGAAGCTGGGGAATCTCTCTGGGCTAAAAGAGGTAAAGAAATAAAAAGAAAATGATGTAATTTGTCTTTGGCAGGAAAGGAACAAGTGAAATGACACCAATTTATCTTGAAACAAACAAAAATAGGAGAAGGCACAAAAAGGCAAGGACAAGAACTCTAAGTAAAATTCTTTCAGTTTTTCCCTAGGCTAAAAGTAAATTGCTAAATAAACACATTAAAGCCATCTTATTACAAAAGATGAAAATAATCCTCATTTCACAGATAAGTGAGCTTAGGGGATGCGAGCTCAAGCAAGAGAGGTGGTTATACTTTAGGATGTCTACCATCAAAAATTATATTCTCCAGATCCTCTTTGTCTGCTACCTCACCCTGGAGTATCAAAGCTGCCGATGTTGAAGTTCTGTTTGCACTCACCAGAAGCGTCTCAGGGCTGAGCACAGCTAAGGCTCGCTGAAATTACAGGAGTGATGCTCTTCTGATTGCCTCATCCCAGGGGCTTCAGCCCTTAGAAATTCTCAGACATCCATCTTACATTAGAGATCCAAGCTCTGCCCAAGACACCAAAGGAACATATGCTGTTGGCTCCTCACTTTTTTGACCTGTAGTTCAGACACTAGCAGGCTGTGGGAAAAAATATGCCCAGATCTCATCCAAATATACACCTGTCTCAGTTTGGCAATGACCAACCTTTGCAGGGTTCTGAGACAGAGCCTTCTTATTCACCCACATCAAAACTGTTCTCCTTGTCTTGAAATTATAAAATATTCATTGGACCAAAGAGAGGGAAGATGGAGTATCTTGGTTTGCTGCCTCTCTGGCCCAATAGTTTAGGTTCTAAACTTTAGTAAAGAAAATTTGATTCCTGTTTCTGCTCTAAACAACTATTCAAGTTTTTATTTCCCATATTTTCTGTTCACTTTCTAGAAATCATATTTTTTCCTAGTTTTCTTTGTCAGTCTCAACTGCTGAATGTTGGCCCCAGAAACTAATGGGAAAAAAGTTCCTTCATGAATTATGTCCTCATGCATCTGATCTAAACCCACTGAAATCAGACTTGATGTGTCTATCTGCTTGTTAAATAAGTTTATACAGCTGCAGCCTATGGTGGTGCAGTCAACCAGAGGAAGCCAGTACATCTGAGTTAACACAGCGTGCTTAACATATTTTTCCTGACTGCTGCCTTGCTGCCTACGAGTCAGAAATAAACATTCTTTAGAGTCTTAATACACTATTTCTTTTGTTTTTAGTCATGTGAGTTCATATTACCTTAAGAACTGATCATAATATATAAAGGACTGATGTGGATCTTCTTGATCTATTCTTGATTTGGTTGCTTGTCCAGATAAGTTTTGTTTCAGTTCCCTACCTGTAAAATAGGGAAAATACAGGAAATCTTCTTTGAAAAGGGGTCTAAGTTTAAAAATATTATTTAAATAACACAAAAAACCAAAAAACCAAAACCAACCAAACAAAAAAACCACAAAAGCACAGACTTTAACTCAGAAATGAGTGTCAAAGCCTCCCTTTACTTCAAAGGGTCAGGTTGTCATCTGTAGAAGTATGGCTGTAATATTCTCAGTGTCCAGATCATACCCATCTAAAAGCTATGGAGTCACCTACAGAGACAAATCTCAGAGGTTGCTGTGTCTGATTTGGTAGGGAGCAGCCTTGCTGTGAGAAGGAATCAGACATTCTATACTACAGGTCTTACAGTTGTTGTAAGAGCAACTTTCAAATAGATATCAGTGAAGTTAATAATGAATCGGAGGAAAAGTGCATTCAGGATAACTCACCAGATGTCTGGAGTTTAGGAAAAGTGACCCTAGCTGATTAGTCTTCCTTAAAATGCTCAATTAGAATATACATTTAGAAAGCCACAGTGTCAATTTATTGATAGGAGAACCTTACCCATTGCGAGGTATTTCCTCAGGCATTCTCACTGGCAATTACAAAATGTTTGTTTTGCACATCCTGGTCTAATATGGAGGATGTGGGATAAAGGGTAGGCAGTGATATTTTAAAGACAACAAGCTAACTCCTGCTCTTTTTTTCTGTTTTCTTTTTTCCCCCATCCTTACACCCAATGTCTTCAAACAGCTTTAAGATTCAGTACTGGAGTACTCGTTGCTAGAATCAATCCTATAACAGTTTTGTTCATTCTGTCAAAGCCCTATATATCAGAAATTTGCTGATTACTATTCAACAAGATTGAAAGATAGATGCAAAGAGTCATAAATGCATGGCTGGAAGGGATCTGGTAAAGATGTCTAATCCAATTGCTTGCTCCAAAACAAGATCAAATGCAGCTAAAGCATTTCTGACAGATGTTTATCCTGTCTATTCATAGGAATGTCAGTGATGAATGTTGTACAGCATCTCAAAACAAAGTGTTCAAGCCAAAGAACAAAATTTCAAAATTCAACCTGGTGGTCTAGGACTAGGAGCTAGTTTGTTATACTGGTACTTATGCTTATTTATATTAATTTACATAGGATGTTGAAATGCCTTTGTGTAAGACCAGGTGATGTCTACTGGTGTCCATTCCTTGGTTTCACCTCTCTGTGACATGTACCTCCATATCATACAGACACATTAATCAGTGCAAAAAACATAGAATAAGCATGAAGGAGCAAAAAAAGCTTCTCTTCCTCATTGAGAAGGTATGCTCCCCTCCTTCACCACTCCTTTTTCTGAAAATGATAGCTAGTGGTAAGGCAAATAGCAAAATGAGAGGGGGTGGGGGAGAATTCCTCTGGTAAAATTTGCAAAAATAGTAGAAATTTAAGTCGGGACAGATGTGAAAGTATGCACTACTAATTTCACAATATGTGTTTAACGATACAATCTGAATTTGACAACTAAACAAACTTGGGAAAAACATCAAGTTTCCTTATGAAAAATACATGAAACAGAAAAAGATGGTTTTACTCAGTTCTGTCAATGATGTTTTCAGTCTCGTATGATGGGGAGTAAAAAGGAGCCCTGAAAACAGAACTTAAAAGAGGAAAACTGTAACCATATTCCTACATTATTATTGTGCCCTTATGTTACTTCTGACTGCAAGAAATTTTGTCAGTAAACATATACAAAACACTGCACAGCACTACTTTTATGAAACTACTTTTAATGCATAAGACACACTATTTCATTCACAGTCTTTTGGAAAATGAGAGGTGTTCCCAAGTCTTAATGGAAATCTATCAAATCCATAAAACATGTATAAAATAAATGCATGAATTTAAGTGTCAGCTCGACCCTTTAAGTGAGCAGGATTTGACATAACAATACTGCACCCTGGGTTTGTTTTTTTTTTTTTTCTTTTTTCTTCCTGTTTGGTAGATTACAAACCATTTCTATTGTTTGATTTACTACAGGAGAGAGTATTCCTCTTAAAACCTCCACTTCGTATTTTGCTGTCCCCATCCTTCACTCTTTATAAAGTCACAAGACCTGTAGGAATCACAAGAGGATTCAGGGGCACCATGGACAGTCAGAAGGATGAAACATTAGCTTCTGTATATAAAGCCCTAAGCTGAGAAATGAGAGAGATGAAAGGCAGAGGCATTGAAAAGGTATTATTGATACTCTCATTTCTGGAAAGTATTCAGTATTTATCATTCACTGAAAAGAAACACTAAATCATTTCTGTCTCACAGCCTTGATTTGCTTGTAAGACACATTCCAAGGCTTAAATTATGAACACTAACAAGGTAAAATGAATTGGAGGGTCTCTCCTTCAATCCCCTAGTAAATTAGGAAGCACAGCAATCCAAAAATTTTTTATTAATTTGATTGTCATTCTAGATTTTGACAGTTTTACAAGCATCAAATTGTCCTTAACAAATCATATTCTTCACTGAGAGAGAATTTTTTCATTGAAGTGGGAATATGTTTTCATGAGATAGCTTCTTTTCATGCAGTAGACTCAGGTCACAAAGTGATTACTCCTTAAATGCTAGTTCTTTTTAAAATTAAAGAGTTAAACTTTTGAAATGAAGTTGTCTAGGAACCTTAAAAAAGTTCTGCTTTCTCTGGTAGAAATTTGCATAACTGCAAATTTGATCCAAAGTTTTTTGAACCCTGCTCATAAACATTTTTGGTACCACTCCTGTAATCATAAAACAAAACCAACCACTATCACTGGAAGTTTGATCTGAACAGGCACAGCAGAATTTCTCAGTAGTTTAAGAAGGTTAGTATCTTTATTATTGTTTTTTTATTTTTATCAGAAAGGTAGTATTTAAATCTTCTGAGTAAATATGTTGGCAGGAGTTGAAAAGATACCACATTTGCTTCAGAATAAAATAGGCCTCTATCTTGCTAAACTCTGCAGTATGTTCTTAGTTTGACACTAGTCATGGATTATTTTTTTTAATGCATACTGTACTTACACTAACCAAACGGAAAAAAAAAAAAAAAACCAAAAAAGAGATGGTTACAAAATCTAGGTTTGTCAATTTCAAGGGTGAGCTCCAGTTCGTGGATAGTAGGACTAAGATGCAGTTTATAAGCAGATATCAGATCTCTGTCTCCCAATGTTCCCTCTTCCATGTTACTAAGTAGAAGAACAAGTTTACTTAGAAGAGCCCAAAGCTCTGAACTATAACAAGGCAACAGTCATGCTGAAGGAGAAACCATCCATTAGAGATACAGTGTTATTCAGTTTCTCATCCTATACACTTTCGCTGAACTCTAAATACTTTTGAACACATTTAAATTTTGATTTTTCAAAGGCACTTTGCCTTTGAATGTCAGTTCTTTTTTATCTTTTTAGTCTTGGGTACTTTTGCACTTACTCTATGTTTTTGTGCTCTCTTCGTTACTTCCTCCATGTGAAAATATTTTAGGGATAGGCCACACATAACCACATATATTGAAAAGCACCACATTATTTTTCCTTTATGTCTAACTCTCTTCCTAAGGAGCTGCAGCATCATAACTGATCAGGGACATTTAATTGCTACAACAGTATGATAAACAGTTGGGAAATACTGAACTTTTATTTGCAGTGATCGTATTCTTTTATGTTATACTTGCTGAAGCGACTTAGCAATGTAGGTAGTACTGATTTATAAGGGCAGAGATTAATTTAAATATAATTCTATTCTAAAGAGGGATCCCAAGAGCTCTTTAAAATTGAGGGGAATTCAGGGTAATGGAGACATTTGGAGAGGAGCTAGTTAAGAGTAATTTAAGATTTTCATTTTTCTCTTGGGTAAAATAAAAGTATCAAGAAAACAGAAAAGAGAGCTAGTAACTGGACTTGTTCTAGTAGGCACTGCAGTGCAGCTACTCTAATTCAGATATAAACCCCACTCTGTAGAAGACACTTTTAGTACCTTTTTCAGGTTACCTAAAGTGTCTCACATTGCATGATGGCTACTAAAAGGGGTCATCAAAGCAGTTTTTGAAAATACATGATAGCTTATTTAGCCATACACTAGTAGCTGATCCACTGAAAGTTTAGCAAATATCCTTTGGGCATCTGTTTTAACAACACCTTGCAGTGAACTCAACCTCTTAGAAAATATATTTTATTCATGGATTATCATATTTACATGTTTTAAATATTTATGGGACTCATAGTCCCATATGGTTCTTACTGTAGTGCATGATACAAATGTTTAATGAGAAAATGTGGACAAATTTATATAAAAATAATATCTGGTCTTCCCTTGTAATAGATCTGGATTCTCTTTTGAGTAAACTGCAGTGATCACACTGCTTTTTGTCTCCTTCACTCTCCTTTCCTTAATTCATTTATTCTTCCAATAATTTTGAGATTTTCAGCACCACACAATTATCAAAACAGCATTTGGATTGAAAGCAGGCTTTCATATCCTTATAAAAACTCATTCTTAGTGTCTATTAGTATTTCTCAGGGCACATAATGAAACCAAGTTGGTTTTTGTTTCTGACTACAGGATTCCTTCAGGAACATCCCCTATTTTCATATATTCTGAAAAACAATCCAAAATAGACATCTTGGCTTTTCAGTTTGCAGACATACCCAGGTCAATATATCTAATTAATTCTTCATTAACTTTTGTGCTGGTGTGGCAGATATTCAGTGAATAAGGAAGAGGAAGAAAGGAGTTATACATATACAAAGACTGAATTTTCTAACTATGTTTTGCAACAGCTCGACTGAGATGGGCTTAAGGGTGGCTGTAAATACAGATATTGCAATACAAGCTGAAAATAGTGAGACTGTTTCAGTTTGAAGGGGAAAAGATACGTTTGAAATTGAGATGATTTCAACTTCTTCAAGAATCAACAATATGTCAGCTTGTAATATAGACTGAATCAAAGCTAAGGAAACTCCCAAGCTGTTGGAATGAACATAAGTAGTCTGATAGAATGATAAATAATGAGAAAGAAAACTGATCAGTGTGATTATCTGAGGAGTTGCATCAAGAAAACCTTGAAATGTTGGACAAGGTGAACAGCAACAGGAGTCATTTTTGGGACCAAAGATGGAGAAACAGTGACAGCAGAGAACATAGTTTATCCCTGGAGACAGAGAGACCTGATGTCTTTTTAAGCTCCCTGCTTTTGTGCTTTCATTTATTCTGCCTTGAGAATGTCCTCAAAGTTTTGTGAACATGAAAACACAGACTGTAGGGGAT
Organism: Acropternis orthonyx; assembly: GCA_035583155.1. Lineage (NCBI taxonomy): Eukaryota > Metazoa > Chordata > Aves > Passeriformes > Rhinocryptidae > Acropternis > Acropternis orthonyx. The sequence continues at coordinate 61,071,947 of JAWWEU010000040.1, read as the reverse complement.
GGTGCAAGACAGGAGAGGAAGGTCTTGAGTAAAGTAATAAACCAAAATGCTCTCATTGAAAAAAAAAAATTACAGTAACCATATTTTTGTTTAACAGATGTTTGCATGTGGATCAAACTCGAGACAAAAATAATGGAGAAATTTGCCTCTGTTTCAGAAAAAAGTCCCATCTTGCTGTCTTACTCATGTCTATTCCCATCACTTTCCATACATTGGAAAATATACTTCATGTAAATCCTTTATGACTGAACCTTACATTAATTAAAATTTTGCACACAAACCAACCTCATCTTTTGAAGAATTAAATTCTTTCTAGTTAACAGGAATTAGACAGACAATTACAAATTTTCCAAGCTCTTTTTGACATTGTTGACATGTGTACTGGATTTTATAATTTCAGTAGAAAAATAGAGTACTAAAATTAGTAGTACTAAGAGAAGTACTACTCTTAGTAGAAAAGAAGAGAAAATTTTGACCTTTCCTTCATGTGTATATTTTGCTCTTTCTAGAAGATGTAATCTAAATATCAGTTAAAGTATCAGCTGAATATTTTTTTCAAAGATTTCTCCAGCTGTGAAGCTTTACAGTCACATCATTAGGATTAACTTGTGATCTAAATGCTATCTTGCAGCTCAGCTATCTGCTACTAAATATTGGATGCTCCTCTGTGGAAACCTTTTTATTACTTGCCTAAATATTTCATTCAGAACACTCATGAATAACTGGCTATGAGAGAACACAGAAGAAGCCTGGAAATGTCCAGTGGAAAAAACCAAACCCAAAATGAGGCTGTATGTCAGCATGCAGCCAAAACTTTATGAGCCTTTTGATCCTCCAGTGTTTAGAACAAAGTAGTTCAAATAAGGAAAAATTAGGGATAGAAGATATCTGACAAAACATACTGACAAGGCAAGATTGCCACGTGGTGTATGTTGAATTTAACCTTGTGAGAGCAATGGGGCTTATGGATAGCAACTTTGGTGATGTGGACACTACAATTCCTGTTTAGTTTCTCATGAGCACTATATGAGGAGGAGTAGTCTGGAATCAGTGTAATTAGTGCAGAATATTACTTGAACCAGTTAGCAAATTTCCTGTAAGGCTCAATAGTGCATTGATTCCATAAGTTGCTATGCTGTCTCCAGTTGCAGAGTTAGGGCAATAGCATGGCATTACCCTGTGCAATGAAAACATACCCAGAATCTTATCCACCATGCTTTAATGTCTTATGGGACAAAGTAGAGATGATCTGTCTGACTATTTTTACTCTAATCTGCTCAATTTATATAATTGGTAGGTAGCAGATGATTGTCTATCCATTCAGTTCTAACCAAGTGATTATCTAAGACATCATTTTTACAGAGAAATGAATTATCCCTCTACAGAAGTAAATAAGACTTCATTGACCAGGAAGGAAAGGAATTCCTCATTCACAAGTATTTTTAAAGTCAAATCTCTTTTCTCAATTACCTTTATTAATGACGTTTGTTTTAGTAATATATTTTTGTTAGCTCTTCTCTTCCATAATTTTTTAGGGTCATTGCTCTTCTTAGGGCTATTTGCACAGAGTAGATAAAATATTAAGATGCTTAGTTCTAATTAACTGTCGTTTGGTTCCACTGAAATTTCTGTATGCAAAGTTTTGCAGCCTGTGAGCACTTGTTCCTCTCTTCTGGTATATAAAAAGAACAGCAGATATGGTTATTTGCAACAGAATAACCATTTGCACTTCTGCCACCTGAAAAAAATGATGACTGGTACAACACTGTTTGAGTTCAGATCCAAACAATTGAAACTCTGCTATGCATTGGCCTGAAAATTTGACCTATGAAATAGACACAGCAGGTTTCATTTGCTTCAAAGGCAATTGTAGTAAACAATCACAATGGCATTGCAAATTTTATTGGATGAAGCTATTATCTATTTAATTTGGTTTCAGAAATGTTGAATGTGTGCAAGTGTAAATGAGACAGTTAAAACACTCAAAGGTTTTAAGTATTGTACTTACACAAGCTACTTATTATCGACATTTTGATTCTTTCTCTGAACAATTGTCAACAATAATAATAATAACAGCAGTATTAATAATCCAGCTGGGAATAATTCTTTGATTATTTTTTGTGTGGCTAATTGTGAGAAAATAAAATGCATCCTACTTCTGGCATATCTGCCAGCATTATCTGTTTACTTCTGAAACTGTGAATACACTTTGGATCTGTCAAGTAGTTGCCTTGGAGAATATATTTTACATAAACAGTGAAAGAAATTGGTCTGAATGGCATGAAAAGAGACTTAACATTTGTGTATTAGTGTGATGGGTTTGATAAATCCCAAAAAACTCAGATTAAGGTTTTAGTTTTAGCTAGGCCCCACTTCTGTGGGT
>JAWWEU010000040.1:61052421-61069464 GCA_035583155.1 Acropternis orthonyx | reverse complement strand
CTTCTTTTAACTGAAACTCTGTCACATTGGGAAGTGGTTGGCATTTTGCCAAGAGTCAAACCAAAACAATAACAATTAGAAAACAGATGAGTCAATGACAGGGTATGGTCTGGATCATGTCTTAGTCATTAATTTTATTCAATCCAAAAAGCTGAAGAAATCTGAGACACTCTACAGCTATGGGTGTCATTTAAAAAAAAAAAGCTTATTACACACAGAAACTGGGAAAGCAGGTACTCTGAGGCAGAAATACCCTTCTGAATCTCTCCCTCAGACTACTGGAGGAGTGAACAAGTGTTTGTGTGTGACTGATCTGCCAGCTGGGGTTAACATGCAGTAGTTGGCCAACGTTTTCAGCATGTAGACAGAAAACTACTTGATATTAGTCCATTAGCTCCCCTTTGGAAGCTGACTTGATGAATTTTTCCTGTTGCGAATATGGCAGTAGGTATGCAGGAGAGAAATGGTTTGAGTCAGAGCCACCAGATGGGAAGGGAGATCTTCAGGACATTCGCAGTAACACAGAAGTGAGGATCTGCAGCACAATGTAGAGTTAGGCTATACCTATTGGATGTTATCCATCTAAATTACATTGCATTACATTGATTCAATTGCAAGCCACCTCCAATTTCCAGCTGGATACAAATATTTCCAGTGTTGTTATTGTTTCACCATCTAAATTAAATTCCCTGTTTGAAACTTTTCCCCTCTATTGATTTTTTTTTGTTTGTTTGTTATGACAAATCAATGACAGGCTACATTACATTTTCATCTGCTAGAAAAACGGGTTTCTCCAGAAGGCTATTTATGCTTTGGATTAGGTCTCTTTCTGTTACAAATAACCCCTTCTAGCAAGTTGCAGTGTATGGTCTGTATTTATAGGACAAGGTACTTTCTCCTTTTAGCAAAATCTAATTTAGCTTTTACCTGGCTCACAAGATGGATAACACTCCCAGGGTTAAAGCCTCCCTGGTCTAAATAGTTAGGTGCAGACAGTCATATGTTAGCTCAGTCTCTGCTCTGAACTGGTGGGATACAAGCCAGATTGCATGAGAAGCTCCTTCAGTCATTTTAGTGCTTGGCTGTCCTCACACTACCAAGTCTTATACCTCAGTTGGGCATCCAGAGCCGACCTATTTATAGGGCTCCATATCAACACAGAGTGGTATCTATATCCGTTACCCTACAGCAGTGAATGTGGTAGTGCCCTCTGGACCAGCTTAGGGACACATTCCTTCTATTGCTTTTTATGCCTTTTATGCAGAATTCCTTATGTGCTGCTTGAGACTGGTGCAAAACACCATCTACGAGGGAATATGTGCAAGTTGAAATTCTCAGAGACTGATGATAACTACCCATCTGTTCACAGTTAATTCTTACTGCATTCTTAAAGGGGGAAAAGCACCGCGCAGAAATATTACTTTTGTTTCTACTTTGTCTTGGTACTCAGAAAGCTTTACAAGGGTGCCTCTTTCTCTAGTTTATAATGTGCACCTGAACTGTACAAGGCTAAGTGTACCTGGATTACCTGTTACTCACAATAGGATGTGTCAGCATGAAAAAGAAGGACTTCCTGTGTCTGCTGGACCTGTTACCTCTCTTATATAAAAATGTCTGATTTCAAAAGAAAAAAGAAAAGAAAAAGAAAAAAAGGCTGTACAGCCTTCCAAACAGCAAATGTTTTCTGGTAAAATGAGAAACACCAAACTGGTACATATATTTTACAGAAGCCTAATGTTATGTTTGGAATTGTCAACTCTAATCAAGAGACTATATAGCAGTGACCTCCTGAGGATGATAATCAGGTGCCTTAATTTAGATTGATTACTGCTAATTTTATGCAACTGTGTGTGGGGAGATTTTGAAATAAAACGCATAATACACAAACTCCTTGACTCCTCGGTAGAGAAAGAAAAGGAGAAAATGTTACATAAGGGGACATTCTTGTAATTCAGCTCTTGTGGTTTTCTCATGTTTTGTCAAGAATTAGTCAGGGAAAACAGGAAGAAAACAATGCTTATCCTACAACAATAGCTGTTTTATCTGGACAAAGTCACATTCTTTTCCTCTGAATGAATTCCCATATCTTGTGCTCTAATCCAAACACTGATTAACGATGTTCTAGCTCTTTGTTTGTTTGTTGCTTTTTGTCAGACATTGTGGCTTTCATACTTTGTTCCTTAATTACTTGTCATTTCACCTCCTTGATTGTTTTCAAGACTCTCTCAGCACTGCTTCCACAAAAGGTTCACTTTCACAGTGTCTTGTAAAGTATTATTTATATATTTGTTGCCAGGCAATGTGGCCCTTTCACAAAGCCTTTCGCTTGTATCAGAAATAAAGCTGGCTGCAGAAACATAGAAAATGTAGTTTGTACTCCATGGGTGTATTTTGAGCTATTCTAGTGCCAGGCACTGGGTTCCCTCACTTTGGTCTCTTTCGAGGACTCGGAATTCCAGTAACGTGGATGGTACCCTTCCTCCAGCAGAATAATATCACACTCAAGTGTAAACTATATGAAAGATGGTTTTGGTCCTTGAAAGATGCCTAAGGATCACAGAAGATGGGCTTTTATAGCTCAAGCATTATCCTCACCATCTCTCTGTGCAGTCTGTTGCTGATATTTTCGTTATGAAAGGAGATGCTCAGTGGTAGCAGGAGATGCTGGCTAGTCTTGGGAGAGGGTAACTTGCCTAAACCAAAAGCTGTTCTTCTCTTTTTCATCCCATTTACAACAGCAGCAGCAGAAAAATCTTCCCTTTGGTGATGTCCTCCAGCATTGTGGTCAGGCCTGCATCTATTCTTGCCCTAGAATGGCGGCATAATCTTACCCAGTTGCCTTCTTTCTCATTTTTAACATAAAAAGAGCAGAGGGAAGGGAGGGGTGGCTTACAAAGTGCATTCCTCTGGTGATCAGACTGTGTCACCAGGGTGTGAGAACAGCATATTAAAGGCTGGAGTCCTGTACTGCAACAGAACAGAGAAGAGAAATCCAGTAGTGGCGACAGAAAGATCCCCTTCCCTATACATTGCCCTGAGGAACCCTGTTGTGTCCTCCCATCTCTCTCTCTCCTCTCCCAGGCCACTAGCACTTGATTTGTTTTTGGGAAGAGGTGCAAACATAACCAGCAGTATTGGAATAGTGGTGGCTGTAACTGGGCAGAAAACTCATTGGGATAATTAGAAAAACTAAGACAGAAAAATTAATTTTCTGTGGTGCAACTTTAAAATTACCATGTTGTACCAAGACATTTAATGATAGCTGGAGACAGAGTGTACTAATAACCCAATCTGCAAGAAAAGTTTCCCAGTCAAAGAGCGAGAGTTGGATGATGATGTGCACTCATCAAGCCTTTTCAATGGATGAAGGCATTTGACTCAGCTGGAGCTAGAGCACAGGTAAGTGCATTAGGTATCATATTGGATATCTCTTAAGTGAAGCGTCTGTCCCCACTTGCTTGAAGAAGTCATTCCCCTTAAGCATCCCTCCTCTTTTCTTCATGAATGTTCTGTGCAGGAATAATGCACAGACCTGTATAATGTTGTGAGTGTTATTAAAATGAGAAAAAAATATTTTCACAGTAAAGGATTATTATTAAAAATAACAAAGTAGCCTTAACATCATAAATTAGGGAAGTGTTGAACCTGTTGACATAATTTTGAATCAATCTGTCAGTGTTACACTTAGCATGTCATTCCTGTGATTTTCTCAGAACTGTTTTCACTAAAGAAGAGGAATTTGCTTCAGGTTACATTGTGTTCAAATGACTGAGCTAAAGAGCGTGAAGATTTTGCTAATGTCTGAATAAATAATTCAGAACAGTGAGTATGAAAGAAACTATGGTCTCTTCACTCCTTTCCTGCCCTTTGTTCTAAGAAGGAAAAGCGAAACTGTGTGGAAAAATGTTCTCTGATGATCGCTCCAGGTGAGAGAGTAAATCATGAATACTAGAATCAATTTCATGCGTTATAATTTCTAAAGCTCTACATTCAAATAAACATGTCCTTCAATTTAGGAATTGATTGATACTTTCCACTGACTACTAGACTGGGGGTGTTGATAAACGAAGTACATATTTTCCTCCTTGTTCAAAATACTGTAGCATGATAAAGCAAAATCTAATTATACTTGCTACTCAACTTAGACAGATTTCATGCATTGTATCAAGCTTCTGGTTTCAGGGGAGAGCGGCCTTTCTTGCACGGATGTCTGTTGCAATGGCATCTCTGAACACAAGCAGGCAACAGAAAGAGATACAGACAGAGCTTTTGGCTCAGTTCTTGAGTACACCATATAACATCAGCACCACTGAGCAAAGTCTAGGAGATGAGCAGGCTAAAACTGATCTCCATTTATCACAGAATCTCAGAGAGGTTTTTCAACAATGCATCAAAGCTCATTAGTCAGCTCGGAGAGAATGTTGCTCCTCCTTTGCCAGCTACCAACTAATATTGAATTCTATCACAGTTAGAGCTCTCATGAGGTTGTACCTACCAGTTTTACTGCATTTATTCATTCCATGTATTTCCTTTGCTGTTGAGTAAAAATATGCTCATTTTTTATCAATTGCACAGACTCATTTCCTTCGGGCAAATGAAACAAAATTTTATCCAGAGATCAAAGCAGATCATGCAGCAGAGATACAAATTCTGTGCAAACTTGGAGGTGAGCAGAACATGAGGTTTATTGCAAGAAAAGTTAATAGCTTTTGTTACCTTCAAACAGTGCCTGAGTCTCTCTCATCAATAAAATCCCTAATAGCTGGCACTAAGAGCCAGGAGCAGTCAAGTCACTAGGCTAAGGGTGGGCCAGCCTAATCTCTTACTGATTTACCAAACAGCCAAATTCATCATTTTCTTGTCATGCTGCTGTTTAACAGCATGCCAAGGTGTGTGAAGAAGCAGAATTGGCTGCACTTTAGGAGCCCATCAGAATGGTATTGAGGGGAAATGTCACCTATTTTTCTTGTGTCCTTCTCTTGTCAAAACTGTAGTAATGCTGTCTTTTAAGTGACTGAAGAATTATAGCAGACTCAGTGTCTAAGCTTATCTTTCCATAGTGACTGCCAAAGATATTTCCCAAACCATCCTTATTTGCATCTACAGAGCTACCAGGTGATGTATGTTCACCACAATAAGTATTTAGAGGATTTAGCATTACTGATTCTCTATATAGGTGAGAGGGGCAGAACCACAAGGTTCAGTTCTGATCCAGGAATTAATTTTCTCTGTAAACCATCTCTATACGTCCTATATATTCTGTAACTTTTGTTTCAGTTCAGTTATTGTCTTCAGCAGAGCAAATAGATGAATACCTAACTGAACCAGTGCTGGGAAGTGGGTCTGCTGTCAGACTGAAATGAAACAAGATGCCCTGCGACTCATTGTAAACATCAGGAGCAGCATTTGCAGTAGGCAACAGGCATGTAGGACGTATTTGGGAAGCACTGGGAATTACGTTGCCTTGTCTACTAGTAAGCTGATACATGTATTCAAACACAACATTGACCCAGGGATTGGGGTAATATGCAATAACTGTATTTTATTTATGTAACTGTATTTTGGATATGGCCTGTAGCACAGCATTTCAAATACAGACACAGGTCTCATTATTTTCTCTCTCCTGCATCCCTGAAGGATACTGACAGAGATCATACTGGACAGGGGAAGGATGTTTTATACACTTGAATTTCTACAACTGTATGCCCAAAGTAGCATAAGTGGAGTGCTGTTGCTACTGAATTTATCCCATTGATTTCCTTTAAGCAGGTATTTTATGACTGGTGAATCAAAGTTGCTACAAAACCTACATAGTAAAGACCTTTCCTGTCTTTATGTTTCTGTAGTAAAAAATAAAAAATAAAATATAAAAAAAAAAAAGTAAAAAAAGAATGATTAACATTATAGGAGGCAGATGTAATGGCAAACTGATAAGCAAAAACACTTATAAGAAACTCTTATTGGTCCATTATCTCAGAACAATGCAAATACATACCTGAAAAACAGAGAATGACATGTAAACCCCAAACTCTGACTTAGGCCATTTCTGGTTAATCAAGCCTTTATGATTTTCCTCATCCTTACCTGGTTGATAAGAAATCCCTTATAATTTCTTATTGCAAAGTGCATTATTGTCAATGATCTTTTGCCATCAGTAAGTCTGATATAACTATCATGCCCTTCTGTTAACCAGCCTTCAACCTGTGTGCACTCCTTTTTCCCTCAACTACACCTAACCAAAGCTTTCTTCTTGTTCTCCTGATATAACCTGCCCATTTCTACAAAGAGCTGCATTTGTAGCTTTCTCTACTTTTTTCTATTTCTGTGTTTTGTTTATTAGTTCTCTAATACACCACAAATCTCTAGCAAGACAGGATCTGAATTCTTATTTACAATGAAGTTCCATCATAATGCCTTAGAGGAAATGAAAATCTGACACTCTGAACGCACTCCAGTGAGAGACAGGGCTGGATATCTTGTGGTGTTTACAGAATAAGGAATCATATCAAGAAAAGAGACCTTCTCTGTAGGTGTATATACTTGTCTAAGTACTCCAGTACACCATCAAGATGGTTACTGCAAAATAGCATCATCCCATTGAGTGCAAACAGTTCTGAAAGGTCAGTTCTCTTTATCAAGATGCTCAATCCCCGTGGGCAACTTTCCTGATGGGGAAATTTGATAGTTTCATCCTGTTAAAAGTTTTGATTTTGTTCATTTTAGTGGAAAGTGAACAGATATTAGTGTTTCTTGGAAAGAAATTTTACCTGTTGCCATGTGTAGAAACAAAATAGTCCCTCCAAAGAAATCAGATCCAAAATTTTCCCTTGTTTCAAGATGAAGTCACACCTTCTCTGTGCACTCATCACTCATTATGAAATACTGGATTTTATGTTAACAGACAAAAAGAGTTATTATTCATCTGTTTGTGTTTGAGCTCATTGGCTATCATCTTAGAACAAAGAAAATTCCCTAAAATCTCAGCAAACACAAGTGTGATGATGTTTGAAGAACTATGAGGCACATTCCTCAGGGAAATATGTATTTCTAATCTAGGCTTAGTAAAGAATATCAAAGAAATATAGAATATCTCCTCCTGCTTTCAGACAGCATTGAAGAGACATCATTCCATTGTTTTAAGCTAAGAAGAAATTTGAGAATTTTCTAGTTGTGACTATGCCAACACAGAAAGGAATATTTTGATGTGACTTCCCCAGTTAAAGGCACAGTAACATATTAATTTACCCTTGAGAAGGGCTTTTCACAAGGGAAACGAGTTTCTGGGCTTTGGGACAGTACTGCTCAAGGCACAGCATGCGAGGAAAGTCAATCCATCTGATCTCGGGCAGTTCACCAGAAGCACCTGGGAAAGGTGGTTGTAGGAACTTCCTACATTATTAATACCTCCTTGTGGTATATCTCCAGTGTGCTGGCACATCAAGTCCCTTAGAGGGAATTGAGTGTTCTTGTTTCCTGTGGCTACATCCCAGGACTTGTCAGCCCTTTCTAGCAGTTGACAATTAATTTTTAAAGAAGTACCTACAAATGCAATGTTAGCCTTAGGAAAGTATGTGATTTAACGGTTAGCAAGTCAGATGGTGTTTTCCCTCCTTGGGACACTTCCTGTTACTGTGCTACTCAGTCACAGAAAAGGAGGTACAGAGTGACTTCTTTTAAAGTAAGGCCACTAGAAGCTGCTTCAGGTAGGTCTTCCTATGTGCAATGTGAGGAAGACAAATAAATCATTATTTTTAAGGGCTAATAAAGTAAATACAGCCATGAATCAGGACAGAGTTGGATGTTTGCTATACACTAAGAAACAACACTATTTGCTTATTGTAGACACCGTATTAAAATTAGATGAATTTTGAAAATATTTAGAGCTGTGGAAAGATTCCATCTCTCTGTTTTTGTATGATGGTTTCCAGAGATCTATTTGTAAAGTCCAGGTACAATGCCACAGTGTCTCAAACAGTCTGTGCATTAATGTCTGCTAGTACAACAATTGCCTGAGCAGGCTGGAAACCAGAGACAGAGGAGACTCTGAACTGATAATTTGTTGCAGAGAGAGGCTATGAAATGTTAATTACAGGACAGGCAACACATTCTCCTTTATGTTATCGCTTTTGCCTGGGTGCTCCACTGAGATAAGATATTGTTCTAAATTCAAATTAGTCAAAGTAAAGCTAGATTTACATAGCATATCAGTGACTTAATGGCAGAGAAATGAGCTGATCTAGATAAAAAGTGTGACTCTCCTAAACTGTTTATGCACCGGAACAGATGGCAAAGCCACATTTGATTTTACCTACAAAACCTCCAGCCACACTCTTCCCCTGCTCCCTGGGGACCATTCCTCTTTGCTGGTCTGTGTCTGCCTTAACACTGCAGCAAACACACAATAGGACCATGTTTAACTTGTCAGTCAGGGCATTCAGAGGAACTATTGAAATTCAGCCAGGTACCAATTCCCCGGTTTTAGTAGAAGTCATTATAACCTGTTACATTTGAAGGGCACTTCTGCTTTTGGTTGTGATAAGTGGGCTAATGTCAGCTTATTTCATGTCAAGAGAAATGTCAATGCATTAAGCAAACCATTAGATTATGTCATTCAGTGAAAACAACTGTGAGGTTCTTCTGCTGCACACCTTGCAGTAAGACATTTTAGGAGAGTACATATATGAAAAATATTACATATAAGGTGTTAAAACTTTATTTTTTCCAGCACTATTATCAAAGCAAGTTTCAACGTCTTTGTTGACGGATGACACATAAATCAGTCTCTGATTTTTAGTGTGGCCTGACTGAAAGCTCAGCTTGTGTTTATTACAGGGAAATTTGGATGGGTCTTTGAGCAACCTGTTCTAGTGGAAGGTGACTCTGCAAAAGGAAAGGGGTTGGAACTAGGTTATCTCCCAACTCAAACCATTCTATGACTCTATGAATCAAAACATTAAGTGCCCTCATTAATACTGGCTATGTGATGGCATTTCTTATTAATTATGCTCATTAATATTCCAACATACCAATATTTTATTCTGTTAAATAGAAGGGCCACCTACTGATGAAAGTGTTTGCTTATTTGACTGCAAAATATCTGTGAGCTCATATTTTTGCCATTTAATATATCCTTATGATTCTTCCTTGGCTAACTGTAGCATCCAGTATCAGCATCATGTGTGCCATCATCAAACTGAATGAATGAGACCTTATATTATATATTTGAAGTCTCAAAAATTGTGTTCAATTCAAACTGTCCAATTCATGTTGCAGTTAATCCACTCACCAATCAATACTGTCAATGAACAGCACTGAAGACTGGACGCAGTATTGCCAAACTGCTGTAAAAATAAGATATCAAGTGCTTGGCATAAGTGCTTGCCTCCTTAAACCGTAAGAAGGCAAAAGTACCAATAGATATAGGATTATTTGAGGAACTTTGAGACAGAGCACAGTTAGAGTCTCTAAAAAAAATTTCCTCCTAAATTAGTCTTTTGATTTGAACCTCTCTGTTTGTGGATTCTGTCAAATTGTGATAAAGTATTTATGTACCTTGAAAATTTGAGCTTGATTTGTTTGGTTTTGGATCAGTGGATTCCCCGCTATTATGACTGAAATGGTGTCCTTTTATTCCTGCATGCCCTTCTCATCAAGGTGGTTTCTGCTGTCCCTATTGTCTGTAAAGATGCCTTGCAAATGCTTCATATTCCTGTTAGCATTCCAGTCAGTCTGTAACCCTGCATCTTTAGCCCATTTCATTCAAATGACTCCAGAATTACCTCATGATATATTCAACTTAAGCACCATAGCTTTGCCTATATCTTTCTCTAATTAGGTTGCCTCACTATTGGTTAGAGACAGCAGAACCTGTGTCCAGAATGCTCTAGGACATTAAAGTGATTAATGGCAGAAAACAAAGTGTACCACTCCTAAACAAAAGTCTTCCTTTCATTAATCCATTTTGAAGGCAAGTGAAAGATATTTTTCCTCATACTATAATGCTTAATCTATTCAGATTTTAAAATTTCAGTGATAAGCCATTAGTTGTTTGGTGTTTTTTCTTTCTCAACAGATATATGCTGAGATTTATTAAAACCTCTCCACAATAAGTGTATTTCAGACTTATTACTCATAAAATAACAGTGAAAATAATGAATTTAGATTAAGGTTGGTTTTTTTTTACAAAAAGGTAGAATAGACCCTGATTCATTCCCAGTTGAGTCAACAGAGTCTTTGAATAACAAACCCTTATCTCCCATTTCCTGAGGACAGAGATAATGGCCTGTAATGCAGCTGTGATTTAGAAAGCTAAAGCAGTGTCTCTTGTACCTTAGTGTTCACAGGTAACCTTCAGAGGCCTAATCCTAAAGGTGCTCTTCTAGCAGTTTCCACCTCACAGATTTCTTTTGTGGAAGTATGATTCTCTTGTAGGATGTGCAAAACCTCTCCAGACCTCCACAAATCCTGCTCTGTTATCCAGTCACCTCACTGTAAGACAGGGTGGTGCTAAGTGTCACAACATCCAAGTCTTTGTGTGTTTTGCAGCTGATTGAGAAGCCAGCTGTCATGAATCCTCAGTCATGAGTATAAATAACAAAAGTAGAAAAAGAGAGCACTACTACTGTGATTGACAGTGGGTATGAAATCTTCTTCTTCTTCCAAACAGTAAAAGAGTTGTCTGGAACTTGACTTTGCTGACTCTGCTGCAGAAGATAGGTGTTTTAGCCTTGGAGTTGTATATGGATTGCATTACCTGGGAAAATGAAATCTCTCAGAATACCTCATCTTGAAAGGCAAAGAACAGGCAAAAAAGCAGTGAAAGAGAGAATACTGGAAATCTGCAATTGAAAGAGAAAAGAGACCCAAGATATATTCTACTCCGGTTTAAGTATCAAAATATTAAAACAGATTTAATAAATTGACTGCAGAAAACTTTGTCCCTCAGGATCAGCAAAACGGTATTGAGGAACACACAATGGCAAAAGGAAGAAAACTTTAAAAGAGCTGTTTTCTTTCCCTGACTGTAAATGCAAATGTAAATGGTAACATTTGGAGCAATACGCACAGTCAAAACTTCAAGGATTTTGTAAGGGAGCTGAGGGAAAGGCAAGTCCAAAATGAAAGAGACAGAAAACAGTGAAGATGACCTACAGAAATTATGTGTATTTGGAGACACCAGTTCTAAGGAAAATCTGGAGGAGAATCTGGCAGAAAGTGGGGAAAGAATAGTAATTTTGTCAGACGAAACCTAACAGTTTTCTGGAGCAGACAGGAGTTGCATTATATGGATAAGGAGTTAAATGTGAGAAACTGAATTCAGAATTGGAACAATGCAACTATGAAGGAGGAAAAAAAAAGTAAAATTTGTGAGAGGAGCCCAAGATATGTTTTCAGGTTCATAAGGACTCTTTGGGATGCAGTAAAGTTGGCATTACTGAAATTTAACATGAAGAGTCATTTGAGTATGAAAAAAATCCATTTAAAGTCTGATATTGTTATTACTGTTATAAACATCATCATCATCATGTTTGTTTCTTGAAAACTTACCAGAGCAAGCAAATTTCTGTATATTTTCATATTCTGAGAAAATGAGAAGGAATAAGATGTTTCTCAGATAAGTAGCAATCTATCACTTTACTAGGCATTGTGGCAACATGAAACGGTCATTATTTCTTTTTCCTAACAGTTTACATTGTAAACAAATAGCAGGTATGTGGAAAAATCTGAGACAAATAGGGTGAAAAATGTGTTACCATGGTTCATTAGTTTCATGCATTTCCCCCAAGAAAGGTGAAGGCAAAATGGAAGGAAAGAGCATAGGACACAGTGACTGGAATGGGTAGGCTGAGGGAAACCTTCTTTCATAAATTTCAGAGGTGAAGAGTACAACATAGTTTCCTTCAGCTTCCTTCAAATTAATTATATTTTCAGAGTCATGGAAAGCAAGGAGTAAAAGTGATAAGGAGGAAATCAGGGAAAGTAAAAAGCTCAGCTAAGGTGTCTGATGCTTCAAGTAAATACTCTCAACATGGCATCATTTATGTTTCAACAAATTAGCATGTCCATGGTAATGAATTCTTAGCTATAAATTTCTATCCAGCTCTACTTTTACCTCATAAACAAGACAAAATGTTTTATTCTTCTTTAGCAACTTAGATGTAAACTATCAACCAGAAAACAAAGAAACAAACATTTTTAAAACCCCCCAGCATATGACGTTCCATAAAAAGGGTCTGAGAGATCTCTGATTTGTTAAATTTCATCTAAAAAATCTTAGAAATCTAGATATTCTTCAGAGGGCTGGAAGAACATCATGACATTGGCTAAAACAGCACAGTTCTTAACTTTATTTGACAAAGAAATTGAAAGCTTGAAATCTGTTAGAGGTTGAATCAGGACTAATCTGATATAAGGTTGAACTTCTAAGGAATTAAATCATAACAGTACAATTAATGTCAGTCAACATAATGCTGTGTTAGAACTAGTGTGGTTTATATTGATGACTAGGAAACAAATACGATATCAAAGCTGCTGCACTGTGTGGATGACACAAAGTGCCCTTGGAGGAGTGAGTGCTGAGGGGGAGCAACCCAGTTGCTCATTGTCCTACAGTTGAAATTCTCGGTGGGCAGATGAAGTGGATAGGGCCAAAGCGTGATTAAAGCAGACTTTCTGCACAAATAAGAGAAATGTGTGCTGGAGCCTTCTTTGCAGTGCTCCCTGTTTCCAAGATGACCTTGAGTTGCACCTACTCCCTTCATGGCCTGAGCAGAGGCACAGCCTCCATTCTGACAGAACTAGTAGCATAACTGTGAAAACAGATCACTCCATGTATTTCTTGTTAGATAAGATGGATACAGAAACAATCTTTACTCTTTCTTATTTACTCATGTACAAAAAAAAAATCCTCCAGGAGCTTCCCATGCCATCTCTTGTTCCTCTGTCCATAGTGTTAATATTGCAGAGTAGAGAAAAGAACCATAAAAATGATACTTTACCCCAAAAATTGCAACGGAGATGAAAAACAATTCAATCTTTTGAGGTTATTATACAAGTACTGCAAGGTTACTTGCTTACAGTGTGTGTGTATCTTGATGTGAGGAAAAAACCCACAACACTGGGAATTAAAGGGCTTTCTGGAGAAAAGTACAGTCAGAACAAGTTGCTAGAACCTGAAGTCAGACACATTCAAGTTATAAACTAAAGACACATTTTTAACAACAAAAGTCATTAATTGTTGAAATAGACTATCCAGGAAAACTATAATAACTCATTTTTGCACTTCTTGAGGACAAGATACAATTCCTCTGTGGAAGGTACGATTTCACTGAATATGTTGCCTTAAATCCAAGGAAGAAAACTTCCACGACAGGGTGAAGGCAGAAAAAGGTCTTTTACTGAAAATTCGGCTAAAGCTTTAGCAATCAATGACGCACATGCCGGGCATACAGCATTCTACAAATTTATAACTCTACTTAATTATCTTGTCTATAGAACATAGCCAATGTCTAATTTAACCCATCCTACAAACTATCCCAAACCACCCCCCCTTACACACCCCTTTGAAATTGAGCCAGTGGTCTTAAGAACCACCTTTTCATCCCCCCACTCTCATCTTCATCGCATTACGTCTTCTATTTGGAGGGTTTCCAGCACCTCTTACCCTTCTTTATACTACGACTAAACAATATCATGTTTTGACTATAACATGTTCTAATAATTATCTGAATACAAGGGTCCTTATACGGAATGTTCTAACTTAATATCTTTCCCTCAGCACAAAACCAGGCTACTTAAATGTAACACAGAGGTTAAAATCTTGCTTAAGTATGTGGTAGAGAGGTTACAAACTACTTTCCCAATTCAAAAGACTATAAAACTATAAAACTATATAAAAATATACAGCTACATTAAGGCTTACGGCAACAAATACAGTCTCAACATAGGGATGGTTGATGAAGTTTAACAGCCTGAAATATGCTGAGGATTAGAGTGAATTGTTCCTTAAGACATTTATGAGTCTAACAATCAGTACGTAAGTTACTCTGATATATATAACAGTAGGATAACTACACAATAAATTATATGCTAAACACTGTTTTTTACATTAATAATTATTTTATTTTTTAAATTTCCTTTTAAATTGGACCCAAAAAACCCCAAACTGAAACTAAAATCCCTCAAAAACTTACATGAAATTAGCCATGAGTTGTGAATGTTTGGTGAATAGTGAAGTTTTTCAGTTTTCCCTTGAATTAACATTACCCATGCAAGACCTGACTCATACTACCTGAGAGTCACAGGCCCTGAGAACACATGTACAGTCCTGGAGTTCCAGTTCTGCACATACAGGGGGTGGGAATATTAAGAACTGTGGCTCCAAATGACCTTACTAAAGCTCCCTGGGCTTCCAACTCTTTCAGGATGTTGTCTCTACAAAGTCTACAGCATCCAATGAGCAATCCTCATATGATCCTTTGTAGCCTGCCTCACGTATAGAAAAGATTTCCTCAAATTAAAATATCTTGGGGTCGGTCAATGACTTGACATTTGCTTTAAAAATGGTTTCTGTAGAAATTTTATGGCATCTTTAATGGTAAGAGATAAAAATCCAGTGTCTGACCTCCCAGGATTTTATTTTTCTTGAGCACAACCATTTCTCAAATTATAAAGAGTGCAGCTAATGCAACACGTTTATTCCCAGCTCAGAATGTGTTCTGTAGCTCAGAAATACGATTTAATGAAAGGAACACTTGATGTAGCTGTTGCCATAGTAACAAGACATGTTTACACAGAAGCAGAGCTAGAGAGTGGTATGAGTGAGTGTGACTGCAGGAGCTGGGTGAAGTACTGGAACTGCACAACCTCTACACCTCTGTTCTGGGTTTCCTTCTGGATTTATTATATTTTCTTCTAGATTTACTCTGTGCAGGGATGATTTGTGTACAAACATTATAGTTGATTGTGTGGAGTTATAGGAGAGTATAAAATAGCCCACAACAAAATCTAGAGTAAAAGTTACAATTATCAGACTTGGAGATTTCTGCTTTTTGCAGTGTTAAAAATTATCAGCAATCAATCCATATCCTACTTTGCACCATCTCCAAGAGCTTTAGTACTAACATTCCAGCACTGAGACTCACTACCAGGAGTGCTGATGTCTTTTTAGGTGCCAAAGTCAGAGATCAGCTTCTCAAAAGTTCTGAATGTCAGAGCATGACATATTTTGAAACGGTGGCTGTAATTGCCTGAGTGAAAGTGGCAGAACAGGATGCATGTAAAAGTTAAGCCAACTTTACATTTTTTAGCAAATTAGTTTTGCAAAAGTATTTCTATCTTTGTGGAAAAACTAGCATACCCCTACCATACCTTTTTCCAGTGTCAGGATTAAGTAGCCCACTTTTAAAATGTTTTCCCCCAGAAATATCCTTAAAAATCTGCACTGCTGTGGACTCCATCACTGCATAAGACAGCTTAGTGCTTCATTATTAGAAAATGTTCCTAGAAAATGTTCCTTAAAAATATAGCCTAATCTTCCTGACTTTTTCATACTTTTCCTGTATTTAGAAGATATTCAGTGCCTTCACCAACCTGCTATCCTTTAGCATATTGCCACAGAATGGTCCCATGTTTAAAGAAAAGAATCATGCTATTTTCAGATGTCTTTCAGTGGTTCGTGATTCTCCTATTTGCTTTCCTCTGGCCTCTTCCTGCTCAATCAACATTTCTCCAGATGTGCAGTACACCAGGCCAGGCATTTTACTATAGTTGAGCATGAGTAGAAAGAACTGTGTGATTGCTTCTGTGTGTCTACATTCATGTTTCCACTTCTCCATATAGACATCAATTCTTTATCAGCAGCTTGAATAAGTCATGCTCAGCTTGTGATTTACTAGAGGCAATAACCCACCTCCTTCTGTCAGCCAGTGATTTCCAATCCTCAGTCGAGATGATTGATTATTCCCACCAAATTCAAGGTCCTTGCCCTTGTTCCCAGCAAAGAACATTCTGTTTTCTTCTTCATCTTGTCAGGTGAACCTCACCAGATCTGACTACTCAGAATATTTCAAACCTTGGTCCATATATCTTCCATCTAAAACTTTTGTACATTTCTTGTTAAAAATAAATATATTAGGCCACTCTTTGAGTGAAGACTCCTTTAAATACCACTCAATGCTTCAACCTTCCCAGCATGATCAGCTATTGTTTCTCCACCTGGCTGACTAATAGAGTAGGACTTTCCTTCATTTTGCTCTTATTACTCCTACTAAAGAATTTATTGGTACTCTGCATTTTCTTTGTTGATATCGGATAATTTGGCAGCTATTAAGATACTATTATCACAACAGTCAAAACTTTGTTTAAGCAAAACATTGGGGTGCATTCAATTGCTACTGTTATTAATCATCTAACTGCAGCCTTGGTACTTGCTGGTCTCCATTCTAAGGTCTTGGTGAGACGTCTGTTGCTTTTTCTCAAGGGGAACACTGTGTCTCTGCCACTGATACACAGCTCTGGGCTGCAATGACCCAGCACTAATTGAGATTGTCTCAGCAGCTCTAAGTGCTGTTTTGAGCTTCTGTTCTTTCCAGAAGCAGCAACATATTGTTAATAAACTGACCAGACAGGCTTCTTAGAGCCAAGTATTATCTATTTAGATCCAATGTTTTTCAGAGAAAATCAGTCTTTATGCAATAAGCTGTCCACTCACATGTTTAGCTCAGTGATTTTCTACTCATGGTGATCTTGAGAGGTCTAGGTTTCCAACAGACCCTCTCAAAGGTCTGGGTACAGTAGTGGGTTCCTTTAGCTCAAGCATCAATTCCTTTAGCTTAGGCATAGAGATAAGTATGTTTTACAGAAAAAAAAATGTTGATATCATCCTTTTGTCCAGAGATAAGAATACTTTGCAAATATTTTAGTAGTTTTTGATTCACCTGTTCCCAGCACTAGCAAAATGGTTTTCTAAGTTTGGGAGATCCAGCACTGGAAGAAGCTGTTCCCATGGATCCCTTCCCTTCCCTTCCCTTCCCTTCCCTTCCC
>JAWWEU010000040.1:61013162-61044870 GCA_035583155.1 Acropternis orthonyx | reverse complement strand
CCCCCCCCCCCCCCCCCCCCCCCCCCCCCCCCCCCCCCCCCCCCCCCCCCCCCCCCCCCCCCCCCCCCCCCCCCATAAAAAGCATTATACCTAAACTAAAATTCCATGTTTCCTTTCCTTTTAAGAGAATGGAAAGTTTTCATCTATTCATAAATCATGATGCTTTCACAATGAAAATTCTTCTTCAAAAAACAACCAGCCTTAAAATATGTAGTTTCTTCTTTAAAAGAAATCCAGAACTGTCATGAGGAAACATTTATTTTGCCATTAAGTATAAAAATAATTCTATTCTGTGTTAAGCTGTTTTGGTTAGCAAAATTACTTTTCTGAAGCTTAAAAAGAACCTGCATAACTCTCTTTTGAAAAGTAGTTTAGTGACAAAGAACAGCACTGGAGGGGGTTGTCCTTCCTGCTTTCAGAAGATTATCACCAGGGATTGCTCTTCAATCAGTGCTGGTCAAAGAAATTGCATGCAACAAAGGAAAAGTAAATATACCTGACCAATCTACTTCCTATTTAGATATCCCTGAACATGATGTATTTTCACTTCCATTCACCTCAAATACCAAAAGTAGGGCATCTAACTTTTTATTTCTGGCTAGTTCTCTGATGGATAGGCTTGCTGCTTATGGGGACTGCTGGCTACAACAGGATTAGCTTCCATGTATTTCACTACTTTTGCATTGCCTTCTCATATAAGAGGTAGTTTTTTCCTTTCTCTAGGTGCATTTACTTCTGGGAGTAATCAACTTATTTTTCTGATCCATCAAACTGCATTATTCTTACCAGTATTTCCTCTGTGAATATCACCGGGGAACTATTATATGCTAGAAATTTAATTATTCATAAGCTTATGACATGTATCTTTATGCAACCTCCTTTGTTATCATTTCAGCTGATACAGTAATAACAAGACAACATTATTGTGCCTAAAACTCTCCTACTAAGAAAGAGGTGGAAGCAGATGCTTAGATTGGATGTCTGGCAGATTTCTGAAGTCTTTCTCCTACTGCATGAAAAGCCCTGGGTAGACTCGCATCCAATTTCAGTCAAATAACTTACCTTATTTTAAATCGCACCCCCCTCTGCAACTTGGTGCCAGGAAATACATTCAGGAGAGTTCCTTGTTTGTCTGCAAGAGGAAATTATTTTTCTCTGGTGAAGTTCTGAAACTTAGAAATATATTCCCAGAACAGACTCAGTAGCATAAACGCAGCATGAGTTTTTTAATGTATTTGTTGTAAAACAGCAAATGAGATGCTGTTGACTATGCTGAGCACTCTAGTTTTCTTCAAATCACATGAGAATATGAGCTTTTTCAGCAGTTTTTTGTTTGTTTGTTTTTAACAGAATCACACTTGTTTCAAATTCCCAGTATGTTCAGTTTTCAGATCTCACAAACTATTAATTGGTGATAGTTTATCTGACAGATTGTGTCACTTGTATTGAGCATTTCCTTTACATTGTTATGTTTTTGCAAGTTCCATGTTAACAGTGAATACACATGTATAAAATAAAAATAAAAATACATATAAATGTACTAGCAGTTCTTATAAGTATTCCTTCTTTTCTATAAAGAAACCTATGGCCATGAAGAAGAACCATGTCATCAAGAAATGTTAATATCTAGATTATTCTTCTTGCCATCTCCAAGGTTATAAGACACTTTCAGCAAGTTTAGACAAAATATATCTTCTAATACACAAAATATTTTACTGTCTAGTAGTCTTCCAGTATTTAAAAGGGTGTTAGAAAGAGAACAAACATGTGTTGTTTGCTGCATAGAGAACTAGAAAAAATTGAGCTGAATTTGCAAAAAACAGTAATCAGACTAAGCACTGGGAAAATAAAATAAAGTAAATAAAACACAAATATAAATATAAATAAAAAATAAAGTAAATAGAGTAATAAATAGAGTAAATAGAGTCTGCAAGAGGTGACATGGAAATGTTGTTAAATCTCTTAATGAGGTTATAGAACAGGTTAATAAAAATGTGCCAGCTGTGGTTCAGATATTCTTGATTCTTATTTAGGACAAAGGAAGGGACTCTACGCTATACTGAAGATCTTTCCAGAAACATAATGCTTACATGAATGGTCATCTACATAATTTATGCTAACCACTATCCCATCCCTGGTTTCTGCTTGTTACATACAAAATTTCTGGTTTAATTGCAGTCAACCATTATTGAGAATTCAAATTGAGAAAGTGCCATTCCAAATAATTCACTGGTTTGAGGCCCATCACTATGTGGGGTCTCAATTTAAGCTGATGATCCTGTGCTTCTCAGACATATCTGAACTTCCAAAGTTGCTGGGACTTCTCTAGTAGTGCAGCCTGATCAGGACATCTGAAAATCAGGGTTTAAGTATTGCACAAGGTAACACTTTCCATTAGAGACCTATTTTGTATTAAACACCTAACTGATGTGTCTGCTGCTCTCTGGCTCTCACATGAAACCCACAGAAGGGGAATCTTTCTATCCTTTTGCTTGACATTGTGAGGAAGGTGAAACTATGTAACAGTTAAAGCCTATTTTGAAATCTGGCATGTGCTTTTCATTGGTAAATCAAGGATATCTGTGTGCTCCACAATATACTAGAGTGTATGTAACTGGAAAGGAAAGGGAAGAGAAAATCTGGACAGATTCTTTTGGTACATATTAAATATATAAATTTTATTGTAGTCTGTTCAAATGATTTAAATGACATGTACAGATTATCCCAGAGCATTGTATTCCTGGGACTATAAAAATATCATCATAAAGTTAAATGAAAGAGATAAGTCACTAATTTTTTTTTAACTAGCTCTTGTATAATTAAAAGTACAGTTCACTTAGGAGAAATACATTCCTTAATAATTTCATCCCCTCTAATGACCCTCCTTTCTTCTACTGTTAATAATTCCATTGTTTTCAAGTAAAAAACAATAGAAAAGGTGCATAAAGTGAAAGCCATAATGCAGTCCTTGGGCAAAAAGCTCTCAAAGCACCAAAGAAATCAAAGCTCCTGTTGCCATCTGTCGTAATTCTGCCATTTACAGCCCATATGATCATTCAAAGCCTTATCTGTCAACAGTATAATGGCATGGTGATTAAGCAATAGGGATATTAAAGTTCGACAGACTTATTTAAATATGATCTGTATGAGGGAACTTCTACTCCCTCTGATGCCTAAAAACTGACTTGTCACATGATGAGGTTAGTGACAAACTTGTTGTACTTCATCTTTGTATAAAAGTGGATGCCTGTTGGTAATACGGGAGTCTGTTTTTTCTCATCCACAGTAATTCCAGTGATGTTGATGTATTCTGCCTTTGCCTAACATTTTTCCAAAGAATCATTACTCTGTGGTGGAAATCATACCACAGCAAAAAAGCTCTCTTGTTGGAAGTCAGTCTCGAACCTAATTTCCCCTTCAAATTATAAATTATTCAGATTATGAAGAGACATATTAGTTAATTTCCCAGATAAACAATTTGATTTAGAAGAAAGAACATAAGAAAGTGAAAATTGGATAAGAAAGGTCAGGAAAAGGTCTTGCCTGTCCCTACAATTATGTGGAGTAGCTACAAAATGCTTATTCAAAGGCACTAACAAAAACTCAAAGTCTTTTAAAAAATCCTTCCAATCTGAGGGGTACAGTTTAGATCCCCCAACACTGGTTGTACATTCAGCTGACATGAAAGTCCAAGTGTTATTCATGCTGGGGAAATGCATATTTACAACACCATATAGAGGTGGTCTAAAACATGACAAGACATTTTGTGAGAAAATCTCAATTTCACTAAACAAACCTTTTATCTTTTTTTTTTCCACATAATTTTAGTATGTCAAATAGTAACAAAATAAAGAAAATATCTGAGTAGGCATTCATTTTCTATAGCACTTCGTATTTCAACAGAGTATTCTAAGTTTATCCTTATTGTTGCTATGAAACATTCTATATTACTTGCTGACCTCTTGACTGTGTAATGTCTTTGCTTTGGCAGTAGTTTTTTTATTTAAATGAGTCAAATTACATGAATTTTTAAAACTTCTGTTTCAACATTTGTCAAATGATCTCTCTCTCTTTTTTTTTTTTTTAGCTATCTTCAGTCCTCTTTACAGAACTTCTAATTTTTCTTTTCTTTTAGTTTCTCAAAGTCCATACATAGTATCAATCAACCTCTAATAGGAGCATACTTGCTATAAAATTGCAATAGACCTAACAGCAGCAAATACTTAAAGGGATAGCTAGGTGTATGACTTGACTTGTGTATGGCTCTGTATAAGCAAGACATTTTTTCTTCTGGCTCTCTAGGGTAGGAGACAGAAGTGTTGCTGCCAGCAGAAGGAATGTTCCCTTATGAAATGAGTGGTGTGTGTGACTGGGTCTGCGTTACTTACAGCTCCAGTTGCTGCATGTGAAACTTGTGAATAATAGAACTCAGCTGGAAAGACTGGAAGGAAAAGGATGGTTCAGGCACTGATTTTGTCATGCTATCCTTGAAAGTATGTCTAATGGAATGAAAGCGTATATAATTTCCATGTTGGTTACCAATTCTGTGCCTACGAGAACTCCTTCTCCATTGCCGGTCAATGCCTGGATTGGTATCTCATCCATATCACAAATATCATCCATATCACAAATAGTGAAGCTCCTGCAACATCTTTTCCCTAACATATGTCCCTTCCACCTTATTAACAGGTTTTACTTTCCTATTATGGGCTGTTCATGGATTAACACAAGAAACCCTATTGCTACATTTTATTTGGTTTTGCAGACACCTCAGTTACTTGATTGAAAAAGATTTTGAAGTCAGAGATGGCAGATGCATCCAGTGTCAGCACTCTCAGGCTATCTTACAGACTCCTAAATAGACATAAACTATCTGATCAGAAAGAGAAGTGAGAAGAGTCCTGATGTTCTTCAGAGATTTCAGAGGTACTTTAGTGATTTTGTTTTTAATTCTGCCAGCTGAAAATGGCTGGCTGAGCTGAGGAAGTACTGTGGTAAAGGAAGAGGACAAAAGTTTGGCAGTGATCCTGATGCTGTAATTTAACACAGATATGAGTGACTAGAACTCAGCCAAGTGACAGAAGTATTTTTGATATTTTATTCAAAATGTCATCTCATAAATCTGGTTTGGGAAAAGATCAGAAATTTTTTTCCCCTGAAAATTAGTTGAGAAATTACAGACAAGATTTGATAATTATGTGATTTTCTTTTTTATCAACTTTGTGACTAAGTTAAAATGAACACCAGAAACAAAGCCCTTTTAAAAACTCTGGTTTCTTCTCCCTGTTGTAAAAATAATGTAATATTTTTAACTGGTTTTCTTTTTAGACACCATATCCTTATTTTTATTTAAAACAGAATTTTGCAATTGAAAGACCAAAAGAACCTGGTGGAGGAAAAGGTTTGTGAAAGTCAAGTTTTAGGCCATCAGATAAAAGAATGCTTAAGTTCTTTTTTTTTTTTTTTTTTTTGCCAGACTCAATGTTGATGTGGAGTGTTGTGTTGTTTTGGTGGTTGTGTTTTTGGTTTGTTTTTTTTTTCCCAAATTGCACTGTAATCCAGAAGGCCTAGCTCAGGTATCTGGAATGGTATTCTCTGGTCAATGTGAAATTACTCATGGTATGCAGGCAGTGGGGAGGAATTTCAACAGAAACTAAAGATATTTATATTATCAATAATATATTTTCTACCTCTTTTTTTCCCCGAGGGCTGGCAGAGCCACAGCTGTCTGCACACCTGAGCAAGCTGTGTAGGTGCCAAAAGTATGACAAACTAGTAAAGTTTGAGAAGAGATGTAGTTCATATTTAACACTGCTTTGTGGATATATATTTCCTCCTGAAGAGCTTTCAAGCTGTCAATATCCTTCTAAAAATAAACAAGCCTATGAGCAATGCAGCAATGCCTTTACAGCTGGTGAGGAGATGAGTGCCCAAAAGCAAATGAACCCCCTAAGGTTCTGACACATAGCACTTCTGAACCAGAGAGAGCAGACACCTCCTTCTCCCCAAATTTTGACCCATGGGCAAAAGAATGTACTGTTTTGTAAGTAGAAGTGACAAAAGAATTGTGGGCAAAGCCCTAACTCCTGAAAGAAATAGCTAAGATGATCAAATTAATTAAAACAGGGGAAAAAAAATAAAGTCTAATATGGGCTGAAACTAACATTGCATGTGGCAGATGAGATCAATCAGGATGACACAGAAAACATTTGAAAGATAACAGGCAAAGCCTTCTTCAATTTCAGAATGGTTCAACTCCATTTTACAGCAGAAAATATGAGTCTTATCAGGACTTATAATTGCTGAAGCAGTGATATTACCTTTCTAATCTCTATATCTGTGACATAAAGCTGTCAAAAAGGTTGTGGGAAAGTCATATTACAATTGATGTGCAAATGATGTGGGATCTATTTGACTTCGTAGGATGCAGAGAACAAACTGGATTTTTCTGTCTATTCCTTCCCCCATGTTAGTCCCAGTGGTCAGACTCAAACCTTTGCACTTCCAAGATCTTCTTTAAAGTGTCACTATTTAGACCTCTTGGGACTCTCCACTGATAGTACTTTCACAATTTAAAATATTTAGGTTTTATAAAACAAGGCAATTATTCACCACAGGATTCTCCAACATCGTTATATTTATTTATTTATTTATTTTTGGCTTTAACACTGTAAACTGGGGCACTGTGTTACTAGCCTACTAAAGAATGAATGCCTCATTGAATTTATTTCAGACTGTGGCCTTAGATGACATTGTATTATTCAGAACACAAGAATGCATAAGTAATACCAAACAAAATAAGTTTCTTGTTCCAAGTAATGCAGTGTAGTGTCTCTATGTAAGAGGCTAATGCCTGATTAAACTTGTAGCAATAGACTACCTATCTCAGGAAAAGGTGCTTGTTTTCATTCCAGATGAACTCACATTGTTGTTTTTTAGCTACAGGTAACAGTTCTAGCTAGAGCTATATATTTTAGGATAATTACTCTTGTCCTTCTTCAACCACCATTACTTCAACAACATTGACAATAGCATTTGCAGATAAGAGATCAGCTCTAAAGTTCATGTTTTCATGAGAAAAAGCCTGGTGTAACCCAGTGAGTATGATAACCAAGTGTTTAATTTCTAGCGTAAGTAGGTTTATTCTTGTGTTTAAAGACCAAGCAAATCTCGTCTACAGAACAGAAATGGTGTAAAACTTGCATAATATTTGAAATTTATTTATTTAAAATAGATTTTCTAATCTATATGCTCAACTTCCTTTTGTTCCTTACTGTTTTGACCTCATTTGGGCCCTGTTTCTAGGACAGGATTAGAATGGCAGCCAGCGTTTCCCCATCTCTTTTGCCTGTGGAGAAATCACAATTACAATCAGAAGAAATTAAAGTACAGCTAAATTTTAGATCCTGTCAAATCTATGCAATCTTTTTTTCCTAAACTGAAACCTGTATAAGACAAAGGTAAGTGAACTGGCAGGCAAAGCTGAAGAGGAAAGCAAATGAAAGTAGCAAGCAGAAATCCAAGGGAAGAAAAGAAAAGTGATTATGCAAATTATAAGGTATTAATGAAGGGAAAACAGGTATTGGTACCACCTACCAGTTGAAGCAGTCTCTGAAAAACTTAATTTTCATACTCATGGCAAATACAGGTTTGTGAATGCACGGGTGATAGATCTGAGGGAAGTTTGGTTACTCAGATATGATTGTAGAATTGGTAGTTTGAATTTTTCTAAAATATTTCTAGATTTTCCTGATTTTGTGTCCTGTACAGCCCTACTTAAAACACATTCACAACTACTAATTTAGTCTTTGTGTAGCTTTGAATTTTATGGAAACATATTGACATTCTATTCTTTTAATATTTATATTTATTTATATTTATTGTTGCCAGACTTTTATAAATCAAGCACCAAACTGTGGCATTCATGTGCTATGGGGAAAGTGTATGTAAAAGTGCATTACCAGCATTGCAGATTCATGGTTGCCTTTGTTTTAGTTTTTAAATACAATTTCTTTTTGCCACTTCAAGCATTGTTAATTGCTGCTCTTCAATCCCACAAAATGATGGGCTCTCAGAACTCTTAATCATGAAAACAAGTAAAATTCCTCTTCATTTCTTCCTTCAATATTTGGATAGAAAGTGTTACTCAGAGTTTCATATCTATACGTGATTATTCCTTTGTGACAGATGGGCTGTTAAATTATTTAATAACATGCCTATAAAACTGATTTAATGATAATGCATTTTCCTTATTTTCAGGAGGACAGTTGTCTTAGTAATGGAAGATAGAATAACAAACATTATGTGGTGTAAATGGTCCCTAGCCTTTGATTCTTTTATGTAGCTGCTAGGATGTATATCACATTTTACAAGAAGAATGAAGGACTGAATAGGTATATTGAAACAATGCAAAATTTTTAATTATGTGTTTGGCTTTTAGAGACGTCTCAATAATATATTATAAAGAGTATTTTAGGAAGAAAAGCATAGCTTCAGTTGGTTTAGAACTGTAAATATTTGATAGACCATCTGCTGGTGGCAGCGCAGAAGAAAAAGAGCTGCTCCATTTCAACTCTTTGTGGATTCTTGAACAGTGGGAACTCGCATTTCAGATCCTGAAAGACAGGATGGAAATTGAATCTGAATCTCTCATACTGCAAGTTATAACTGCATTTACGAGGCAGGAGTTTTCTCAACAGATGTGGCACAATTACACAAAATGGGCATGGTGCTTCACAGACAATTTTTTCTTTTGGCTCAAGCCTGGTATGAAATGCAGTGGACTACTGCATTGGGAGCTACTGCTATGAATATCTTGTTTGGACAAGCCACACTATTAAACCAAGAACATTTGATTAAAAACAAGGTTAAAAAAAAATAAAAAATCAGGTGACCTGAAAAAATCTGAACTGACAATGAGGCTGTCAGCATGTTTATTACTATTTAGGACTGACCAGAACATCATCACTATGGGAATGTTTTTGTAGTAGTCCAGTCTTCAAAACCCATGGCAGAAGGGATGCTGCTACTTTTCTCTGCATTGCAAAAAGTCTGCTTGAAAGCAGACTCCTCTTGGAGTCTGGTGACTTAGTGCATCACATTTGAGCTCTCCATTCTTGCTTTCCAAGCTCACCAAAATTCCACAGTGTCATTTACAGCTCTGCTTCAGTTTAATTTTTCACCAATTTCTTTGCTGCCTTCATTTACTCTTATATTTCACTTCTCACATCCCTTGTTTACCTAAGCACTCATTTTAGCTTAGTTTATTTGTGAATCATTCCTCAGAGGCTATGTGTACTCTATTTTTTGCTTGTATGTGTAGCTGAATTTACATTAATCTCAGTGTACTGTAACATCCTCTGGGTAGGGATATTCCAGGAAAATGGAAAATGCAACAAACTCATACAACTGTACCACCAGCAATGACTAATACTAAAGAAGTAAAGTAAGGTAATTTTAAAATCGGATTGTGTTGGAATTGAAAGATTAAAATCCATCCTGTATGGCTGATTGAAACAAGATAATGGCAGTCAGCAATCAGTCCTTCTTAGTCCTTGTCCTCCCCTCCAGGGTTTTAAATGGTTTTTAAATGATTATTTCAGGCTGTATCCAGATATTATGACTTGCACAAGTTTGTGTTTGAGAAAGAGCAAGATGATGGTAGAAAGTGCTGAAGAAGGCCAGTATATGTCTTAGCAATACCAAGTAAGAAACCAAGTGGGCTTGCTTCTGACCTTAAATCTCCTCCAGGGAGAAGGGAAATTGTGCTGGGCAGGCAGGTATAAAATCTCAATTGGCTATTATCAGCAATATGATTTCTGCAATCCATTTCTTAAGAGCTTCCATGCATTTTAATCTTGGTAGTCAATTAGCATGTTCACTTCTCCTTGGTATAAACACTTCCTCAGCCATTTTCTGTCTAGAGACCATTTAAACATGTTTACTCTGTTCTTAAGAAGAGAAAGATCAGCATAAAATGTTTAGAGCTTTCTAACTATTTATTATATCCTGAATTCACTGAATGAGCTTAACTCAGATCTTCCCTCTGGAACTGAAGAGGAGAGAATATACTTTTCGTGAGAAGCAGACTATGAAAATTCACACTGAAGTGCATTGCTGACTGATTTGGAGCAGTGAGATCAACCAGCTGGGGCTTCTACCTACCCTTTCATTTCAGCTGCATAGTTCACAGAATCACAAAATGCAACCTAATTCATCTTTCTCTTATTCCTTCCTTTCCTTCCTTCCTTTCCTTCCTTTCCTTCTTCTTCTTCCTTTCTTCCTTTCTTCCTTTCTCTCTCTCTCTCTCTCTCTGTCTCTCTTTCTTTCTCTTTTCCTTTGGTTTTCATCTTTCTCTTTTCCTTTTACCTTTTCTTTCTTTCCCTTGGTTGGAAAACCAAAACCAGGCAAGCATTAGGAACAATTGTTCTCAAGTGCTCTCCACTGAGAAAAGTTTCAAATGTACTGAGTGTCAGTTCACCACCTGACCGCTCCTAGGTTAGGAGAACTAATATTTTAGCAGAGGTGCACAGATACGGAAGGAGAGTGCATTTATCCTTGGTACATCAGCTAAAGGAACAGTCTGCTTAAGTGTTTGAAAACTTAGCAGGATGTGAACTACAGTTTGTGAACTGTGCTGAAATGATTCTTGGCTTTACTGCCTTTCATGAATAATTTAGCAGCTGTCATGATTATATCTGAATTAGAATTTTGAAGAGAGAGTTCATTTTCTCATCCTGTGGTATGCATATTGTCCCAGTTGCACAATGAGCTCATACACGTTATTTTTGGTGTTTCATCTTTAAGCTTTTTTTATTGAAAGAATTCAAAGTTGAGAGAAGAGATGTCTTTCACTGCAATTTTAGCTATGTGTCCATGATTTCTGGTCCTAACATGACAGTTGTGTCAATTGCAAACTAACCTATATCAGATGAGAAGCTGACGCTTATATGTGGGTGTTACATTTTCTCTTTTTTTTTTTTTTTTTTTTTTTTTACCCCCATCATGAGTCAAATTTGAAGGGAAAAAAAAAACCAACCAAAAAAAAGAAAAAAAAAACCAAAAAACAGAGGGAAAAAGGGCAAGCCACTGAAGTATATATACTTTGGTATTATAACAATGGTGATCAGCCAAAACCTACAGCTGGCCCTTGAGCTCTGCTGCATATATCACTGTGGTGCTGAGATGTCTGAGTGCAGGCCAGGGGCTGGGAGATGGAGCAGAACTCTCCTCTGCCTACAGGTGAGGAAGGGTAAGGCTGCAGCAACCACATTCACAGCTGCTACTGAGCAGCTTCCCCAGCGAGGTACACAATTTGGTGGCAACTAGTACAAACTACTGGCAATAAATCAAAGGCCTACAAACAGGTAGGTTCCAAGTTTCACATCCACTGGAGGCAGCTTGCTCTCTTTTCTTACACAGACATGTCCGACCCCAAAGTATTAGACATGTATCACAAATACTATCAAACTAATTACTCCTGGTACACTTTGATGCTGACACAATTTGCATTATTGTGACGAGTGCCAAAGATATGGCTATGCTTCCAAAGAGCATGAAAGCAACAGGTTTTTCTGTCCATCAAGAGTAGCAGGAGACTTTTCCCTTCTAATGTCTCTTTGACATCAGCTTTGTTTGAGGAGGTTCAGCAGCACAGGGAGAGGACACCTTCATACAGCATTCTTGCACATTTTAAAACCGATGAAGCCCATAGCTCATCTTCTCCATGTGTTAAGGCATGAGAACAGACAAATCAGTTTTGAATAAAAGAGACGGGTGGGTAACAAGGAAGAAGAGGGAACAGGAGTTCAGTTCAGTAATTTCCTGAGATTGAAGGTAGTTACAAAATTATGTGTTCCCTGAAAAACCTGCTGAGCCAGACAAAAAACACCTGGGGCCCCATGGGTGTTCACTTTATCTTTTTTTCCTGAAGATGGAAAAGAGCAGATTTCCTCAGACTGTTGCGCAGATCTAATTGAATATTGTTTCTCAACTTTATATATTTATTGCAAGTAAATCACAGAATATTCTGAGTTGGAAGGGATTCATGAGGATCATTGA
This sequence comes from Acropternis orthonyx, assembly GCA_035583155.1. Classification (NCBI taxonomy): domain Eukaryota; kingdom Metazoa; phylum Chordata; class Aves; order Passeriformes; family Rhinocryptidae; genus Acropternis; species Acropternis orthonyx. Next base: position 61,032,810 of record JAWWEU010000040.1, on the reverse strand, counting down.
GCCTAAGTCTTAAGTGAGTGGCCCATATAGGGATCACACCCACAACCCTGATGTTATTAGCACCATGCTCTAATCAAATGAGCTGATCTCAGGGTCAAGTGGCAGCTTGGGTGACCCAACAGATTTGGATTTGGGACTTGATTTCCTTACAGTCACCATTTTGAAATTAATAGATTTCATTTTGTAAAGAAACTCAGTAGGAATTGGACTTCTGGTTCTCAGTTACACTTAAAAGTAGGCTTTTGCTTCGTAAGAGAAATAAGCACTTAAGGTGCTCCAGTGTTCTTGGTTCTGTGAACCTCCCATCACTTTTTTTAATTTTCTCTCAGATGAAGATCTGTGTCTGTAGTTCAGAATCACTCTGCCAGCACCACAGGCTAAACACCTAGAGACAATGCGGAACTTCCTAGTGGCTTTTCAGGCATGAGGAGCTGTCCGATGGGATGAAATCAGACAGTCATAAATAGATGTTGAGAGCTGTAATGTGACAGATCAGATCAAACATTTTTATTCTGTCAGTTTAAATGATATTGCAGACCTGAAGGCTTCCGACTGGCTGAGTTTTAATCACTGAGGTAATTTTCCGTGTATGGGGATTTTTTTTTTTCAACACTGCATTGGACATTCCACAGCATTAAGCACAGGTTGTTACTGATTCCATTTATGAGAAAAATCTCTGCCTAATATAAGAGGACAGTGGTTTATCAAAGACATAAAGGGTAATTTTGATTTCACACTCATGTCACGTACTGAAATCACTGAGGATTTAGGAATTAGACAATTACAGAGGAATTTAAAGACACCATTTGTGGTTGACACTTGAATATACGAGCAGAGCTATACTCTGTGCTGAGCTTCTGCTATAGCAAGGAGGATTGTGAAAGTTTCCTTGCTGTAAGGATGTGAGATGGTCTCTGACTGCACTACTGTACCCATCCTCTCACATTAGGAGTGTGGAGGAGTAATAGGAGCACAGCAACCTGAATATACAAAGGTCAAGTACCTAAGTACACTCCTCAGACCTAAGTGTGTGGTACTTTTTGGACCATGACAGGATAAACAGTCTAACACTCACAGAAAACTGGCTTTAAATGCACAGGATTTATTCTCCAGAAAGGTCTTCTTTTCAAATGATTAACATTGTTCTCAGTGGTCTTAGTAGCTGGTTAGAAAGAGTTTGGTTTTTATATTAACTTTATGACTCAGTACATTACCTCACACACTGACATGAGAGAAGTAGAGGAAGTATCTTGACACATGGTATGGAATTGCACAAGAAGTACAAGAGATCTATGGACTCCAAAGATCTGTGCATACTTGTTGGCTTTAAAAACCTTGAGATGTCTGAAGAGGAAAAATGCTTTGGTTATTATTCTTTATTGACATCCTTATCTCTTTTATTTTGAAAGAGAGTCTCAAAGAAGAGCCTCTGCCTCTTTTGCAACCTCTGATTCCTTTGTCACACAGGGCAGGCAATGTTGCAGAATGACTAATGGTCAAGCAGACTGAGGACTAGAATCAAATAATCTCAGGTTCACTGAAGTCTCTACATTGTCCTGTCAGCAAAGATTTTGGAAAGATGCATCTGTGGCTCTGTCTGTAAATGCAGGCCAAGTGACCGCAGAAACACAGATCTGTGGCTTAAAGCTGGATCTCATGACTTATTACCCAATTCTGCTCAGGATCATCCCTCAAACTCAAGTGGATTAGACAACTATTGACTTTTTCTTTCAAGTCTTCAGAAATCAAGGCAAAATTAAAGCCTATGCAATTTTGATGGGTCACAAGTGGTCCATAAAATGTCACTGAGTTGCAGGTCATCAGAAACTGCTTTTAACACCAATTTTCATTCTAATTTGCATCAATTTCTTTGAGCAGTGAGACTGCTATTATTAGACTTATAAAAGATCAGTGTTCTCAAACTTTGACAAGTCAATCTCTACTTTAAAAACACCCAGCATTTTTTCTTTTGCTTGTACTTTTCTGCCAAAAAAAGGGGATTTTAATTCCCCATGGTGAACATTAGAATTTCTCAGAGTTTTTGATTCTTCTAACTTCAATGCAAAAATAAGCTAAAAAACCAGAAAAATATCCATAGTTTACAGAGTGCAAAAATTATTTGTGAGTGGATCGATTAACAGCTTTCTCCCATTTCCAGTGACTCTCCTGGATACGTAGATACAATTAGAATACTAGGGGAATATTTTTCCTTTTTCTAATTGCAAGGGGTATAAACAATTTTACCATTTGCTGTCATCCAGAAGTGAGTAAAAATTTAAAACTTGTAGCCAGGTCAAAAAGTTTACAGAGCAACTTCTCTTCTTCAGCAATGGGGACTGATCATATAGGGCTGTCAGCTGTGTGTATGGCAGAAGGACTAAGGGGTACCAATAAGAAGCTCTGGGACCTGGGACATACAGCTGTGGTGAAGCTGTGCCCTGGCATTAAAACAGGAAAAAAAATATCATAATGCAAAGAAACACATTGTGTGGGACACGATTCAACACTGGAACTATAAACACAAATTAAAGTGGGGAAAAGACATACTAGTGCTGAGGGAATTGAATGTCTGGGACAAGGCACCTCAGTCAAAGGATGGGATTTGTGAGAGATTACCAGGAGTTTTCAAAAGACATGTTCAACAGGGAACTGGCTGCCCAGCTTGCTGCTTTCCCACCCACCTAAGTAGGGTCTGGGCTTCTTTTGTAGTGGAAGTGTGCTCATGGGCAGTGTAGGGAATATTTTCCCCCACAGCTGAAAATACCAGGTGGAATCCCTGCACAGTCCTATGAACTGTCAGCAGAAAGGCCCCTTCTGATCTGCAGATCTGTGCTTATTGAATTAAAGAAACATTTAAGATCACTAAGTCCAACTGTAAACCTAACACCCCCAAATCCACCACTAAACCCTACTCCAAGTGCCACATTTGCACATCTTTTAAATACCTACAAGGACAGTGACTCAACCACTGCCCTGGGTAACCAGTTCCAAGGCTTGACAACCCCCTTGGCAAAGAAACACCTCCCAATACCCAGTGTAAACCTCCCCTGGCACAACCTGAGGCCATTCCTTTCTGTCCCACCACTTGTTATTCAGGAGAAAAGACTGATGATGAACATAATATCTTTTTCCTTTATTCTGTCTCAATCCATTTGCATGAATGTTAATGCCATCTAAACTCTGGCTGTTCCTGAAGGCCCTACACAGGAATGCTCCTTCAAAGAAGCATTTCCATAGCAGCCAGAGAAGGAATGGGTGTAATTTCCGAAACTCTGCTTGCTCCCCCAGGACATGTAGGGGACTATGTATGTATGGTGAGATTTTTTAAATGTATAGTGAGATTTTTTTCTCACTGATTTTCCTAAGCTGTTCTTTTCTTACATTTTTTGTCATACTTTAAATCATTATCTTTGAAATAAACATTTTAACAGTTAATTAGAAGAATTTAGTTATGCCCTCATGCCTCTTAAGTATTTGCCTTCTGCTCAGAAAAATACTTTGGACTTCAGAGAGCTGTGTTTAAAAGTAAAATAGGAGTTTCTTTTTTGTTTAATTTGGCTTTAGGACTTATATGTTCAAGTGCACGGTGCGATACCTTTACAAAGAGTTTCCTTCCACATTTGTAAGGGTTGTGAAAATAAAAATATGGAGGAAAAAACCCCAAACCCCCCACAACTGAAAGCTGAAGTATATTCTCCAGATGACAGCTGACTAGTCTTTTTGATTTAGATGGAAATATGACAAAAGAAACATAGAATAATGCAGGCAATCTGGACCAAATGTTTGAACACACTTGATAAATCCCAGCACAGCTATTTTATGATGCTTTTACCCCTGTATTTTTTAGTAATTTCAGTTATCTGCAGGCATCACAAAAGTCCTAGGACCACTTGGTTTCTTGTTCCAGTGTTATTGTATTCTGACACCAGTATTAATACCATCAAACTGACAGTGAGAACTGAGTTGGCTTTGATGCTTTAGAAATAATTAAATGTCACTCCCATTACAGAACAATGTGGCATTTAATGATTTAATGGGACTATGCAAAGTTTATTTACATTATTATTCCACTGCAATGATTTCTCCTGGCAGTCAAAGCTGCCAAAAATATCACTGAATGTTAATTTAGATGAACTTTAAAGGCAGCCACAAAGGGAGTGACCTGAAATCAAAGCTCTTGGTCCTAGCCTTCAAAGGAGGCTACCCTGGAGGATGTCATTAGAATCTTCCTTTAACCTCACAGGCTTTAAATCTGAGAAAAAGACCACCCACATTGAGCAGAAGCAGATATTGTAGTATCATAATTAGCTGACAGAGATAGAAATATCCCTGGATTCAGATATCATTAACACAGCTAATTAAATATCAGAAAATATTACATGAAAATATTCTGGGGAAAAAAATGAAGATTCCATTTCCCAGTGATGGTTATTTTAGTAAATTTTACTCATCTTTCAGTGTTAGCTCTATTGAACATTAGCAATTCTAACTGTGTTGGTCTTTTAGTTATTTGAGTAAAGGCTGTTAGAGTGCATTACTACTGAGCTTCACAGACAGAATGGTTTCTCATGTAAAAAATACTTTATTGGCAGGTATATGATGATTGTGCCTGAAAGGAAGAAACCAGTGACTTCTGAACACCCTGGTTTTACCTGGCTCTCCAAATACACTCCAGAGGAAGGTTGTAGACCAGGGGTTTTTATTTAGTTTGCACAGTGCCTTTTTGAGAATTGAAAGAGTTAATTTTGTTTAGTTGTTTTGGTTTGATTTTTTGTCCTCACACACCAGTTTATTGAATGAAAGGTTATGTTTCAAATGTGAGAAAAAGTGATATCTTTTGGGACATGAAATTTTTTTGCTGTAATTGTATAAACGTTTTGATAGTTTTGCCACATACGAATATTTTACAGCTTAGCTAATGGCATTTAAATCCTGATCAAATGAAAAAACCAAAACAACAACAACAACAACAAACCCTCCTTGAAAGAGAGACAGTTAAGTATTATAAGATGAAAAATGGGAGAAAAGAGGAAGAAAGAACGTTTTATTTTCAAAAGAACTGGTTTTGCTTGGAAGAGAATAAACACACAGTTCTACTCTGCCATTAAACCCAACCCAATATGCTGCTATAGTTCTGCTCCAGTCCCATTGTGATAGCACTGATTTGTGTTATCTGTAAGACAGCACAAAACAGTATTTAAATCACGTGTGAGAATGCTAATCAACAACAATGCAACAAACCTTCAGCTCTGTGGAGTTCCCTTCACTTTTTGGTACAGTATATAGATAGATAACACAAAACCAAATTTGCTGAAGGTTTCTTTTATCTCTTTAACTTAAAACCCAGTTAGTACCAGCCCTATCTGAAAACAAACAAACAAACAAACACCCAAAACCATCCAAACAAACCAGCCAAGCAAAACAAGACAGGATTTTACATCTCCCTAGCATGTGGAAACTAAACAAGTATTTAGAACATGAATCTGAAAATGACATGTCAACATTTTTATAGAAAAGGGACAAAAAAGACTAGAAAAGGTGAAAGTGTGCATAAAAATAAAATTTAAAAAATGCACCCACTGTAGACATATGTCAATTTTACTTTTTTTTAAAGAAGCCTCTCAACACCTTAGTTGGAAGGCTAATTAACCTAACAGAAGGATTCAGCCTTAAATCAGCTCTTTACCCACCGTAATCTTTAGGATCACAGTTTTCTCAGGGTCTATGGAAAGCAACTCATGCAATTTAATTCCGCTCCCCTTTGCTTCTGCATAATGACAACATCTTTAATTATAGGATTGAACAGTACTTTTCTGACTGGAACCCGGGTAGACCAGTGGCTTTTGAGCAAGGAATGGAAGAAATTCTTGGCAGCAGGGCCTCTACCTTGCTGGCTGCAATAGGGAAGACACAGCAAATGCAACAGGGACTTTTAGGAAAAGGTGATTTTGTGAATGGTGGGCAGGATTCTTTCTCCCTGATCATGTGGTAGCAGCAACTGCCTTCAGCCAATCTGTCCCTGGGAGATGACTGCAATTTTCCTCTGCATCTTCATAAGTGTCCGCCTAAAACTGTTGCTTCTCCCAAGGGATTTTTTTTTTGCTTAAATCCTAAAATTGGTGTACATTTCTTTGGTCTAGCTATTGAATTAAGAAATGTATTATGTGAAGAGCTACATCTGGTCAGCAACTAAGTACTCACATGTTGATGCTTTCCTGGGATATTTACAGTCATATTCTGTATTGAGAAATTAGTAGATTTGCACACAGAGCTGAAATCAGAAATTGCAACTAAAAATGGTCTTGTGAATATGTTTTTTAAAATATGCTTTATTGTGCTGAAGATTTTAAATAGGTTACTTTTTCATGATAACTAACGTTGCAAAAGATATCAAAGACTGATTCTCTTGTGTTACTGAGACTGACATAATCAAGAGCGGTAAATACATTTGTAGTGACATCAATAGAGATCAGACCCAATATTGATGTGTGCATGTTAATATATATAATATATGCATCTAGCCATCATGCTACTTTAGCTTGTCCTGTTATATCAGAGCTGTTAAATTTAGGGAAGCCTTTTTTTGCTTAGAAGAATCTGATCTTACAGCAGAGACTAAGGATTACTGTGTTCCAAACTTGAGCAATTTAAAAATTAGGTCTTTGTAGTAGGAGTTGGCAAGTAGACAATAGTGGGAGATCTGTACCTCCAAAGGGTGACTAATTTCAACTATTTTGGACACTTGTCTTGAGAGGGGATGCATTATACTCTATAAATGCACTTCTGCGTGCCCTGACTGTATCTGGGCCTGGTTGACTGGATTGCGCTAATCACCCATGTTATCATACCTGAATTTAGATTAAATGATAGGTAAGTTTATTCTCAGTGCAGCGTAGTGCTAAGGCACTGCAGACCCTCTAAGAGACTGTCATCTTCAAAAGGACAAGATTTATTTATTTTCGAAAGTAGTTAGAATCCAGTACCTCAAAAAAACCCCCAAAAAACAAAAAAACCCACCAAAACCAAAACAAACAAACAAACAAAAAAAAACCCACCACCAAACCCAAGAAAACTAACACAAACTATAAAAAAATCTGTCAGCTTTTTTCCATTCTATGTTTTGTAATTAGCAACTTTTTCTACAGGTCTGCTTGCAAAGGAGTGATGCTGTCTTTTATAGTTAGAAACACTGGAAATAATATAATTTTGATTTTAAAAAAAGAGAAAAAATAAACAACAAATAAGTAATAGGTCTACGTTTCTATCAATGATTTCTGAGAAATTATTACTTTACATTGAAAGGGAGAGTGCATGAAAAATTGAGCAATCATGAAGAAACCTCAAGTATCTTAGAAAACACAAATTCTCCATATGGAAAAGGTATTTCAACATGTCATATAAAATTCTGCACTATTTCTACTTCCAGAATATCTCAAGCTCATAACAAGAATCTATTGAGATAACTTTTCCCCCCATTAACTGGCAAGAAACAGAGCAAAAGCAAAATTGGAAGTTGTTTCACTTGTGTGCTGACACTTCTACCATGAGGAAAGCTTTCTTATTCACAGAAACAAGAAAAACTAGCCCATAAAACACAGAAATGAAAATCTTCCATGGTAATGCTTTACCTCTGGGAAACAGATTTAAAACTGACTAACAAACAAAGCCTCCAGTTACTATTGCCTTTGTACCTTGGTTAAGGAAGTGCCCATCACAAGCATCCACAGCTGCTCTGTTTCTGAATACACCGATAAGACAAATGAAAAGGCAGTTTAGCAGCAAATGGGATTTGATATATCTCCACTGAGGTCAGTGGTGCTTCTTAAATTTACTAACTGAAAAACCATCTGAGAGGTAACATCTTTTCAACCTGTATGCAAAAGCCTTAATGAAATATTAGGAGTCCTTTTGATAACCCACTGACATATACCTATTATGCTCTGCAGTGGTATTAACCTCTGGGATATGTTATAATGTGACCCATAAGTAGGATTTGATATATAAAGTGAATTGTAATAGGGCTGCGGAAGTACAGTTCCCTGACATCTGGCTTCCAAGAACTTCAAGAGAATGATCAAGTGCCAAGTTGTCTTGCTTCTTCTCAAGTAATTGAAAACCACAGAGGGTGGTGTTTGCTGACAGTTAAGTTTCCTTTTGTGCAGCCAAGTACAAGGGTACAAGGGCTGCATAACACACATGTGCTGTGTTTGCCACATTCTGAAGATGGAAGAGAGTTTAATGTGGACTCATGGAGACTCATGCTTGCCTCCCTCACCAAATCTTGTCTCTATTCTCCTGCTGCCAGCTCCCACTCTCCTTCCATGACTACATGCCTGGAGGTCACAGGCTCCCAGCCAGCTCCCATCCTTACCCACTCCCCCCAGCAATGTGCAAGAAACCATATCCTGTGGCATGCCCCGTTATTGTGCTGACTCTTAAGATCTCACACAGTTCCACATGGTGTCCCAGGGCTCACAGCATGTCCTTGTCCAGGCCAGCAGCCACATCAACTCCTTGATTCCCCCCTTGCACTCCTTGTTGCCCTGGGTAGGCAGGAGACTGAGCACAAGCCGACTCTAACCTCCCCTGCAAGCTTTCCCACCTGGTGGGCAACTGCTTGTGCTCTTTTTCATTTCTCAGCCACGGTGGGCACACCAGAGGTGCACCCACCCAGTCTGCCGATGTAGCTTCTTCCAGCACTGTGCTCTGAGTGTGGGCATTTGAGCTGTGCTCAAAACCAGGGAGGCAAAGACAGCTGTTCTACAGTTCACCCTGCTGACTAATAAAGGATAAGGATGTGTGTTGTGGCCAAGGAGAGCGGAGAATGTCTGCGCCACACTTCATTATTTTCTTGGCTTTGGAAAGGTGAGAAATAATCAGTAAGTTAGTTTTCATATGTGATATTTTAACTTGGTAGCAATCATCTCAAGTTGTGATTATGTGCTTCTCTGTATTGTGCAAAGAAACAAATAAATTAATATTGCTGCTGTTTTTCACTGAATACTCCATAGAGCTAACAGGGACATGGATGCACTTGCTGACAAGAAGACTTTCAGCTCTGTTTGGTCTTGGTGTTTTCATTGTTTCTTTATTCCCTGAATAGCAACCAGTGAACCTCAGAAGTGGAAGACAGGCATATTTATGCCATTTCAGTCACAGCAGAATAAATAACTAGTTGTGACTGGTGTCTGTTTGCCACATTAACATGTAAATCATCCTACACCTGAGCTCAGAATTGTCCTGGGGCCCTCATTCTGGGAGTGGGGAGAGATAAGATGAATGTTCATTAAAAGGAAAGGAAAAAAGTAACCCTGTCATGATCCATCACTGTTTCTCATGCCACTCAGTGCTGTACTACTTTAGTATACCTGTCTCTGAAGAGGAAGAATATTCTTTGGGAAATGTGATATGATGACAGCGTCACATGCAAGGGTGTAAAAAATTAGAGAGATTTTGTGCATGCCCCCTTCCCGGGCTGTGCTGGGAGACAGGCACTTTGTTTCTTCAGCATAACAATAAAATCAAATGAGCCTGATTGCTGTAATCACAACATTAACAGGATGCAAGGGAGGTAAAGTTTGCAGGCAAAGGAAGTACCCACTCCCCGATATGCTCAGCCAATACTTAGTAATGAATAACTCATATGAGACCTTTTGCCACTTTTTCTTCATTGTGAATCTTCCCTAAATAGGTTGACATTTTCTGTAGTGCATTACTTAACTGCGAATATTAATCTTAACATTGTATCTTCATAATTCCTCTGCTATACCTCATTTACAATATGTTGATTATGACTTTCTTTTATTCTGCATTTTAATTATTTGGATAACTTTGCATTCCTAAAATATTGATGGTCTATTGATGCTCATTACAATTTTAATCTTTATTTTCTACAAATATTCTTCAATATTTGCGCACAATTCCACTACTGAATAATTTTACAAGGAAATTTCATAAAATATTAATGGAAAAATACCCAGAATACATACCTTCACTAAAAATTCTGGCTATAATCTTAACTGTATACAGAAGAGTATTTTAAAGGAAAATTCAAGTTACAGGGTGTTAAAAGTTTGGAAAAGTCAGATTAGTGACAATGTGAGGATTATACATCTAGTCTTCTACTGTGTCTTTCAGTCCTTTTTTGTTCGTTTTCAAGGTGGGGTATGGTATGGAAATTATTATTGTAATTTTTATTCTTGTTGTTGTTATTTTCTTCTGCATTTCCCTGATTTTTGTTTTCCTAGTCCAAGCATTATTTATTACATTTGAAAACAATTAGACTGTTCACCAGGGCATATTCTTGAATTTTGCCCATTTTTGACCTATGGCTGCCAAAACCTTGCAACCATTATGAAAAAAATATATTAATGAACAATGGCTAGTATTAGAAATATTTTTATATAATTAAGAATTGAACTTTTAGCTGAAATGAATAATTTAATCCATGAAGGAAAAATCCATCATTTTGTATATGATATATATATATATATATACACCAATATATAGACTGACTTACCCTAGAAATATTAGTAAAACATGATTATGAAGAAGAAGAAGAAGAAAAGATTGTGTATAGAAAAATAAACTTTAAACTAAAAAAAAAGTTTAAAAATTAATGGAAATGTTGGCAATTTAGCTGCAACATTTCCTACAGAAGGTTTCCAAGAATACTACATACAGAATATTTTTCACCAGATTGTCCAACTATATGTGCAAAATGGGCATTTCTATGTGCAGACTGGATTTGCAGAACAAGTATGAGCTCATAGCAAATTGCAACTTCATGTATCTATCTGTGCATTATACATGAAATTGCCACTGTTTTTTGGTGTACTATCAAAAAATATTCGTTTTAGATGTCAGTGGGAAAACTTTTTCCTTGCTGTGTTTTGGAAGGAATAAAATTATAGCTTAGTTAACGACCTTATTTTTGCAACCATCTACACGCAAAAACATACAAGAGGTTAACTTTATATGTTCATGCTTCTAAAAGAAGGTTGTCAGCAGCTGCCATCAAAAAAGAAAGCAAGAATCATAGGAATACAAGAACAGTAAATGTATTATGTTGTCATGACAACTGCCATTTCTAGTCTGGAGAGCAGAGAGAGAAAACATGCATGAACAAAGGAAGAGGAGAGGAAACTTTAAAAGATATGCAGGGCAAAATGAAAATTAAACCAAACTGGAAACTATTTCCAAGGAAAGACTAAAGGAATTTGTTGTAGTCACCAATTGATACTGAGAAATGCTAAGAAACATGGAAGTGCAAGGGAAAAATCACTGTTCTGAAGTACTTATGAGATGCTTGAAAGGAAAGCTTCAAACTTTCCTTTGTGTTTAGAAGGAAACAAGCTTCTTGTTTAGAAGCAGGAAAGCTGAATGCAAGTTTCCCTCATTCTAGGTTACTTGAAAGCAAAAGAATTTCCATGTTATTTAAGCTTAATTAAGTCATGGACACAGTGATGACATCTTTATGTAACAAGTTGTTTGCTAGGATAAATACCCTTCTTGTGTTTCCACAACTTTGTTCTATTACAAACACTGTAGCATGAAAGAGGATTGATTAAACATCCAGGACAAGAAACAGCTGCCTTGTCTGTGGTTTATAATTTGCCAAATTTTACTTGCATACACTAATGAGGAGTTAAAACCTTCGGCCCCATAGTTCTCCAAATAAAAACACAGAGCTAGATTAAACAGTATCTTGTTGATCCCTTCTCATCCATGAAAGAAACTTAAAAATGAGGATAAAAGGATATTTTTTCCCTCCCTCAGTTATTGAATGTATTGAAATTATTCACTCTTGGTAAGCTTAAATTGTAAAGCTCAAGCAAAAGAAGCAGTTACAAACTCAAAAATTGTATATATGTCAGAAAACCCATTAGAGGATAATACATGCCACAATCAACATTGTAGTTTCATGGTTTGGTGACAGTTATTCCAGTAAATTGGGAAAAGTAATAGGAAATTGCAAATAAAAATTATCCAGAATAAGGCAATCTAAAATATTCTAAAAGTGGCTTGTCACCTGTGCTGCATTATTGTTGAGCCAGACCATCCTTCATTCAGTAGACTGAGCGCACAGTCTATATGCCTTGGTTTTCTCTCACTCCCAAAAATTGTGTTAGGAAATCTTTATATTGCTTGCGCAATTCATACATTTTACATGAAATTCCATATAATACTTCAAAATATGGTTCAAACAAAACATTTCCCTGTGCTGAAACTGGTCTTACTTGACGAGGAAAGGAGAAAGCTAAGGGTATTAATAATTAAGCAGAGGACCTCTGGAAGCAGGAATGAGCCAAGAAACCACTGAAACTTGTTTTAGGATCCAGATGACAATTAGAGCTTTGATAATAAAAAAATAATAAGCAGACAAGGTCTATAAAAGGCTTTGCAGATACTTCCAAAGTGAAAGGAAGAGAAACAAAAACAGATTCATTACTCAATAGAACAGGAAACTAAGTAAGGAGTGATGCAAGCTGATGTTCTCAGTGAACTCTCTGATTCAATTTTTACACAAAGACATTCAGCTGCAACCAGATGCTTGATGCAATTATATTAACAGTGCACAGGTGTGCAGATCAGAGTAGGAGAAGAGAAGACATAATTTCAGTGTATTACAGAATTGGTAGTAGGGAGTATTCTAGTGTTGAGGGCCTGATGAAAAATCATTGTGAGGTCTAGTTAAAACAAATTCTTAACTAAGCATTTTATTGTTGTTGTTATTGAATGAGAAAGAGGTCCCAGGAGACTGGAAAAATGTGTGTGTTTTTATTAAAAGAAATTAAAAATAAAGTAGATGAAGTCTGAGAATGAAGATGATTTGGGTTAACTTCATTAAGAGGAAATAGACTTAAATGTTCAAAAAATAATATATGAGCATATAGGAGGGAGTAAGGAGTAATTAAAGGAGTAAACCCCCCCCCTTTTTTTTTTTGAGAAGCAACTTCTCCAAGCAAATCAAATATTTGTTTTTGCATGGTTACTAGTACAAACATAAACATAGATGCAGTATTGTCTTAACTTCTGTAACTCACAGAAACAGGAAATACAGTTTGGATAAGGAAAGAAAATTGGGGGAAATTGCCATAAATGGGCATATACTTTGCTGAAAAAAATCTGCTTTGTTCTGACTAAGGGTGTCTGTTTAAAAGGAAGACAAATAAAACAAATAATAGTGCCTTATATGCCCGAGTTTGTGACATTGTTTCCAGTAATTATTCAGAAGATGAAAAAGATAATAGATTTATAAAATACACAGTTGACTTCAAAAAAGAGCAGACCAAAAACTTTTCAGAAGACAGGATCAGGTTGCAAAATAATCTCAGTAAGCTGGGGAAAAAAAATCCAAAATCAAGGATGGGAAATTAGATAAAATTGAGGGTAAAGTCCGTAAGAAGAACAAACAAAATGCATAATTAAAAAAGAGGGAACTCAGGGCTCATTGGCAGTATTGCAGGAAAAGTTGGTGAATTATAATGATTGGAAAACAGCATGAAACAGTTACAAGAACTTCTAAGTCTACCTCTGGGATGTCTTACAGAGAGCACAGTTTTCAAGGCACAGAAAACAATGTTTTCCTGAATTCAGGTGAGGCTTTGACTAGAAAAATATCTACTTGGGAAACATGGTTTTGGGGGTCACTTGCAAAAATCAAAAAGTCAAAAAGAAGAATCAGTGGATTAAAAATGAAATTCAAAGGAGTGATATTTTAAAGATCTGGTTCAGGTCCAGAAAAAAAAAAATTAAAGTGTCATGTCTGTGTGTGACCCATTTTCCCATATGGCTACTCAGCAAAAGAAAGAACAATCTTGCTTGATTTTCAGAAATACTTTAAATCAGAAAGTAAAGAATCTATCTGTCTGTCAGCACAATTAACCTCTGGCAAAAGGGCATTTGGAAGGTGACTCTGGACTCTCCTTTACAAAACTAATAATAATAACAACAGTAATAATAAATTATCAGTCAAGTGCATTTCTGCGAGCCTGCCATACACACAGGAGGTGAGACAAAATGACCTGGATGTTTCTCCTTAGGCTGCAAATCTCTGACTCCAAGTTAGTCAAGACCCTGCTCTGTTCCACAGTAATTATTAGGAATACCCAATTCTCAGATGTGTGACCAGGGACTTCGCATGAAAGGGCAGGGAGGAACAGTTCTCCTTGTCATTGTGGTGGCACTGGGCACAGAATGTCACTTGCTCATTAGTGTAGGTATTCCCATAATTGAGACTACCAAAAAAGGCACAGTAAAAATTAGTTGGGGGTTCAGACTTACTGATTTATTGGAACAGATTAAAGCTCTGATTCATGAAGGTACTTAAGCAGCATGTGACTTGTGCATTTGAGTCATCTCTCAAACGGAGTGTGTTTTATTATAACTACATGTGTAGAATACAATTACTTTCATTAGCATCTGTACATCCCAAAATTCATGGTAGAACTCTCTTGCCTTTTGCAAAAAATATTGGAAGAAGCATAACTTCAGAAGACACATTTCAAGAAATAATCATTACTAGGGAGCTGAACTAGATTGCCATAAGTATTTCTATTCATCTCTCAGACTTTCTCTCTTCCTTTGTTCTGTGTACATTTTAATCTGATAGCCCGTGTCAATCACTGCAATAACACCTTTATTGTACTACATCTTTCCTTATTAGTGTTTGTGCAGCTATGTATGTACTGTCTGTACCTACCAACTCCACTTTCCAGTGCCCCAATTCTATCTTTTCCTTCCTACTAAAATTAGAAAAAAACCCCTTGTGACTCTACAGTACCAAAACCCTCAATAATTTCTTTGTACAACATAATGAAAAATATTTTAAAAACTCTGGGAAAAACCCCAAGTTGTTCTCATACATTCTGTGTTAAACAAACACTTTCACTTCTCCTGGCTACTGGGTTTCATTTGGTAGGGTTTGATATCTACTTTGAACTAGTGTAAAGACAAGATCCATTGATAATATATTCTATTGGACAGAAGGCCATGTGAAGTGCCTAAAAAATAACATGGATTTATGGCACTGAATGTGGTGCAAGGAACCAAAGCACAAATCTGCTTAAAGAATCAGAACGTTTTCTTTATAGTTTTGAACACATGAAAATGAAATTCTAAATTCAAGTTATATCCTGTGAGATCAATGATAATTATATTTGCTTTGCAAAGGTAAACACTTCGTCTCATTTATCATGACTTCCCTTTCATCTTAACTGCACGGAGTATCCTTGTGCATTGCATTTGGAGGTACCTGCAAGCAAATAAGAATCAATGAAAACACATAAGGTTCACTGATAATTATATATCATAAAATTCAACCTGTTCCGAAATTCATAAAATGACTAGGTCTTTAATTAAATTAGAATTAAAAAAAAAAAAAAAAGGAAAAGAAAGAAAAGCATGATTTATTGCTCATGAAGTAGAAGAACAAAAAAAAAAAGGATAAGAGTTCTCTGATTCATTCTGAATGCACATACCTATTAAATAATCCTGACGAATGTAAAAAGCAACCATATAATTTTCACTCTTTTACAAAAATAGAATAAATTGAGGATTTCTAAACGGTGAAATGAAAGAGTAAAGTATTCAAATTTATGGACATTAACATTATACAGGACATTAACACAAACACTCCTTAAAAACAGGTCTCTTTAGAAAGAGAAATACATTAGCATTCAGAACTATCTGACACGAAGACATCATATGAATGGAGGGATTGACTGTACTTTTCCCTGGTGTGACAAATTTTTGATAATTTGAGAGATCTGGAGAATTAGACAGTGGCTTGACAGGTCTCTCATTGGGTTTTAGGATGTAGATGATATGGTGCATAATTTGAATTGTGTCATTATCAAAATACAAATAAAGAAATGTGAAAACTTTTAATTTATTCAGGCCAAAATCAGAAGGCATGAAAATGTAAAATGAGGAGCTATTGTTATAAACACTCATTGTCAGAGATTCATTATCTAAAAATCATATAGATTTCTTGGGTTCAACATTAGCAAACAGATTTTATCAGAATAATTTAGGCTTTAACACTTTTTATTAAATATATGGATAAGGCCCAAAAGAAAAATTAACAGTCCCAGAGTAAAAGCAATTACATCAGAGTTCTATATATTCTCAGCGTGAATGTTCTGTAGGCAGAAAATATATTTATAACTAGAAATAGAATGACATCTATTTGATGCTATGAAACATGTTTTTATTTGTTGCAGTAATCTTATGTGGGAAGTAGGTACCTCAAAAATGCATGGCTTTAACTACATTATGCCATGGATACATGTAAATTGGGGGAGGGGAAGTTTCTTGTAGGATTAGTTTTTATGATAAATAATCGTATAATAATATGTGTTAGTGATATCATTTAATGAAAACAAAACCTTGAAGATTATTTTTCAATGAATTATTTTCTATATTGTCTTTTATTTAAGATTAGAAACTTTAGCTACAACTTAATATTAAATGATAATATTATAGGAACACTTGGAAGAACTATATCTCCAAACTAGAATTTAGTTTGATCATTGTAAATTAAAATTGGTTTTACATGCAGAGTTTTAGTAAATAAAAGGTTGCATTGTTTTTTAGGTATCAGGAAGTTCTGGAAACAAAATATAATTCTCTTCTCATTGTTTTTATAATTACCTTCACAACTTTGCATAATTTTTAAAGCCCAGTCTGAAAATCCATTCACTTAAGGAACTATGGATCAATATTCATCAACACCATAGTAACGGGTGGTCTAGTCAAAGAAGAGTTGAAAATACATCTTAATGCACAGCAATCACAGTCAAGATGATCAGTTAAAGCAGTTCACTATCTGAATTCTGTAGCTGATTAAAAAAAAAAAAAATCTCTGCATACCTTTTCCTCACTTCTCAGAGCTTAATGTATCTGCATTTCAATAACCTAGCATTAATACACACACACACACAAATTTCCAAAAGAGGGAATTTTACAGTGTGTCCTCTGTTGCATGAGTGGGATAAGAAGAATTTTCCCCATACATGTTGCATGACATTGCATTCTCTTTTTGTTCTTCCCCAGAGACAAAAATCTATTGAAGCATTTGGATTTATTTCAGTTTATATCAGTATAAATTCAGGGTTTTAATGTAGAGACTTCTGAATGTAAAACTGCATCGTGATCCTGAGCATATTAGCATAATCTGGGTTCTTAAGTGTGTTTTTAAGGTACCAAAGCTTAGACATCCAAAATTTGGAGAAGAAAGTGAAAATTTAAACATGACCTGAACTGTAGTCTGTCCAACAAAAGTTTTTTTTTAAGGGTCATTCATCTTATTTTGTGAAAAGAAAGGAGAAGGTGCTACAAGAGAAATCTAATAGAATAGAAATAAACTGCCTTACCATTAAGTATTTCAGTGCCCACTTCTTGTCCAAAAGAGCAGAGCAGTGTGAAATGGAAAGCTCCGGTTTTTCATGTAAGGAAATATTGTATGGTTTGTTTCAATTATTGTTCCAATTCAGTCAGTCTTCATTAGAAAGCAGTCCCATTCACATCTGAGGAAAACTATATAATAACTCCTTTGTATGTTTATTCTTAAATGTTAAAAGTAATTATTCTGTCCCTTCACAAAGCTTTCTACCATTGTTCAGCAGAGATCTCAAGAAGTCATGGCCTTATCATGGAATTAACTATATTTTGTGAAGAGCATACCTATTGTCTCTAAGAAAAAAGGTAAAATTTGTCCTTTTGCCTTGGCTTCTGGCATACATTGCACAGCACAAACTCTGAGGAAGTTACTTCATTGGTACCCCTCCATTTTGCTTTCAAACAGGAGAAAGATAAAGAAAGGGAAGTGGCAAACTCCATCTAACCTACAGCTACTCTCTCAATCAGGCACAGAAAGCATTCAAACCACTCTTAAATGTAAAAACAACATCTTCATTCAAGACAAAAGGCTTTCTTATTATTAATACTTATACTCTGCTTCAGTA
Organism: Acropternis orthonyx; assembly: GCA_035583155.1. Lineage (NCBI taxonomy): Eukaryota > Metazoa > Chordata > Aves > Passeriformes > Rhinocryptidae > Acropternis > Acropternis orthonyx. Next base: position 61,014,841 of record JAWWEU010000040.1, on the reverse strand, counting down.
CAATTCTCTCTGTCCAGATACCAAAGGTAAAACTAGTTCAAACTATTTCATAAATCCACAACAGTAAGAAACACACTGAATGAGGATAAGCCTTCATATTCAGACTCTTTCAAAAGAAAAAGAGAAATTGGAAGGAATTTAGACATCAGGAAAAAAATAACAGTTGAGATGGTGATGCATTGGATCTGACTGCCCAGGAAGGTTGTGGAGCCCCTATCACCAGAGAACTGTTAGACTAGGCAAGCATGCAAGATCATAGACTGATGTTGTACAGTTCATCTTGTCTTTCAGTATTATTTTGGGGGATTTTTTGGGTAATATTTTAACCCAAGCAATGTCTGCATTTTCTTGATGAATGCTCAGCACAGTGCTGTGAAAGAAGCTGCATACCCTGCATACAGGACTACACATCATATACTGTCACAGTAACCACTTTCCACAATTTTACTTAAACTATGACTGTCCCAAGAGAAATGATTCCCCAAAAAGCATTTCTGTTGAAGAAGACTATCATGTAATAGGTGTATATTATTAAAAATTTGTAACAGCTTTTCCTAAAAATGCCCACGGATGTTGTGTGTGATATCTTCTGTTCCCACTGGTGAAACATTCCGTTGATAAAGAAAACCAGAGCAGTAAAATCTGCATTTAACAAACAAAGCATGCTAATTTTTTTCAGCAGAGTAGCTTGATATGAACAGACTATGCTTTCTAATCAATAGAAAAATGGTTCAGGGGCTAGGAATATATTCGATCTGAAGCTCATTTTGTTTTCAGTCTGCAGGAAATATATGAACTCAGAAAGAGCTAAGGTTAACATGACCAGCATAAAATAAGGTGTGAAAAGACCATTAGTCTTTCTCTTATTCAGTGAAAAAGCAAAAACTTGTGTTTGCAATTGAAAAATCACATTCACATATGTTTTTAGATTCCTTCTTATGAGAAAACACGAGTGTGTAACTTTAATGAAAGGGTTCTCTACAGTGCTTTGCCAATTTCTTTTCCCATTCATATATGGAAAAGATAGTTTCAATCTGAGCTTCTTCAAGAGTGGGACAGCAGTCTGGGATTTAATGTCAGAGGTACAGGAGAAGTAAAAAAGCAAGCTTCACCTAGGCTACTTCTACCATCCACTGCCATTTGGATGTTTCTTTGCCTGGTCATGGGGAATATTTTTTAGGGACAAAGCCTATCCTTATCCACAGAGTCATTGCCATGAGGAGTCTGATGATTCTAGTGACCATCCAGTGTTAATAATGATTATTAATATTCACACTTTTTACACCCTGTTCATCCAGACTATATTTTTTCAACTATTGCAAATTTTTTTAATTCTGTTTTTTTTTTTTAGTGAAAAGTCTTCTCCAATGCAGTTGATTTGAGATCTGAAGTTTACTTTCAGATTAATTGTTTCTCTTTTCTTTATTCTTCTCTTTTTATCAGTGTTCAGGATGTATGTTTTTTGAGTATAATTACAATATCAAAGGTCATCTTCCATAATTTTTTGTTTTCAGTTTCAGGTTTCCTTTCTCCATGTGTCAACAGAAATTCTACATTTTAAAATTAGAATCTGATTTTTATACTTCTGAAACTGATCATCATGAGAGCAGCTATCAGATGTTATTTCCCATTTCTGGTTATCTGGCAGCTGGTATTTGGACAGTGTTAACATCTCCCTT
>JAWWEU010000040.1:60974476-61013062 GCA_035583155.1 Acropternis orthonyx | reverse complement strand
GAGAGCAGCTATCAGATGTTATTTCCCATTTCTGGTTATCTGGCAGCTGGTATTTGGACAGTGTTAACATCTCCCTTAACCGTGCTTTTGTATTCATTGCCGCCACACCTTGATATTTGCTCTTTTAAAAATCTTAGTGACAGACACATTTTCAAAACTTTTTGAGGCAGTTTAAATGAGCTGGTATTTCCCAAAGTCAACGACAATATTCCCAATACAGCGACTACAGATGGGCCAGTTAGTATATTGAGGTGGGACTGTTGCTGACTTACCTTAGGTATTTTATGCCAGTACAGTATTGTTTTCTTCTCCTTGGAGTATCCCCAAAGCATCCCTGACTTTGAACAAACTGATTTATTGTATCACAGAGAGCATCACATGTCAGTTCAAGATTGCTGGCAAATAAACGATAAATTACAAATAAACCCCCTCTATTTTCCAACAATTTGCATTTGAAAAGAACTTTCTAAATTTCTTCATTATTAAAGTACTTAGCAAGCATAAAAAAAAAAAAAATTGGTGTGCCTGGCGAAACAGAAACTGTAACATTGCTAATTATATTTGCCTACCAGGAAGTGGGCTTTAGTGCATCCTAAACCCCTGCAGCAGGATGGTTTCTGTCCTAAGTAACTTACAGCTGAAGGAAGAATGGACAGACAATCAGACAGAAAACAAAGGAAGAAAGATTTCAGAGTAAACAGAAACCTTAGCAATGAGTCCATTTAAGATGTAACAGACCAGAATGGCCTGTATGGAATGGAAAAGGGAGAAAATTTTTTATACAAGATATACAGTGAGCAGTCATAACAATGTACAAAAAGTAACCTGAGTCTCTCTAGTGTATTATCTTTCAGGGTACAGCCTCCATATGGAAACAGCATGGCTTATTTTGTTTTCATGCAAACTAGTTTCACAACAGCAAAAATCATTTCACTGTAATAGAATTAATGAGGGTTTGTTATTAAAGGCAGCGTGTTGAGAGAAGTAAGGAGCCCATTAGCAAAAGTACAGTAGTCTGTGGCAGGATGTGGTAAGAGCAGAGAGCATATAGACACTCCGGATGGACCGCAGGTGTATTAGTTGGGCATTAGCAGTACTGAATGTGTTTCATTACTTTACTGTCACTGAAACAGGAGGTCTGTGGAATATAATCATTCAGTAAAGGTGGAGCTTTCTCCAAAGTCTTATGTAAAATAAAATCATATTTTTACTACCTTCTGTAGCCATTTTTTTCATCCTATGTATAATACCAAGGATATAGATGCTGAATAGTAGCAGAGAGGGTAATATGCTCTAGTTTGGAAAGTGGCCAGTGAATAGGAAGGCAATATGGTTAGAGACTTTCACAGTCAGTGAGGGATCAAAGGAAAACTAAAATGCTAATAAGCCTGGAATCCTTCTCTGTAAGGGATGAATAAATAATTGCGCTGCTCCAAAAGCTAAAACTCTCAATTTGTCCATCTTTAAGAAAGTTGGGATAATTTTCATCAATTAACCAGACTCTGAAGAGTACTTTTTTTCTGTCAATACCACTATTGTTTCTTACTTGCATGACAGAGGGCTATTTCTTCTTTCGTGATTTTAGACACATATCTGATAAATGCCTTGTGAAAATGACAGCTAAAGAAATGCTTTCTCACATGTTTTGATCCCCAAGGATTTGAGCCCAGAGCTGTTCCTGTGTTTTTCCACTCCCACCCAGCTGAAGACAGACCAGTGACAAAAAGAAAAAGAAAGGACTTTTGAGGGAGTCATAAAAGCTAAATGATCTATTAAGACACAGAGGAAAACATTCACCCACACGATGACATGAGGACTACTTTAATGTAAAGAAAAGCGTAGCCATATCAATGTGCTCAGTGCTGGGAGAGGATAAATAAAAGTTTCAAAAATTCAATATAATTTAGAAAATATCAAGACCCTCTTTGAATTGTTTTATATTTCCCTTGTGGTAACAGAGTGTTGCAGAACTGAAGGATCTTCTCTTCACCTCTGGAGCACTCAACAGTTTAGCTCCACAGCTTTCCCTTTGTAGCACTCTCCTACTTTTAGCTCTCCTGTGACAGCCTTGTCATTCAGAACACTTCAGTTAAAGGCATACGGGGTGGTGCCTTTCCTTGTTGTGAGAAACATCTTACCTTAATGTGTCACATGACATACAGCATCTATTTAGAGGTACAACAAATTAAGTTTATCTAAGTTTGTAGACTCCTCTTTCCTACAGCACATATGCAGGCTTCTTTTGGATACACCAGCCACTGATTTGATGTTCTTCCCTCAGGCTCCAGAATGCAATATTTACCCCTTCTTGATTCAGGATACCTGTGCAAGGGAATCAAAGTCGACAAGGATGTGATGTTTCAAAGAGATGGTGACAGAATGAGCCACAACTCTGTTTCATAATTGTGAGTTGTAGCCATTCAGGCAATAAAAATTCACTCCAAACATTTTTCTCATGCTGGATCTCATCTAGCTTTTCTCAACAAATAACTCTCTTTGTTATTGTTGCTAAAGAATATATGTAAAACGTGTTGCTAGAAGTAAGATCAGCAAGCTTTCATCATCTAATACAAAAAATAGTTACTCATCACAAAGAACAAGATGAAGAATTAAGATGGGGGTGCTTGGAGTAACATATCTATCAGCACTTTCTCCCTTGTTGGCACAGTGATAGAGTTTACTTCTTTCAATGACAGCTGAGAATAACAGACTAAATATGTCCTGAGTTTTCACACCTATGAAAACAGGTTAAGGAGAGACAGAACAGGTCAGTCTTAAAAATATGGTCAGGTGTTTCACTGAACATAATCTGTTATTTGTCATTGTCAGACTGCTTAGAAATATTTCCTATATCATGCCCACAAGGAAATAATCAGGAAGAGAGAAGATAAGCTGAAGGAAAAATAAGGTTGAAGGACGACTCTCATGTGCCAAGATTTCTAGTAGATTTAGAGTTGTGGTACAGCCAAAGCAGTGCAGAAAATGGTTTTCCACCCAAGCCATGAGAAATATTCCTATTTTACTGAAAATCTGGTCACTAAATAATAATGTTCTAGATATTTTTATTTTTATTTTTTAATGAGGGATATTAATACTCAAACTGTGACCAACATGTTGCAGGCTTGTCTGGTTTACTGGAATCACCGATTCTGAAATTCACTTTTCTACTATCTCTGCTGTATTGTGCCAGTTTGAGATGCAAACTGACCCGCTTGCTTGGCTCAGAGGTATGTAATTCCTCAGAAAGGTCTTTGTGTTTATCTTTCCTTGTTCCAACAAGGGAAGATAGTTTTAGCAATGGATGATCTGGCTTTTGTTTTTCAAAGGGTATAACCTAATGAAGGTTTGCTATAATGCTTTTAACTGTTCATAAATCAGTTGAAGAAACTAGATTGCTTTTTTTTATTTTGTTTTTGCAGACTTCTTAATAATGGAGATTTTTTTTTTTCTATGTCAAACCAAGGTGTAGAGTGATCCTGATCTATTTTATTTGAATGAGTGACCTTCCTGGGCTGATAAAAGTTTGCTGTCTTAAATGTTTTGAACTGGAGATGTACAATCAGTTTACAGAGAAATTAACTGTAGGAATTATAGCATCTTCTAGTGGACAAACCACTTTTGAGAAAAAATTTTAATTGTGATTAACAGCTTGCTGGTGCCAGTTAAAGGTTACAAAGCTAATTCTTTTTGTAGTTATAAGGCAGTACTCACATTGCTTGACTTTAGCCATAGAAGTTAGGTACCTGAATAAGGAGTCCAATCTCCACAAAATGCCCTTGAGAAAGGTGCATGAATGCAATTTAAAAGCACCTGGGGGTAATTTAGAGAGTCTGAAGCTGAGGCATTCCACAATTAGGTGCTTAAATTAAACAGAGGGAATATGCCATCCTAGTTACTTGTTGGTGAGTAGATGGGGAGCAGCCTGTGGTACTGTAACTCCTGCTTTCCTTAGAGTGAGTGTAGTGAGGTCTGTGGAACCCTCTGCCCTCTTACACTCGTGGGGCAGCTGCTGCTGCCTGATGCAGTGCAGGGATTTGGAGCCTATTGTAGGTGACAGGGCACTGTAGGGACAGCCCCCAGCTACTCCAGTATTGAAATTACTAGGGATTATTTGTGCCAGACCTAATTAAATGCCTGACAGAAGATAAAGAATTAAGACAAGAAAATGCAAGTTCAGTAAAGAATCTAAAAATTTACTTTAACTAGAAAAACCATGAGAAAAAAAAAGGCAAGATAAAAACATTCTTCAAGAGAGGTCCAGTCATAAATGAGTGTTATCCTGAAAGTCCAGGCTTTTAATATTACATGAATTTTAAATTATGAAATGTGGAACTCAAAAGATTTCCAGACATTTCCCTGCTGGTGTATAATCTTCTATCACTCATTGGCACCTTGTGCTTGTATCATCTTCTGCACAACAGAATTGGCTTCAGTTAATGTATTAAGTGCTTTTTTTACCTCAAGATTCAGCACTGGTGTAATCAAAATGTAACAGAAAAATTATGGTGTGAGAGAGATATATTTTAGCTGCAGTTGATATCAACACAACTTTAACATTTCCCCCATTTTATAAAAGAAATAGTATAGTAAGCAGTAGTAAGAAAGTCTAAATTTTTGTGGTGGTCAGTAAAATTACACCACTTGCAAAATACTAACTTACTAACAGAGTAGAAGATTAGTATGTACAAACTTCTGAATTTTCTGTTTTAGATCAGAGCTGACACAAACTGAAATCAGTTCTTTAACATTCTGACAGTTTATGTCATTGAGGGATCTCCTTATGCTTCTTTTGGGTCTTCTCCTTCTGGTACTTTTACTCCAGCACAGTTTTCTGTATAATTTTTTATCCTTGTAAGAACAGTCTAACATACCCTTGTTTGCTCCCCTAATGTAAATTCACTTGCTTTTTTTGATCTGTCCTTCTATCTATTGTATAAATTCCAGAAATATACAGTGATCACTTTAAGTCTGAAATTCCCTGGACAATAAATATACCAAAATGTTGTAGCCATTTAGATCAAACAACCCAATCAATCTTTTAATAACCACCCACTCACTGGTAGACAATTGAGTTCCATTTCCTTCTCTTCTTCCCCTCTACAGCCACTTCAAAGTAAAATAAAGTGGTAGTGCAGGCTATTATTTCTGGGTTTGCCTTTTTTTGTCATGCATCCTGTGTTTATTGATTCTTCCGAAAGCTGGGTTCCATGTAGCCAGGGTACTAGGTTATTTCATGGACAGCCAAATGTTCTGATGACTAATGGGTATTCATTAGAGATACACAGGCAACTTAAAAATTACAGTTTTATGACTCTAAACTTCAGTCCAACTATTTTATGACTATTCTTATTTTGGTTTAGCAACCATGATGCTGAAAGAAGGGAGAAAATATGTGAATTCTACTCTGGTGCCTCCAATTCCTTAGTCAGTTCTTTGCTCTCCTACCTGGGGAGCAACCTCTGGGAGGTGCCATGTGCATGTACAATATGGTTTGACCTCCAGCTGAAGCCTCCCCTGTTTTACAGCTGCTCCTGTACCTATAACTGACGTCACTACAACTTTCTTCCTGTTAACAATTGCTTCATGGAACAGCTCATAGACGAAAGAAATTTGAGGGAAAAGTCTTCTAAATATATATGTTCTTTCAGTTGAGTTACCATGTGTGTTTTAGGCACCAAACCTTTCCTTGTTTGCACTGAGGTGAGAGGTACAGTGCTGCAACTGCACATAGAAAGACATTTTCAAGCGAGAAACATCACTATGCTGCAGAAACAACTAAACATTACAAATCTACCTATGTTTCAAAACAGGTGCTGTCTAGTTCAGTTTACTAGATATGTTTGTAGACTTTTACAGATTCCCAAAAAGAAAATGTGTTTTGTCAGAGGAGAAACAAGTCTTTCAAACATTACAAACATGTAATCAAACAAAACTGACTCACTGTGTGACAGAGTAATATTCTGGAGATTTCATTTGATCAATAAAGTTCTACTTCTTGTAACACAACTTAGGTAATGAGAAAAGGACAATTTTTTGTTCTTGTAGGCTTTTAATCTTTATCTGTTGTTGGATAAGATGATGAAGCATACCCTTTTTGCTCTGTCTTAAGATAAGGTTAACTCCTTATCCATGTGACCAACTATGGCATTTCACACTAGTGTATCACTAAGATGAGGAACAGAAGCGGCAGGTCTGGTATAGTGGTATTGTCTGGTCTTAATCACCTTTGTTTGCTGAAACATGATAATAGCACACTGCAGGTTACCGTGCCCAGATATGACAATAGAACCAGACTGTTAGAGCATGTATTTTGGAAAAACGAGCTGCCTTCCAGCTTATTTCACTCACACACTCATACAGTGCCAAAGGCATTCCAAAGCCTATATGGAGAAAGTCAAAAGTTCATTTTCAGTTGCCTACTTCTGGTATCCACTCAGATACTTATATACACTTATACACAACTAATTATTTAGCTCATTGGTTTGTAGTGAGCAAAACTTGCCATTAACTTGGCTTAACGTGACCCGTCTCAGGGTGTGTTGCTCGGGAGTGTCTCTACAGCTTCTTCCTCTAGTTTAGCATTCTGACAGACTTCAATGAGTTTTACAATTGTTTAGGTCTCCACAACTCCCTGTTGGTGCCCATAAGGATCAGCATCCCATTGTGCAGAGCTGCTTTGATTTGACACAACACTTTTTTTACAGACACTGGTCATAACTGTCTTTCAGCATCTGTTGTGCTGCAATTTCTTCAGAGAGAGCAGAAATCACAGTGCTTGCTTTCTGGAGCTACAATAGAGAATCTGCATGATAAAGTTTGATATTTAAACACTAAAGAGTGTTTCCTGATGCTTTCTGACCATCAAAGCTGCTTTAGATAGCTCTACTTTGTTAATCTAGACTGTATTGATACTTATTTCTTCCTGATTCAGATGAAAAATTTAAAAGTCACTCACCCACTGCAATAATTAAGTAATTTTTAGGGTCTCTCAAACTGCATTTGAATTTTGTTCAACTATCAGAGCATCATTTACTACCTGCTTTTGTATCTGGTTTGGTCAGACCACATAGAGATGTTTAGAAGAAAACAGAAGCATTTTGTTGGATTAGTCACACAATTACTTCTAAAAGAAAGTGTGATGGGTTTGATAAATCCCCAAAAAAACTCAGATTAAGGTTTTAGCTTTAGATAGGCCCCAATTTCGTGGGTCATGTGATTAGGGACAGGTATCAGCTGACTTAAGTGACCAATGAAGTATTTCATGCCATGTGACATCAGCTCGTCTATAAATCAAAGAGCAGCTCCCTGTGTCCTTCTCTTCTCCCTTCGGCTGTGCTGAGGGCACCTCGCTCCTGCAGCTCAGAAAGATTAGGCCTCACCGCTCCTGTGCCGAGATATCCACAGGAGTTTTGGAGTATTTGGGAAGTAAAATACTTTTGTTTTGTTTGGGTTACTCTTTCCCTCTCTTTGGAGTGTGTTTCTCTGGGGGTCTGGGTGGTGGAACATGTGTATTGTTGAGAGGGAGGTTTCAATATGTTGTTGTTGGTTTGCCTTTTATATTTATACATATATATGTTGTAAATTTGTGTAAATATATGTATATATATATCAGTTTCAGTTTTAAGGTTTTTTTTCCCTCACTTCTTTTAACTGAAACTCTATGCGGCTCTGAGAGACTCGGCATTTTGCCAAGAGTCAAACCAAACAATAACAGAAAGCTAAGGGTCATTCCTGGGCTGTACAGCTCCATTACATGTCAAACAAACATGCTTTGTTAAAGAGCAGGTCAAAAAAAAGGGGCATTTCTAATATCATATCCTACTTTTGGGTAAGTTCTGTTGGTGAGTGGAAAGATGAAGCATAAAGGTTTTCTAGATAAGACAGTACTATTGTTTGACCCAGCCTAATGAGTTTTGAACTTTGAATTCTCAGATTTTTTTTCTTACTGAACTGTAGTGAATTTACAATTGTAATGACTGAGCAAAATCCCTTGGAAGAGTGAGATAAAATGTAAAATTCAGCTTAATTACTAAAATGAATAACTAAACACAAAATGTGTAAAGAATAATGAAGTAGAGAATAAATACTGATGCTTCTTTCCCTTTTTTCCTTTTTTTAATTTCTTTTTTTTTTTTTTTGAGAGGTGGGTGGAGGATATTCTTTTTAATATGTCCTTTGTTCAGAAAAAAGAGAAAGAATGAAAGAATCAGTGACATATGATAAACTGGACTATCTGATCTGCATGTCATCTCTGAAAAGCATCTTAAAAGGAGGAAATGATCCAAAAGATGTCAAATCATCTGCATTTTTTCACAGCATTCGGTGATCTCTGGATAAAGACTCAATGTTATGCAAAGTGCCTCTCCTGATATCATAAGTATTTTAAGTAGTAAGACTCTAGATAGAAATCCCTTTGAAATTATCATCAAAACTATAATTTAATTCTGGGGAAAAAATCTGAAACCTGAAATGAGGACAGCATGTGCAATAAAAAGGATTATTTACATGTACTTTTTAGGTGTGTCTACAGCTGACTCTATTTTCTAGAGTAACATTCAGGTATTCTCTTCAACCACCTTTTTGTGTTGGCTTTAAGAATACATTCCTATCATTTCTGCCTAACTAATTTCAGCTGTCACCAACATCGAGAGAGTACCATTGGTAAACAGCAGAGAGATAATACCAGGCTTTCCGGGCAGCCCCCAGGGGGTCTGGTTTGACTGCTTCCGAACATCTGGGTGAGCAATTAATCAGGATGCCAGATAAAATTGAGCAAGGTTATGTCCTTGTCTGGTCTTTCCATTAACACTAAGAAAATCAAGCATTTGGAGGTGCCAGGGAACAGTGTGTGGGGAGGGGATGAATCAAAGGTGACCTCCCACTGGCTGGGCTCTTATCAAGGGGGTCTGTCAACACCCCCCACACAACAAGGGTTCATCCAGGACCAGAGAGCACCCAGGAGACGGGGATGAGAAGACCACCTCATGGCAGAGCTCAGGGAGGGGTGAGTTAGCCTCCAAGGCTGAGGGTTGGACCCGTGGTTATGGCTTTTTGGTACCTTCAGGGCCCTGATGGGGGGCTGTGAAAGACTCTCCACGGGACATGTGGCCCACACTAAATGACAATGTAGAGAATAAAGTGTGGGTTAATGTGAATTACAGAACCTTGCCTACATCCTTACAAAGAATCGCTACTTAAATATGGAATAGAACTGTAGGGAGGTTTGGTGTCAAAAGCAACCTCCAGGGAAACAGATTTATTTAATTTCAAAAGAACACTTAGTCATGCTGACCTCACTTTCCTGAAAGAGGCACTGGTGCTTCCAGGCTGCATGAACTTTACCACCCCGTGTGGTAACAGGCTGGATGAAGCTATCCAAGGGCATTGGCTGCTCCAGGGGACTGACAGCCATGATGATGGACTCATGAAGCTGTGACAGTCTTCCTCATGCGAATGCTGTGTGCAGGACCAAGAGGACATCACTTGTCCTCAGGCTGTGGTGTTTTGCATCCTTGCTGGCCTGGAATAGTACATTTGGCTGTGTCCAACAAACCAGATGTGATCTATATCCTGACAGATGAAGAAAGCCAATGTGGGTTATGGATTTCAGGGGTAGGGATAACAATGTTGCTTTTCAGAGTTATTAAGAAAAATACTTTTACCAGGAAAAAAAACCACAAACAAACAAACAAAAAACAAACAAACAAAAACCAAACCCAAACCAAAATCCAAAACCCAAAGCAGCATATGTCCATCGGGAAGGCTGAAGGCTGAAAGGTGTACAGGACACCTGAGGCAATGGTGGACACCCCCGCTAATTATGACTTTGCTTAATCCTCAGGGCAGCATATCCCAGGCACCTGTCTATATGTCTGATAGCTGGGAACAAACATCCCAGCAGGACAACCTGGCATTTTCTTTGGAATAAAAGGAAACAGGTTCAAGAGGGAGGCGTAGCTCTGTGCGTCATCCTCTGAAAGACTGGAGATGAAAGCTGTGTTTAGAAAACACATTCCTAGACCAGGTGTAGAAAAACAAGAGATAGTAGTCAAACTGCTGTGAAAAGTGAGGATTTAATTTTTATATTTATTTACAGTTTGGGTTATGTCATACATTTTACAGACCATAACATTTAATAGAGTCTTTTTAGATTCTTTGAAGGGAAAAAAGCTTCATCCTTAATAGAAACAGCTGACATTTTCACATTAAATGTATAGGTATGTGTATATGCATACATATGTTTTTACACATGTTCTGAAATGGTAAAGGTTGCCTAGGGACATTAAAAAGGACAGTCATTAATTTACTAGAGTGAAGACAATTTTTTGAACTAAGGGGCCATTTCAATTTTTAAAAAAATCTTTTTGAGAAAAACAAGTTAACACAAAATTGCTTTCCTCTTTTAAAATTGTTCTCTACATAGAAATGATTATGAGCTGCAGTTCTCTTTCCTTCAACTGTGTTCTAAAATATTTAATAGCTTTTAAAGACACTAAGATCCAGAAAAACACACTTTTCCTGTCCTCAAATTATTTTTTTATCCTGCTTATCAACAAAAAATTAAACTATTTTTAACTTCCCTGCCTCAAGGAAATCCTTCAGGATTGACAGCAACCAAATAAATTAACCATTGTTAGAGTTTAAACCTAAGTGGAATTTAATGACATTTTCATTCTACCTCCATAATGTTTTTTCAGGGTTTACATTGTTGGATTTTACATGCATTTTAAAGACAGAAAATTCAATATAAATTATATCAATTATTCCAATGTGATGGCAAACATAGAGGGAAAAAGAATACTACTAATACTTCTCAGAAAAAAAATATTAAAAAAAAATTATTTAAAGTGTTCAGCAGTTCAAAGGGATCTTGATGGTTGTCCTCTTTTAAGAATTTACGAAGATAATTAATTTACAGTTACTAACCTCTGCTGTGCTTAAAGACCATTAATTCCTTATCTATTTAAGGTATGATCCCTCACAAAATTTCATAATTAATTCCTACACACATTATTGCTGTTAATTTATCATACTTGAAGCTAATTAACTTATATGTTTGGTAAGGCCCTTAGAAGAATGAGCTATATGAAAGACTCAAAGTCATAATTTGATGAGCATTCTGGTTCAGATTTTTATTTTGCATCATGGTGAAGAGCAGTATTGAATAACTGAGTGTGTAATTGAAATCACAACCTGGTTTCAACAGTAGCAACCTATTATTTAATGTAATACCTTCTAGCAATATGCATTCACAAATGTTTATGCTTTACTGCAAGGACAACCAACTCCAAAACTACTTCTTTGAGGACTAGAAAGAAATCTTCATTTTTTATGCTCTAATTTTTAAATATTGTCCTGAACTAGTGCTACCAAACACCATGTAGTTTTGCATTTCCATATAAAAGAGTAGGAAACATTGGAGAATAGTCTGCAATAACGTCCTTTACGGAAGAACTCAGTATTACCTACTTTTTAAGTTAACTATAGGCAGAACTGACAAACAGTGAACAATCAGTTCAGTGGTTGAGATGTAATAATATCTTGGGGAGAAATGAAGCTTATGATTTAAAAAGTGTAGAGAAATTAGAGGGAAAAAAAGTTGGGTCAATCAAGAGCAGTTTGTTCCCACTGAAGTGCTTTCATTATTAAATGAGTGTTTTAAGGATCTTTGGGGTTTTTAACATGAAAATGAATTTTTCAAGAAGAAAAGTCAGCCTTTGGTATATTATTCAAGCATTTCCAATGGGGAAAAAAGAAAAAAAGGGAAAACCAAACCATAAAATATTGAAAATAAATATTTAAATTAATATTTCAAACAAATGTTTTGATAGCTATTAAATAAATGAAAGGAACTCTTGCTGTTTTGGTCACTTTTTACAGAAATTCAGAGGAGTTTTATATTTATTCCAATGCCTTTGAATGTTTTGTTGTTAAATTCAACTACAAAAAAGTCCTTTAATTGTCATTAACAGAGTAAATTTTTTCTGAAGTTTTACCCACATCTGGTTTAAAAACGAACCTGAGGTTTTGCACAAAACAACCAGCTTTTGTTGTTTTAATATCTGGTTTTGTCTATCTTGGCTACAGAGAAAAGGTTGGAGACATGGTTTAGAAAATATCCACATGCAGAATAAAAAGAAAATACGACTGCATTGTCTTTTCAACCTTAGATCTAGAAATCACTGCTTGTAACTTTGGGAATTTGACTCATAGTTTCAACATTTGCAGTTGACCCTGAGTGGCAGCAAAATGGAGAGCAGTAATCAGTGGCAGTAGATGTACCCTGGCACTCTGCAAGGACAATTCCCATTTTCCTCTAAAAACCCAGTGAAAAGCTTTCTGCTGAGAAGAACTCGTCTGAATTTTTATTTAAAATACTGTGCCTAACCACCTCTCTGACAGCACTTTGACTTCTCATATGAATTTCTAGGTCAGACTTACTGACAGAAGAGAGACTTTGGACAATTTACTTTTGTTTCCGATGCACATCAGCATGTCTGAGTGCCTGCTGTTTGCATATGCGAACAATTTCAAGTGTGTGTCATGCTAGTTAGAAACCATGTCAATCTTCCAGGCTGATTTATTGAGCAAGGTTCTCAGCCACATCCTGCCCCTATCTACATGCATAAAAAGGCTAAAGCAGCACACAGAGACTTCCAAAAACCATTATTTATTCATGACTGATACCTCTGCAGCACTGGCATTGTGTGGGAGATAAGCTCACAGAAGTGCCTCTCCAGGTCTGCTCCTGGCATTGTGCCAGAGTGGGAGGTGATCAGTGGCAAAGCCTTAGCTCAGGACACTGACACCATTTCAAAAGCATTATGGTGAACTCATGGATATTGCAGTATAGTCACACAGGCCTGAGGGTCTGGATAAAGAGGGGAAAAAGACATGGAAATTCTAGTTTCCAGAGTAAACCAGAAGAGGCAGTGCACAGAAGTGGCTGAAGATCATCTTCACCACTCCACCTCAGTGCTCACTACTTTAAAAGATATGTCTCAGAATCACATTAATTCTGCTGAGGTATGAAGAAGAATGTTATTTTTATTTTCCCTAGAGGACATAGACTTTGTTATATATGTAGCTTCTCAAGACAACAGTAGTCTAGAAGAGCAACAGAGCAGCCAAGAGTTTTTGTCTCCAGTGGGAGTCTTTCTGATTTGTGAAGTTTTCATAAAATACTATTAAAAAAACCCACAACACAACAACTCAATTGAATTTAAAAGACCCAAACACAAAAAAACATGAAAAAGTTAGCAGCAATGTGTAATCTTATTTTGCTATCATACATTTGTATTCCAATTCCACAGATCCTTCAAGGAATTAGTTCATTTTACAGCATCTATAGTAAATTGAGTTCTCTTTGCAATACATCAGTGGCATGCATGCTTAATGTTTAATTTCTGTCCTAATTCATAGTAATTCCTTATAATGCAAACTGGATTCATTAATGGACTAGTATTTCTTGTGCAAAAGTCATTGATACAACTTCTGCATATCTTCCAAGAACTGATTAAGTGGATATACTTAAGTCTTTCTTAGAAAACTCAGGATTTAAAGGAAGCTTCTGCTCTTTTCAGGAAACAAAAGGTACATGAGTTGTAATTGCTTCACCCTGAGTTGTTCAGTCAGCTTAAAATGCACTTTAAAATATTAAGGGCAAACCGTTCCATTAATTAATTATAATTAGGTAGTTTTTTCTTAGTTTCTAATTTTAGCAGATTGAAATAGATAGTACCTTCTGTATAAATATTATATTTTTATCTTTTTAATGTCATTTTAGCTTTGTTAGCATAGCATCACTAAATAAAGGAGGAGTCCTTCTCCTCACCATTATCCCAACCAACACCCATTTCTCATGGGAATTATCATCAGAGGCCTCCAATTTTGACCAAGGTAAACATCACTCCCAAAAAATAGAGTTCCATTGGCACTCACAGGTATGAATATTGTTTGACTATGAAGAGTTGCTCCTCGGCACTGGCGGGGTCGCTCATGTCACAGCAGGGCAGGTCCCCTGAAGACATCAAGTACTCGGGTAAAACATTAAGGGAGCACAGCCCCCAGCTGGGCAGCAGCCAAGGCAGCCTGAGGAGCTGGAGCCAGAGGTTCAGAGCTGTGAAGGTTCACCAGCTTCCACAGCAGCTGCACAGCAGCTGTGCAGGGCAATTATAGAGAGACAGGATGGAGGCATGAGCACAAACTCAGAAACATCATTTGAAGTGAAACCTTGGTGATAGGAGTCATAAAGTTTGGTACTCCATGGCCAATTTTATTATTTTGCTAGTAAGACTCATAAAAAAGCCATCATTCAGAAGTGACTTTTATGTGAGATTTTATGTAAAAGTGGAGATTCATTTTGAAGTTAATATTCTGACGCTAACTTTGTGATATTGGAGTGAAAATAAAAATTCCAGCTTTTCTATATTGACTCTTAAAAAATGATGGTTCTAGGCTTTCTTAAAAGCATGACACTGCCTTTAGGAACACATGAAGTTGTCTGAGGCTTATTGGTTTTCCTTCAATTCATTTGGGATTCATTTAATATTCTTGAGGGGACATTGGGTGGGAGAAGAAAGATTGAGTTTATGACACTCTCTAGGGTTCAAAAGGGCTTTTTCAAGCTTTTTGCCACAGCCTGGTGGACTAGAAATCCACTTCAACTTTTCAAACAAACACTCTTGTACAGGCCTTTGAGTTGGGTACTGTGATTTTATGGAAAACATTAAATGTTTAGGAATTGTTTTAACATCTGATTCAACAAGAGTGGCATTATCAGGAGATTAGGAAATTGTTTAGTTGTGTTTTCCAAGTCTTTGCAACATGACCAGTGGCACAAATATTCATCCTCTATTACTGACTCCATCCAAAGGAAAACAGAAAGAGACATGAATAAAATACAGTGACAGAAACAGCAACACTCAAAACCATCAGCAATTTGTGACCTGCTGGGCACACTATTTTTTCCTAGGGATGTAGTAATCTCTTGCGAGTGGCAAAATTACTTACTGATCTCACAGTGATACTGTGAAAAATATTCCAAGGTTTCTTGATTCAGAAAAGTATCTGGAGCTCCATATGAATGCTATCAAGCTGTATCTAAATAATTTACTGATGATGAAGTTTTATCAGAAGGCAAACAAATATGGGACATTTCCTTCTCTGGCCCAGTGTGATTCAGGGACAGGGAGAGATTTATGATTTCTACAATGCCCCATGGAAAAAGAATTACCTAGGGAGTCTTTCTTACTTCCTAAATGCCTGATTCCCCCAATATCTTCACAGAACAGGTGTGACAAGATTGTGAACTACAGGGACACCATGCAGTTTAATCTTTATTAATTTCTATCCTCAAACTTTCAGTGAAGGGAGAAAGCAAACAAGACCTCTTACAAGAGGAATAGGACAACTCCAAAAACCTCAGGATCTGACATAACTCAGACTTTTTGTAATGGCAGTGCCTTGTTAGGTGAAGGAAGAAATTTGTGTTTTCCTCTTTGGTTTTAAAATCCCTAGCCCTCTAAAGCTTTAGACTGGCTATATTTCAATTTGGATAGAAGAAGCTACTATGGTAACCCTGTTTGTGTTGCTAAGGCAACCATTTAATAATAATTAGTTCATTCAAAACTAATTTACCTTTAATAGAGCGTTAAAGATTACACACAACTCTTCCAAAAGGTGTGAACTTTCTGTGGGAGGGAGTCACACTGCCATTTATAACAATTAACAAAACAACCTTTTTCTCCTTTTCTTCTTTTTTCTTTTTCTTTTTTTTTTTAAACAAGGAAGCACAATTGCTCCTCTTGCCTTATCCACATAAATTTATGTCACTTCCATCCCATGTACAATCTCCACAGTATTTTTGTGATTGGAAAAGATACACTAAACATTACAAAATTTTAACAGGACTACACTAATTCAGACCTCTCTTTAATTAATTAATTTAATTTAATTTAATTTATGTGTCTTCATGTCCTTACAGCTTTCTATTCTAGCAGAAAACTACATGAAATCGTTTTTCCACCACACTCAGTGAGAACAATGAGATTTACCCCATGAATGTGTTACACTGCACCATGTACTAGAGGCAGACTTGGTCATACATGGCCATGAGATGGTTTGGTAGCAGTGTGGGGAGAGGGATGTCTTAAGGGGCCCATTGCCAGGTGGGGCTGTGGGAAGCTGGACATAGGCCCTTTTGTGGCATTACTGGGACAGGGACTGGCATTCTTGGGAGCTGAAATAGAGTCCTGGGCCATAGGCAGGGTGAAACATAGCATATCCTGAGTTGGAAGGGACTCACAAGGATCATCGAAGTCCAACTCCTGGCCCTGCACAGGACACCCCAAGAGTCACACCCTGTGCCTGAGAGCATTGTCCAAACGCTTCTTGGACTCTGTCAGGCTTGGTGCTGTGACCGCTTCCTTGGGGAGCCTCTTGCAGTGCCCAACCACCCTCTGTGGGAAGAACTTTTTCCAATCTAAACCTCCCTGACACAACGTCAGGCCATTCTCTCAGGTCCTGTCACTGGTCACCACCAGAGAAGAGATCAGTGCCTGTCCCTCTTCTTCCCCTCACAAGAAGTTGTAACTGCAGTGAGGTTTCCCCTCAGTCTCCTCTTCTCCAGCTGAACAGACCAAGGTGCCCTCAGCTGCTCCTCCTATGGCTTCCCCTCTAGTGGAAGGGGCTAGTGGGACTCCCTCCCACCACAGGATGGGGAAAACCCTCAGGTCTATGACTGAAGTGGGTACTTGAAGAAACTTTCAAAGTCAGGAAAATTTTAATTCAGGTCCAAGCTGCAGACCTCAGATGTGAGCTTCACAACATGGGAAATATCACTCTATGTATATTCAATTAAATGACAACTCAACAGTTGTGAAATTTGTGTCTGACTCTATACTTGCTCCCTAATATACCCATCTGGAATACAGCCTTTATAAACAATAAGTTCTACACAGCTCACTGCTCAGCAGGGGTTGGAAGCTAAGGGTGAGAAAACCCACCCACTGATGACATTTTACTGCTGATCACCACAATTTAGTGGCTAATATTCAATAATAGACTTATAACTCTGAACTTTCCCCTTGGTGTTCTGGGCCATCATCTCCCCTTAAAAAACTTATATGAGCTGCCATGGGCAGCCTCTCATGATAAGCACAGTAACTCACCACAAAGCTGAAAAGTGGTTTTGCACTGCTCTTCCCTTAACTTCCAGATTTTGTGTGCAAGGTGTTTAACATTACTTGTTTTCAGGAGTGAAACTCAATCCCCACACTGGGGCTTTGGTACCTGCAGAGAGTCACAAATTTCACACTGGACTGACATTTAGTTTCAGATAATCCTGATTCCTATGGAGAATATCAAATTAAAATTTCATCTACTTTGTGTTTTGAGATTTGGTGTTACCTCAAACGACATTCTGGGCTGCATGAGAGTGCTTAGAAGCAACATTTCTCCTTCCTCTCCCCTGACCATCCACATCCAGGCGCTAGCTAAGGAGAGGAGAGTCTGTGTGTTACTCCTTCATGCAGCCACCTGAGGAGGGAGATGATGAGAAACGGGAAACCCTCTAAAACCACTGTCTCTGTGTCTCAGATTAGCTGGGAGGGTGCAGAGAAAAGAAATTACAACAGTGTAAAGGAAATGGGACTGAAAGGAGAGCTGAGTCACAGCTATTTCTCTGATGTGTTTGAATGCTCTGCTGAGCCTTTCCCATCACAAAGGTAAACAGACTCCCAATTCTCACAGGCTGAAATGGATTAAAAATGCATAACTCTGTCCTTGTAACATAAGTCTGACACAATTAGCCTGACAGTCTGCTTTTTGATGCCTGTAGCTATTATTGAAGACATTCTTTTGAAATGTAACTGAAAGAAAAGTGAAAATGCAAAAATTTTCTAATCACCATCAATTTATCAAGCCTATCATAAAATATTGGTTAACATCTGGCAAAGAACCCCTTTTTTCCTCCCCTCTGGCACTTCTTTAAAATTGCACTGATGAATCTGTCTGACTAGGGGCTGTAAAAGGAAAGCAGATGGCACACTTATCACTCGAAAACCAATCCAAGAACTTTGTCCTTTACAAGCATCTCTGGTGAAGAGGCAAGTTCCTAATGATAGCAATTAGCATCATGGAAATATCAGGAAGGCTAGAACCTTGCAGGCAGCATTTTTTAAGCTCAGGGACTCATGCTTTTGATGCCAACTAGGCAGGCAAAACCCATTAGTGTCTGATGTTAATTCATCACAACTAATCAGGTCTTATGAGGCTTTACTGAGGTGCAACAGTAGCTTGCTAGTAAATGCTAAATCAAGAAAAATAAAATAGAAATCTTTGTCTTTTGTCAGAGTTCAGGAGTCTCACATTTTTGTTTATTACTCTTATGCTATAGGGATGTTCAATATCAAGCTTTTTGGTATATGTTGTGGTTTGACGAAAGTCACTCTTTCCTCTTTAAAGTAACTTTTCCACCAAAGGAGAGAAGAAACTGTTCACAAAAATTCAGTTGGATGAACCTTGAGCAACTAATTTCAATATTGCATTAGCCTGTAAATTTATTCTGTAACTGCAGGACTCTTTCTTGAGAAGGATGCAATGTGAGGAACAGAGGTGCCTGGAAAGAGAACAAGGTTGTCAAGGAACAGCAGTTCACAGAAGACTAATTTCTTAGGGTCCTTGCTGCAACCTACCTAAACTGAGCACTTCTCCTCAAGTTGATGTATAAAGACTACTGATACCAAAAATAAATTTAGAATATGTAACATGTGCAACTAAATTGAATTACAAACACAGTTTTGGCTTTGTACAACTCAACGGGAAACTGAGTTCTTGTTCTTTTTTTTTTTTTTTAAATTGAGGAACTCTACAAATTCCCTTGCAAAACATCTCTCTTTTTCAGTGCATTTCTCAAGTCTATGTGACTTTCACGCTTGTAAGTAGTGTGGAAAGAAGTGAGATTAAGTTTTGCTTTGACAAAAGACCCTGGGTTTTTATCTCATAGCAAAATCCAGAAAATCATAGTTCTAAAGACTGTCACAAATTCTTAGCAGTTTAAATGGTGAAGAGCCTTAATAAGCTTCAAGGAGAATACCAACTTATTGCTGAGAACTAATCTTCCATTTAAAACTCAATAAAAGTTTATATCTTGGCAGCTTTGTTACACAGGCAAAACACAAATTCTGCAATGCTCAGTAGAAATAATATTTGTCCAATAGAATTGAAACAAATCCGGGAAATGCATTGTGAATTCAACCATGTTTATTCTCAAAATATTCTTGTTAGAATTTTCATCTGCATGATACTTTTATGATAATTTAGAGGCTTCACTGCCTCATTTGAATCTGCAAATGTGACGTTTATTTTGTCGGGGTGGATATTTTATAGTTTCATTGTTCCTCACTTTTAAAAGCGGGGATAAGAGGAAATTAATGTCTAGACACAAAATAACGAGCAGATATATGTACAGATATAAATATTACCATATACATATATTTTCCATTTCTGTTGAGTGGTTCAGGTCTTGGGGAAGATCAGTAACCTGTGGTGAAATTAAACCAGTGTCTCATTCATACTCCTGACAGACACTCATGAACACCCACAGTGGCTCTGGGATCACCAAGTGCCTGCACAGATAAACCAGGAACTGCAACTGAACTTCTGTTTGATCCCTCGAGATGCTCCCTCTGGCCTGAAAGGTGGCACATTAGTGAGACAAGGTCTGGCTTCTCACACTGTCAGATTTGTTCAGAAGATCAATAGAAGACCTCTGTTCACAAGGCAGTCAATCTGTTACCTTTTATAAGCACTAAATTCAGTTAGCAAAGCAGGAAGAACAGGAGTACAATAGAAATTCATTTACTTTGATCACAGATGGATCTTGACATTTAGTTTCTATTGTAAGGACAATAATTCTTAATGGTTTGATGGTTTTTTCCCTTCTGAGCTATTATACTAAAAATTTAGTGTAAGTATATGAACAGAAACCATTCTAACTTGAAAAATATGAAATTCTAGGCATGTTTCCAGACTTCTTAAGCCATGTCTAATGCAACTTTGGTCTTGTTCATTGTTTGGTTGGACGATCTCTTGAAATGGTGTTTTCTACCAACAATCTAGTTAATAAATTCTGCACGTTTATAAGTATTACCATACCCTATAACTTGTTAGGAAAACTTTTTTAAATCCTCCCATTGATGTTTACACTCATTCAGTAAACATAAATAGTTTGCAAATCAAGACTATTGCAGTTATGAACAATAGGACCTATTTTATTGTGGTAAAACAGTCAGAAACTCAAAGTGACACAAGAATAGAGTACCTGGCGAAAAAGAAAAAAATTCTCAATGCTTGCCTTTACCTCCTCCTCTTGAGTGATCATCTCAATTTAAACACCATTCTAATAATTCCTGAGGTGGCATTACCATTAACTTTGACACAGATTAAACAAGCCAGCTATAACTACCTGTCCAGGTTCACATGTCTGTCCTCTTACTAAGCTGATGGCCCTTACTATGAGTATACAGTTCTGAGACAATATGTAAGAGATATTTGTTATTTTCCTCTATTACCTTGAGCAGAATTCTGGTGTCTTAAATACAAAACATTCAGAAAAACAATATTATTTTCAGAGACCTTATTTTTTAGCAGGAATACTCTGTAATAACAGGAAGCAACAGTCTCCTCATGCTCTGTGGAATATTTGTTTTTTATAAAACCCTTTCCTGTTAGAAGGGCCTAATGAACAACAGATAATGTAATTCTAAAATCTTTAATTTGTCTTGGGCTTTCATTTTACTAAAATCTGCCATTTTGCAAGCTCACATTTTTCAGCTGTTAGTTTGAATGATACTGTAGGAACCTCATAAGTAAACATCACTCGAGGCCTTTTGTGCTCACCATTTGAGATTGTTAGCTGTTCTCAATGAAAATGTATCTCCCAGAACTACACCCCAGAATTTTAAAGAGTACCTAGCAGTTTGAGTTATTTCAGATTTCCCCAAAGATGATTTCATTTACCTTTCCAGATTTAAGGGCAAACTAGATAGTCTAAACAATTTTCCTTGTGCACTTGCTCAGTCCTAGAGACACTCGGTACTTCCCCTCAGTGCCAGTTTAGATCACGTCACGGCATTTCATCTCGCTTAAGTTACTGCACAGCCAGGCTTTGCAGTCCTTTCATGTCCCTGTACCTCTCCGTCCCCTTGCCGAATGCCCTCTCAGCCTTCCCATGGTGAAACTCCCTTTCACTTTTCCTGTTTTGTATTTCCAAAATCTTACATGGCAAGGACCATGCATGTTTTTTTTTCTTCCTCCTATTCTTTCTGTATACAGTTTACTATGGTAGGGTTTTATTTCCTTTCTCTCAAGTATGTACAGGCTGCACACCTTTTATTCCTTCTTCCCAAGATTTCCAGCCTTGGACCTAAAGAAACTTCCTAACAGATTGCTCACTAGGAACTTTTCAATCAAAAAAACTCCATACTCCCAACTGATCCTATTTATGCTGAACACTTTAGCTCAGCTGTAGCTGTTTAACTAAATCTCTTGTAGCTGAGAAACTGACTATTTCTATATTAACCCTTTTATGGTGAGCAAATACTAATGAACACCTGTGATTTGAATAGTAATCAATAGAGCTCACAGATGGTGCTGCACCTACAGTTTAATTGTCTTTCTACATTTTAAATGTTTTTGTGTTTTCTATTTCTTACTACTTAGGGCAGGCTGAGAGAGTTGGGGTTGTTCAGCTTGGAGAGATCTCGAGTGAGACCTTAGAGCACCTTCCAGTACCTACAGAGGGCCTGCAGGATAGATGAGGATGTACTGTTTATCAATGAGTGTAGTGACAGGACAATGGGGAATGGCTTTAAAATGAGAGAAGGTAGGTTTTTATTAGATATTAGGAAGAAATTCTTTCCTGTGAAGGTGGCGAGGCCCTTGAATGGGATGCTCAGAGAAGCTGTGGATGCCACATCCTTGGACAGGGCTTTGAGCAACCTAGTGAAAAGTGTTCCTGCCCTTGGTAGGATGATTGAAACTAGACAATCTTTAAGGTCGCTTCCAACCCAAACCGTTCTATGGGTCTCCGATTGCTATCTTGCTGATTTTTCTCTGCAGATCAATAGACCCATTAGCAATCTAAAGTCACACAAGATTTAGAAATGAATAATAGAATTATTATAGAATTATAGAATATAAAATTTGCCATGTCCAGACCATCCAGTGGTCTGATGAAGTGACAAATGCCTAAGAATTGTGACTGTGGTCTCAGTTTGCTGGGTAACAGGAATGTGCCCTTAGAGGATTAGTAGTGCAGACTGTGGGAATCTTATACAGCATAAGCATGAACAGTAGAGCTCACAAAACCTTACAGCAGCTTGGTTCAAGGCAGGTATTAGTGATGATTTTTAAAATCACAAAGTAAATTGTTTGTCTTTCATTTATGGCATGGTTGATTAGCCCATTGTTTTCCACCACATGGTGTCAGATTATGGTTTGGAATATACATATATATTCATATATATATATATATAAATAAAAAATATATGTCAGACTGTTTATTCCAACTTTCTGTTGCAGTTTCAGCTCATCTTCCTGCTTTAATTCCAAGAACATCTGGCAGAAACTGATTGTCAGCAGTAAGTGGAGTAAATTATACCAAAAACATTGGAAACTATCAGAAGATAATACATATTAAAATGACTGATTGAATGACTACAGTAAAAACGGATGGGGAAAAGAACTGTGAAGCCACTGAACTTTAAAAAGGAAGAAAACAAATATAAGCTTTGCAGGTGTTCAAGATGAATAAGTGGTGCTAACAGTTTCTTTTCCCATCGCTGTGTACTGTGTTGGTACACTAGAGACAGCAGATATTAAAACAACCTCATTTCCAAGTTTGTTGAGCTACCTTATTTCAAGATCAAGTCCTGAAGTCAGAACTGAATGAGACCAATGAAGAAAAACATTGGATACTGACAGAAAACATTTTGTCTTGTCCCCTGTAGTTCCAGTTAGAGATATATGGAATTATAACCCCAAGACTACTTCACCTCTGTTTTCTGGTAAATCTTATTGCTCTATTTAACTGGGAATAAGGAACACTGAGGGAAATAGGTAGCAGAAAGAGATCAATGAGAAAAGAAAATTATTCAGGCATAAGAAAATAAAAACCTGGTAACAGAGCAATAGAATAAATTAAAAGAACATTTCATAAACATGGAAATAAATGTTTTTTTGTCTTGGTAAGGAGTAACACTGCACATAATGAATTCCAAGCAGAATGCAAAACACTTTAGAATGGGTGAGAAGTAATTTTCTAAGTGACTTACTTGTCTCCAATGTTCTTTTTTTATTCAGTTTATTGTTGCAGCAGAGGTTCTGTTGCCGCATTGAAGTAGAGAATGGTTATAGTCAAACAAGAGTGTTTTGTATGGTAGCAGATTCACTTTTATTTTTGCCTGCATTTTGTTCTTCTGTTATGAAAATGAGTTTTCCTGCTTCATGTGTTTTCCAGTTCCTTTACTGCATTGCTAAAATACTGTTGCTAGCTTGTTTGGTTCTGCTTTCCCCCAAAATTACCCCTCCTTGGTAGTTTTGTGTAAAAAATCCTATTATTCCCATTATACTGAGGCTTCAATTTCCTGTTTGCAGTACCATTTCCATGAAACAAATTCTTGGTATTGCTAAATGAAAAGAACAAGACATCTTTATCACACTGAACTGTCTAATAACCAGAACAGTACTTAGCAATCTTTTACTGGCTTGCTCTCAAAAGGTTTGGGGCTGCAATAATGCTGTGGCCTCCTGTTCCAGCAGATGTGAAGGTACATAACCCCTTCCTTGACCCCCCTAACCAAAAGCAAAGTCATTTACTTACTGCCATATGTAGTAGACATTGTGGTTTTTCCACAGGAGGAGCTTCCAAGTATGGTCCTTGTGCAAATGACATCTCAGCACTCACCGGTACTGACTGCGATGTGTCAAGCCATTATTTCATCTGACTGGTATCCTTTCCTCAGGTATACGTAATTGCTTTTACAGAAACCAGTTGCACTCTGGAAATTGTTTTAAACCACTGGAATTCATAATTGTGCAGTACAGCTTGTGACAGGGGAAAAAAGTACTAATACAGATCTCTCTCCCTTGATAGAGAGACAGGGATTTTTCTGAAGTGAGTGCCAACCCAATCCTCAAGTGAGAAAAAAGCGTGGTTTATAAAATAGGGAGGGGAAAACCAACGATCTTACAAAATTATTGAATATTACTAATGACTGCAGAAAATTTAAATGAAATTCTGATAACAGTACAGTTACAACAGCAATATTTAAACTCATCTTTGTAACTCATTGGTTCCCATATGAAGACTGTAAGTACATTATTTCTTGTTAGAACTGAGCTGAAGACTATGATAAGGGGTTTCATAAATACTTGAGCATTACAGACTTGTTTGTAACATGTATGTAACATTGCCTTAGGGGAATCAGGAGATTTAAAGCTGTGCACACTACCTATGGACTAGGTGTTATTTGTTTAAGTGATTTTAATCTAACTGAAAGGCTGATGGAGCAAAAGAGTCCGGGATCCACTCTCAAACTGTATTTCAAAAGTGCTTTCTGGTTCCCCTCTTGTTCTCCTTCACAACTCACATTATCTTCCCAAGCAGAAAGAATGATCTTTCTTGACTTTCCAAGAAAAAGTAGTGAAAGAATTAATGAGATAGTGTCAGCAAAGCCTTTTTAAGTCTGAAAGCTTTGTATTAAGTATTCTTTTGGCTTCAAGGCTGAGTAGCTTCGAAAAATTCATATTAGAGCAATAACAGCCACATAAATAATTTCCTTCCCCAACTCTCTGTTGAGGACACCTCTTGATAAAATTTCCTAGAAGAAGGTTTTATTGAGAGAAATTGGACTTCCACACTTGGAATGCAATTTTACAGATTTATTCACAGGGGTTGAAAATGGGCATCTATGGCCCTTTTTTCAAAGGATCTCATAGCATGTCTGAGAGAACTTTTTAGACTACTAGAAACATACATAACAATTACTTCTGTATATTTGGAATTGCTAATTTTGTAAATATAACTGCAACATAATATGTGCTGTCTTTCATAATACCCTCTGAAAAACTCTGTGTTACTGGGCCTTTCTCACTATGCAAATGCATTGCAGTGTTTCAGTAATTTCAATCATAAATGTCTCAAAGTTGAAAAGAAAAGCTGAACTGTAGATGGACTTCGTTTTTACCTCCTCCTGCTTTATCTTCTGGTATCACTAAAAGGTTCCTGTAAAAATAAAGGTCTTGATTAGAACTCAAAGTGTATCTGAGGTTTTGATTTCTTCTGACACCTCTGGCAAGGATAAGTACCACAACCAGTGACCTTCAAACAATTTCAGAAGGCATAAAGTTTTCCTTGCTGTTGTTGCATCTCAGGTGAAAAAAAAAAAAAAAAAGGTCAGCAATTATTTTAATAAGCTTTTCACTGTTTTGGTGATGGAGATAAGGAACCGTTAGTGGAGGATGAGGTCAAGCTGTCACATAACTCAGCACCACTGCTTATGCTAGTGCCAGCTTAATTTCCTCTGACAATTTACTTGACATGGCTAGCAGAAAACAAAACAAACCAAAGCAAACAAACCAATTGTGGAATCACATGTATAGCACTGAAACATCCTGGCACAAGCTGGTGTTTCCCACACTCACCCAGACTTGTTACATCTGATCTTTTTAAGCCAGGTTTAATATTGACAGGACTTGAAATTTCGAGGGTTTAAAGCAGCTGTCCAATAGATTGCTTCTGGAATTGTTTCATAAGTGAATAATTTTACAGTCACTGCACACTGCTGCTACTGTATCATCAACTGCACCTATAGTCAATTTTTCATAGTTGGCTTACAGTATATCCAGGTTGTATTAAAGCCATCTACCTGGAGAACCATATGACAAGGTTGTGGAAGAAGAATTCAGGGTTCATGCTAGATAAAGGGTGCATGCAAGTACTGAAATTATTCTAGCAAAAATCTTTGCCAAAGAAGCAACTAGTTCCAATGCTGAAAAGGTCACTGGCAAATGAAATGTTCTTTAGAAGATTATGTAATTCTTCATATGGGTTTTAATCCCAATTTAGTGAGCACTGCCTCCAGGTTCACAGAGCTTTAGATCAGATTTTCAAGGTAGTAATAGATAGAGATCTATGTCACTTCTGCAGCCAGAAACTGCTTGAAGTAGAAAGCAGGAAAGCAACATGAAATGAATACAGCGGGCATTTATCTTCACAGAACCGATGCTTTCAGCATCACACATCAGAAAGCATTACAGTCACATCGTCCTCATCATACAACATAATCAATACAGACCTGACCTTTTGCATGCCTTGGATAGTTGTGTTGTTCTAAGGCATGGAGATGAATAAACAGATGCTCTCAAAATATGGTAAATGGCTGCCCTCTGTCTCTTCTGAAGGTATAAAAGAACTTCCTCATTAACATTTCATCTCCTTTCATTTTGTAAAGGGTGGAAAAACAAAGATAGCACATCTTACTTAATTAAGAGTCCAGTCTACTAGCTTACTCAATCCAGAAGCATATCCTCTGGTTTACACTGCATGTAATACAGAGACTGTACTGTATCTCAAATTAGAAGAACTGGTTGCATATTAAAACAATTTCTGTGTTAAAAATTTTTTAAAAAGTGTTGTTGAATTTTAATTAAAGGTATTTAAAAGGTCATTCACAAAACTTCTTGCAGAGATTTTAGAATTTAAATGAGAAGCTTTTTCTTCCCTGCTGCAAGTAAGTATATCTTTACTGGATATAAATGTGATGCTTCAAGGTATGATTTGAACCTCAAATTCTTTATCTATGCAGGTCAATCATATGTTAGATTCTTGGGAGAATCTTTATTTAATTATAAATTAAATTAGTCCTGAGCCTCAAAAACCCCTCTTGTTTACAATCTTTCTTTTAAAACACTTTATTATTGCTCAAACTGATTCTCCTGTGCACTAAACATCAGGTTTGCATATATAATCCATAGTTTTCATTCCCTCCTGTGTTTTCTTCATTCTCACCCAGCTGGCTTTTGCCTTGTTAATGTCATGGATTTGTGTTCTTTAGTTTCAAATTTCATAGGAATTTTATGTTATGCCTAATATATACCCATCTTCTCTGCACTTTCTATTAGTTCTGTGTTTCAAGATGTTTGGATTCACTTGATTTTCATTTTTTCTTAAAAGAATAAAAAATCTGTCTCTCGTTCTTTCCTTAGCAATGTGAGTCTAGACATTTAACATTTTGGCAATGTCTCCTTCAGGCAATAAATTTCCTCTGACACTTGGCAGAGGTTTTACACTCTTTCTCCTCAACCTATTGTTACTTATGTGCTTGAAAAATATCTAATTAGGTATTTAAGATGTATTAATATCTTCTTTTCGTCCTTCCTCCTAACCTTTTTCTGCAGTTATTCCCTAGTCACATCTCCACTTTCCTTCCTCCGCAGGATTTATGGCTCCATTGATTGGCATAGCAGCTCTACAGTTGGAGTCAAAAAAGGTTGAAATATGAATATTTCTTCAGTGCTGAGTATTTTCCCTGTCTGTGTTGCTGCACAACACCCATTTGAGCCTGCAGCTTTAATTTTGACTTTGAAGACTCTATTTAAACACAGATCTGATTTGCAGAATTTCTGAATGCCCACTACTGCTGTTAACTTCAAAGTCACTCCCAGCATAGCTGAGAACTTGGCACTGGGACAGGGGATGGGGATGTCCAGATAACAAATATGCAAATGTTGCGTTGTAGACACGTGTCCCATCAGCACCTGCAGGGTTCCCAGGGCTTCAGAAAATCAAGGAGCTGTGTGACTCCAGACTTCAAAAACCTAACTTTGCATTTCCATTTTTTACTCTAGAATATAGTTAATGGTAATTTCATGCTTTCATAAATGCTTCCAATTATTACAAAATTGCAGAATCACAGAATATGGCAAGTTAGAAGAGACCCACAAAGATCTTCATGTCCGACTCCTAGCCATGCACAGGAGCATTCCCAAGACAAGGAAAAATAAACTCAAAACCTATCTCTGCTATTTTTGTGGCATTTTTCTCTCATTGCACTTCTCTTACATTGTCTACAGATTACAGAAACCCTAGAGATAAACTTCTGGTGTTCATTTATCAAGCTAAACATGCAAGATTAGCTTAATACTTTGGAAGTCCCTGGGTACAATTTCTGTGCCGTAGCAGGGGGTGGAATTTATCTTTCTATTTCTGTAGAAAGAGTCTAAAAAACTAGCTTAAATATTGAACATTTGACTGTGCATGGCTAAAATCAGGGAAGACAGAACCTTCCTAGGTGACAGACTGTGAAGTGTGGCTGCAGAACTGATATTGGTATTGAGAATGAGATTTTTCCAGTGCTACTCAGAGATACAGATGTCACTGGAATTTTAGTCAAATGGCTGGAAAAAAAAAAATCTCAGAAATAAGCATCAGCTCCTCCTGCTCTGTGTCTTTGGATATGCTTTGAATTAGTTATTAAGGCATTATGACTGCTGTCTAAAGGAACTTGTAATAAAATGTTCATTTGTGAACTATTTGCAGTTAGACTGAAATGTTTTCACCCTATTTTTCCATCTGTTTTCCTCTCGCTTCCAGTATTTATGAGCTCTGCTCAAATTCCACTTGATGCTTCAAGAATCAAGAACTAGAAAAGAGGGAGGGATAGCAGACAGTAATGGCAAGTGACCCTGAAAGCAGGCAAGTACCAATGGAAAATATATGAGAAGAATTTGAAATAACTACAGACATTTATTGATTCTGAAATTCACTGACAGTGAAGGATAGTGGCCAAAACTATCACTAGTGGCCAGTGGAGGTTGGAGAAGACGTACAGCTCACTTCTGAAAATACTGATTGCCACCCCATTCCACACATGACGGGTGAGAGCCTGTCATTACACACAGGCAAACACATCCTCACCTCAAACATTTTGAGAACCACTGTTTTCCTTCCCTGTCTTCTCCCTTTTGAGTCACTTTTGTACCTTCCCCAGATGCCATTAAATTATTCTGAGTCACGTTTCCTTCCAAATATAGGCTCTTGAGCAATGAATGTGAGATCCAGAAATACTAAGATGACAAACACTTGCTAATGCAGCCTAGATTAGATATTTAATCTTAAAATATTCCTTCCCTGTGTGTTATATGTGAACTGCAACAGAACAGGTTAGAATTATGTTTTTCTAATATATCTTTTTAATCCCTTTCCCAGTGCTTGCTTTTCTTAATACTGGCCTCTTGATGGATTTTTCAATGTTTTTCTAAACTTAGCTTTTGACCTTTGCAGAAGTTCTGGGCTTATAACTTTCATATCGTACCGAGTCCCTCTCTTATCCTGTAGGCAAAAATGTACTATGTAATATTCTCCTACTGTCCTGTCAGAAAGAGTCTTGATCACAAGGATTTTGGTTTCCAAGGTGTTGGTCTTCTGTTCAGTGACCTCTCGACATTTGTTACTGGCAATCACAAGGTGTATTTCTTTTTAAGTACTTTTAGCTAAAAATTTTCTTCAACAAGTAGCTCATCTAAGATCCTGTAGGTACCTACTGATCCTCCATCATCCTTCTTTCCTCCCACTCCTTACAGTTTAGCTTTGTATAGGTTCACTCTTCCTGATTTCCTTTCTATCCTCCTTTCACTGTTAATATAGTTAGTGGTCAGAATTTTGCTTTCTCTCATAAATATTTTCTTTCCTGCACCATTGGAGTCTGTGCTGGAATAAAACCCTAGTATGTCTTTGTTCCCTTTTCCCCTAGGTCTTCTGTCTGGACTTAGAGCATTTGTGGAATAAATTCCACAAAACATTTACTACATCTTTTCTATCTTTGTTCTCAAGTCAACAACTCTTCTCTCATTTAGTGGATTTTCTCACCCCAGCCATCAATCAGTTTGTCAATGTCTTCAAGACTCTTCCCAGCACTTATTCCACAAGTACTCCTCTCAGCCTCCCAAGAGAAATCTGATCAAAGAGAGTGCCTTTGCATTGCTTTTGTCTTCCTATTATAACACTATTACATTTACCTATTAAAAACAGATATTTCTTGACTTTCTGCTACCTAAATCCTTTAATTGTTCCAATGACCTCACTGTGCAGCTCATCTTCCTTGCACTCTTTTTTTCTTCCCTTTTTACTGCTTTCACTACACGGAAGTGCTTCCTGTCATGTTTTTCCTCACAAATGCACCTTTGTCTTTTACCTCTGAGACATTCCTTTTTTACATCATTACAGACGCAAGTGATCTATCTCTTCAGTTTGTAATCTAGGTTTAATCTTTAATTTAGAGTGCTTTTAACACTGACATATAAAACCTATTTCTAAATGTAACAGATTCTTTTCCAGTGGTGGTGGGATCTTGCAGAGCACTACAAAGACACAGTTTCATTGTCCATTTCAATTCTTAAAGCTTTGCCATCTTGCAAGTCATTTTCTGAGGCATCATGTTGTCTGTTCCTGTCAGAGGCAGTTTTGCACTGCCAGTGTGTGAGGGAAAGGCTGCTGCTAAAGCCATTTTCCTAGTCCATCACTTTGACTTTCACACTCTGCAATCGCTCTCACCTTCTGTGTTGCATCAAAGTAAGTACTTTTTTTTTTTTTTAAATTTTTCAAGCTCTTCAGGTCTTATTGAAGTAGCAACTTGTCATTTCCCTCCTGCAGGTGGTCTGTGAGGCCAACTTTAATCACATCCATGTTAAATTCTAAACTGCACACATTCAGGCATCAAGCAACACCTCCACTTATGCTGCATTTCTTACAATCTTCCCTAGAACTCTGTGTTATTCCCTTTCAAACCACTGCTTAAAATACCACTCTTCTTTGATGAGGTGCTCACAAAAGTGAGGATTGCAGAGATTTTGGTGTATTCTGAGATCAGAAGCCAAGCACACCCACAAATGTTGCCTCATTATTTTCCTTTACTCCTCTCATCTGTTTCTGTCCATCTGTTTTGTCATAAAGTTTAATTCTAGTCTCTCTGAACAGAAAACATTTATAATTCCACAGCACCAAACCTACTGTGTTTGACACACTGGGATCCTGAACCATGGCTAAAATTAAAATATGAAGGCCATATGATAATGTAAATCAATAAAAGTATATGGTATTATTAGAATAATTTTACCAATATTTTATTGATGATACCAGTGTTCACGATTCTTATTTTTAATTTTTTCTTGTCATTTTTATAGTAGTTTAGAAATGGCAGTGTTGGGGGTTTTGTCACAACAAACTAATCAACATTAATTTCTGTGAGTGAATTCTGGCAGAATTTTGCCATCAACTGCTCATGAACATTTTCTTTAAAACAGTCTATAATGTGGTGACACAACAAATGTTAAAAGGACACATTAACATTTCTGCCAATAATGACAAGAGGGAGTTAATCCATATGTTAATGTTCTGTCAGTCAAAGGTAAATTAAAAAATAAATCTGTATCTAAGCAAAAAAATAAAGGAATATTCCTTGATTGTTTGTTTTGTTTGTTTGTTTGGCTGTTGTCCTTCTCCATGACTTTCTGTGGCTAGCTTGCATAAAAATAAACACCATGGCTCATGGTATACATGTTATGGTCTATGTCTTAAAAAGGTAAATTAAGTTTGTTCCTCTCTTCAAACAAGCTGTTTTTTTCATTATATAGTCTAACATTAGGAAATACAAAGAACAACAGGTAACTTCTGCCATTTTCTTGAAGCCTTTAATGGAGCTCCGTGCACCTGTTATACCATTTCTATACACAGTTACTTTCCCAGCTCAAAGGTCAGGGGCAGAGATGTGTTAGGGGCCCTCACTAGAATGTAAAACCAGCAGAGCAGCACTTTTAAGAACAAAACTGTCACAGTGACTATATAAAACATATTGTTTGGTGGTTTCTTAATTATTTTTCTTTAATTTTATTTGTACTTATAATGTCAGGATTTGAATTTCTAGCTTTTCTGAAATTTCTTTCTCTCTAGATGGCTACTGTGTTCTCCTAAAATACCTTATTGAACTTCAAGGGACATAACCATGGCTTTGAAAGATTTGCTGAATTGAGAACAGAGCTTTATTCATGACAAGTTATGATAATTGCTCCTGTGTGTGCCCTGGTGAACAAAGTATTTTGATAGAATTTTCTCCTGATGTATAACGTCAGAACCCCTAGTGTCCCTAACCTCTGGAACAATTTCTACTCTGGATAATGAAAATCAATGTCTGGATGTCATTTGTGTCTTTGAAAATGTCCCCTGAAGCCCACCAATACAATGAAGTGCTGTTTTGATACTCAGTGCTCAGAAGAACAGTCAGTTAATGGTTTGACATTTTCTAATCTGTAGGCATGAGATAAGTCATTAAAGAAAGTCCAGTGAGCTCACTATAATGGCAAATATAAAATAATTTTGTCTTTTGATACAGGTAGGTGTTGTACAGAGTTGGATTTGGAACTGCATTACTCAGGTAACTTTGGAAAGTACTATCTGTTTCACCTTAATGTGTATGTGTATATGTATATATGAAGGTTCTAACTAATGAACTCTCTCTGCTAACTCTACTGCACTAAAAGTTTTCCTCTAAGTGCTAACTCAATCACAATGTTGTACTTCCTAATGGTCACAAAATCCGGTAAAGCAACTGCCATTAAAAAAACCTTGATGGAATTAGCCAGAGGTCTTCTTGATTTTCGTGAAAAAAATATATACTAATTTATATTTTAAAAAAAATAATAAAATCTTTCTTGCTGTATGAATTATTTAAAGGCTTCTTTGGACCTGAATATGATTTTTTCTTGATAGAAAGTACAAACTATTGTAATCCCTCTTCCCTATTCAAACTTTGACTATATCTGATACTGATGGTCAGTACTTCAAATGTATCAGAGGAAGGTGCAATGAACTCTAAACTGGGAAGCTACAGACAGATGTGGTTAGGTGCAAAGTTACATCTTAACCTCATCAGTCAGTGGTAGAAGTTCTCCTTGTTGACTTCTAATACACTAGGGTAGAAGTAAGAGAGATCCTGAATCCAATTCAGTGGCAAATTTCCCCCTGAATTTAGTGAAGAAAGATTTTCTCTCTGGGACCCTCCTCTCAGACATCACCATAAAATCTGCTCTATTGGTTTCCCTTTGAGAAAGCAGACCTATAATCTCTTTAGTGATCAGCAGTAGCAGAAATTACCTCTAAGGTTAACGAAGGAATTTTACAGAACACTTACTGCTCTACCTTTTTCTATTGGACTCCTGATATGGATAGTGAACAAGATACATGCCACTTATTGGATGAAAGGCATGACACTTGGTTGTGTGGCGGTTGTTATTACAGATAGCTTTTGACAGATATAAACAAGTATGCAATAGACAACAGATAAAAAAGTAACAAACAATACAGCCCTCTAATGGTAAAAGTGAATGCTAACACTTCAAAGAATAAATAATAATTGCATCAGAGAAACATAAATCATACAAAATGTGGTGCCTGCAATCCTTTCTATGGAGATCAACTGAACCAAAGTAAAGAAGATGCTAAATCCAAAGAATGGATGACGGCGAATCCCAAAGAACAGCAAAAACATATGTCCCCGACCTTGAAAGCCAGCAGAGCTGAAAGAGGTGGGAGAAACAGGAAGGATGCAATGTTTGCTCTGTGATTGCTCTCTATAACCGCAGAGCTCACAAACTCTCACTGTGCTTAGGGGGTTCCTTAGCTTGGATTCAAAAAAATAGTCACTCCACTGGGGACATTCACCTTTCCTAAGCTAACCTACAATCTGACTTTGAATTGAATTTTACTTCTGAGTGCTGACAATTGAACCTAAAGCTGCTTCTGTCACTGACTGTACTTATGTTAATGTTCTGCAGTTTCCAAGGCAGTGATCATGTGGTGCAATTAAAGTAGCAACTGAAACAGAGGGATTTTATTCCCTTCATGATCGTTAGAAAACACAGTTGTGTTCAATTAATTAAAACAGGATATAGTTGCAGGAAGTAACTGGGAGAGGTTCCCGGCTCTTTTCTTCATCCAGATCTCTGATCTGTTTGCTTCTCATGCATGCTCAATTTTCCCGTCGTGGAACAGTCTAAGGGTGTCAGAAGCTGTGTAAGGAACCGGCTGAAGATATTTCCTAATAAAGTTGCTTATGTTGAATTACTTCTGTTATCTGGGGATAAAACCTTATGTTTAGGGATATACTTCTCCCTGAAGACTTTTCTGCTTGTTTTCTATTTCGTGCTGCTTGTGTGGGACTATCCCTAAATGAAGGACCACAATCAGTAACCAACTCCTGGTTTTCTAACAATCAAAGCTGAGAGCCTTACCACTATTCTAAAAAGTACATCCTATTCTCATGTCCCCATAGGAGTTTCAACAGCTCTGCCAGGATGACATGGAAACACAGACTACTTCCCCTCTTACCTCATGTTAATGAATGATGAGTTTAACGCTATTTCTCTTTAAATCCAGACCTCTACTGGAAAGCTTACGGCTGTGTTGTAGGTGGCCAACAGAGACAGCCAGTGTATCATATAAAGATAATATATGAACTACATAAAAAAACCCAATCTCTTTTCTCTCTTCCTAGATGTTATGGCATCTACATATTATATCATACAAATAAGGCCTTCCTTTCCCTTGTCTTTGTAGAACAGAGCACTGACCCTTCACTGATATAACTGGTTGCTACCACTGTGCAGCTAAACACATGAATGAAGGGCTAAACTCTGCTCTTACAGCAATCAGTAAATGGAGATGTTTCAAATTTGGACAATGGTTTAATAAATTCGTATTTTCAGCTGTAGATGTAATTTACTTTTTACGTGATATAAACTGTTTCAGCATTGTTGCAGCTTCCAGAACTTTCATTTAGGCTATTCTTTGAATCCAGACATTTGTGTGAACCCTGACTCTTTTGTTACAATTAGCAGTGCACCTACTATCTCATAACCATTAACAAAGCTCTATTTTTAACCAATAACTTAATAAGACATACAGGTTTGCATAAGAAACAGTAGTTTTTAACCGGTTTACAATTTTCTGCAATAGGAAGAGACAGGAAATTAAGACTATCAGTCTAATTAGAAGTTCCAGAAACAAATCCATTAGGGCTGCATCAATGGAAATTCAGTGCATTTTTCAGCTGCTCTGATTTTCTAATAGAAGACAGTCAGGCTTCTTCAAATAAGTTACTATTAATTTTTTTCCCCCCTTTATAACTCAAAAGCAATTCAGGCCAAATTCATTATATTTACACATGTGAGTTATACTAAAAGTGACACTAAAGATATGGAATTTGTCATACTTTGCCACAGTATGTCCCATACCATACTAAATTCTGCTTCTTTTTCATCTCTCATACTCCTACTAGCAAGAATTGTGTTTTCATTCAGAATCATTTAACATGACCATGGCTGTATCACATGTGAGCAATTTTTATTAGGAAAGCAAATTGTTGTTCTTTTTTTTTTTCTTTTATGTTTTTCAAAGCAGTTTAGAAGGGTCAAAGGAGAAGGCAATAAAACTACATACATATTATAGGATCATATTTGGAGTACTGGTGACTTGCACATCTACTCTTTGTATTTAAAACAGTTAATCTATAGGATAGAATGGCCTTGACAAAATTTATGTTTTCATCCTCTCAAAAATTATTCTCTGTTCATTTCAGTTGTGAGTGGCTGTTTTCCACAGATACCTTATACTAAATTTCTCTCTACCAATTGCTTGTGAGTCAGTATCTTAAATACCTTGCTGTCCTTTCCATGCGGGGGACTTACACAGAGCTGTACAATGGGAAACTTACACTAGGAACTTAGTAATGCTAAGTTCTCTCAACAAGAGAGAACTTCTCTCAAGTAATAGAGCCAGCTTTAAATATCAGTCCAGACCTGATGCACTCTCTGGAAATGTCTCTATCATTCCACTGATTTTACACAGAACAATGAGAGCTTAAGCTCTAAATTTAGACAATTTTCAGTGCCTTAAATGGGGTGAGTGCAGGCTTAGAATCCTGAACTTCTGTTAAAATTTTTCTCCATTTCCATCTTTGTTTCTTTGAAAGTCTCTCTTAGTGGAACATGTCTGTACACCATGAACTCTATGGTTTACGACATCAAATTTAAAACTGGTTGTAATATCACTTCAGTTAAATTTGATTTCAGGCTTCAGGACACATAGAATGCCAAACAGACTTTTTCACCTGCCTGTAAACAAAACAATTTTTTACGGGCAAGTTGTAACAGCTGAAAAAATAAAAACAAATCCCCTCCCAAAACAAGCAAAGATTTTATTATTAAAACAGCCAATATTTTTGATAGCTGAGAGTCTTCATAAATATGTTTCTATGTTGTTTCCAAAAAACTTCCAGTCCCAGCTGATGATGCAGCAGCTTTTTCAGGAAGAACAGCACCTAGGAATGTGTTTTCAGTCTCCTGCTATCAACATATGTTACATTGCAAAGGTCAACTTTCTTTCACCTCATTTGTTTGGTTGTACACTGCCAGTGCAAGATTCACTCTGTAGTTCAGGAGGGGTAGGCAGGTGAAGACATAATTTATTTTTCATCACAAATGTACATCATTGTGTCTGATTTTTTTGCCTGAGTCCTTTTGACTGGGACATTTTATGCACAGTCCTGGTTTGTAAGAAATTCTCCTTTTTGCTGCCTGGCCTCCCCATGTTACAGGAATCAACTTGGTCAAATATAATTTGTAGGTTTGATTTTTTTCACTACAGAAAAGTATAATTTGAGCTGTAAAAATGCCAGACATAACTTCTCTCTTCTTTGCTAAGGTGAATCAAATAGACAAAGAGCATCCTTATATTTCATGGTCTCACATTGTTAATGAAGCATCACTGTATTTTCAATATCCTGCACTGACATTAGATAGAAAACAACTGTAATTTCCTTCTCAGAGAAATATTTAACTTTATAGTAACAGTGCATGTTTTCTTCATGTGTTTTGCCATGTCTCTTAGGAAGTGATTATTACTGTGGTGCCATTTCTATGCCTTTTAAAGTGGTTTTATTTTGTTTGTTTTCTTTTGGCTTCACCTTTGCTCCTGTGTTCCTGTTTAATTTTTTATATTTTATAGAATTCCACTAACCAGCTGAAATCCATATAAATATTGACTCCAATGAAAGACGTATCCCATTTTTAATGACATCTGAGAGACTGTTTGCAGGAACTCCTAAACACAGGTGGTCTGGAACGCAAACACAGAAGACCTTCTTCCCATCACACTACTGGGACATGCAGAGGATGAGATTCTTTATAAAGATTTAAAAAGGGCACATTAAATTAGGATAATTTCTTGATAAAGCTGAGTGCTCTCTGAACCATTTAACTCCTTACCCACAGAGAGGACAAGAATTTGTACACTTGCTGAATACTGGGGACAAGAAGAAGTTCTGCCCAAGGGAGATTTTGGGAGATCTCAGACTAGCTAGGTATGGCACATTTGGAGACCAGCTTGCCCACAGTGGAAAGGGAAGACATAGTGGTCACCACCTGATTGAACATCCCTTGCATAAAGGAAGAAACAGTAGCTGTTATTCTGACAGGTTCAGCAAGTATTGGAGCAGCACAACTAGCTGTGGCTAGGTCAGCACCTATTTCCATGGCAACAACATCAGAACCAAAAGCTGCTAAAATTCCTATTTGAGCATCAAATATTCTTCAGACTACATGAGGGATTGTTTCTCAATGAGGAGTTTGAACTGGTCGGGTGAAAACTGTCAGATATGACTTGGAAGAGCAGCTGACAAAATCCTGGGTTTGAAAGTTCTGAAAGATGATTTAAGTATCAGTTCTAGACACAGGTGAAGACAGGACCCGAAGGGAGCCTATGAGAAAGGTAGAGAGAGGCTTTTTGCAAGGACAGGCAGTGAGAGAACAAGTGGAAATGGCTTCAAACTGAAAAGGAATAGGTTTAGATTAGATATTAACAAGAAGTTCTTTACTGTGAGGGTGGTGAGACACTGGAACAGGCTGCCCAGAGGAGTTGTGGATGCCCCATCCCAGGAAGTATTCAAGGCCATGTTGGACGGGGCTCTGCGCAACCGGATTTGGTGGAAGGTGTCATTGTCCATGGCAGAGGGGTTGGAACAAGATGATCTTTAAAGTCCCTTCCAACTAAAACCATTCTATGATTCTATCATTCTATGACTCCATGATTCCATATCTTACACTGTTGCTGTTTCCTTTGCTGCAGAGCAAGATGCTAGAAAGTAAGTGGGTTTACATGAAGTGAAAATAATTTTTGATTCCCTAACTAAGTGACTGTTTACCCTGTGAACTCTCAGATGGAATGTGACAAAACAAAACATTTAAGGTATACCTAAGGAAATAGGAAGATTAAAACTCTTATGAATTGTGGCAGGTGGTTGGATCCCCCCAGGAGTGGGCGCTTACTTGATTTCCTGGGGGCTGCTCTCCCCTGTCCCCCTCCCAAACACGTGGCCCCCGTGAACCCAAGAAAGGCCACACAGACCACACTGGAGAGGGGCAAGAAAAGAGGGTTTATTGCAGGGGTGGCACAACTATATAGCTGAGGGTCAT
>JAWWEU010000040.1:60960521-60974376 GCA_035583155.1 Acropternis orthonyx | reverse complement strand
TTGTCTCTTCATTCTAATTAATATTCCATCTTTGGCAAGGTTTTTATTCTTTGAGATGTTTCTTTGTACCATATCAATGAATAAGGTAAAAGATTTAAATGACGTGTCCAGATCCTCCCTTTGACAGTATAAGCAAACTCCTTTCTGAGATTAGTAGGATAAAACTGATTAGTCCTAATGAGTTTTCAGCAGACACAGTCTCCTTAATTGATCTCTTGTGTAACAAGATATTTCACTGAATGAAATTATCTCCTGTGTGTGCAAATATGTTTAATATTACCAGCTGTACTCACTGAAATGCTTAATGCTTTGAAATTCAGGTGGTACCACGGAATTAATTTTTTATAAAGACACCAATGGAACTTTAAGGCAGCCTTCTTATAAGCATGTGAGAAAGGGTGGCTACTACTGTATCTGAATTAAAGATTTCTTATATCTCACAAAACAGTGGATGAGACAATAGAAAAAAATTCCCCATGTAAGGAAGCCAGCTGAGATCCTAAGACAGTACCTGCAAAAAGGTTCACTAGAATTAATATACACAAGCAGAGGTCAAATCCCAAACCAACCCTCTGCTATTTATCACTTTAGCCTTCTCTGTCATCAGGATGTCTCAGATTCACTTCTATGAACACAAGTCCATGTGAATGACCATTTTTCTCACCATAAGTTCAGGACTGTTGAATGAAGAGTCTGATTCAACTCTAAGGAGGTGGAAAAAAAATGGAAAGGTGTTTAATTGAGTCTGAGGCATCTATCCTCACCCCAAGAGAGGAAAACATGCAAGAGGAAATGCAACAAGGAGAATCTGAGGAGCTACTGGCTGGTGAATCTAACCTCAGGTTTTGGTAAGATCTTGAAGTAAATTCTTGTGTAAAACATATGCAGGCATATGAAGGACAAGAAGGTTGCTGGGAGCAGCCAGGATGGATACAGCAATAGAAAGTACAACTGATCAACTTGATTTGTTTTCCATGAGTAGATGACTTGACCGATGGGCAAGTAGACAGAGCAGCAGATGTTATTTACCCTGACTCCAGGAAGAGTCTTAGCATGGTATTTCATGATGCTAAGTTGAAGAATGATATTTTGGATAGATGGAGCATAAAGTGAATGGAAAACTGCTGGATTGTTTGCCTAAATGGCTAATGGTCAGGTTCAAAGTCCAGCTGGGAGCTGGGTACCAGTGACACCTCTTGGTGATTGACACTGGCATTGACACTATTTAAATTCTTCATTAGTTACTGACAGCATCAAATACCCACCCAATGGGTTGGCAAATGAGAGGAAATTGGGGGAGTGGTTGAAATGCTGGATTGTAGGGCTGCCCTTCTGAGGGGTCTTCACAGGCTGGAGACATGAGGCAACAGGAATCTCGTGAATGTCAGCAAGGACAAATGAAAGTCCTTCACCAGCCCTGTAATAACCCCATAGAATGCAGTAAACTGAAGGCTGGATAGCTAAAGAGAAACCATGAAATAAAGGATTTGGGAGCTTTGGTGAACAATGTTAATCACCAGCGTGCTCCTGTGGTGCCGGAAGCTGCAAACTGGATTTTATTAACAGGATCGGAGACAACAGGTGGAGGAAGAGATTATTCCCTTCTTGTTTGTGTAGGACACTTTTTGTACAACACTTTATGCTGGTTAAAAGCTGTAGGAGTGTTAAAAAAATGTGACCTAGATGAATAACAAAAGTGTTTTTCCAAAGAAATTATTCAATAGAAAATGCACTATTAATTTAAACACTTCTCCTTTT
Source organism: Acropternis orthonyx (assembly GCA_035583155.1). Lineage (NCBI taxonomy): Eukaryota > Metazoa > Chordata > Aves > Passeriformes > Rhinocryptidae > Acropternis > Acropternis orthonyx. Next base: position 60,972,618 of record JAWWEU010000040.1, on the reverse strand, counting down.
CGTGTATGAAATCCTTTTATTTTGGTAGGTTGAGAGAGTTCTAACAAACATGGAAGAAGGGGATTTTGTTACAGAACCTCAGAAAATGGGTCATGAGGCTTGTGTATTCACACAGAAATTCAGGAAATTTGCAAATGCTTTAGTGCATCTGCTATTTTGACTGGTGTATGAACAAGGAAATAGAAGCCTCCTCAGACAGGAGAGCCTCTCAGCATGGGCATCAAAGGAGACATGAAAGCTGTCAAAATAAACCCCAGTTACATATACTTCATGTCTTCCAATGCTAGGAGGAAATGGCTCCTTTCAAAGTTTGAATCTCTCCAAGAAAAGCCGTTGATCCATCACCTACAACATGATCAGCTCCCGGATCTCTGGATTGCATCTGATGTTTAGTGAAATTAGTGGCAAGGTTCTTCAGTGCTCTTACAGTGGGTGCCAACTTTTCCAATACTATTTTCCCACAACAGGGGCTCAATGACAGATTTTCATATATATAAACTAGCACATTAGATTGTTTCTCACTGATCTTATTAGTATCTTTTATACCCCATCCTTTCATGAGATATTGGTCATATTCTCTATGAATTTATCTCTGAACACTTTATAAACTGGGGTCATAGTCAGGGCTTGGTAGAGCACCAAGAAGCAATTGAAGCAGTCAGGGAATAGGATAAGATTGAGAAGGGAGGATCTTCTATAAACACCATTGAGCAGCTTGGTGTAGCAATCATCTGCACTGACCTTCATAAATGCTTTCTGTATCCAGTAAATGCCAACAGATGTTTTAGTTTGTATGTTAATACACTTAATGCCCTTCAGCATGAAAAGAAAGGGGAGAGTAGAAACAAAGCATTTCCATAGCTGACACCTACCCATAAAAAAACATTTAGTGCAGTTTACTTACAAAACACAGTAGCAACTGCAATGCCGTCCCATGGCAAAGATGGCACTAATTTTTTCATCCCCATTCAGTTTTTGGATTCAGTATCTTTCTAGCAGTGCACAGCTGAAGGTGGAGCATGAGTCCATAGCTCCTATGAACACTGTAACTGGCACAAGAAGGAATCCATGTGGCCTTTTACTCCCGTCTCCCATAGGTCAGCTCAAGTCTTGGGACAGTGATCTAAACTGAAAACCTGACCTAGGTTAATACTTCATTTTTGTTGCAAGTTTTCTTGTTCAGGGGAGGTCATAGCACATAGATGGAGAAGTTTAAAGGTATTTTGTGAAATAAAGCTTTTAGACACAAAATGAAGATCCAACCCCTGTTTCACATGAAGACTGGAAGGTAAAAATAAGGATAATTTTCAGCCTATTTCACTTATTTCCACTTATCAAGCTATAAAATAAAATCTCTGGATTCCCAAAGCCTATTTGTAGAAGAAGAAAAAAAAAAGGAAAATAAGGTGGATCAGAAAATATAACTAATATTTTCAGACAAACAAATGCTGTAAAGGCATTAGATTACTGCAGTTGATACATTTAGAGTCCTCACATTTCCAATGTAGTTCTTGGTATATTCCTGGGAATAAAAAAACATTAAAAGCACCAATTACACAAGGAAATGGAAAAGCTATAGAATATTTTAACTATAATTTCATTAGAAATGAGTCAGAAAATGGCACTTCTATATGGATTTGGCAATATTTAACAGGTCTTCTCTATCTGCTCATTAGGTCCATGATGGCAGTCATTAGTACTTCCCAGCATAACACTATATCTCCAAGTATATACATATTTACCTATTTTTACATATTGGTTTTTTATCCTGACATTCCACATGAAAGAGTTCTTCTCCCAAGCAAATTCTGCAACTTTCTTGCCTCTACCTGATCTTTTACCCCTGGAATGAACTTCTAGTCTACACAGGGTGTTTGTAGAAATACACAATTTTTTCCTACCATAATGTGGACCTTCAATTCTAAGGAAAATAAAATGTTATTCTGTCAATTCTTTCTGCTATGACTGTGCTGCACTTGCCACAAAAGTTTTGGTGAAGCTAAGCTCAACTCTTCTAACCTACCATTAAGTGATCTTAAAAGCAGAGGATCTGTTTGCATGGTATTAGACAGGACAGTCTATAGGATAAACAAAAGTTGATTTAGACACATGTAATTTTAGACATTCAAGCAAAGATTCTACTCATTAAATGTTCCCTTCAAAGCTGTGCAGAGTTTTAGGTTCTTGGTGGACTAAATCAATGCTTTGCAGGTTCCTCCCTCTTTGCATTGACTGTAGAAGAGAAATTTAAACTCACATGTCTGATGAAATCTAATTTTATCCAAAGAAATTTTGGATAGAGTGTCTGAAAATTGATTTTGAATCTATATCCTTGGTATTAATTTTAATTTTAATAAAATTTTATTTAAATAACTTCTCTTGCATAACATTTCTTTTTAAAATTTTTCACTGAATAAATCCCCCAAATGAATTTGTCTTTGGAGATGTGCAAACACTGGCACTCAGTACAGGGAAAAGAAGAGGATTATAGTCTAAAGAGCAATCTTAGTAACTTATTGGTTAATATTTTAAAAGCTCAGGTGTTGTCCTCCAGTTCCTAAATAAAGTTGAGCTATGCTTAGAATACCAGTAGTGGTGTTATGGTAGATTTAAGGCTTTGAGAAATACTAAGTAACAAGGATTTTTAAATCTCATTGAGAAAGCTATGTCTTTTCCTCAGCACAAAATAATACTCAATTTTATCTATTATTCATTTTCTAAAAAAAAAAAAAACAAAAAAGAGAGAGAGAGAGAAGGATTAATATCAATAACTGTAAAAATTCTAGCAGAATAGATGGGCTGGGCTGGACAGAAATTATATTTATTAAGTACTGACTCCAAACAGTTCCATGTATTATTCCTACTCCCAATGTGTTATTAGGATGATTTTTCTGAAATTAAAATCATTGAAACTTATATTAGAAAAACCAGCAACTCAGAATAATAACCAGCAGCTAAGCTACTGGGTTCTAAATAAGGATTTCCAATTCTCCATAAGCTCTTATCAAATTCCTCTTAATATGGACAAAGACATCCACAAATGGGAAAAGCTTCAACCAGTAGAATATGGCTTATGGGCTTAGCATGAGAAAGAGTCAGCACAGTTTCACAAAGCCCTCCCAGAAAAGTCTGAAGTGACCAAAGACAGTGGCTTCTCAGATGCTCTTGTCCTTAATAGGTAAATCCAATATTAGTTCATCATCCCCCTAAGAGTGTTTGTGAATCCTCTGGCAGCTGTATTGTTCAAAAAACCCATTTGTCATAAAGTGGATTTCTAGTGGAACCACATATAAGAATAGCTGTAGCATTTTGAATGATAAAAATTGTTTTCTTACATACACAAATAATAAACAGTGGTTTCTACAGATTGCTGGCTTTGTGGGTGTCCTGGTTTAACAGACGACACACAGGATATGCTGAATCTTGGAGGGCTTTAAATGACCTTGCAGAGAATTGTTTCAGTTTAACAGCTGTGCAGCTCTATTGTCAAGGGACCTATTGTGCTGCTATTGTTATACAATTTAATTGTTCAGTCCAGATAAGGTATTATCTAGTAATGAACCCTGTTACACAGATAGGGTCATTTGTATTATAAATGGTGACAATAATTTCTGTCTGTGAGGCACTTGTACATCATGCACGCATTGCACTCTCACAGGATTAAGCATGCTTTGTTCCAAATTCAACATAATTTATGTCATGGGCCTCCTTTTTGCTCTGTTCAGTGTCTTCAAACCCCTTCATCTGTTCAGAAGACACTGGTATGTTTTCCTTTGTGTAGGTTCTTCTCTCCTAGTTTTTCTGATTTTGTCTTTTAATTTGCATCAATTATTTCAATATAATGATAAAGAGAGGAAGAAAATCAACTGTTGTGAAGCAAAGACATCCAATGATTTCCACAGAACAGAGTTATTGTGGCTCAGTTTCTTTTCCTGTGGAAATGTTCTGGCATCAGATACCATCCTGAACTGCCACCTACTGCCTGGTTTGTTTGTGCTTTGTTTAGAAGCATTAGTGTGGTATATGTAGTTTTTCATGCAAGGCCTTGGTCCCCTTGAGTTGTCTTGGCAATGAGTCATCCAAAGTTCCCCGTAAGGCAGGAAGCTAAACCCCTGAGCCAACAAGAGGAAAATGTTGATGTGCACACAGTTATTTGTACTCCCACTGCTTCAACAGAAAACTCATGTCATCCAAAGGTAAAGACATAATTGAATCAGATGAGGAAGCAGGACTCTAGCAGGCTAGTAATTTTAACCACGTATGTATGATCTTCTTGACACAGTAGCTCAGAGTGGGATCAACCACTGCACTCATCTCTATTTAAAAGTACATAAACAGAGACAACACAAACACATTTTTATCTCTAACCCTCCCCCTGTATTCCTCGACGAGGGATGGAGCTCTCTGTGGCCCAAAGCTTAGCTCCAATGCAGACCAGCTACAAAATATGGGGATAAATGTCAGGGCAATGTTTTATTGTGAGAAAGCGATCTGAGGCAGTGCATGGAGTCATGCAAGGTAAAGAAATTCGAACTGTGAATTCATAGCACCTCGAGGGTCTAAGAGGAAAAACACCAACCTGGAGATTCAGTGAGTAAAACCATAAAAGAGAAAATGGGGGGCCATAAGACAGCAAAATAACAATATCAAGGGTCAGTGCCCCTGCCTTGACCACTGCCTGGCCTGCAAACACTCACAGGCTTCTTATTAGGGCTCTGAGCACATAAATGTTTAGACTAAATATTTGGAAAGTGTAGTCATTTTTTGTATGTATTAGCTAACAAATTCTTTTGTCTTCTAAGTTATGTGTGAAGCACTTGAACTTGGTAAAAGTTGCCTGAACAAAATGAGAGTTAAAACAATACTATTGAAAAGAACTATGTCACATTTAGTTTGCTTTTCCATTTGGAAAATCACTATACGTTTCTGATTTCTGCACTAAGCTCTTACTTGTGAGATGGGAATAGAAACCAACAGAGAAAAAGAAATCAACTCACAGACTTCACTATAGCAATTTGTTGTTTTTTTTTCCTACAGTGTGACCAAAAAAAAAACAACAAAAAACAAAAAACAAAGACAACTCTTCTTCCACCATATTCTTCATTGTCCTTACCTAGATCTAAAACTCTTAAAGTTTCTGTAGAGTTCATGGATAGTCACAAAGATTCCAATGTGGAAGTGCATACTCTGTGAAGAAATAGGAAAAATATAATAAAATGATACCTACAAAGATGTTCTTCCAGCCAGAGGAGGGAAATATGTGAATTGAATGGTCTTTGAAACTAATTTATCTTTGAATTGCCTGTGATTTAAAAGAAAATAAAGTTATTTTCTGCATAATTTCTATCTTTATTTACTTTAAAGAATTGTGAATTGAGCAAATCTTATTTAACCATCAGAAGCCCTTCAGAAAGATGGCAACTAAGCTTTGAAGAACTTATTTAACATTCAGACTATTTTAATTATAAAAGCATCTGTTTTATTTATCTTTTTGCTTAGAAAGGTGAAATATGGCAGAGGTAGATAGAGATGGGAGACAAAAACCTTTTGGAAGTTCATAACCTGAGTTGTGGAAGACAATAAAAAATGCTACCTCATAAAATGTATAGAGTAGAAAATATAAAGCATATTGTGTGCCCTTCAGTTTACTGTAGTAGAATATATGATGGAGCAGATGTTCTTTAGGATAAAATTGTACACTGTCTGCTCTGAGTGCAGGCAGTGCAAATGGAAATATTAAAATGTAATAATGCCTCTGTTGAAAAGCCAGATGAGAGAAAACCTGTTGGCAGCTATTTTCTTCTCAGGTCTTTATGTGGTCTGACATTTCTAGCCAGACTGGAAAGAAGCAGTTGCACCACGTTGGGAGTTACACTAACAAAGATTGCTCTCCTGTGGAGCTGAGCCATCAGGAAAAGCTTCTTAACATTTCTGGCATGAAACAGAGATCTTTGCTAAGATACCTCTACAGTCTATACAGAGAAGAAAGAAGATACTGACACTATGCAGGCTTCCTTTAAACAGTTTTGAAATACTCTGTGCACTCTATGTTTCAGCTTTCACACTGCAAACAATACACTCACATCTTTGATTTTAACGCCTCTGATATGCTGGGCATACTCACCTATGATAACAGGTTCTACATCTCACCTCAGCACCTCTTGTTTCCTCTTTCATGTCTCCTCCATGCCCAGGAGCCTTTCCAGTCCTAGAAATATCATGAAACTCAGCATGTGATAGAACTGGGCAGAGGAGGAAAGGCAGTTTTGTGAACTCCTTGATAAAAAGGTAACTAGCAGTTTAACTCTCTCATGATTTCATTCAGCTCACAGGAAAAGGCATGCTATAGGGTCGATGCAGGTTCTGACACAACCACTTTGAACATGCAATGGATAAAATATAGATATAGAAACAGAGATTTCATGGGAGAACCACCTTGCTCACAAGCCCATAAGAGCATGGAGAGAGCATAGAAGCCCCTGGTTTTCACTGTCTCACCTGTCTGCGTGTAGGGTATGACGAGATTTAAAGGAGTCTATATTTGGCTGGTGCCCAGAAGTAATTTCAGTGCATTAGTTCTGTTTGTAGTTAGGGTAACCCAACCTCATAGACAGCATCCCACTAACAGAAGAGCTTTACAAGATCTTTGTGAATACCCTCTGACTGGTACAATGTACTTTTCAATGCCAAAAAAACAATTTAGTCCTACCATGATTGCATGACTCCAGTGCTGTGTAGGTTTTATGTACTTTAACACAAACATTTCTGAAGTAGAAGCCTTTTGGAAATGAATGAAGAACTCCATTTTAGCTCCATTCCTGGGTTTGGGTCTTTCTATTCCTGCACAAAAATAACTCTGGTGAATTACATGAAGAAACTGTCCCTTGCATGCAAAGAAATGGAGTTCGGACTGTTTCATGAAGCTAAAGGTATCAACACAACAGCATTCTCGTACCACTTGCAAATAAGACAAAATTATGCAATTATGAGATTTGAAGTAGACCTGGAACAACATAATAAGTTTGCTTCCCTTAGAAATCATTCTAGGGCTTTTGTAGCAAGAATTGATGATGAATTTGTAGGGTTTTTTCACTAGTATAATATTCTGCATCACTCCTTATTGTCAGATGAGCATTTTGTAGAAATTTTGTTCTCCAGACAGTACAATATACTGAGACTGTTTAAAGATACTTTGTTGTCAGATTTTTAAATGGAGATGTACAGAGAAAACACATTTTGAAAATAATACACTACAAATTTAAAATCAATGTTTTCCTTGATTGCATATCTACCCAGGAGAAAAGTTCTAGTTCATTTACAGGCTATTAGGTTCAAGACAGAAATGACTGGTTGAAATTCAGTGAATCAGATGAAGTGGTAAGTCAGACTAGATAATGCTTATGGCTTAAAATCTATTCAACTGTTTAGAAGGAAAAAAACAAACAAATCTGGTAATCTAGATAGATATGTAACAGAGTTATTTATTTTGTTTTTCTGAAGGGAAAGAGTGAAAGCTCCTGATGCGGTGCTTGACGTTCTTAGTAGCAATTTTTGTTAGCAACAACAATGGTAATGTTATATTGACACCAATTCTAACAACGTAAAAAGCAGTTTGTTGCCCTAGTCAGTCCTCTTAACAGATCAGCATCTTTTTTTGCTCTTGAATTTCCCAGGTTCCCACATCAGCAACACCTCAGCACGATGTCTGCTACCTTTTTTCTCACTCAGAACATGTCAGGATATTTGCCTGACTGACAGGTTTAATTATAAGTAGCTGGAGCATGATAGGATCAAGTACACAAAGGTGACAAATAAAAATGAGATCTGGTGTGGATTATTGGAGGCCTTCAGAACCAGTATGAGTTCTAAGGTGTTAGACTGTGAAACAAAGGCTTTTCCTGGCAGAAAACTTCCAGAAGTGTTATGGTTTTTTAACCAGGGAACTGTTTTAATAAATAATAATGAGTATTTTAACTGAGACTCTAACTTTTGTTCCCCCACAATTCCCTGTCCTTGACACTGATAAACTTCTCACCAGTACCAAGTATCACTGTGTCTCTAAAGCAACATTGAAAAAAAAAAAAATCTCCTTTGTAAGAAGGTGATATTGGAAAGAACTTTGGTGGGGGTGATTTGGGATCCTTTTTTTTTCAGAGAGTGTTTTCTACAGTGTCCTGTTGTGGTGAACAAGAATTCCACAGCATCCTGAAATAGCTTACCTGAGTTAGATTAAGACATTCACTCTCATGCACCCACAGGAGTGTGAATCAACCCACACTTCTCACATGGAACACATGGAGGGTGCTCCAAACTACAGTTCCTAACCTAAAACACCTGCAGAATTTCTATAGTCTCCTCAGAAACCAGTTCCCACCAGAAGGATTCAGGAACAGGTGGAAATACAAATGAGAGTCAGACCTGGCTCTTTCTTCTCAGCTTTCTCTCTCTAACGTGGCTGGAAGATGCACAGAGAAGAATGTGGCATAAAAGCAAGGAGAGAGTAGTTATTCCTGAATATTGGCTTTGTTTGGGGAACTGAGTACTTACAGGATTTAGATGAATTTGTCTAACTTTTGAATTTGCTAATATATATATTTCTATACCCATGATGTTCTACAGAAAACATTCCAAAGTTCCCAATTCACCATTGAAAAAGAACTTACTTGTTAATAAGTTTAGAGAGAGATCAGAGGATCTCTAGCTCTTCTGTTTTGAATCTTGCATCTCCCTTCAGCTGTTTCCTTGCAAGCTAAATGCTAATCTATTTAGCCTCTCTTCATATATCATCATACATGTTATTCTTCTCTTCACCTGTTTTTATGCCTGCCTAATTCTTCTCAGGTAATTACACTAAATGATCAATATATGGAATTACATAGCACTATGATATTTCCCAAGCATTCTGTTTGATCACAGTTTTGTTTCCCTAAAGTTACCCTTATGTTGGTATTTATGTATTTGCTTTTTTCTCTCCAAATTACTTTATGTTTGTTAACACTGAATTGCATTTCTCATTTCACATCTGTATATCCCAGTGTCATAGATGATCCAGAAAAACTTTAGGCAGATTTAATTTTTACTATTATGACTAATTTTGTGTCAGCAGCAAATTTTATCATCTCACTAATTTCCCCTTCTTTCAGATCATTTATGAATACAAAGAATAGCACAAGCTCTAGAAAAGATTCTTGAGTGAAAATATCAATGGCAAGCCATTTATTTACATTTGCAGTTGCTTTTCAAAAATTCAATAATTAATTTAAAATTCAATAATACTGTATTAACCAAGGCCCTTTTATTGCTTGCTTTTTAGTGGTTCCAAAGAATCTAAGAGGTCTGTGATACATGACAAAAATGTCAATTTGCCCCAATGTTTTGTACTTAACAGGAAACTATTCCTGTTTCATTATAATGTCTGCCAGTTTTCATACTGCGGAAACCAGATTTACTGAGATATATTTTTGTATAGTCACTCTTAAACACTGGCTTACTATTCTGCCTTCTGATCAAAACCTTAGTTTAAATCTTAACTATATACTTTAGTAAACAATTTTAACAGTTATTATCAATTGTATAGGATTGTTCTAAATATCTCTTCTGCTGATCTTTCCTTTTGTAAAAGGTTCTCAGACTTGTACCTGAATGCAGGACCCTTTTTAAAACCTCTCCTCAGTGAAAACTGAGGCAATACATCAAAATTTAATTTTTTCTATTTTTCCCTCTCCTTTCACACCTGGATAATTTTCCATCCTGATTGACTCTCTGCTTTGATGCATTTTAAAAGATTCCTATTACAGTTTTCTGCTTGTAGCAGGTTTTTTATCAAGGAGACTGTTGATCTGCCTCATTGCCATTCTATGTCATGTGCTACTTTCTGTTCTTTTTGTGCATTTCTTATTTGGGCAACAGAGGGAACATAAGTACTTATTTTGCCTCTGAATCAGCCATTGTCTGGGTGTGTGATGACAGGAGGACACTACACTGGACTCTTGGAAGAAATTTCTTCATAGAAAAAGTAGGGAAGTTTGGGAGACAGAGTTCTTTGAAGAAAAGAACTCCTTGGGGGTCACCTCTGAAACAGGACAACGCCACACCATTCTCAGTGCTTCAACACATTGGGAAATGTAATTTGTTTTAAACAGTAGGTGCAACCTTTGAGTAGAGATATTAAAACCTGCATGAAATATGAGCTGCTGAGTGACATTTGCTTAAAATATCACCTTCTAAACTCCTGGATTAGAACTGAATCCTTAAAGAAAGCATGTAAAAGTCTCCATTAAACTGTCATATTTGTTACTAAATTCCCCAGCTTTTTCATGAAAAGTGGGTTTTGTGGGTGATATTTTTGGGGAAAGCATGAATTAATCAAGCAGTGGTAGTCACTGAAACAACTTCATCTGGGCACAGCAGCAGTAGAAGGAACAGACCTAAAAGCAGGATGGGGAAAGATTCCTATTGACTCTTCAGACTTATCACAGCAGACACTTCATGGATCCACTCCAACCTGGTCATGGTTTTTCAGTTTACTTTTCACTGTTGAATCTGCCCCTTTTCAGTTTAATTTCTTTTACCTTTTGTATTTGTACTCATCCCCAAATACCAAGACCAGAGACCAAAGTCAACTGAGAAAGAAATCCTGTCATCCACCTCCAGGGCTTGGTGAAATTTCACTCTTTTTTTAGTTTTCAACTTATATATTCTGTATCTAATAAAATGCCCGACAGCACTTCATATTTCTCAAACATTTGTAAGCATTTTACTCAATTTATAAAATATATTTAAACTTAGATGTATGTGGGATTGAGAGAAATTGAAGCAGTTGACATTTTAGATCACTTAGTGCCAATTATTTTATTGCACTGGGTTTTTTTCTGATTGTAAAACCAGAAAATAATCACATGAATTTTTTTCTTCCAGCCACACAAAAATCTTCAAATGTGCATTCTCAGAAATTCACAGGTCATATTCTCCATTTTCAACAGGATTGGCAGAGCAGATGCATTCAAACTGCCAGTGCATCAAAGATCTTCAATTCCCTCCCTGTTTACTCATTCTCTCAGGTTCATGCAAATCACAGCCTATGAAGTCATAGTCACCTTTCCAAGGCTGATGGATCACTTCCTGAATTGCACACAGAGTACAAAGCTGCCTGCTTCTGTGATACAAGCCATCTACGGTGAGGACTGGAAATGCCATCTGCAGAGACTGATGGCTGTTCTGTAATCACTGCAAAACAGGTCGTGTGTTAACATGGTCAAATATCCTTCTAGCTGATGAACTGCTGTCTAGGATATGTCCTGGGAAGTGGCCAGGGGAAGGTCTCATGTATAAAACTGCTCCTTTGGCTTAGAAACCAGTTAAAATAGCAAAGGCATCCTGTGGTGACTTAACTCCAGCAGGCAGCTCAGCACCACACTGCCACTCGCTCATGCTCTCCACCCAGTGGGATGAGGGAGGGAAGAAGAGCAAAAGTGAGAAAACTTATGGGTCAAGATAAAGACAGTTTAATAAGTGAAGCAAAGTGGCACACACAAGCAAAAAAAAATTAAGGAATTTATTTACTTTTTCTCATCAGCAGGCAGGTGTTTAGCCATCCCCAGGAAATTAGCATTCCATCACACATTACTTGGGAAGACAAATGCCAATACCTGAATGTCCCCTCTTTCTTTATCCCATACTTATTGAAGTCATATGGCAAGGGGTATCCCTTGGGTCAGCTGGGGTCAGCAGTCCTGGCTCTGTACCCCCCCAAGCTCTTGCCCACCCCCAGCCCACTCACTGGAAGGGCAGCAGGACAAACAGAAGTTCTTGGTGCTGTGTGAGAACTGCTCAGCAACAGCTAAAACATACACGGGTTACCAATACTGTTTTGACCACAAATCTGAAACACATCATCACATGAGCTGCTATCAAGGAAATTAGTCCTATCCCAGCAAAAAAACAGTACAATCTCCACCCTGTATTCCATTGAAAGTGTGGGACCTTGTGATGGGTTTGATAAACCCAAAAAAACTCAGATTAAGGTTTTAGTTTTGGCTAGGCCCCACTTCTGTGGGTCATGTGATTAGGGACAGGTATCAGCTGACTTAAGTGACCA
>JAWWEU010000040.1:60938515-60960421 GCA_035583155.1 Acropternis orthonyx | reverse complement strand
GGGGTTTCAATAAGTTATTGTTGGTTTGTCTTTTATATCTATACATATATGTTGTAAATTTGTGTAAATATATGTATGTATACCAGTTTCTGTTTTAAGGGTTTTTTTCCTCATTTGTTTTAACTGAAACTCTGTCTCATTGGGAGGTGGTTGGCATTTTGCCAAGAGTCAAACCAAAACAATAACAGACCTGAGCATGATGTTGTGACCAAGGTGCAAGTAAGATTACAGGGAGTGCAGAAAGATTACCAGCTGTTCTTCTGATAACACTTCTGTTCTCCGACTCTTTCTCCCATATCTGACAAATCCATTTTCAAATAATTACTTTCACATGTAAGAAAATATCTTAAAAAGTTTTGCAAACTGAGGTGCAGGTGACTAGACCTGCTGACAGATTCAGACCCTTTGAAAGGTACCTGTTGTAATTAGATTTTCCTCTGGTGCATTTCCCTTTTGCAGACAAAGGTCCTTCCTATAGCTGGGCTTGTATGAGATGCAGTAAAATTGTTTTCCTATTCTACACAGGTCAAACAATTTTATTTCAGCACAGAGTTTGTGCCAGCAGTACTCTACCTGATGAAACACCAAGGTGTTTTGCTAGTTTAAGACATACTGGTTCCATCTCTTTCCTTTGTTTACTCATTTTTGCCTAATATTGGTTCTTTTGTTATATATTCATATAAACTTAGTTATTGAATCTTCATCCAAATTCACACTTGTTGAACAATCTAAAACATGTAGTGGAGTTCTGAACATTTAAAATTGCTACTGTACAATGTACTGTACAGTACAATGACATCATATATAGATTATTCACTGTTGGCCAGGAAGGAGAGAAAAGAGAAAGAAAGGAAAAAGAAATACTTCAATAAAGAAACATGCATAAGAAGAGGTATCAAAGATGATCCATGTGACACAGGAACTGTAGAACTTTTAACACAATGCAAGAGAAATTAGATTTGCCTCTTTCTGGAGGAGAACAGGTAGATATCTGAAGGGAATAAACACAAGGCATGCTACAAGTCTAGGTCACTTGCATAGGTTACTTGCATAAGTGACTTGCATAACACGGGAAGATAAATAATTGTTCTGATAGAACAGAATAAAACGTACATTGAAGCATGTTTATTTTGCAGAACGTGAATTTCATCATAAAATGCAATGACATTCCTAGGAAGAAATATATACACATAAGAAGAGAAAGGAAAGAGGCTACAGGAATACAAAGCCTAAGACATGCAGTAACAGAGACTGACTTTATCATTCATCTTCCAGTAGTTTTGAGCATTACATAAGAGGGTAATTCCACCTTTTTTTTTTTTTTTAATTACACATATCCAGTGTATTAATTTAATTTGAAAGCTAGCTTTAGACTCTCTAATGGGAAGATTTGAATTTGAAGTAGGTACAATGTTTATTACTTTTGTAAAGAAAAAACTCATGACAATCCTACTTTTCTTCTTTGGAGTGCTTTGAATATATTGGGACATGCTTCATTTTATCTAGAAGATTTAACTCCTAAACTGTAAAGGAAAAACAAATTATAAATATTCAGCTTCTCTATTACTCATATAAACATCAGTTGAATCTCTCTCCAATGGAATTTTTAAAAAATAAATCTTCCTAGGAAGGGCAAGGAACCCGTATTCCAAGATATAAGTGCAGAGCTTTAAGACTGTGAGATGCAAGTACTGACAGAAGGAGAAACTGGTTAAAGCTTAATTTATTATTTGCTTCTTATAGCACCACTTAAAATTTCAGAAAACAAGCAGGAAAAAAATGTCTGTTGAGAAAGAAAACTGTTTTTACAAAATGAAATAAGGGCTCTTGGCTTTTTCTCAAAGTGTTGCTAACACTTGCTGCTCTCATTTTTGCCACACACAAATATGCACACAACCTTCAATAATCCGCTTGTACCCTGGTGGCTGTCCTGGCAGCCAGCCCCACCAAAAACCCACTCATCCATATTGTGCACCTTCTGCTCAGCCTTATGCTTCCCAACACTTCTGTCAGCAGCCAGCACCACCAGTCCATTTGAACCACCAAATACAGATTTACATGGGACTGGATGACTTTGGGCTCCCTGGACCTGTTCGTGACAGCTGCTCTGGCATCTGCTCTCTTGAGTTATGTGGGAGAACTGCTCAGTGCCTCCCATTAGAGGGAGCTGCATCTATCCCTGGCTATCCAAATGTTTAACTGGTCCTTTTATCTACCCTAGAAGGAAAGTATTCAGTTTATCCATTGGCTTTACTTAGATCAGTAATAAGAAGCAAGAATGAATATATTCCAGTATAATACAATTTCAGTTAAGTATCATAGAAAAGAGTTAACTCAGACACACTGTCAAAATGCCTGCCTTACATCCAAGACTCCTGATATCAGCATTATGGAACAAATTAAGGAATATCTCAGCAATACAGTCGAGAGGAGAAACAGATTCATCATTGCTAATTTGATTGATATGGCATTTACTTGCTGCTCACTGCATAGCATGAAGAACCAGCCAAGGAAGTTTTTAGGTTTTCTCTTTATCTTATCTTTTTTTTTTTTTTTTTTTTTTTTTTTGGTGCTGTAAATCAGGAGTTTCACTGTTTCATAGACTGAATTTGGAGATGTAGGTACTTTAAAACAGCCTATGGAGTTAATTACATGCCACCTAAGTGTGAATCACTCTAGTAATCCTTGGATACTAATTATACTTTGAAATCTCTCTAGTGACTGGTCCTGTCCTGGTGTCTCATAAACAACAAGGCTTGAAAAACCCTTGTGGGGTAGATTTCATTATATCTTTTAAATAGTTATATAAACTGGACTGCAAAGAGACCAAGTTCCTCCCTCAGTGCTGTGCCATGAATCAATGATAGACTCTGTAATGTACCCAAAATGACCTACAGCAGGTTCCTTTCCTTCCACTGACAGACTGTATTTTCTCAGACAACGAATTATGAGACGCACACATCTTTTCTTTTCCCCTATAGAATACAAATGATCAGTACTTGCAGTTAGGAGGACTTTTTTTGTTGTTTTGGGGGAGTTTTTGATGAAGCTGTATAATGTTTCACAACTAGACAGTTTCCTGAAGGAAACTTCTGGTTCTTATGGTTTTGAAAATGTTTCGGGTATCATGGAGGATGGAACTGTTCTGTTGTTTTAGCTCTTATTTTTGTAGAAACAGATAAACAAACAAACAATCCCCCACAAACAAACAAAAAACCCAAACAAACAACTCCTCAAAAAACCCAGAAGTTTTGAGCTTGGTCTCATTTATTTTACCTCTACTTTAAAGATGTGGACTGGAAGTTGAAAATTGAAATCTTCAAACATGTTCTTTTTCAAAGATAGCAATTATGAACAAATTGGTTTGAGAGATGAAGAGAGAATGATGGTTCATTATAAGGATTTCAGAAGGAGAAACTGCTGTCTCAGAAAAAGATGTAGGTAATTGTTTATTTCTTTCAGTCATTGTTAATAAAATGGAAGTACTGTTTTACAGAACTGCAAGAGAAGTACTGTCAGAAATTTCTCTTTAGGTGAAGCATCAATATAATGTATTCAATTTTTCATTCAGATCTCATTCTTCTCTTCCATTAGCATCAGCACTATTTTTAGATCCAGACTGCCTTGGTGTGGTGTTTTTGTCTGGGACAAAGTTAATTTTCTTCACAGTAGCTAGCACTGGCTATGTTTTGGATTTGTGCTGGAAACACTGTTGATGCTACAGCAGTATTGACAGCCACTGCTGAGCAGGGTTTACCAAGAGTCAAGGGTCTTTCTGCCTCTCACCCCACCCCACCAGTGAGTGGGCTGGGGGTGCACAAGAAATTGGGACGAGACACAGCTGGGACAACTGACCACAACGGATCAAAGGGATATTCCATACCATACGTTGTCATGTTCACCATACAAATCTGGGGAAGGAGGAAATGAAGTGACATTTGGAGAGATAGAGTTTGTCTTCCCAAGTCATGGTATGCATGATGGAGTCCTGCTTTCCTAAGGATGGCTGAACACTTGCCTGCCCATGGGAACTGGTGAATGAATTCCTTGCTTTTCTTGACTTTTGTGTGTGGCTTTTGCTTTACCTGTTAAACTGTCCAGCTTACTCTTTTACTCTTCTGATTGTCTCTCCCATTCCACCAGGAAAAGTCAGTGAGCAGCTGTGTGAGGTTTAATTGTCAGCTGGAGCTAAACCATGACATTCAGCAAGCACTTATTGTCAGGGAAATAGCTGCTACTAAATGAGATGCAAAGTCTAGAGTGGTCTCAGCAAAGAACTGCACAGTCTAGTGCTATAATGAACAAGCAGAATAGTGGAAAACAGCCTTAGCACTAAAGCTACTCAGCTTCTTAAGCACTGAGTGTTTGTTTCATATCCTTTGATGATATTTGTCAACCAACTTCTGTTACACACTGTAAAAAAACAGTAGGAACCCGACTCTGCAGAGCAGACTCAAGCTGTCTTGCAACTCCAGTGACTGTGAGCAGGAGTTCAATGGCTCTTTGTGTGCCTGCCATCTGATAGCTCCTGACACTTCCTAGCTGACAGCTGGCTTTAGCAGACCACCAACACACTGGTGACTGGCAATCACTATGAGAAGCATATTCAACACACCTGGAAACAGCATTATGATGATTCCCAGGTACATCACATACTGTGTGATGCTATTTGACCACAAGTGCTGTCTGTTGGTGCTTCCTAGCCCCCTACTTAGCAAGTGTGTTGGATCAACGAATGCATGGTCAGCATCCTCTCTTAGTATCTTGTTTCCCTATTATTTGCAGACAGTGAACCTCAGTGAGCAAGTTTAGCCTTTCCCATGTGATGCATGATGACCCTGTTTAGCAGCCAGATCAGCATGTTGTCCCAAGGTTGAGAAAACTTACTGTTTCCCAAGCCATTAAAACTACTGCACTATGTTAAGAGCAAGCACGAGCCTTCAGAGTACTGCCTTGGCCTTGGCCTGTATCACATGTTTTAATATACTCCAGTGATCAGTCAGGCAACACAAACAGCTACATATCTGCAGTGGTGGGTATTTGCTAAGGACAAGAAATAAGGTCAATTCCAGTTACTACAGCTACTGCTTAAATTGTGTTTTAAAAGTAGTGACTCTTTAAAGTGGTAATCAGACATATTGTTGGACTACAACACGGTTTTGTTTGGGAATAGAAATCGCCTCATGATACCCTTTGTTTGTGCTTTGAAAAGGTGACTAACTCCTTAGCCAAGAATCCTGCCTCTGTAACTGGACTTTTCATTGTTTTCTGCTCCAGAAACAATACTGGATGAAAGGAGAGGGGATAAACTGCCTTACTCACTCTTTTTGGCTATTTTGAAACACTTACGTGAATTTTTTAATGATACTCACAAACCTAGAATAACTCTGTACTGTACAAAGATTTAACTAAATCCCCTCTGATTTCTCTCAGTCTCAGCTGCACAGCACTGCAGTATGGCACACAGGGCACAGCTGCTTACATGTATTAGCTCACCTGAAGATACACAGTCTTGTGCAGTAGTCGAGAGCTGTGCAGAGAGGTTTGTTTTGCTGTATGTGCCAGGCCTTTTTCAACAGCAAATAATAATGCCATTGTCTTGTTTTTAAAGGTAAGCAAAATTCCAACAAATTGAAAGCGTTTTGGTATAACATGAAATCTTATTTCACACATATACTTACTCAGTGTGAAAGACTCTTTGAGGGAAGCTTGTATTAGTTTAAAGCATGAAAGAAACCCCTGAATTTCAACTGAGAGTTTTAGAGGGGGAAACAGGCTCCTGAGAATTTAATAATTGTTTTCCAAAAGGCTTTAGAGACATAGGAGTCCAAGTTTCCCTGACTTACAATGAAAATTATGCTTTCACAGATCGTGGATGTTTTGAAAAAAAAATAAGATAAAAACCTTCCCAAATTGCTGGGTCATTTTTTGAAAGTTTCTGCTAAATCACTGTGCTAAGTACTCCTTGCAAATCAGATCAGGATTATGATTTACATGCTTGCTGCTCGTTGATAAGAAAAAGATTTTACATTTCTTTTCACGGCAATAAACATCATGTGTTAGTATAACTTAAAGGCTACAGTCTTTTATTTCCATAATCAGCCTGTGGTTTAAGTGAATTATAAAGTAGAAAGATGCTGTCAACAATGCAGTTCACAGAACCCCTACAGCTACACTCTGTGACATTTTAAACCTAATATTAAAACAAATAGCCTAGCCTTAATAAAAGAAAGATTATGGATGTTGTAGTATGTGAAGTATTGAAAAGAACTATTCTAGCCAAGGTAAAACTGAGAGTACTGAAAAACATCCTCTTATTTTATTTCTATCTGTTAAGTCAGCTTAGATCAAATAAGGTGATTTTAGGCTTTGATCACAGATCTGTTTCATTTAAGAGATAATTTGACTGAAATATTAACAAAAGCCTATCTAGTCTTTCAAGCTGGATAAGACAGAGAGCATCACAAACAAAGGATTTCACACATTACTCCTGGGTAGCTACTTCTGGGGTAAACACAGCAGCCCTTCTGCTGATCAGTATCTAACACAGCACCCAGACTTGTCAGTCATGCTGATACCCCAGACCGAAATCTCAACTGACTGTAACAGGAAACATCAGTCTTGTCAGTGGCATTAAGCTGGCAAAGCAAAAATCCAACAAAATCAGACCCTTTTGATCTCAAAATTAGGTTGCTTATTTGGAAGCAAATCCTATCACTTTTGTGCATGTGGAATGGCATCTTGTCCATGTAATAGATAAAACAGGCTCTGCTACCCACTAGAGGTAGGAAAGCCTGTATGGCGCCAATGACTGCTTGTGCCTCAGTTTTCCCATCTGGAAAATTAATATTAGTAGTATCTACATACCAGGTCTCATTTTATTAAAGATTTTATAATACAGATCTTGAGATGCATAGCTTCAAATAAACAATAGACTTTATTACACTTTCCCATTTCTGCCATTTATTTATGTTTTCTGATAACTGGTTCCCAATAAGGGCAAGTAGGCAGAGCAAAACAACAGTCAAAATGAGCCATACAATGTTACACAAAGAAGACAGGTCTGAAATAATAGATCTCCGGTATACCTATGGAAAATACTTAGGCATGGAGTTACTTCTTTTAAATCAGAGCTTTCCATGCTTAAATTTTTCCCTGCACTGCAATCCCAAAAGTATAATCCTGCCTGTGTCTCCTGCCTGGTTGGCACAGTTGCAACCCTGTGCCCCTGTGGCCACACCATTCTCTGTTTTTTTATGTCACCAGCGCCCCTACAGCCTCGTGGCACAACCAACACAAGCACCTGTCCCAGTGGGTACCTCAGCTCTGCCACCAAAGTTCAAGCAACCTCTGGGTTTTCTCCTCTCAAACAAGACACTTGTGGAAGCTCTTGTTGGAAACTGCCTAGCAGGGAGAGGTTTTTGCTAGACCACAAAGGATGGCTTGGTTCTTGTTTGTGATTTTCCATTAACATTTATATATATTTTCCTTTCACCTGAATGCCATGCTTTGACATAGCCAGATAAAGACTGGCAGTGTGTGCCCTGCCTGGTCCCTACACTCAGCAAGGTGATGTTCTCGAGTGCAAGGCATAAAGTTGCTGCCAGCTTAAGGACACAGACCTCTGTCTGACTGAAATGTCAGATACTATATTAAAAAGGTAGTAGATTGTGATGATAATGAAGAGCTGCAGCCTGTCGCTATGTTACCAACTGCACTGAACTGACATGTCAGAAGGAACTGCAAGGAAAATGCCCAGAATCCCTGCTTAAATCCTCTTCCCACGCATACCACCAACTGAAGTATTTAAAATATTTACAGATACAGCCAGTATGTTGCTTTATAAACAAAGCCTAATATGATAAATAGATAAATATATTACCCCAGCAAGCCTGCTGTCTAGAATCATCCCCCTGCCTCTCCAGTTTGCCTCAGATTGCATCCTTCACCCTCTGAGAGAGAAGCATTCATTAAGGAATGGGCACTTCTCTGCCCATTCTCTGTCCCCTAAAGAGGCCAAGCTCCCTCTGACTGACAAAGTGTGTTTGAAAGTATATTGAAACAGGAGGGGAGATGTTTTCCTGGTGACTGAGGACAAGGTGAGAGCAGTGGATGCTCCTTAAAGGGAGGAGGATATTCTCCCTCCCTCAGCCTACTGATTTTGCCTATTATTGCCTTATTTACATGGTGTTAGCATCACCATCCTGGGCAATGAGCCTCGCTAGAAAATAAAACTGGCTTCAGCTGGCCTGTAAGGGGTGGAGGCAGAAGGGGTGATGTACAAGGGCACAGCCAGCCTCCTTGCTTTCATCCTGTACAGAGCAGCGCAGAGCTCACAGCAGGCTTAATCCCTTCCCCTCCCTCAGCAGACCTACCCACTGTGCAAAGCAGAAAATACAACCAAAACACTTCTGCTCCCATGGAAATTTTGCATAAACAAAGAGAACAAAACAGAGTCCTTATCACGATGCTAGGGATGCACTGTGACTCGCCTGGCGATTTTGATATGAGGTGGGTCTTCATCACAGAGCATGTTTGTTGAGAAGAGATTGTGTTTGGAAGGGCACTGCATCTGGATGTGGCTCTGTGCTTGTAGGTGCCAATGTAATTTCTAAAACTGTCTACTCAGTCAAGCAAACAAACTGGTTGGAGCTGCCTGTTTCCTGCTGCATGCTATGCAGAAATGGGATTTTTAATTATTTTACCAGTGGCTGAATTTCCCATTCCATAGAATGGTAGATTTCCCCACTATTATGTAAAGAGATCAGTTCTTTTAAAAGTCTATATCATTTAAATTAGAAATAGGTTCATGTTTGGCTGAAAAATATAACATATCATTATCCTAATTCAACTCTAAAATATTTTAAATTGTTTTTGGGAGAAAGTAAATTTCTGCTAAAAATACACAGCAGATACACTTTCAAGAGCCAGGAACACAATTATAGGAGTAATTTCATTGTTTGTGAAAGTCACACTGAAATAGCAGAGGCTGCTAGACATTACAATTCAATAGGCAATTTTTTCTAGATGATAGGAAGGTAAGCATCATAAGGAGAGTGTCTGGATTTGTGCAGCGCACAGCCACAAAACTCCTGCTAAAAAGCTTCTGGGAAATGAAGGAAACAATGTGTTATGAAGCATGTGCTACTACTTAACATGGTGCACGATGGGTAACAGAAAACAGAATTTAAAAAAACCCCAAAAAAACTAACTAAACCCCACAATTCCAGGTATTTCTGACTGTGTTTGAAAACAAGTCACTCAGAGCCCAAGTGAAGCTGTGTACACTTAGGAGGATGTTACTATTGCCCCTGTCCTCCTGGTGGCAAGAGCAACTGATGTACTAAAAAGGAGGGAGAAACAGGCATTTAACCAAATTCCTCATTAACAGTGCTTGAAAGCTTCATGGCCTAGTTACCCTCATGCCGCTTGCCATCACTTCTCATTAGTCATGTCAACTCAGAGGAAAATTGGCAGACCTTATGTAGCCAATACTAGGCCATACCAATATCTTACAGATGTTGTATTTACTCCTCTCTCTGCTTCATTTTATGTTTCTCCTTTTTCTACGCACAGAATCTAGGGGCAGAATCTAGGCCTACTTGAGACAAATATCTGAGAAAACCTCTTATTTTTTAGGCCCTGCTTAGCAACAACTTTCATCCGGCATACTTGTCTAGGGTAATATTACATGTAAACAAAACAGGACTGACTCCAGTAGCTTCCAGTAGTGCTGTAAAAGGCTGGGTTTTGGTAGACTGGGATGAGGCTTCAGGGGAATGTTTGTGCTTTATTATAAGAGACTAAAGACCGGGATTGTCTAGTCAAAAAAATTTGTGGGATGTCCACTGCTCAAGGTTTTCCAGATATCTGCCAAATGTATTTTAGGCATGAGGTGCCAATATAAGCCTGATGATTAAATGAGGTCCCTTCCAGCCCTGTTTTCTATTGCTGTATAATTCTGACATATATTTGAATATATTTCCCACCTCCTATGAAAGAGGAAATGCTGCTGTACATTTTTTTTAACAATATTTGCTGGTATATTTTTATTGAAAGCAAGGCCCCTGGAATGCAAGATGTCAGGTGTGGTGACTCAAATATAAATAATTAAATAGTTTTTTTCTCCTCCATTAATTCTACTCAGCCCTTTACTCTCTTCCTGAAGACAGATTCCTGATTAACATAATTGGAGCGGAGAGTTTTCCGCTTTTCAGAAGAAAGTTTTTTGTTTTTTTTCCCCCCATGGGAATTCAGTGCATGAGCTTGACAACATCAGCCTGGTTGATTGAAATGTGCTTTTTAAAATTGTCTTAAGAGAAAACCTAGAGGAAAAACATGAAAGAAAAACAACTCTAAATGGAACGTGCAAGATAACTCCTACTCCACAGATACTGCTCTGAGTGGGTCATTGATAGAATAAAGTCTCTCTGAATCAGCAAGACTTGTAATGAAAGAAATCATTGGGGCCTTCAACCAGTTGAGAATCTTGAGTGGTCAAGGCTCTTGACTCTAGTTGTTTTTATCCATTTACTGGCAGTGTGTGTTTAGATGAACCATTATTGGCAGGTGGCAGGCAAGTACATGTGCACTCTGTTGGACATTCAGGAGCCTCAGTAAATACTGAGCTTATCCATAAGAACAAATGAAGCATTGTCTAGGTAAATTCTGACCACAGCGAAATCTGATAAAACATCAGTCTCTCACAATCAAACGCTTGATAAATACTGTGTACATAGTACATACATTTATGTTCTCTGTTTTTCTGAAATCGAGCTGTTGTCTGTATTATTACAATTCCTTGGGGGCATTATGAGTTACCAGCAAATGAGAAGAAGCTTCACAAATATGTCCACATTTCCACATTTTCCTTCACATTATGAGAGTTACAGAATTAATTTTCTAGCTCATAATCAGTAGCTGCAACACTACAGTGGGAGAGACAACATTTAAATTATTTTATAAAGATAATTTCAAAAATTTCATAAATATCTCTTAGATATCAACTTACACTGTGTGCTTTAATTTCACAAAGCCAGTGCTGTGGAATAGAGGCACCTGTGAATCTTTCCTATGTGCCCAGGCTCTGCACAGAGGCTTTGTACTTCTCCTGCTCTAAGATGTGCAGCTCTTACTCTATGAATGAAAGAGGAGAACATTTATGTCACTTGATGTTTTTAGCTTCTCAAGGACTTCTTTGACTGACTTGCTGCTTTCATAGTAAGAGAAGAATTTCTTACATGATTTTCCCTCTGCTTTTGAAGCGTCCAAAACTTATGCCAGGAAAGCATTTCAGTGCACTGGAACAGGTTGCCCAGAGAAGTTGTGGATGTCCCATCCCTGGAAGTCTTTAAGGCCGGGTTGGATGGAGTTTAGAGCAACCTTGTCAGGTTTTGACAACCTTGAAAGGTGTCCCTGTCAACAGCAAGGGGATTGGAACTAGATGACCTTTAAGGTCCCTTCCAACCCACTTCATTCTATGATTTTATGATCTTTCTGTAACAGCTCATCTAAAACAGTCTCTTGAAGATTAACAGCAATCTCTTCAAGAAAAAAGAAGTTTCTGAGAAGTTACAGTAAGACTGACTCCCACAGTAGCATGGGACCATTATACTGCCATTTCTATTGAAAACATAAACAAATACCCAAAGAAAGTGGATAAAAAAGGGATTTCAAGTGGAAGTACAGCTAGCAAATTTCTAATCCATTCTACTTCTTAAAATAACAGAAGATCAGAACAGCATCACAACAAATTAAGTACATGACAAATATAACAGGAAAAATAAAAAAAAAAGTCTGTTTTGTTTCTCTTGGTAGCTTGCATTCTGTACTATTATGTTATTATTTCTTTATAATAGCCAATATGATTTTAATTTTCAGGGTCTCTGATAATGAAAAGGTACCTTTTAAAAAATAAAAAAAATAGATCTCCTTGTTCCCTTGGGACAATTTTGGGAAGGCCAACTCAATTTACTTAAATGGGTTCACTGAAAAGATAAGTTACAGCATTTACAAAAGGAGCCACTGTACACAAAGACTGGTGTTGTCCTTTACTATATTGAAGTATTTTATAAAAACATGATGAACAGTAATCACATATTATTATAAAAACTACAGAAGTTGCATGTTTGTTTATCAAAAAGAGTCTATTTCAGATTCTACCAGAATGCAGCAGAAACACAGTTAGACCCATTTAGGAGCACATAAACAAACTAGCAATTTGGAAGACAAGCTCAGATCAATAAATGTCAGATCAGTAGGGTCTCTTTAAAAAAAATTAGATGGAAGGCACAACAGAGATGTGCCTTTTAATGGATTGCAAAGGTGAAAGTGATTAGAGGTAAGATTATTCTGAACTCTGGTAAGGTGTGCTCAATTCCTTTCTGACAAGGTGATTGCTAGTATGGAATGGTACATAATTATACTTCCAGATATTTCTAGAATAGCTGCTAGTTTAAGTGTTCATGCATAGATGTGTGTGCATCTACATGTCGAGCACAACACTCTCACACACACACACACGTTAAGTAAGATAATACTGCAGAAAATGTTGGATTAGGTTGACAGATTCCTGGGTTGTATTCACTGTGGTACTGTCAGCGAGATGAGTGACTTTGAATCTCTGTTACTTCTCCAAGGCTCAATTTCCCCATTTGCAAAATTATGCCAATCATGCTGACTTTGTCACAGACTGTATTGACATCTGCCAATGAAAAATATTCCATGTAAATGCACTGAATATTGCTTACAGCTATTTCTCACTAGTATGAGTTAGTGAAAATAATAGCCATGAGCTTAATTTCAAAAGAAAAGCCTGTGTCACTGTCAATGGTTTTACCTCCTAGTCAGCACTCTGCTTTTCACTGCACTTTTCTTTCCATTGGCATTATATTACAATTTAGAACTCTTATCAGGTCACAACCCTTGCACAGAGAACACAGAAAGGTTTCATTACTCCAAAGAACTCAGATCCATAATGGGAGTTTTCAGTGCAGTCATGTCAGCTGCATTTGTACCCTTCAGCATTGCTTTCCCCACAACATTCCAATATTGCTAACTTTCATGCTGTTAATGTTTTTCCCTGTGAGTCTCAGAAATAAAAGGGGAAAGAAGAGAAAAGAGAAGAAAAAAGTTGGATTTTACAGCCTATTCACCAATTCCTTTTCATACTCCTGCTTCCTACTCTAGCAGGCCCTGAACAGCTACCTGCCTGTCTGGCCTCATGATCTTCATGTTCACAAAAAGCTTTATTGCAGAATGGTTATTTGGTACCTTTTTAAATGTTGCCAAAAAACCCCAAAAAGGATCTGAGTAACCCCTGAGAGCCAACATATGCATAGTCTGTAGACACAAAAGCATTTTCACATTCTGCTACTAATAACCTAACAACAGCCAATAACTTCTCTTTGTCACAATATATGAAATGCAAAAATAGTGAAAGGAAAACACATGGATGAAATGGATCTTCTTTCCAATACTAAAATTTTCCAAGAAATTAAGATTCTGTAGCTTTTGCACCCCCTCCATCCCATGATTTTACCAGAGAATCAAAGAAAAGGGACAGAGATTGGTTTTCTGTTCAGGGTGAGAGCAACTATATGCAACAGTGCAATAGTTTTAAATCATTGTAGTGTGACACCATCTCTCTCTTCCTGCTGCATGCTGCTTCTCCCACCTTTCTGATCCTATGACCTGGTTCAGGAAACAAAAACAATTTGTTCAGGGAATGAAACTAAATGAAAATTAGCCCTAGAAGCAAAGCCTGATTTGATTTTGCCTGATTTAATTTTTGAACCACTTCACTGCAGGACCAAGTGTATGGTGACACTGCTGCAAAGCAGAGGGTGCAAGTACAAGCCTACAACAAGGTGTAGTGCCCCTTCAGCACCCTTTCTACCTAAGATGTTCCTGACTATACAAGGAGTTGAGCATCTTTCATCACCCTGATCCATCATACTTCCACAGCATGAAAGCCCTGCTACTAAAGACAAATATTCAAACCTTGCTGTTCCATTATCTCTGTAAACTCCTAGGCTACTGGGAAGTGAACCCTGACCACAGCAAGACCTTGAGCTCATGTCTTGGACTTAAAGGTGTGCTGAAGAGCTTCACTAGACTGTTGAGCTCAGGACTGCATCAGTGTCGGTTCCTCAGAACGGGTTTTTCTGCTTCCATTTTAAGTGCAATGTTATGTGGGTTTGCTGGAAAAAAGAAATGAAGGAGCACAAAAAGAACAAGGAGCAACACAGATAACTGTCATTGCAAGTAAGCATTGCAATGGCATGTTGGCTGTTGTGTCTAGCTTACTGTTTTTCTGTGAAGAAACATTTAAATGCTAGTGAAGAATGTTCTTATTTTACCTTCTCTGTAGCCTGGGTTGTGCAGCAAAGGCTCTTCTCAGTCTTTCTGAGCTTTAGGTTTTAACCTGTGCCAAAGAGTAAAGGAGGCAGAAACATTGACATAGAAAGGTCAGGGCAAACTGGGATCTTTGGGCAGAGGGCATGAAGATAATGATGGGGTGAAAAATGTTTAATTGGTGTAAAAGTCAAAGACAATTTATGAACAGCAACAAAATAATTTCTGCAAGTAATACTTATTTGCATAATTTACTTCTTTTTCTGTGGTTTCCGTGGGCCTTTTGTTTGAGGCGGAATGGGAAAAGCTGGTCCTGAGGCATTCACATCATAAAGAACATATTGCATGCAAAATAATTATCTATTAGACACACACATAAAAAGAATTACAGAGTAGCTGGATTAAAGAGACCTTTTCAACTGTGCTTCTTCCCTTTGTGCAATTATGCTCCTACGTAGTCCTCTAAGTTTCCATTTCATGCTTACATACTGTTTTTCTCAGCAGGCACTCTTCCTTCTGTAAAGACATCTCAAGGCTCTCTGGAGACTGTGTTTAAGCATTCCTGCCTGAGGTCCAGGCCATCAACTCAATAGACCATTCAAAATGAACTTGTTTTATATATTGCTGCACATCAAGAGCCTTAACAGAGCCATGTGGTATGACACAGCTGTGCTCTTCCGAGTGTTTAAGAAACAGAAGGAAAACAAAACTTTTGAAACACCAAAGTAAGATTCTGAAAGGAAAAAAAAAAAAAAGAAACATGGTAAAATCTAAACAAGAGGACAGTGACTAGCGAAGCTTCACTGACTCCAGGGTATAGTAATACAAAGGGCTCTGATTGCTAACACAGCTCCAGCAGATGCACTTCACACAGTGCACCCTGCAACATATTGAAATGTGGTTTTCTTTTCTATAACTGATTTTTACCAAGGTTTCTTTGCTAGCACAGTTCTGTCACTCAGGAATCACACCTCCTCATGTCCCTGAGCAATGCCAGCACAAACTTTTAGTGTAGGTTTGACTTCTATGGAGCTCATCTGATGTCAGGTCTTTTAGGGGTTAATTCAAGAAGACATGAAGGGAGAGCAGTTTAAATCCCTTTCTCCTTTTATATCTTTCAGATATGACTTACAGTGTATTGTGCAAAATTCCCTGAGTACAGAAGTAGCTCCAATTGTAGCTTAGCACTTTGGTTCTTCTGTTTTTTACTTTAAGGTTTGACTTAATTCCTTTCATGCCTCAGCAGATGTAACCATAATAATTAGAGCTAGCTTCTGGAATGAGCTGCAAGGATAATTGCCTGGGCACCCTGTGTACAGGGACAGGACAGAGGGACCATTAAGTTATCTTAGGCTGTGCCTGCTAGAGAGGCTGGTGTGCCCTATCATGTTTACCACAGCTCCTGGTCTCTCGCTCTCCCAGACCTAGCCTGACCTCTGTTACCTGCACACTGTGATTTTTCTTTCCCTTGAAATCCTTGAGAATAGTAAGAGAGGAAGGGGTTGTTGCATACACTGAAAAGTGTTTCTGGTTCAAGAGTCACCATATGGAAATATCAAAAAGGAGAAGGAGATCCAGGAGTTACTTTCTCACTGTAACACTAAAACTTTTTGTCTTTGCTTTTTGTCCGTAGTTACCAGCAGTTTTCTACTCTGCTAGTGGTATATGTTGAGTGTCATACCAAAGAAAGATGCTAAAAAGTGAAAGAGGTATATATCTAGCCATCTGTCTTCTTGATGATTAAGTGGATTTTGTGTGCAAGTAGATATCTTGTGAAATGAGGGACAGAAATGGGAAAAGAATATTATCTTCTTGTTTTTGCTAATCACTTTGCTAAACAGGCATAAATAACCATAGAACAATATTTATTTACCTGTGGGTTTCCACAGAAATGCATCCTAAGGTATAAAGTGAATTTTTACAAGGCTTTTGACTTTTATGTGCCTGTTTCTTAAACAAAAAGGATAGGGGAAAGTGTCCTGTTCTTAGGTTATGTAACAGGTGAACAGGGAATTGAACCAAAAATTTGCTATAGTGTTACAGATTAGCTACTATTTCTTACAGCAATTTTATTCCAGCTCTAGGAAATGCTTCCCTTTATTATAATAGGGAAATAGCAGAACAGTTGAGGGTTAAATTTACATTTAATAATGGGTTAAATTCTCAGTGGGGAATGAATGGTTACTAAGGCAACAGAAGAATGCATCAGATACCTGTTATTCAAGTCTATATCTCGTGCTCATTAGCTATCACATTGTTTATTAATATTCACTCTAAAATGGATGTTGCCATAATCTCTTTACTTCAACCTAAGTAGCAGGACATGAACTAATGTGAAAAGAACTTACAACTACTATCAGTATATTAAGATGTTTCTTGTGAAGCACAGATCTTTGTATCTGAAGAATCACTTTTGCTTCCATGTAAAAAAACATTAAAAAAATCCCAAACATTTGTAAAAACAATTCAGAAGGAGTTCTGACTCAAAAACAGTTGGAGCTATCATGATCTCCTGAAAAAAAGCAGTGTAAAAAGACTAAAATACCCACATAGATACTTAGCACTGATGGACAAGAACTGCCGTGCAGGTGCAGATTAAAAACATCTGGCTGTATGTGTTGATGAAGACCACGACAAATATTGAGTGTTTGTGGTGAAATTGAAGCACTTGTGACTCCTTACTTTTTTCTCCTGTCATAAACAAAAATAATATGTTCATTATGAGAACATCTTATGAGAATAAGAAAATATATGCTTGTTTTGGCGAATGATAGTTTGCAGAAGTCAGGAACATTATGATAAGGACTTGCAAGAACTCGTACACATTTTATAACACAATAGCACTTCACAAAGCTCTTAAGACACCTTTGTGTAACCTCCCACAAGATCACAGAATCAAATACACATAGCAATTCATCCCTAAGCTTACTCAATCCTCTCTCATTCAAAAATTAAATATCAACAGTAACAGATAAATAAATATGAACTAAAAAAACGCCAAAGAATTAACATGCTTTCCCAAGAGCGCAAATTCTTCTCATTCAGAATCATCAGAGTATGTTATTTAATTTAATGTAGATTTTTACACCATCCTAATATAAATGCAATATAATACAAAGCATACAGGACACTTACACATAACACAGTGTTTTATTTTAGTAGTGTACAAATATGACAGTCTGATTACCAATATCTGTTCATGGAAAGCATAAAGTTGCCTTGTTTCTTGAGACACTATCAAGGAGAAGTTAGGCTCAGCTGGATTATCTCTATTACTTCAACAACCTTTCAGAAGTCAAGGCATTACATTAGTCCTTTTGTAAATTTGGCCCTAAATGCTCAATGTTCCTCATAATTTGGAGCTAGGCCTTTAAACTGGTCACATTTCATCAACCACAGAGTTTAAAACCTATGCAGCTGCAATGCTCCCAAGCACAACAGAGGCATATCTATCAGTCCATCTTAAAACAAATTATGCCATTGTAGTGAAGAATCTCATTCTTCACACCTAAATGAGTCTATGAGAGGGAGCTCTCAGTTACGGAAACAACTAAATTGCCTGTTCTAAATGACATATTGCAGACAAGTACAGGGCAGAGTTTTATCTTACATACATCAATCTAGTTAAAAAAAATATTTTTGCTTAAGCTAGTCTCATATCCTGTACTATTCTTGATTTATCTGTATGAAATCACAGTGATTTTTATATTCCATATAACAATACATTGGCCTAAAGAGAAGAATCATTCAAAGGATTAAAAAAATCATTGTAGGAAAAACTATGTATGTAGCATGAGTTCCAGACTTTTTGTTTCACTTTTATGAATTCTTGTAAATTTTCCATTCTGTAAAGAGAGCTGTCACATGAAGTCTGGTACACACTATTGAAAGGAGGTCAAGTTGTCCTTGCAATTAGGATACTTTTGAAGATCCCAAGGGATAAAAATTCTGATTATCAATCAAACATTGAAATCTATGAGGAAAAAAGCACTTCTTACAGATATTTTGATTTTCCCCTTGAAGTGGCTTTCACTTTTCTTCCTTTTGCTAGTCCCAGATGATGGCTTTCTCAGACACTATAGTGATGACTATGAGACTAGCCCCTATACTAAATACCCAAGGCTTTCTATAGGTAAGACCAGCACCCCAGAAAGACATCTGAAATCTTTTGGGTTTCACTAGCGTTTGAAACTCTAAATCCTCAGTGAGCTCCTTAGCCCAAACTCTGAAGCCCAGAAAAGGCTTGAGGTGCTCTGGGACTGTAATTCCTCAGTAGCAGTACTCTGAGGCTCCCAGGCACAACAGACAGAGGCAGGGCTCCCAAAGAGCATTCATAGAACTTGTGCTTCCCAGATTTAGTTTAAAGGGCTGTCTTGTACAGTGATGGAAACTTAAGGAGCATAAGCACAAAACTGTTTGGTTACTGGAGACATTTGAACTCTGATTGTTTGCCAGTGAGCATGGCAGTCATAAAAGGAATATAGAAAGTAAGTGAAAATCAAATAACTTTAACCAAGTAAGTGGGGTCCTCAATTCTTTGTGATGTGCACAAGTCTATCATTGGCACTGAAGACTAAAATATAAACAGGACTTAGCAGAAATCATCAGTGTGAATTTTCTCATATCAGAGATTAATTGAATATTTAGGGTCACAGTCCTGTGCAGGCATGACTTCTGTGTCTTGTGGCATGAAGTTACCAGAACTTCTCCCAGGGGAAACCTGGAAGTCTTTCCAAGAAAAGAGTTTTGGGGCACTTTAAAAAAAAAAAAAAATCTCTTCTTTTTGACATTAATACTCTAAGAAGAATATATGGTAAAATATTCTGACCCTTCAGTTGATCTCTATGTTGATTCAGATTATTTTAATTAACTGGAGAAATGATGTCTAAGAAAACAACACCAGAAAGTACACATTTTTTTTGTTTGGGGGTTGGTTTTGTTTTGTTTTCATAAAAAGCAGAACAAACAATCTCATGATAGAAAGAGGAGGGCTAATTAAAATCAGGACAGATATTATTTTTGAAGGGCTGCTTGTTAAAGTGCAACACCACAATTAGATTATTCCACCAAGTTTAATGAAGTGGGATCAGTTAAACCAGTGTCTCTCTGTCTCTTATGAAATATAGTGAAAATATGGAGTGACATTTGGAAGAAAAAAATTATTTGAAACAATTTTTAATAAATATTATCTAATTCCGGAATAAAAATATTGAAAGAGATGGATAATATTTTTGATAATTGAAAAATATTTCTTACATTCTTACTCGGGAAAAGAGCACCACCTACTGATCATCACTCTGAAATTCCAGTATGATGTTTCACTGACATATTTTACTGGTACTCAACATCATTAACTTAACTCTGGAAGCTTCGGATGATTCTCGAACACATGTGAAAGAAAGCTTACATATCTTCAGCTATCAGCTAATACCACTGGCATGCTTTATTGGTTTAGTAGCCAGCAAGACCTTAGCAGCAGAAATCATGCTCAAGAACTTCAGAACCTATGGTGATATTAAACTCACATTATCACTAAAAGGATGGTACATGCTGTCCTAGTACAGTCGCCTTTTACAGATGTCAGCTTCTTGTTAGAACTTTTCAGTCATGTGAAGAATAACCTAAGCAGGGGAAATGTTGGTTTTGGTTTTTGTTATTTTTAAGTAAGATCTGTTTTGCAGCTCCCTCAGGGGAGAGAGGACAAGGACTACCCTTTCCAATTCCAGCACAGATCTATGCCAAACTACAATATCGTTTAATATTGTCTTAAAAAAAATGCAGCTCTTCTGCACTAAAGCGAGTTTTTGAGTTCACCTCCAAAGCTTTCTTGAGCTTGCTTTTCTGCCAGAGAGCCAGCTGTGACAAGCAACATTACACCAAGGAGTATTCACTAGAGAGAGCAATACTCATCCAATGCCATAAACGGCCTCCTCACTCACACTCAGAAGATGTTGCAATACTGCAATCTCAGGTCATTGCTTGGGCGTTCTGCCAGTCACATTCTAATTACATTCTTTTAATTATATCACATAGGTCTTCTTTTTATAGCTGTTCTGAATGCACTGGCTTTTCTTCCACAAAGATTGTTCAGTCAAGTTTATTTTTGAACTCTGGAACAAATGACTGCATTCTGGCTAGTGAGAACAAAGTAGTAACTCCAGGAGCAGTGTGGAGAGCTGCCCAGCACGTGAAGGGAGGATGCTGGGCACTGAGGGTGATGGTCCAGCAGGCCATAGAGGTCAGGGATCTGGTCGACAACACAGCCAAACTATAACAGTGACCATGACAGATGCAGCCTTGCTTTGGACAAAACTGAGAATGGGAGCATCCATGCAGCTTCACACCCAGGGAACAGAGGCCCCCCAGCAAGGTCTCTCCCAGCTCTGTCTCACAGCCCAGTTGTGACAGTTGAGACTGTAGAGCCTGCTGGTGCACTCAGGGCCCTAACAGCAGCAAGAAAGCTGAGCTATAAATAGGCTTTTTCCTTTGCTCATTTCCCTGTACATTTGATAGGATTTGAATTCTTAAAAGGCTCTAGTACTGTTCTGAAAAACAATTTGAGAAAATTGGTGTGCTGGTGATTACTGTCATCCTATGAGTGATAAGACTATTTTTCCAATGTCTCACATCTGATGTGATTGTGATGATTGTCTAAACCAGAACATGAGGAGATGAACCAGGAGCTCCCCCAGCTGCATGCACAGCTACAGCTGAAACTGCCAGCTAAATCTCCATGACTGGCACTTATGCCCTCTGCAGATCTGGCACAGAGCAGAATCCATTATCTGCTCGTGCAATTATGCCTCTCCGTGAACCACAGGTGAATTAAAGACCTTCTCATATACTGCCTTTGTCAGGCCACAGCCCAGCAGCCAAAGCTGAAAGGTATCATTACTCAATAATTTGTTACTTGACTCAGCCTTCAGTTGTCTAAATCCTTGTCCCAGGGGCATATGATCATAGGAACATCTCAGTTGCCTGGGGAAGGAGTTGTTTAGAGAACATTTCTAGATCTTGTAGCTTCAAGGGTAAAAACTTAAAATCATGACTCCTTTGCATTCAAGATACTCCATTACCCTGCCTACATATAAAATTATCAGTCTTTTGGGTTTGAGGTTTTTCTTTCTTTATACACTGGAACTTTTACTGGACATGTTTCTACTTCTCTTGACAGGGTAGATGGTTATTTACTTATTTTTTTATGCAAGATTTGGTAAGACTGAAAAATATCTTTCCTCCATTAAAAGAAAAAAGAAATTAATGACTGGGTACAAACAAAAATTATAGTAAAATCATAGATAAGGATAATTCTAGTTGGACATGACCTCAGAAAGCCTCTAGTCCAACCTCCACTTCCACGAAGCAGTTCTGAGCTTAGACTGGGTTGCTCATGGCTTTATGTAGCTGAGACTTGGAAATGTGTAAGGATGAGGATGGCAAAGTCTCTATGGCCAACTTGCACCACTGCCTGACTGACTGTTATGGGTTTAAAATCTTGGAATTTTTCTTTCATCTACCAACCCTGCACCTCAAAGGAATCACCTTCTGTCT
>JAWWEU010000040.1:60877127-60938415 GCA_035583155.1 Acropternis orthonyx | reverse complement strand
GCTCGGCCGTGGCAAATGGACCTTAGGACTTAAACAGTGGGGCCAGTTCTGCGCATGCTGTGCCTCACCTAAAAAATTCACTGCGCAGGCTGGAGGGGCACACCCGTGTGGGGAGAGCAGAGCCCTTCCCCAGATCTTCGTTCGCGAAGTCTGGCCATACATACATATACATACATAAGAAAGTGTGAACATTCCTAATTGAAATTAAGATACTTGCAAGGTAGCTTTAGTTTTCCTTTTATTCTTTCCAGCAGCATTACTTTGCTGTGCTTTGAGCCACAAGTCTGCTTTTTCACTCCAGCTGTACCCTCTGTCACACAGAGGTGGGAGTGGGGAGCTAAGTCAGTCTAAAAAAGGCAACAGCAGTAGGGACTTCAGTGGCTGCAGTACCATGGGAACACAACTTCTATAGTTCTTCCAGCTGCTTAATAGCTGCTTTTACAGTTCCTGCTATTTTAATATCTTTTTTGGTACCCCACTAGAGACCCAAGCCGTAGCAGTTGTCAAACCATGAACTACAGTCTCCCTCCAGATTCTCAAAGGAATTTGCATAGCTCAAGCTCCAGACAGGCCCTGTCTGTTTAACAGAAAGACTTAACCAGGCTTTTTGTTTCACATGGGTCCTTTCTTAGCTCATTTAGCACTGCCCGGAACCTATAAGGATTTTAAAGTTCCTTGCAAACCTTGCTGTTAGACTCCCATAAAATCCACCAGCAGTAATGAAGTGGCTGCAAGAGGAGAGCTATATGGTTTATAATGTCCAGTTCTGTACTAATGAGTCTGCCCTTAGCTCTGCTTTGCTGGCAAAAATCACCTGATGGGTCCATTGTCTTTCACTTTTGACCTAGTCTAGAGCTTTAAAAGCAAGTCTGACATGTTATTCCCACTGGGCCAGCTAAGAAAAGATTGATGACACTGGGCTTCCTAGGAAAATAACATGAACATTACAGGAATTGATTAAACATTTATGCACAAACATTAGGCAGCTGTTTCACCATGTTCTGAGTGTTTCTAGGCTTAGGAGAATGTGAAGACAGAGTATTGTAGCTCAGCTCCTAACATAATATGTTCTTTAATGGACTGCAGTGAATAGCAGTCAGAGATTAAGGAGGCTGGAATCAACTAGTACTTCCAAAAAAAGTCGATAATACTTCAGTCTCTGGTATTATTTAGAACAACATTAATCAGCAGAAGATCTTGAATGCAATGTGGAATTTCAATTATACTTTTTTTTTTTTTAACTATAGTAATTGAGGGTCATGTTAGGGCCTGTTTCCTCTCAAGATTAAAAAAAATGGGGGGGAGGGTGAATTTATATTATCCTTTTAATTTGGAACTACAGGACTCAGGAGACTGACGGAAAGGCGCATGGAGCCATTCATGACTAAATTACTTCTTTAAATCTAGTCAAGGTCAGCAACAAGCAGAAGTCATTATCAATTTATTCATTGTCTTAGGTGAAATAGTGATGTCAATTCAGTTTATTTTTAAGAGTAAGCTAAATCAAATTAAGGCCACTTTAATTCTGAGTAAGTGTGTCTGCATCACAATTTAATGCAGATTAACCAATCCACTTTAAATGCACACATTTAGGCAATTTTCATTAACTTTGCTGAGTACCTCTGTAAAGATAATACGTGGTACACATGAACTAGAAGACTGAGCCTTTTTCCTGTTTTGGGGCTTAGGGACTTAGTGGTATTAAATGTATTTTTCTCTTAGGCTGCAAGTCCCTCACACTTTAAAGAAAAATTTATATGGAGTATATTTGCATTTAATTTGAACTGGTCTTACATTAATTTCATTGAGCTGAGGTCAGATCTGTAAAGTAACTTGTTCAATTGCAGTTATTTTTCTATTCATCTTTTAAGCTGTGTTTTTCCAGAAGGACATATAACAAGACTCTTGGTCCACAAGGGAATCCTCATTGTCGTAAGAGTGAAAAAACCCACTCAGCTGAATGCTTAACAAGGATTTCTGTCAGCAACACCTAAGCACTTCGCTCTCAAGCAGCAATACTGTCTACTGCTGTCTATGCAGTGCAGCTAAGGAGTAAGATTTCCTCTGGTAATAGTTCTGGCAAGAAGACGGAAATTGTGCCTTAAATTTTGTCATTTACAAGTCAAAGCAACTTTATGAGGCATGTTTTAGAGGAGCCACTGATGCCCTGCTTTCATAATCCATGCATCTTGAACAAACTCCACTCACTTGCAACCCAGAAACAGCCAATGCAGCCAGAACCAAGTCAGCACCAACATGATGAGAGAGATGGGGAAACTGAACAAAAACCAGGTTCCAAAATTCACCACATCAGCATTTGGGTACTGACTGTAGAGAAAAAGAAAGAGGATGCAAAAAGACAGGGACCTTAATATTCATAATTGCACACACATATATATATGTATGTATATGTATTTGTCATGGTATGAAATATTCCATCAATATGCATTTGCAACAACTGCATTTCTTATGTGTAGTGAAACCAATTGCCAACAAATGTCAATCATTGATCTCCCCTGACCAACAGATGAGCCATAGAGCACTTCAAACTTTTAATACCAGATGGTCTGGATTGTCTAGCACTACGATCAGTAGTGAAATTCTGTGTCTACCTATGGTTTATAAAAAGCTCATTTAGTGCTGGCAGGCTTCAGAATGGTCTCACCCAATATCTCTGTGTATGTCTTATCATGAACCACACAAATAATGACCACATTCTGCTGTTGTCTGACAAAGATGTTTAATATGTGCATTTGCTGTGACTGTCATAAAAGCAAGATCTTTGGAAATTCTGTAAAATCCATGTCCTTGCATTAAGCATGACTTCTGAATTTTGCTACCACCATTTCAGAGAGAAAAATTAAGGATATCATGGTGGTAGAGGCAGTAGTAGGATAATCAGAATTAGATCTGAGCTTGGATGCATATCTGTGTATGAGGAGAAGTACCACGAGTCTTCTGACAGGAAAACATGCATGTTTCTGTCATTGAAACGTTCACATCCTTGAGAGTCCTGGGCATATGATAAAGGAGATACTTAGATATTCAGAGAGCTGCTTCCCATTTTCTCTGAAGCAAATGTCTAAGGCCAAATTTCTAAGCTTATTTATTTTTGCACTATGTATTGAGCAGCCCGAGTGATGACCCTAGGTTCAGTGTAAGAACTCACTTTCTGAGAACCCAGAGAATAACTCAAAGCTTATTGTATGACATTTCATCTCTTGTGAGTATTTCTTTGTCTTCTTTGCTATATCCTCATGGCTTTAGTGTTTACTTTCCCAGAGTGCCTGCTGCCTTCATGATAATCAGTTTATCAAATCAAAAGAAGTTGATGGAGAAACTTAAATGATGCCACATGCTGAGGAATTTTTATTTTGCATGGGAGAAAGACATGGATATGTGTTAACTTAAGCTCCCCCTTTCAAACATTAACTGCTAGTAACAACATTAGAGTAGAGGAGGCAGCAAATTTTTCTTCAGAGAGACTGTCTTATGAGAGTTCTTTGAAGGATGGAGAAACCCATGGGGAAAATCACACATCATTCTCATGAAATCACAGTATCACTTACTTGTTGAAGTGCTCCAAGAATATGAGGCTGGTGGAGGTCCCTATGATGGTTGTCAGTCCTCCAATGGTTGCTGCGTAGGAGATGCTCAGAGAGAGGCATTTACAGACCATGTGGTCATGCCTTGTTTGATACCGGTACTTGGTACTCAGATCTGAGGGCTCAGGAGGCAGGACCAGTATCTGAGCCTGTGAGGGGATACAGTCACCAAAGACAGTAGGTGATCAGAATAGCAGCCCGACTTGCCCTAATGCCATAGCAACACAAATCCCAGAGAAACAACAGGTTTGGATAAGAGAGGGCAGTTTTTTCTTCACAAGAATTAACTGGGATCAGACATGGAAACCTCTCCAGGGGTCTGATATTGCCTGGTCTCTGGCAGAAATGTAGGATAAACAGTAATCGGACTTCTGGCTAAGGTTAGGGCCAGCTCCAGCTCTGACTGGAATATCAGTGGGATACCAAAAGCCTTTGAGGGCTGCAGGGACAGGATGCCAGCACTGCAGCAGTAGGAATCCATAATCCTCGAGGCTTATGAGCAGCCACCAGACAAAGGCTTGGTGAACTTTTCACACTTACTAGCTCAGGACTTCTAATGAGGAATGAGGTTCTAGGGGGGTCAGAACAGCATACAAAAGGATGGGCAATGAGAATGCAGAAGAAGAAGATGCCAGAAAATTTTGCTCCAAAAGAAGCTTTCTTATCAGTGACAGGAAACTCTCAGTGTTAGTAAATCAAGTTCTTGTACTGGGAAAAATGGTACAGTACTTCAGGGCACTTCACATGCAAGCCAAGGCTGTAATTTAGGGATGAGACAAAAAGCAGTAAGTGGTTCAGATAGATTTGTTACATTTACTAATTTTTATTTTGCTTCATCTAGTAAAATCAGTCATGCTATAGGTTCATCATCGTCATGAGGATAAAAATGACAAAAATCCTGTAGGTTAAAAGTGAAGTAAGTATATTTGTTAAAAATAACCATTGAATGTTTATTAATGTGGGTATAAGACAAAGATATGTATCAGGACCAATGCATCTTTTGAAAACATACACTTAGATTCTTTTGAACTGTGAGGGCAAATTCGTGTGTTGATTTTAGCCTATTCTTTCATGGACATCAACTTATGCCAAGCAGCAGTCTCTTCTTGGATCCACTCAAGAGAAGTAGAAATGCTGGAGTGGACTGATCTAATGGAGGATTTTGAAGGTGAATATTTGGAAGACAAAAAGGAGGTGGATACTTAGACTACCTAATAAACTGGCTGAACAGATTAATGATCCATGCCTGCTTGAATTTTTGTTCTGAGTAGAGTTTTTTATGTGTCAGGGATTGTTATTTTTGAGCTGGGCTATTTTCCAAGAATGGTTTGCAGAAACAAAGTGGCTAGTACAATCAAATAATAAGGGAAACTCATGATCAAATTACTGAATATAAAGCTAAATTAATTGTCCCAGCCATTCAGGGAGGGTTTTCTGAACATGTGCTGGGCACATCTAAATGGGAACAAGAACTAGCAAAGGGCAAGTCATGGCTGTGGAAAGATGGTGGAGAATGATTCCATGTAACACAACTTACAAGGAATAAATATGAAACAGTAGGGAGTAGGTGATATTAATGTTTGTCTTTTCCCTCACCCCCTGAGTCTAACACTTCCTTACCTGGGGTAGGTGCTGCCCATTGCTCTGAGAATTCATTGTTCCAGTAGGATTGGCTATCATGTGCACACCATTCATACTCTGTAAGGAGGGAAATACCTTTGGATTAGCCTTTCTTATGTTCCTAGGGGCACTTAGAACAGAATTTTTGATGCTTTCTAAAGGTCATGGGTAGTAGGCTTTGGGGAAATAAAAAGGAAAATTAAAAAAAAAATTCTAAAACTACAGTAAAATCCAACCCACTAAAATTTCACCTGTAAATTTTACACTAGAAAAGGAAAGATTTAAAAAAAAACCCTCTTTTTTATTTTAAAGTGATCCTAAAGTCAGATTATAATGAGAGTGGGTCTTCTTCCTCTGTCATGTAAGAGAACCTTACAGGTCCCATGCTAGAGTTTGTGACTTTGTGGTATGTGTAGGCTGTTCTATTAATTGAGATGTCTCAACTGACAAAACTGACAATACCTGGACAATAAAAGATCATATTTGAATTTGCTAGGAAACATATGGAATTTTTAGTTTACTGACTGGATCTCAGGATCTCCATCAATAAGTACTTACAAACATATGTTGTTATGTACTTATTTTGTAATTATTCTGAAGCTAATGTTCTCCAACTTGATTAGTGCAAGCAGGCTGATAGGTTAAATACAAAGCAGGACATTCTGCAATATGTACTCTCTGCAAACAACCACCACTTGTTTGAAATAAAGGAAACAGCAGGTTTTTTCAGAGCTGTGTGGATTCTGCTCTTATGGTTCCTGCATTAGAAGACAGTGTAGCTCTGAAGGTACTACCTCTCACAATACCTTTGAGTGCATCAAGGAGCTGAAGTCGGTAGTAGTAGCACTAAAAACAAAGAAAGGAAATAGGCTTTATAAATGACTGTTCACCCTGCTCCTTCAAAAGGCACACATCATGGGTAAGAGGGGCGACCTCTGGGCCTACTGAAATTGGGAATACCATTTACTAGAGCCTCTTATTGTGGTCTCTTGGCCAGACAGGTCAGAGTCATCATTATGTTTCACAGCTCTGTCTCTAGCTGCACAGCAATGGGGTTCCACCTCCACGCAAGAAAAAAATTGTGTTCTTTTTGGTATGTACCCCATTCTAGGAGAGGATTCCATTCACAGTGGAGTTAATCACCAGGCAATCCAGCACTACTGCTGTCTGTTCTAGTCACGTTCTTCCTCTGCCAACTTTTCCAATGCTCTTTCTGAGTACCCACCTGTGCCCCATTAAAACCTTCACTAAAATCTGTCCTGCGTGGCATGTGGACCATGCAAATAATCCACTGAATTTATTTCCAGAAAATGTGCTACTTTTCCTGCCAAATTTCCGGCTTTTTCAAGTAATCTTACTTTAAGAATAGCTCTGTATAAAATATCCCACACATACTCTTCAATAAGGTGTAGAGATAAATGGCACAATGCTTAACTGAAAATATGATTCTGTATTGTACAGAAAATATGGCTGGAATAGAAAGAGATTACAGATGGAATATTGGACAACCCATCAGTCTTTAGACCAATGAGATAACTATTTGGATCTTGCAAGTTAACTTAAAGTCATTAACCTATGCTGTTTGAATGATAATATTTGTTTTAAAATAAATTAAAATTTAAAGTAAAAGAAACACGAACTTGCTTCACTTTTATTATGAACAGTTGTAAACAATATAGAAGGAGCTCAAGAAGGGACTGTGCAATTTATTCTCACAGTTCTTAAGAAGATGCTCCTCAGGATTTAGCCTGTGATACAGTTTTAGGCCCTTAGCATCGTATATTCTCTTGCGTATCTTGAACTGATGGTTAATTTAATAATTTAACAAAGTAGTCCTTTACTTGATTTACCCTTTTCATCCTATTAAATTCTAGCCCAATGAGAGACCTGGTTGAAACTGGTGAGGTTTCAAAACTCTGAAGACATTTGTCTGTATTAAAAGAAATATTTTACAAATTTTTGGGGGCAGGAGAGGTGTTTTTCTCTTGGTTCTGGCCCCCACCCACCATCCCTCCACCTCCATCCCCTCCTGCTCTCATCTCTCTCTTAAATGCAGACTATTCAGACTTTCTTCAGGAATGCTCTGTAAGTGATTTCCCTCTGGATATGTCCATACTCTGCTTGGATCCTCTCCATCACTGTTCCTTCAGGGGAACAGAAATAAAAGTTTGTGGACAGCACTCTCTTACACAGCACAGACACAGACTTCAAAAGAGTTTTCAAATCCCATGAAACATTTTCCTTCCCCCTCAAACGTCCATAGTGTTAAAAAATAAGTGAATACTGCAAAGCTTTAGTGAGATCCAGACCATTACATTAATGCTATTTATCATGTAAGCCTTCCTTGTCAGTCACAAATGAAACATTCACTTGTAAGCTTTTGCTTGCCCTTCCTGGCTCTACTCCTGAGTTCATTTCATTGCAACCTGTGTAGGGCTCAAATCTCCAGTCCTGATGTACAGGGTTCATTCTTACTCCTCATTGATGAAGATAAGCTCCAGTGAAGGCTGGCCATGGTTTTCGCTGAGACCTGTAACAAAGGAAAAGAAAGCAGCCCTTGGGGTAAGAACTGAGCTGAGACCCTGGGTCACACCACTGGACCTGGAGAAACTTCTGCAAACAAAGCTTGTCCGAACCATCTCAAGTGTTCTCTTTATGCAGCATTTTGTTATTTTGTATTGTACTGCTCGTGTGCCTCTGGCAATTAAAAGAATATCATATCTACATATAATAGACAAGGTTGGATGAAATAATTTTCAGCCTGGAAACTGTAAACTGAAAGAGATATTTTTTCCTTCCTAAATCCTTTCTTTCTGGGAAGGAATAAACAAAATTAATCTTAGAGCCCTTATCAGTTTTTTATTTGGGGGTTGTCAAAGAGCACACTTTTGGGCCCTATCTATATTTCCTGGACTTTATTCTCAGAGGTTTCCTTCAAACTCTGTAAAATCTTATGCCCTAAGAGTTTATGATAGACAAACTCCAGTAGATGCCCTATTCAGTATAAATAGTTTCTCGACTCAAATACTTCCATCACTTCTTGAAACTTACTTTCATTTTTTGAAAGGAATATCACAGTATAAAAAGAAAGAGTATAGATCAGTGTCTTTGGCAGTATAAGGCTGACAGATCTGACCTCAATAGGCTTCGAATAATATGTACCAGTGAGCGTGGTCACTGCTAAACAAATGAGAAAAGAATGGCCAGTATTGACAAATACCTATTGGCTTGTTTTCTTCAGTAATGGTGCTGCCTGCAGTACTGATGATCTCACACTCCTCCTCAGCATTCACTAGCTCCTGGAGCACTGCCTCCACAATTGGCATCACCATGGCTGTGGTGGATGTGTTGGAAAGCCACATGGAGAGCACCGTGGTGCAACACATAAAGCAAAGAAGTAACCTGGAGTGCAACACAGCAAAATCCAAGAAGTTGGAGGTGACAGAAAGAGGATGAAAAAACCTGTAAGCTTTCAAAGTCTGAAAGGAAAGATCAAAAAGAGCCCCAAACCAAGGTAGCTTTTGCCCATGGATGGGAAAATCCATTGTTTCAAGCTGCTGCTGTCAGGCTCAGACTACCCCAAAGTCAAAGGTTCACTCACA
Source organism: Acropternis orthonyx (assembly GCA_035583155.1). NCBI lineage: Eukaryota > Metazoa > Chordata > Aves > Passeriformes > Rhinocryptidae > Acropternis > Acropternis orthonyx. Next base: position 60,929,588 of record JAWWEU010000040.1, on the reverse strand, counting down.
TGCCTGGCTTGGCTCCAGCCATCATGACCATGCGCAGGGCAATTCGCTTGTGGAGATTCCACTTTTCTACAGAAGCTGCCACACAAATCACACCCATGAGGAGCAAAGTTGTGTTCTTGAAATATTCAGCAGCCACCTGTATTAAGGGCCAGGGGAAAGCAGTTAGTTAAAAATGCAGGAACTACTTTACACAGAAAGCATGCTGAATGAGAAATGTGGTATTGAGCATTTTTACTCCCCAGAGAGTAAGAATGACAGGGAGCTGGAGAACATGAAGAATTCATAAGTCAAAACATTCTCTTCAATCTGTTTCATGTTGTGTTTGCAAATAACAAGACTCTATACCCTATTGTCTGTAGGCTTCTCAGTTTTGAAGAGATCATAAGAAATGTTACTTTTTTGAGCAGGATTTTCACTGCCTGTGGTTAATCTGTCATACCCAGCTAGGCTCAGATGGAAAGAACCACAGACAAAACTCTGCACTGAAGGCAGCTTATTCATGTGCTTTTTCATTCTGGAGATATCGTTGTCTATCTTGTTTATATTTATTCTGTCTTGTTCAAGTTTTGGGCAAAATGTGGCAGCCCCAGAAGCTTCATAAAAAGAGTCCTTTGGGACATGCTCTTTGAATTCAATAAAGAAAGATTTTTTGTATTGCTGCAGTGAGCCACAAATCCTGTGCCAAAACTTTTCAGACTTTCTCAATTTTATCAGGAAAGTAGGAGAAAGTTTCAAGAAACAGAACTTTAAATTAAAGAGGTTGAGCAAAACCCATCAAAATGGGAGAAAATAGAAGTTACAAGCAGATGCTTGGAGTCTAGCTAAATTTTTCATTTTATTCTGATGCAATCCTTCTTAAGCTGTTGATGGAATATTTTCCCAAAAACATAGTTTCTTCAGTTTAAAACTATTCCTCTAACAAAATGGAGGTGCCAGCCTTTTAAAACAAGATCAGAGGAAGCAGTCGTTTTTCCATTGTCCTCAGCTGTACTGACACTCCTCCATCAAGTGCAAGAATCACGCTAATGTTATTTTGTGAAATCTGCAAGAAGTTTTGTATTTAATTATATTTATTTAATAAACCCCTATGGTGACCTAAATAGACTTGGCTATTATTGTTTTGTCCCAGAATTTCTAAATATCACTTTTTTGTCTTCCACTGTATTTTTTCTCATGAAGTTTCTTTATTTTCCTGCTACCTTTTTAAAATATATCTTGAGGTGAATGAAAGAAATCCATCAAGGCAGCAGCACAATCTCTTATTCTCCTTTATTCCTTTCACAGCTGTTTTGGAGAAACCAGTGAATGTTAATAACCTTATTAATACCCATGTACATATGTATAACACTCATGTCCTTAAGCCCCTGTGAGTTATTTGTAGCTTAAAGTGCTAAGCAAGAGCAGCAGATTGGAAATACTATGAAATCATCAGAGTTTTAATTTTAAAATACAGGGACGTATTTCTGTTCCTAAAGAAAATAATGCATTCTCTGCAGTAGTCTCACTGTCATTTTGTTTGATATTACATTGAATTTATGTCAGGCTGCCATTAAATTTTCCTTCTTCAATATGCTTCCAAGTTTTTAATGAAAATGCCTACTTACTTTACCTTTATAATAGGAAAAAAACCCTTGTGAAAATACTGAATTGTGTTGGTATGGAAATGTATCTGATTATATTACATCACTAGAAGAAATAAGACAGGTCATAAAACTTCGGGTTCACTCTTATCTCTATCCCTTTATTGATATTCCCAGTGTAATATTATGATATTTATGGTTACTATATATCCTTCTGTGTTCTTATCTGTATTTCTAGTCCTCTAATTAAGTTCAAAGTTCCCTTACCCTCCCAAAAGAAAGAGAGATAAAAAAGTTTTAGGTGAAATAAAATAAGTTCTTGGCATATCATGAAAGAAAGTAACATTCAACAAAATCCCTCAAGTAAGCACATTCAGAACTGACGATACAGATTTTTTGTACAGTTATTTTTTTGCCTGAGAACTCATAGCTACAATGCAGCACTAGGTCACAGCTTTGAAAAAGAACTAAACATTCACCTGAATAACAAAATTATCTAGTCTTTTACAGTAAATGGTAACTATTTTTAGCATCTGCAGCCTCTTGCCTTATATATCCTCTATAATAGATGCATAGGAAGGAAACTTCATGGTGTATCCCATAGCTGCTCTTTACATGGTTTTGAAGGAGGGGAAAAGTGGGATCCTTTGATGCAATGTGTTTTGGGAACTGTTGGTGATGCAGTAGATGAAAGGGTTGACATTCCTCCTGCCTAATATAGACTATATTATATTCTATATCTGTCTTCAGTAGAAGAAATATCTGGTCAGACCAAGTTACACATTGCAAGACATATACTTCTTCCTCCCATACCTCTGTGTCTTGTTACTGCACTAAGATTAATCTTATTCAAATAATTAACTGAGAGTAAAAACATTAAATGATAAAAAGTGCTCATTGGTCTGACCTCACTGGACTTCATGACTCCGAAGAGTGGGTAGAGGAAAGCAGGAACTAAAGCTGCTGCACCAAGAGGTACTGCTTCAGAGACCCAGTACACGGCCGTCACGATCAGCACGTAGGCACATGAGGCTTCCTGAAGGGACAAAGCACAGAGGTTACGGGTTACTGCCCCACCAGCAGCTGTGGAGGTTTTGTAAATTTTTCATGGCATTCATCAGGCTGTAGGTGCCTGGATTCAAAAATGTCAAAAAGGACTGTATTAGGACCTCCTAAGTCGCAGCTGTTTGGGTGTGAAATCTAAGCTATTACTTGAAAAGTCCATTTCAGAAGATGTTACTAATGAAAGTTTTCACACATAAGCCAGGGAAAAACATTGGAATAAGCCTATTTATCAGCAAAATAATGGTTTCAACTGCATTCAAAAATTTGTAATTTCCCTAATGATTCCATATGATTCCATATGATTTCCATAATCCAGTATTTACCAAGCATTCAGCCATGACTCCTCAGATTGGACCTGTGGACCTGTTATTTCTGCATTTTTTTCTCTACAGTACTGGACAAGGACAGGAACTTGTAGTTTTCAGGACCAGATGACAGCACTCACATTTGCCATAGCATGGATAAAACTGCCTTGTAGTTATTTTGGGAAATGCTCTGTAAGACTGTTTGTTTGATTGATAGATTGTTTGTTTATTTTAACATTTTTTTAGCTGATTTTATTTGCTCAGGTACTTTCCACCGCCCCTTGGAAGAAGACCCCAGACCTGCAGGCTTAGAGGCAATGAGTTAATGGAGTTATTCAAACAAACCTGCTGCTGTCCAATGTTCTGGTAGAAAAAGTCATGACAACATCATGCTGAGCACTCATGAAGAGCTGGGATATGATTGAAAAAGGGGCTTTCTGCTGAATAATGTTACAGAAAAACAAGCTAGTCCATGAAATTCTTCCGGTCCATTTCTTAGACAGATATGTGTTTATGGCAGTCATTGCAGTTCCCCTTAGGCTCAGTTTGCTAGATTTAGAAACCTGAGGATATCTTCTGGTAATAATTACAGAAATTACCTTCAGGAAAAAGTTTTTCTTTTCATTTTCCTAGATTTGAAGCCAGGTCCTGTACTGGGGCCAACCTGGTGTTCTATAGAAGCTGGTAGGTCTGCAGTGATTTACAGCAGCTATAAATGTTTCCGTTCTTCATTATGCACTGAATGTTCCAAATGAGCTTGTTGAGTCATATGGATTCACAGCTCACAAATGGCTGTTGTTTAGAAAATTCACTGTTCACAAATGCTGTTTCACTGTGTTAAAATACAATTTCATTACTTTTGTTTCCTGACTGGATGACTTCTAAATAAAGCAATTTTGAGAAATCATACAAGCAAACCTTACAGATCCTTGTGCAAATCAGTGAGCATTCATTTTTTTCAATCAGTTCACATATACTTCATCTTTTTTCCAATCACTTGTGAACAACATGAGAAAGTCTAGTGATACAGATACGTGTGTTCAGTGGAAAGCTTGTATTTAAATTCATGTTTATACATGTCATTTTTACATTACCTCTAACAAAGAGGCAAAATTAGCTGTTTTTCTCTTTTTTTCTTCTAGTACAGCTCATAGTAATAACAGGCAGAATGCAGCCCAGAGAAAAAGTTAAGATAAATTCATATGTACTATTTCTTTAACTTGCATAAGAATTTCAGCTGAGGTTACTCAGAAGCTTGGGTTTAAATTAGCTGCCAGATCTTGCTCTGATTTCTATTTCAGAAAAGTGTAACATTAAACAGTTGTAATTCATCTAAGCCAGGCTAGGTTTATATTGGATATTAGGGAAAATTTCTTCACTGGTATTGTAGTCAAGTGTTGGAATAGGCTACCTAGAGAGGTGATGGATCCACCATCCCTGGAATCTTTCAAAGGACATGTGGATGTAGTGCTTGGGAATATGGTTTAGTGGTGAACATGCCAGTGTTGACTTAATGGCTTGACTCAATTTCCAACCTTAATGATTTTTGATTCCATCAAAGAGGGCCACCAAAATAACTGAAATAATTTTATAAGAAAACTTAACTTCCTTGAAGCAGATAAACTCCAATTACTGTAGAGATTATAAAGAGTATCTGAAAGGCTATTGGAGAAATTTAGCTCTGGATTTTTCCTTTATGGGTGAATAAATACTCTGAACTACATAGAAATGTTTGCATTTTTTTCTCCTCCTTAGCTGTCATAGAAGACTGGTTTAGGCTATAAGCTCTCCAGTACAGGTTTCACTAGTCCTCTATGAAGCAGTCCTGCAGCAATATATTACAATAAAAGATTCTCTTGCAGTTGTATCTTCATTGCTACCAAGAAAAAAATTCTAAGAGAGGCTAGAGAAGGTTGGATTTGAATGGATGAGGTCAGAGGACTTTTTAATAGTCATGGATTATCATTGCTTTTTAAAATGTAATTGCTATGGTGTTTGAAACTCCAAAGTCTGGTGAAGAAATAGTTTGTAACTATTTCAAGTGGCCACTTAGTAAAAAAACACCCCAAACAAATAAACAAAAAAACCCAAATAATTTTGTCTTAAAAACAGAACTTTAACAAATGAAATGATAGGCATTAGAGATTTTAGTACAAAGACAAAACTGGTTTAGATGAGTCATGGAGCTGATGGCTTGGCTCAAAAACAGCCAACTTGCTGCTTAGTCACCTTTAACTCTGTTATACTTCATGGCTAGTGTTCCACGGGGTCATTTGTATGACCTAGTGACTATTTGATACATTTTTAATTTTTAACTCATTAGTTTCTGCTAACAAACTACTATGCTTGCATGGGCATATGACATCCAGTGGTTGTCTAAGGAGAAAAATATCTTCTAATGAAAAAGCATTGACTTTTGTTTTAAAGCAGTGCCAAAATAGGATACAAGGCATATGTTTTGGCAAAATTGATAACATTAATTTCATCCTAACCTGAAGCCAAACCATTTTCTCACTCCAAAACCAAACTTCTCTTTAATTTCTTTGAGCACTGACTGTTGTTATTTTCTATTACTCCTCTGTAGGAGGTTGATAGTGAAGATAGAATAAGACAAAGGGAAACAGCATCTCTACCAAAACTTAACTTGAACAGGCTCTGCATTCTTGTGTTTCTTATATACTAGGCTGTAATCATTTTATAAAAATAAAAAAAAAAACTAAAATAAAGCTCATTTTAAATGGTATAGAACTGTGAAGCAAGTACTAGGAAAGCCAAGCTTGATAATCTCTACTGAAAACGTAATCAGCTTGTCTAGCAACCTTCTGTATTTATTTTCTCAGTGCTTTAAACCAGCTCGTTTCCCAGAGAAACCATATTAATCTCTTATATTTATTGAACTGAATTTATATATTTAACTAATGGTTACCAGAGCTACTAAGTACTAGACTGAGGTAGCGGCAGCATAATTTTAACTGTTTCACCCTTCTCACTTGTTGCTTTACAGGTGAAAATTACTGTTAAGCCCACCTCAGGGCTTGAAACAGGGAATAGGAGAACAGGTGATGGTTGGAGGGACTATCATCTATCTATTTATCTTCAATCAGTCTCCTAGCTGAAAAGAAAGAGGAGCTGTAAGAAAGCCATGGTTAAAACTTCTATATTAAGGGTCATTCATAAAACTTTTGTAACTAAAATAAATAAGGATCTCAAAGTGACTAAAAGGAAGAATAAACACTGTGTTGGAAATTTGTCCACTTGAGGCGTGCATTGCATAGCTTGCATGCAGGCATGTGGATAAGCTCTGCAAAGAGGTAGTCCAGCCTCTGGACTAACATAGTTGATTTTATGGGATCATGCTATAGTTCCCTCCATTCACCTTGTGTAAATAAAACCAAGAGTGAGTGAAAGTATGTTATTTGTTCTGTGCATTTTCACAGCATGTTCTGTCCTTTAGGGTCCATTATGCTGATTTGGCATATCAGGGTGTCAACATCACCTGATACTGAGGGTCTCACAGCTCTGTCAATAGATGACTTTTGGGGAGTCAACCAAATGGCCTTGATTTGGTACAGTGCGGCCACAGGGCCAGTGGTCATAGAAAACCTGCCCTCAACTGACTGAATTCCTGTGGTGTGCTTTATGGTTTCTCTGGTGGATTTATGATCCAGGAAAAAAAAAAAAAAGAAAGTGGGTAAAGATTAAAAAAGAGGCAAAAATGCTCACATGTCACTGTGAACAATGAGGGAAATAAAGAAAAAATGAAAAAGACACACAGTTTGCAAAGCACAAAGTGTTATTTTCTAAATGTGTAAGAACTGAAAGGTCCTTATATGTGTCCCAACCTGTGGTACAAGTTCAGTTATAATTCTGGAAAGGGAAAAAGAATTCAAGCAAATTTTCTGAAGTTTATTTTTTACCCAACCATTTATTGTCACAAAATAATAGAAAATAAGCTGTGGGATTTATGCCCATTAGCCATATCTACAAACAGTTCTGAATCCTTTGCTCCCTTTGATCACTCTTGCCACTAAACATGTAATGCTCCTTTGGCTTTTCCAGAGATGTGTAGATAACATCAGAGAAACTGCAAGCTAATTCCTTGCAAATATAAATGACATGGTAATTCTGATCTCTATAAGAAAGACTGAAAACTAATATAATTGTCTGATAAATTAAAATATAAATATGTGAACAGGCATCAAATTTAATCTTCATGTTTAAGAAGTAATCCTAAACAGTGGGTTGTAGCAAAGTAAATTCTACTCGAAAGCACTTGAATAGTGTACTGTCAGCGGAGTTTATTTGGTGAAGATGTTTTCTTAATAACACTATAAACATCTATCCCACTCGCAATCAGATTCTCAGCTGTACTTTACCATCTGTGGTCAATTCACATGTATACAAAGTGCATATAAAACATCACCTGATGTATTTTCATATCGCTTTGCAGTAAAGCAACACCACGAGGTGCAGAGCACTAGTGCAGAGGAACTTGCACTGTACAGTAGCAATTTTCACAGCAGTACTGCCTATGAACTTTTCTTCAGCACCCGTACGGTGCTATTACAATTCCCTTGGCTATTAAAGTTTCCTTATTGCATCCTATGCCTCTGAATCCAGTAGGGAGCAAACAAGAGTGACAAATCTGAATGCAGTACATCTCATGTTTCCTAGGGTAGGGTCTCAAGGGACACAGAGTGTGCTGCAGTTACCATGCCGTATGGGCTTGTCAGGGAGGATGTCTTTTTATGCCACCCTTCCAGTGACATGGGGACAGATTAGATCCTTTTGTAAAGTAAGCCTCTGTGAAAGGGTGAGCCCTTCTGTTCTCTGAAGAAGAGCACAATTGTCTGTCATTCATTGCCTCTTCAAGATAGAAGAGATGAAAAACGACTATAAGAGAACAGCTGAGATAATACACTGAAGTTCAGAACAGTAAAACTCAAAGTGCAATATGAGTTTAGTGGTGTGGAAACATTTTCTTTCTATGAATCCTGGCTTTCTTTCAAAAAAAGAATTACTGTTTTGTTTTTGAAAACAGCTATACAATTTCAAATCCTTTGCATTTTGATTTGATAAAGTAGTAACATTCATAAATCTTCTGATAATATAAGGAATAATTAATCTTTAGCAAGGTAGAAGACAGAATGGAAATTGTGGTACTATTTGTCCAGATTTATGTCTAGGACTACATAGAAGGACAGGCTGCAGAATTTTTAACATATTGCAAATTTTGATAAGTTAAATAACACCATCTCCGTAAGATAGGAAAACACTGCTATTTTAGAGTTTACAATGGCAGAGATGTGTATAGAGAGGAGTTTCCCATGTGGCCAAGTGTATTCTGTAGGTCCAAAACAGTGTCAGGAACACAGCTGCATTCATTCCCAGTCCCTGGTCTGTGCGTTAAGCAATGCGTCCTTTACATTGCTGTGCGTGTCTCTGAGCCAGCATTTATTAACCGCTGTCAGAGTTGCAGAGGTACCTACACCTGCTCTGGAGTAGTCAATGCCATGTGTGGTCCTACATGTCTGTCACTGAGTCCTACCTCCTGCCTCTCCTGAATTGCTATCTTATAAACAGACATTAAATTGAAAGTCCCTCCATGCATACTTATTACTAAAAAACTAAAGACACTATAACTACTCCTTTTAAATACATCTCCTTAAAGAAAAAATAATGGATATGTTTGTTCTGTTCCTCCTTCCACACAGACTTTACTTTAGAAAATGAAGATATAGAACATTTCTGCTTTAAAGTGGTGCTTTACTAGCTTCACCTCTCTTCAGCTCTGCTTATGACAAGGTAGCTTTGGTTCTTACTGTGATGAATTCTCAGTGACCCTCACAGTCCTATGCTTCTTTAGGTCTCTGACTTTCTTTTTGCGCACTGCAAACTTATCCAGCAGGGCTGCCTACTGCACTCAGAGGCTTTGTTAAAAAGAAAATTAGAATGTACTTACGCTGCTGGGGAATATGAGTGGCAGAGGAAGCAGCAGAAGTGGAATGAGAACAACGAGCAAGAGATTTCTGGATCGGAGAATCTCCTTCATCACTGCCATACTCTTTTACTTTCTGGTGGCTTTCTTCTCCTTCGGATTCTTTTTCAGTTCCTCAGATACTCCAACTTCCACACAAGGTTTTCCTTCACCTGTGCCTGGATTTCCCCAAAAGCTCTCTCACCACCTCATTTCCTATCCCCACACAATCATCTGAAATACCTTTCTTAATTTATGTATTCTTCACTCTGTTGTTTTGGAAAGCTTTTTCAATTAAAAAGACATTCAGTTTATGTAGGGCTTACCAGCACATCCAAATTATTATCACACCAAAACATGCAGAGTTTCGCAAGTTGGAGCATAGTGATCTTTTGATAATTTTTGTTTTTAATTCAGACTCACAGTTGTAGCTGTGTTGTGTCCTGATTCCCATGTTTTATAAATTTTTTTTCTTCCATCATTTAGTGCTTTGGCTCCTGTTTTCATAAACCAGGCAAGATATGTTTTGAGCTGCTGCTTTTCCTTCTGTTTGATAGTCTGAATGCCTGAAATACAGTTTCTTTTTCTGCTGAAAAATTATTATAAAAGTTTATTGTTCAGCGCATAGAAGTAAATTTTCAGGTACTCCTTCTTTAAAAAAAAAAACCCAAACCCACCATCTGCAGCTCCTTCAGACTTTATTTCTTTGTTTCTACTTTGTATCTACCTTTACCCTACTTTTACCCTGAGCTTGGAATTCAAAGGGCAGCAATTCCAACACAGATTATACTTGATCTCAGGACGAAAATATCTTAAAAAGCTACATGCAGCTCTAATTCACCAATGAGGACTGCAGAAGGTAGAAGTTGCTCCACCCATAGTTCAAAACCCAGTCAGATTATCTGAAAAAATCAACAGCCTCCTCTTTCTGACAATTCACACAAATATACAAAAAGACCTTTTTTAAGTTGCTGAACAGTTTGTTATTGTTTCAAAGTCCCAGTACTGATGATAAATAATCATTGTTTTCTAAACAGTATCTTTTGTCTTCATGTTTCTTCCATCACAATCCTTGAATGTCACTAATTCATAAGGCATGGGCTGATCTCTGTACTGATTCACGTGCCCTAGGTATCCATAGGATTCAAAATCAAATTGGACATTTTCAGACTTTCTACTCTAGTCTTCTAGTGAAAAAAACATTTCTCCAGCTCTTCTGTTATCAATGCTTTTTGTGGGGCCAAAAGTGACATAGATTTAGGACAAACCATTAATTAACTGGTTACATGTGCAACCCGTAGACAGACATCCATTTGATGTGTATCTCATAGGAAGCCACACATCTAGGAATTTCCATGCCCCCCCAAAGGTGCTTGTCTATCCTCTCCCCTCCCTCTGTTAGTCAGCAACAAACTGAGCTCCCCAGATTGGATTGTCATGCCTCTGTGACCCTGAGTCACGCAGAACTGGCAAACACAGACCTGCTGAGGAGTTTGATGTGCAGGGTAGATTCTTCCTGAAGTTAGTAATTGTATCTCAGACTGTGGAATGCTTTAATATGCCTTGAGGCTTTCATCAAGCAGCAGAACCTTGAGACCATTCATGCAAATTTAGCAACTAGTTCTAGAAGTAAAAGTATAGTTAATGTGAAGATTTTGGGTTAGCTTATACAGCCAGGGAATTAATATCTGTTCTGCCTGTTGTTTAAGAGAAACTCAAAAAAGAAAAAAATAAAATCTAAAATACTTTTAAAACAAATTAAAAATTGTTTTATTTTAAATGAAAAAATCTAACCTTTATTTCATATTTTTATGATTTATAAGGTCAAAAGGTGGATAAACGGTGCCATTTAGGGACAATGGTTTTCCAGCCTGTGAGAGAAGTACAGCCTATAAAGAAGACTTGGTCCAAAGCAACAAGATGTAAACTGAGATCTGGAGGAGGGAACATACACCTGCACCTTGAGCAGTACTGAGGGAAGGAACTGCCCTTAAGAGCTGCCCTGAACTCCAGAACTCTGGAAAAGGAGACACTCTTGTTCCTATTTATTACCCACTCCTGCTCCACAGAGGGAAGGGCTGTTCCCTCTTCTCTCCAGTACCATTGCTCCCAGGAAGCGTTTCACATCCCGAGATGAGCAATTACTCAAGCTGAAGTTGCTTAATAGTAAATCTGCAGCTGAAATCAATACAATACAAAGGCAAGTATTTTACATAGAATGTTTTTATAATTATATTGAGAGTCTCTGTTAAATTAAACTGGGCAGTCCAAGCACATTCCCAAGGAATAAAACCTTTTCTTACATTACACACAGTAAAGGGAGAGTGAAATAAACTCATAAAACTTTTATTTTCTATTGAGGAGATAAAGGTTTCTGTTACCAATTTGTAAGGTACAGTAAGGTATGTATCTCATAGGCAAATATAAGATATTAAAAAATACCTGTAATTTTTTTTCTATTAGATATTTTATGATGCATAAACTCTGACTGCTGGACTGTCCTGTTGTGGGCTGAGGAGCATGGCTGGGAATGGCCACCGTTCATTTCTCTGAATGGTGACTGTTAGCAATTAAAAGTGCTTTAGTTCTCCTTCTTGTTATTTTGGCAGACTTGGAGTAACTGGCTGTAAGGGATTTATGAATTGCCCTAGTTCCAGGCTCTTCTGGCAAGTGGTGCTTCAGGGAGCCAAGAAGCAGAGTTGGAAAGGCAGTAGCACACTCTGTTGCGTTTCTCCCTCATGTATTTATTAAGTATGGTGGGGAAGGAAAACACAAACAGATCATTGCTGTTAAAGCTGAGGGCTCAAAGGGCATGAGGACTGCAGCGCAAGGCTGCTTTGTGGGAGCTGAGCTCTCTGTGCAAGTAGAGGAGACGGAGATATTTGTGACCCACAGCTTTGTGGTTGAGGATTTAGGTTTCTTTTGCCACATGCCAGACAGGCTTTGAAGATGACCAAGAAAATGCTTCAGATATAGAAGTGCACCTACACATATGTGTGTCTAAATGCAGACATGCACACTCATACACACAAATACAGAAACTCCTGGGAGAAACAAGACTGACTCTGTCTTTTATAAGCCCTTTGTTAGGCTGCTAATGCCATGGCCAGACTGCCCCTAAGGCTGCTGTGGTTCCACTTTCCCACAGGCGATTGCCAAACCCAGTGTGCTCTGACTGCTTGCACTATTTGGTCTTTGCTGCAACAAGGTGGTGCTGAATGGCTTTTTTCAGCTCCACTCCTTGGAGTAACCTTGTTAAGGGATACAGAAGATTTAATTCCTTTTGCTCAACTGATGCAAAAGCAGTTAAATGATTCAGAACTTGGGCTGGGATCCTCAGGTCTCTTCTACAGTGTCAGGGATCTGTGTTTTGAATCTGTATTCTTAAGATATTATGACAATAGAGAGATAAAGACGTATGGTGTGAATAGATGAAATAAATATTCAGCTGTTTTCCTATGGTCTGGAAGTATTAACACCACTAGTATAAATAGAAAAACAGTTTTTATGTCAGTTGTGTACAAAAATTAGGGGATTTGACTGAGAAGAATTTGTATTTTTGATAGCTAGCCATCTGTCTGACAACACCTATCTCCTTTTTCTGTCTCTTTTCTCTTCATGATCTGTTTTGAAGTTCACTATAATCAGTTACACTATCTCTACAATTTTTGCTCTTGCTGCTCCCAAATTTGTAATTCGCACCACTGAATTGGTAAATAGACTTTTCTGCTAAGTGGTGAGATGCAATTTTTCCCTGACTGGACAATTTAGGATTTTTCTATGTACTCAGCACTTATGTGCACACACATGCATGAACATACACAGACATACACACACACGTATACACAAATTAATACAAAATTTACTATTTAAAAAAAAAAAAAGAGTCACAGTGCTAAATTCAGCACCAGGTATGTTTTAATGCACCTTCCTCCCTTGCCTCAGGGGGATTCAGAAGCATGGGTTCAGATGACCTATGTTCAAATGACAGAACATGGAAAAATGTGCCATTATTAAATAAAATAGGGCCTTTATCTTGCCTTTTATTCCACTATGGACAAATCCTTGTTCCTTTCAAAAAAACAAGCAGCAGAAGCAAAGTCTTGTGCAAATAATGAAAGAATCATTGCAGACTGTTTGGGAGGGCAGCTCTAGGAAGCAGGGAATATGTTCACAGGCATTGTTTGCTTCTGGAGTTCACAATGCCCTTTGTCTTCTGCAAACGTTATTGCAATTAAAAACTGTCTCAGCCAAATGACGTGAATCAGAGAGTGCTTATTTACAAGAACATTTGGAATTAATATTATATGGCATAATTTCTGAATGCCGACAGTTAGGAAACATCTTTCTTTTACAGAGAACCTTTGCATCTCTTTATAATATTCTTTTGCTGGCCAGTCAGAACATGAACTTGTTTTCCTAGTTAGGAAAGCAACACTCTCCAGCACTTACACATAGGCATGTGAGCATAAGCATACTATATTAATGTATTATTTATAGGAAACCCAAAGGATGAAACAAGGGTTTGCCTAGCTGTAAACCAGACTCTCTTCTTTGCTTGTCCCAGAATATGCCTCCAAGCCAATACAAAAATTGAATTCTCAGGACTGGACATTTTTCACTTTTAAAATGGAACTATAAAGTGGATTCCACAAGAGGGAGCTAGAAAACAAATAATCTTTCACAAAGGACTGTTAAACCCTTTATAGAATAAAGTGGTGGACGTGCTACATGTGTCTATTATCGACCAAAAGAGGTGCCTGAGTTGCTGTTGCCTCTGGTCTCCCACTATGATGGCTGTTTGTTGTATGGGAACAACAAGTCGTGCTTCAGGGCTTTGTAAAGACTGACAAAGGATTCAGCCCAAGTGTCTTTCTGGTGCCCCTGTGACTGAGCAGCTCTGTAGGCCGTGTAGACCATGGTCAGCACTGTCCTTTCAAAGTCTTCTTTCTTGAGTACCCTCGGGTAGGAGGACAGCCTGCTACTCAACCTGCGGATCTCTGTGATGCTCTTGGGGATAATCTCATTGCAGATGGTGTCAAACTCAGCAGCCTTCCTCAGTGAAGCGAGCTCCTCATCTCTGATGGAGATCCTCTGACCTTTGTCAATGTCAAGCTCAGCTAAAAGAAACTGGTACAAAATCAGAACACAGAAAGCTTTTATTTTCTCCAAGAGACTCTGGGCAGAGTAAATGTGCATTAACAACATGACCTTAGGTCTTTATGTCAAATGGAGGCCCTTGCACTGGCTGGAGGTGGGGCAGACAAGAAAGTTTCTCTGTGAGCACTGGACTCCTGTATTACCTACCTAGGGAAATTAGAGATAGGCTATGGGGAAAAGGAAAGTGGAACAAATAAAAACAGGTACTCTTCTGTTGTCCAAAACCAGCATGGGTTGCTGCTGGCACCCTTCCAGGGATAGCCTAGTTCTGTGTGAGAAAGCACTTCAGTAGTGTCCCAGCCCACCTCTCCTGTTTGGACATCCAAGCCCAATTTCTCAGTGTGTGGGATAGATACATTTGACCCATGCACCTTCTTCAGGTGAGCCACTTTCCCTTAGCTAATAATAGTACCAGATTGTGATGTACAGATTGCAATCTCCACTCCTGTGAAAAGGGGAACATGAAGTGTTTTGAAGTGAAACAACCATGCCCTTGGGATTACTTTGCAATGACTGATACTTGCAGCCTTAATAATTTGGGACTGAGACTCAGTCCGAAATATTTAAATGAGTTCTGTTGTCAATATGCACCTGTTCAGGAAGAAAGTGCATTTCAGAAGAAGGCCTTTTGCTCTGGTTTTCACTTTGCCTGTTGCAGAGAAAGAACCGACATTTGAGGTAGAGCAGGCAACTTCTGCCTGCTTAAGTGCTCATGCTCAAAGAACTGAATTTGTCATATATATACATCTGTTCTCACCCTTCTGGAGATCTATCACATGGTCAAAAATGGGTTTACTTCTGGGATGGGTAAAAGTGACATGAAGACAAGATAATGGATAACCCCATTACGGACAGTAACCCCAGTGTTGGTTAAGGCTTAAGATACCATCTGCTCCCATATACCAAACCTCATAAAGCAGCACCACATCTTCCAGTGAGTTTTGTAGCACTGGGTTAAGGAAGGCAGCTGAGGACCTCTTGACTCTCTGAGCAGCTGGGAAAAGCATAGCTGGAAAATAATAATAGAAAAGATATGTTCCATAAGGTGCCAAAACCCAGAAAGAGACACTTTTCAACAAAAGAGTCAAACAAAGAACTGCCTGTTGCAAAGACTTACTCGTATGGTATGACTTCTCACTGTAAATAAAATGTATGACAATGTATGACATGGACTTTTTTTTTACTCTAATCTACTGGGAATGAAGGGGAAATCAGCACTGACAAAAACTGTTTTCTTTAGTCCATTCTCCTACTGTCTCCTTCCAAGACTCTACGTTTCTCTGGGTTTCAATTGTCTGAAAGTCAGTGTCTTCTTATTTAATAGAGAAATCTCCACTGGAGAATAATCACCTCATCTGTCCTGGGCATTTACATTTGGAAGGAGTGATTCACCCAGATAGCTGTGTGTATTCACCGAACCTGTTACTGACTTAGACAAGACAGCTCCATTCAATAAGGTGAATCCCAGCTCATTATGACTTTAACACTTTACAGTATCCTGTTGCTAGAAACGACAGAGTCTGCTATGATCAGTATTGTGAAGTGTACTACAGATATTGTCTCAGAGAAATGAGACAGAAAACATATGTATAATACCTGAACTCAGCACCCCAGTGAACTACAACTTCTTAACGTTAGTTCTTGTTTACCCATAGATAAATTTGGAAGCCAGTCTAAGAGAAAAAAGGAAACAAAACCCCCACTTTTTGAAAGGCATCATGATTCCCTCCTCAAAAATTAGATTTCTACAATTATTAGTAACATCTCACAGAACATGCATCTTACTTTGAATTTCTGAAAAGTTTCAACCCACCCTTCCTCTACCAGATTTCCCTCCCCTCGCCCCTGAAATATTTTTACTACATCAGTTTTGTCTTGCTTTGCCAAAGTTCTTGTGATGGATTTTGCATGCTGCCTGTAGAAAACCTGAACATCATTTAAAACTCTCTCTGCTGGGCATGAAAAAGAAAGCTGGAGCAACTGTAACCTTTTTATGGAAAAGTTGTCCCTGTTCCCTGACTACATGGTTTGTCAGACAATTTGCCTCTTTAGTTACCCAAGCAGATCACAAATATGCAGTTCCTTCTAGACTCTGTAGCCTAAATGCAGTCCTGTTTCCTGTGCCATTGTCAACTGTTGGCTTTGAAAAAGTTTGACTGGTTAATGATATTTAAATTCTAGTAACACAAGAAGAAAGAAACCAGACCCTCAGGACCTTTACTATCTAGCATAAGGAAAACTAATTGTGATAGTGTTAGGTATGAAGCAATCCATACTTGAAACAGAAAAGGGTATTTTTTGCCTTGAATTAGCTAGGGTTATGGTGTAGTTAAATATTTTGTTGAATTGCAATAAACATGCTGTAGCTAGATACTACTAACAATAAATGCATCCTGCAGGGATGGGTTTCAGGCATTTTGATAGGACACCTAGAGAGCTAGCTGCTTCCTATTCCATCCATGTGAGTTTAGAATAAAACTTATTTGCAATAACTGAACAGTACTTGCAGGGTATGTGACTAAAAGCCTGAGGCAATGAATGCACCAATAAAAAGAAGAGAGATGCTGTAAAGAACTTGGTCTCTGCAGTAGCCTTTCCCTACCCAGCATGATGCCTTTACCACTCAAGCATCTGGTCTGGCCCAGCTGGGGAGGTCATGAGCTTGGGAAAGCTCACAAACTGCCTGCAGGTTCTGCTCTGTGAGAGTGTTTGCCTGACTGACCAGTGGCAATTGGGGCTATGCCCATTTGCTGCTGCTGCTCCATCTCTGATGTTTACTCCTCTTGCTCTGAGCTTTGCTGAGGCACACTGGAGCTGCTCCATCTTTTGCTCTTGACAATTCATGTATGCAATTGAGTGCATGTGAAGCACTTGAAACTTCAAGCACTAATTGCTGAGTAATTAAAACTTTTACTACCGGGCAATTAAAACTCTAATTACTAAGCAGCTGGCAGAAATCCAGTCCATAATGATGACTATTCATTTTTATCTCTTTCAGATGCCCTTTCAGTGAAAACAGACTCAGTGTACAGAGTACCTCTACATATGCAGATGGTTTACATCTCAAATATCCCCTGAGCCATGGTAAAAGTGTCTGTGAAATCTTCCTCCAGTGTTATTGTGCTTATTGTTATTGCACTGATTGCTTTTAAATTTCAATCCAAGCACATGGAGCTGAGGTGGGAGTCACCAGATTCCGTCCATCACTGTTCACCCAGAAAAGCCTCCATGAAGGACTCCCACAGAAATGAATGCCATATTATTGATTTAATACTGACCCAAACGGTGAATTACAGGTAATGCCTTAGAAAGCAACAGGGTTTTCTCACCCTGCTGTTCCCAGGATAAAATGGGTTAGGTTAAGAGATTCAAATGGACAAGAGCTTGAGCTGCTCTGTTGTGAGAAAGGACTTTGTATGCATATCAGAAACACAGTGTCCTCTGTAGGGACCAGGTTAGCATTTACTCCCTCATCTCATTATCTTGTTCTCAAAACATATTAAACTTTGTTACAGTTCTTAGGCACTCTACTCAGAAAGTCTTTCAGAGCTCGTTTGTATTTGTCGTGGTAATCTGATTTTCCAGATCTGCATTTTATTTCAGTCCTTCCCTTTCTTTCTCTTCCTGCACAGTAGTCAAGTCCTTCCACCATCACCCCCTCCATAGTTCTCTTCATGAATTTATGAGGCCCTTCAAGACTGTATGAGCATTTAGAGCAAGCAGTCTCTGATTTTCGTGATACTGACTTAATACACATGTAAGTTAAGTACAAAAGCTGAGACATTTGCAGCCAGTCTCTCTATTTAGTGATTCCAAATTCCACTTGAAACATTTCTGCTGACTTTTTCTTTCATTTATTTCCATCTCTGACATGAGTTGTCTGGGCAGCATCAAAGAACAGCAGAGGAGTATTGCTGTATTTACCAAAGCTTTACTATTTTCTTCCCCAAGGGAGTTCCCTGTAAAGCTATCAAACAATTATTTCATAGGAAGATGCAGAGCGATGTGCATCATTTTATATTGATGTTGCAGCCAATTTGTTTCAATGACAGTAGCCATGAATGTCTAAGCAGCAGAGATCCCTAATTAGCATTGATAGAGAAAGCCCAACCCAGTGATCCCTGAAGTCAGTGGAGAGTCTCCTATTGATTTATTGTTTTTACTTATCTTACAAATGTGTCAAGACATCTCCAATGGAGATGTGGGTGCTTCTGTCCTAAGGGCTGATCAGTCACGTAACAAAAAGCTTATGATTCTCAGAGAAGATGCAGGAAAATATGGTTTTGATCATCCTTACTGAAAACATTTTCCATTATACATCTGTGTACTGTCAGGTTCATCTTCCAAATCCCTTCTTCAAAGGGGCTTGGGGAGTTCTCCCTGATCTGACCTCCCTTGCTGCCCACTGAGGTGTCAGGGATGGAGGCGAATGAGAGAAAGCAGTGTGCCTGAGGGCAACCACCCACAACAAGCCTACCTGCCTGACCCTGAGTGGCTTCATCTTGTGCCCTGAAGTGCATCACTGCCTCTGCCTGAGGATGGTGGGCTGCCCACAAGTCTAGTCCTAAGGGTGGTTAAAAGTGCCCATCAAAATGTGGCTCAGAAGTTCCTATTTTCTGCACTGCTTACTGCCGGAGCCCATCCAGTCTCCTATGGCTCTGTTGACTCAATTCCAATCTCCTTCAAGACTACCCATGTTTTTGAACAAAAGCTCCAGCCATGTTTCCCAACTCGTTGACTTGCTCCTAACTATTTAACTAATGCATCTGTATGGTTTAAATATAATATCACCTTTGAGGCCAAAATAGCTTTATTTTTAGGGATGCTTTCATCTTTCTTAAGAACTCAGCCAGAATTTTCTGGACATCATTAGCCATGTGGTAAATACTTGTGATCCTCTCCCAGGTTTTCAGTGCAGTTTCATTGATGAGGGCACAGATGTTTAGTTTTGCTTTCCAATTCATGCATCTGTTCATGATTTCCCAGTTGCTGCCTGTGATGTGTTTGCTCAATAAGTACAGAGCATAGCTGCAGGAGTGCTCAGTTATTTGTGAATCATCAATGTCCTTTTCTTCCCCTATGAAAATGTAGGAAGCCTTTGGAAAGGTATGAAGCATGAATCAGGCCCTGTGCAGACCATTGCTACAAAGCACATACAGCTCCCTGGGGCTTTGGGACATGAACACAGTTTAATGGGGGATATGACTCAGTAGAACTTACTGATTATCATCAGGAGCATGGAAAAGGGCTATCTCACTGCTTCAGAGGGACCCCTTTCAGGAAGGACAGAAGGAACAGAGGAACAAGAAGGAATTGTGGACGAAAACTGATTCCCTGCAAGCAAAGCAAAGAAGTCATTTGTTGGCATAGGGAAGGGCAATGGTCCAGCTGGTATTGTCCTATAAGCCAAATTCAGTCAGCAGTCTAAAGTTGCAGCTCATGTCTTAGATTACTAAGGCTTGACTCTAAAGAAACTCATGAAAATAATTTCTTTGGGCATCACCGGCTTTCTGGGACCAGCCCACTCTTTCTGGGAATGCAAGGAGGGAGCGGCCACACAAGCAGCAGAAGTTCCTGTTTGGTGATGGAGCTAAAAAGGGTAAGTGACCTCTGAAACTCCTTTATATGTTCTCCAGTGGTTGTTACAGGAATTAAGAGGGGTCTGCAAAACCATATCCTCGTAGGCCACCACAACTGACTTAGAACTGAGAAGCTGCTACAAGCTCAGCAGTACATCCAGCTTGGTCCATCACAGCAAAAGTTTCCCTTTCCTGATCAAGCCTTTTGAAGACAGGATTCCTCGACCTCACTAGAAAGAATTTAGTGCATCTCAAATTATAATAACAGTAATTTCTCCTTCTTTGGCTTTATCTTATTGGTAAAGCAGGGAATAAAAGTGTTTATTTTCAGTGCTGAGTGCATTTATGCATGGAAACAAACATACATACTCTCCTTAAATAAAAGAAAACCATAAACTATATAGGCTGTTTTTAATGAAGGCATGGTAAGATATGTAAAATATTTTTATATAAATTCGTTGTCTATTGTTGTTTTGTTCTGTCCTATAACAAGCCAAGAAAAACAGAGCATTTGAATTATACTGCAGTAGTGTGATTTTTTTCCCCTATCCTAAACATCACATGTTTAAAATTAAATATAAAAAATCTGTGGCCATTCTCAGATTTTTTTTTTTTTTTTTTTTTTCTTTCTTTCTTTCTTAGTGCCAGCTTCTGCAAGAGTCAAAAAAGCCATCTCCTGGGCCAGATGCACAACCCTTTTATAACTGATGCTATTCAGCCTGGAGCATATCTTGGTTCTACTAATGAGTGGAAAACTTTCCTTGTGTCATGACATTTTTCTCTAATCTGTCTGGAATTTGCACTAAACTGATCTCAGCACACACTGAGCTTCCTGTCAAGAGAATTGTTGATAACCTGGAAACAGATTTTCTCATTAGCACTGACTTTTTTTGAAAGATGAACATAATTCTTCAAGGTGAATTCAAGTTTTTGCCAAAGAAAACAAACTCAGCACTGTCCTCAAAGTGATGGCATAGGGAGACACAGTAGCCATTATAATTAATGCCATGCAAAAATTAGGAGTGATCTAGGCTGGCTGAAGCCATTTTGCTGAGGAGACTGCCAGGCAGTTCCTAGAAGTCATTGTTCATTTGGATCTTAGGGCAAATGTCTGAAATGCTCACAAGAGGATTCTTTACCACACTGAACAGATTGCTCAGAGAGGTTGTGGAATCTCCCTCACTGGAGATATTTAAGAAGCATCTGGATGCAATTCTGTTCAATGTGTTCTCAGGTGACCCTGCTTGAGCAGGGAGGTTGGACCAGGTGACCCACTGTGGTCCCTTCCAACCTGACCCATCCTGCGTTTCTGTGTGACTCTGTAACAGTGTAAGGAAATCACTGTTTTGAACTCTACTTGACTGTGCACCACAGAAGAGAAGATGACATGACTGTCAAAGTTTGCAAACACTTGAAAAAAATCTCTTGTTCCGTGTTCCTCTTTGATAACCTTGCTTCTGAGGGCTTACAGATCAGAAGTATATTTTATACATAAAGACTTTTATTTCTGTCAGATGGCACTTTGCAGGGTCCATGCTGAGTTGCTTCACTGCTAAAGTAACAACTCACTCTCCCCTATTTACTGCCTCAGGCTAACTGTGAAATACCTGGCCTTAGCATTCTGCAGTGGTCACAGAAGCATCACTTTCTCCAGAGTGGAGGAACATTGACCTGTAAGAGGTGTGTAGTGGGCAGTGAAAGTAGTAATGTAAATCACAGGAAAGGCAGTATTATTAAATGATTAATGTGTTTTATGCATTTTACTTGTCCTGCACTTGCCTCATTCCCAGAACGATGCATCTTTGCCATCTGCAATGTGTTTATACTGTTCTGCCATGCAGCTGTTGTAGGCCAGAACAAGTTTTTGCTTTTCTGTATCAAAAACACTACATTATAAATGATGGAACACTGCCCCAGCACTGGAAAAATTGAAAGATTGGGAATCTATAGGAAGAATAAAAGGAATAAATATGAGAAACACACACAAAAACCTAGAAAGACAAGGAAAAATACTGCAATGCGGGAGCCCAGCATCTGAAACTTGTATCTGGAATTGCAGTTACTCACGTAAGTCACTCTCATGACAACAAGTGCAATGCAAAGACTTGTACATTCCAACTTTAACACATTTAAATCTCCATTATTGGGAGATTAAATCCCAATGGCCCTTAGAGAACACTGTGGAGAGATGATGAAAATGTTTTAATTTACAAACCAACATGAACTAACATGTTTAAGAGAGAATTTGCCTCATTTTACTTTCAGCTTCATATCCGTGCTATCTTAGCTCCTAAGACTAAACTTCATAGTGAAAACAGCCTCTCTTTATTCTTGACTGTTGACTAAAAATGAGAATATACATTAGCATCTTCTTTAGTTATTAAAAAATTGTTAAAAGAAAAGTAAAACTCTGTCTTGAAAATCTAAATTTTGTCAATAAGGATGTAGGAAGATCTCCTTACAAAAATTGGCAACAGGCATTATTGCTCTTAGAAAAAAATAATTTTAAACACTCAGAATTAATAGTAGCTTGCATTAAATTCCATAGTGCAATACATGTTCAGTTTTTTTCAAGGTAAGTTAGTTTTTATTGATTTATATCCTTTTTAAGAAACACATATATTCTGAAATGGTGTCTCAGTTGCATAAAACAGAGCCCTCTCCAACATACACTTCTGACTTCATAAAAGGCCTGAGATCTTTGAGATTAGATTAATGGGTAACAGAGTTTCCATATTAAAAAAAAACTAGATTGATAATAACTTTTCTAGCTACTTGGCACACATAAGAAATGTAAAGGTGTATTAGAAAGACCAAAAACCCCTTGCGTTTACAGAAATGGATATTGCTAGAGTAGAAAATGTTGTATCTGAGCCTGTGTTTATGAGAGGCAGAGGATATTTTCATTTATGATTTAAGTAAAACTGTTTCAAAGATATCACTAGGATCAACCAACTAAAATGGTTTAAGAATTTATTCCCTCATAAGGAATTTCCATTATGCAGCATTTTCACCTGTTCCCAGCCTGGAGCAGTGTATTCTGTGTTATATATTCATTCTTCCCTTTTTCATAAGGAGGGCTCCCCATCTGAAATTATTTATGCTTATAAAAAAAGTTCCAGTCAGCCAGGAGAGGCCCTTAACATGCTGGAGGAAAGTTACTGCAGAAGGTACGGAAAGAAAAAAGGCACACAGAGAAACTGAAGGAACAAGAAGTAAGGGAAATATATTGTTATCCTTCAGTTTGCTGTCATATTACCACAAACTGGAGATAGACTATGACAGAAACTGTATGAGTGAAAGGCAGCAATAAAGAATGGAAATATCAACACTGTTCCACAGATTTAACACATAGTTTTTGGTAATAATTTTTAAATTTTTTTTTAAATTTGGTAATAATAATTTTGGTAACACAGAAAATTTCAGGCAGAGTTGGGAAATGGACCAGGGCTTTATATCCCTGCCTTCATTGCAGAGCCACAGCTCCTTCCCTATCTGTGTTGCTCACAACAGCCCTTATACAAAGGGAAGACATAAAGTAGTCTTATTTAGACACATTTGAAAAATTTTTGTACAAACAAACAAGTGAAGAGGTATAACCATGACCAAATCTACTTCCGTTTCTCCCAGGAAGCAGCAGAGAAGGGAGTGAGTGAGGGAAGGAAGAAATACAGTAGTGTGCTTGTGTGTTGGTGCTGTGCTGTTGGAAAGGACCTTAGGAGCAGAATGAAGCAGATGACTCTACTGTTGAACAGTGGAGAAAGAGCAATCAGAATCAGAACTCTGGTTCAGGGGAAAAGACAGATCTACAGCAGCTCCAAGAGGTTTCTCCATCATGCTATTGCTGCTCTGAAAGCAAAGCCCTTCAAATCACTCTCTCCAGTACTCTGTTCTTTTTCTATCAGCATCACAGATCCCAAAGGAGCAGGCTTGAGCCTTGCACCACCTCCAAGGTACATATTTTTTCAGAGCTGAGTCACTGAGCACAGAGGTGTCCAGTAGTTAAGAATGGCTGGGTTTCCTGGCAGGCAAAGCTGGGTGTGTAGCTGGGGTTTTGCTGAGTCTGACCTCATCACAGCTGGAGCTGTAAGGGGCAGTCCAGCACGCCTGCCTGCAGTGAGGCTTTCCCTCCTTTCCTTTGTGATGACACTTCTTTGTGTGGCCACACAGGGAGCTAAGCCAGGAATCTGTCTAGTCATTAATGCAGGGAAAAAGCAAACCAAAAAAAGAGTGGTAGATTTTAGCAGCCACACTTCACATCACATCTGCTATGCCAGCAGCACTTCTACATGTGAGAAACTCACAGTGCAAGTGTGGTCTAACTGTTCTTAGCATATTTGGTGGTGATTCCAGCTCTCAGCTGATATAAGAATGAACATCAGCACTGGTTAGGAAAAGCAGAAAACCTTCATCATGCCTACACACAAGGTTCAAAAGCTTTTTTCGGAGGATGACCACCTCAACTAGGATAGTCCTAGCTCCTGCTAGAGGTGAGGGTCAGCTGCAGGACCACTAGCTGCCCAGCACTTCCTTCCCTTCTGTGCTTTACACTCTGAAGAACTTTGAACAGAGTAAATTCAACAGGCACAAAGAATATATAAAATTTATTCCCAAACTGGATGGTGAGAAAGGAATCAAAGGCCCACTTTGAAGAGACCTATCAGGGAGCAATAGGAAATTAATTTAATTGTCACATAACAGCCCAGAAATGATGGGGACCCATTCTCTTAAGCCATATGTGAATGGTTTCAATTAGCAAGAAAATTCAAGTGTATGGCAGTGGATCTAGGAGCAGCCATTGAACTGATAGCTGACTATTACTATTTTATTCATGTATTAACTGCTCACCCACATAGAGTAGCACAAACATGGAACAACAAGCTATTCCTCATACTCACTAAGTATGAATATGACAGCTCAAAACTGAGGAGAAATAAACATTATATTGACCATTCTTCTCCTTTCAATTTAAAAAAAAAAAAAAACCAACACAAAACAAACAGAAATGTCTTCTCTTTTTCTTCAAATCCCCATGCAAATTGAAATAAATTGTTAGGAAGTTAATACATAAATCCAAGTTTTCTTCTTCCTTTGCCCTGGGATTTCACTTGTTCTTCAAAAGCAGTGAAACCACAGCTGCCTTTCCAGCTGTTCATTGAGCTCCAAATGTCAGTGCACCTGCTGCTGGTTTTCTTAATAACATGAATATGTGCTAGATGAGAAGCAGCATAAATCAGCCTGACCCAGTAAACAAAAAATGTGTGGATAGTCCTTTTTGTGAGGAAATGTTTTACTTTTGGAGGCAATGCCTTTTCAAAACATTGTCTGATTTCTAGTAGTCATGATAAAGACAAGGAGTCTGAGAAAGTGACTCAGAACTGAAGATGGATTCAGGTTTGTCTCTGAAGTGGACTGGTACAGCTGCTTTGCCACCTGAGCAGAATATGAAGGGTGGAAAGCTGGGCTGTACCCTGGGTGAGAGTCAGGGGAACCACATGTTTCCCCTGGAGAGATGAGTGGAGATCAGCATGAGAAGGCATATATTCTGTCAAGTACATACTTGCATGAATGTCTGGGCCCCATTATGGTAATTTTTGTATCTGTGTGAAAATAAAATTAAAATATTAATGGAACTCAAATATAATCATCCACCAAATCTAATCAGTGGATTTCAATGTGTGCAGATGCAATGGTGGGCCAAGACAGTCTTTGTGATATTGCCATAAACATAGCAAAGAAATATGAAATATGAATGTAAAATGGATTAAATTTATAGCTACCTTCCCCACTCCACAAACACACATATGGTATTTTCATTTTACAAAGCTTAGTGGCATTTTCCCACTGTTTATTGTTATTTCATACCCTCCTAAAATCTGACTGTTCCTAGATATTTCAGGTTTCACAGTCTGCTGAAATAAAGCTGAGATTGACATACAACTGGATTCACCATTAAATACAGAAAGTCTTGCCAAAACTTTGAATATTACAAATTGCTGAAGGTTGCTGGACGCTGTGGATGAGGTCCTCAGATGACCTGAACTGGCACCACCAGCCTTGTGATGCTGCTCTGCAGGCAGCCAGGTCACAGACAGCCCTGTGTTGTGAAAGGCACACTGGGGATCTCAGGGAAGAGAATAAAGTTAAATTCAAGATTACAGAAAACTTGTAACCAACAAAATGACCCACACATCCTGTTTTCCAAGGAGTGGGACCAGAAGGGCACAAGATGCTGACAGCTGCTCCTGGAATTGATGGAAATTCAACCTCTTTCACTCCTGCAGTTCCTGCCCCTACAGGTGCCATCTTTCAGTGGCTCCCTGCCCAAGAGGACACTGCCAACTTGTCCCATGTATTTAATTCAGTATTCTTCTTCCTTAACATACATTCTCTTCTTCTGGAGCCTCATGAGTTCAACTTGTGAAACAGAATTTGGCGTAAGGGGAAAATAGTCTAAGTGAATGTTTAAGGAAAAAATGTTAACGACCTCATGCTCTGAATTTAGGAAGAATAAATTTGGAGAAAGGGAGGAAGGCTTGATTTCCAGTGAAATCCTCTAGCATGCTGTTGACTGAAACCAGCTGGGAGGTCGTTCTTTGATTTAACTCCTCTTTGTGTGAGGTAAAGAAGACTTTATTTCTGTGGAAAAGCACTTTAGATAAGATGCTGTGATACTCCTTGTAAATTTTATCCTGTTTTGGTTTTGTTGCTTATTTTTTATTTTTGTTTGTTTGTTTGTTTGTTTTCGAGATTTGGGCTTTCTTCTAGCTAATTCAAGCACTCTGAAGCTTACATATTGAAATGAGTTTATTTAGAAAAGTATTTGCCATCATGTGTACATTCCGTGGGTTGTCATTATAGGTTGGTAGATAAAACTCTTTTGGTCAGTCTGATGTTTGCTGTCTTGTGCCTACAGAAACACTCCTTGCAAAAACTGGACTTCCACATGTGATAATTCTGCATGACAGATCTTTCTGAGTTTGTTAGTGATGATGAGCTACCAGGTTAAGATTATAGAAATCATCTGGTTATGAATGTGATTGATATTCATCTTATATTCTCTTCATATGTCTTCCTTTTGTCATATTAAAGTGATCATTGTCTGAGATACTGGAACAAACTAACACAACAAGCTTATCACTTGTAGGGGTAGATTGACATTTAGCATGGCCACAAAAAAAGGCAGGGGCTGCTTGTTTCCCAATTTATACTTCTAAATGCTAGCTCCAGTAATCCCTAAATTCTGTTTCGACCTCTGAGTGCTGAGGATTAAGGATGAATCAGAATGTGAACTAGCTTGTGATGGCTGAGGTCTTTCGATTAGTAGCCGTTAACCATTGCATTGGGCTACAGAGACAGGCTGGCCTGAGTGCTCCAATTTGCTGCAAAATGGACACTCTGAAGATTTATAACTTTGTCTAAATAATGCATGCACTACTTTGTCAGCAAAAGCACCCATGGGGAAATGCACTGGGCTTTGAAAACAGATAAGTAAACCACAGTATGTTCAGGTAGTTGCTCCCAGCTGAATTGCAATGAGAAGGGGGTGCTGTGGTCCAGCCATGAGTTCAGCAGCATTCATACAGAGAGGCATCAAGGGTGATACCTTTGCTGCTCTGACAGTTTACGTCTTTTTTGGCAGCATGAATCCAACTAGGAGGGAAAAGATCCTGGAGGCCATCATAGATGGGTGTGAAAAGCCAGCTGGACATGGTACACGTTTCTGTCTTTGAACATGTAAATAGAAAGGGAGTGGTATAAAATATGTAAGACATGTGACAAGTTAGTTACATTTACCTCACTGCCAAACTTATGCAAGTAGAAACTGAGCACTTTGCCTCTATGATGATATTTTACTTAAGAGTCCCCATATGTTCCTTTGGAGGATATAAGAGCACGTTTTTCAGCTTTGGTGTTCCCTTTGGCTGGACCATGCTGGCTGTGAGCAGCATGCACAGAGATTAGGGCTGACATAACCGGGTGTGTGCTGGATTGATGGTCTATGGCACATGCAGTTAGTCATTCAGGGTTTGAAGGACATCCAGAAATTCCCAGCAAATGTCCAGCAGCCTGCTACCTAAATACAATTTATGGCTAATAAAGGAGTGCTTTTCTAGGGAAATATAATTTTTTACAGTATCCCTTACACTTAACTATGTACCAGACAGGCTCTTTAAAGACAGACTTCATCAGCATTTCCCTGCTGTGAACATGGAAACTGGAGCACCATGGCAAGACCAGTCCCCAGTCTGTATGACTGCCAGCTTGTGACTGCCCCATCTTTCTCAGTCCCATTGCTAAACATGTCAGTTCCTCTCTCTGCATTCCTGGTGAATTTCCTCCATCCTCAGCATGCAGCATTGCCCAGGCCTCAACCGAGAGGCTGCTGTCTTCCCTCTGTGCTGCAGGACTGGTTTTAAGGAGAGAAGGGGCACAATGAGGGACAGTGAACTGGTACAGGAGAGCAGGAAGGTTAGATAACATAGTGAACATCCCCAACACTGAGTCTGAAAGCAAGTTTTGACTGGTTTTGATGGCTGACAGAGGACACCTGATATCTGTAGTCCATTCATCAACACTGGGGTCCTCCAAGCTGAGCTCGGACACCTCACTGCCCATTCATTTCACCCTGGCTTCTCCCAGATATCCCTTGTGTAAACAGGGCCACATCATCATCTTCTTTCTGCTGGAGCAACCAACGTAGCAGTCACACAGTGCTCTCTGTCACTTGGGCCCAACTGGGTCTAATTGTATCTGATTTTTGTTCATCATATCTGATTCCTGTTATGGGATACCTGAGTGTGGAAAAATCTGTGGATACTTTTTATCCTCGTATCTTGGTTAGGACACAATTGAGTTTTACGTTTTCTAAGTACATATCAAGGCAGGTCAGCCCCTTTGTGCTCTGTTTACTGAAAACCCTGGTGGTAGAAAGCAACAGAATAAACAGCGTATACATTTTTATCAATAGACTGATTACCTTCCAAAACTTTCTGCCAAATTGACTTGGCAATCCGAAACACCAGAAGTTGCTGCAACTATGACAAATGAATGGTTTCACTCAACACATGCTGTACTATATTAGGATGTCTACAAGTAGTGTTTAACTGGAAATGGAGTTTGTTCAGTGCCAAGCCATGAATAATTGCAGCAAATAAAAAATGAAGCATGCCTTAATTGTCATTTATTTTAAGAGGGGGCTTTAGACATGAACAGTTCCCTCAGACATAAAATCTGTGTTTAATAAATAAATTCAACAAACACTGTGTTTCTTCAGAGCCAGGCATAAACAAAAATGTAATGTCATGGCTGTGAGCATTATAAAAACCAGGGAGGAAACTGAGGGCTTTCAGAACTTGATCCACTTGTCCAGGGACTGATAGGGAGAAACACGGACTTGTGCAGCTGTGGCACACTTTCCTATGACTGATGTTAATGGGAAATGCTGTAGCTCCATAGTCCTGTAAAACAGCAAGTTTCTTGCAGCTTCTGTGGAATAAAACAGGCTGTTTCTTGGGCCATGGCAAGAGTTCTTTTGCATACCTACAAAGTTTAGAAGATCAAAGGGAGGGGGAAAAAATAAAGTGAAGAAATCTTGACATACTGATGATTCCATAACAGTAATTTTGACTTTTATAATGTGACTGAAGGTGAATTGCCCAGACTAGTGTCTCTCTATCCTGATGGGTAGAGAGGCTGGTGGGGAGCAGAAGCAAACTCTAGTCCTGCTTACATGAGAAACAGACAGTGTCAGCTCCAAAGAAAAGCAACCATTCCACGAGTCTGAGAGGCAGATGGGTGAGATGAAGACCAGCTGTGTCAGATGGGCATCTGATGAAGGGTGAGTTCAAATGGGGTTGCATACCGTGCTGACAAGGGAGCAAACACTACCCTAACCTAGAAGGTATGTGCACTTTAATAGTTCCCATCCACATTTATCACATTTTCTCTCTCTCCACATTTCCTTTCTCTTCGTTTTCCCTGTAATTTCTAGTACTTTCTTCCGTTCACCATTTTTTGCCTCCAGCTTTTTCTCTATTTTTTTCTCAGCATTTCTGCCTTTGTCTCCCTCTTTGTGGCTCAAGTTATCCCTGCCAGATTAGAAAGTCTGCATTCTTCCCAAAACAGAGACGAGATCAGAAGCATGCACTCCTTTTGTGGCATGCCACCACCTGCCAAATAGACAGAGATTAAATCCTGATGCTCTGGCTTGAAGCATATATCCACATCCAATCCAGTGCAGTTTACTTTCTTTACAATTAGGCAAAACCTAACTGAAGTGTTCTGCTTCCCTCATGCCATGCTAGGGGGTGGATGGGTCTGCAGGCATCACAGAAGACCAGGTGCTTTTGGATCTCCAGCATGAGACTGCAGCATTGCTCTTCTGCTGTCCCATTTCTTCCCAAACAACCTCTGACCTTTTAACAACTTGTTTTTCCCTTTCTCAGCAATATTTTTTCAGCTACCCACCTGGCTCCTCCTGAGCAGAGAGAGACTCAGTGGTTTGGAGCCTAACTCCTGGCTTGTGACCTGTTTCCCTGTGGCTTGGGAGGAATTTCCAGAGGATGAGCGGTATGCGTGCCGCTCTCAGGGGAACTGGGAGACTGCCAGACCTAACCAGCAAACTGGGCCAGGAAAGGCCCCACATACAC
Organism: Acropternis orthonyx; assembly: GCA_035583155.1. Classification (NCBI taxonomy): domain Eukaryota; kingdom Metazoa; phylum Chordata; class Aves; order Passeriformes; family Rhinocryptidae; genus Acropternis; species Acropternis orthonyx. Next base: position 60,899,270 of record JAWWEU010000040.1, on the reverse strand, counting down.
TTTCACCAGAGGAAAGGAATGTTTGTGGAAACTGGGAGTAGTGAAGCTTATTTAACTCTGCTTCTCTCCTCACATTCTTCTTAGTCTCAAACCCAGCACTGAGCTCACACTGTCAACAAGCACTGTGCTAGCGAGACAAGAGGAGACCGGTTATTGCTGCAGCCTGGAGCATCTCAGGGAGGATAAAAGGAGTTGTTGGCTGAGGGTTGGTCACTGAGTGGGCAAGGCAGCCCCACAACTTGTGGTGCAGAGTCGGGCTAGTTTAATGTGTCTGAATGAGCAAGTTTGCTGTCAGGGATATGTCACAGAGCTACCATAGCAACAGCCAAATTGAGCAGGATTTTGGTATAATGAGAGGGACAGCAGAGACATACAGGATCCTTTCCTTGGCTTTCTTTCCTTCTGGTGGAAGAGAAACCCCCACAGATGATGGTCCCCTTAGGGATTTTTATTTGTATTGAATAACATGTTATTTGCTGCTCATTCTTAAGTTACCTTTTTTTTTTTCATTTTAATGATGCTTTGATGCATTTTGCCCACCACTTCCCAGCATCAGCTATCCATATAGATGACCTGCAACAGCTTCACCCATATCATTGCTATTTTGCTAAAAACCCCTTTATGCAACAAATAACTTGTTTGGGCTGGAAGATTTTGACAATCATGGTTACTACAGGGAGCCAAATTCCAGACAATGAATGAGATTGTGGCCTCACTCCTGAGAACAGGAAAACTCCTATTTACTTTTATCATCCTGGTTTGCACGCTTAGGTGCTTTTAAAGTTAAAGAACAGACTGGTTTTCCCACTTCAAACCAAGACACTCACACAGCTCCCTGTTTTGCTGCAGCCAGGTCCTTGAACTCAGTTAGCTTCTCTTCAATTTGGATGGACTCAATTTCCCTCAGCAGAGCCACTGGGGTGCAGAGGGAGCATTTCACAGAGCCCCAGTTCATTTGGGTGCAGGCAGCACCAGTGTTTTCCTCCAGCACCCTAGGCTGGCCGTATGGTTCCTGCCCTGCCTTGAACCTGAGCACGGGCACTTCATGCAAAGTTAATTGCTGCACCACTCAGTGCTTTACCTCGGCAGTTTACATCTTGCCTGTCACTATTTGGGTAATCAGAGCCTCTGCAGCCTGATGATGTTCGTTAAGACCTGCTGACTTTCCTTTCAATTAGATTGTACTATTCAGGGTTTCTGACAGGACTTCTTTCTGCCTGACAAGTCATTACACTCCTGCTGAATTTGGCAAGATATACACTGTGAAAACAAAAAAAAGCACTTTATGCTTCAGAAACAGAATTGGAAAAAAATAAATCACAAGTATTAACAATGTACATGACTACATGCACACAGTCACACTGAAGAGATCTGGGGTAAGTGATTTAATTACTCCATGCCATCCAAGGGATCTTAACATTTCCTCTCCTTAATTACAATGAAATTACACTGAAAGTTCTTTGAAGAAAGAAAGATTACTTTTTATTCTGTGTGTTTGCATAATGACAGGTACTAGTGAGATCTCTGGGCCCAGCAGCTGAGTATAAGATAACGAGAAGGGGACTCACAGTCTATGAGTACACGAGCTATTTCATTCATCACAGAGATGCTTCCCCTTTGGAAGAGAACCTTGCCTGATCATCATGCATTAACAGCAGTTGATAAAGGTAAGGTGAAGGAAGCTATTTGCATGTGAAAATACAAGCAGAGATTTGAATGGCAGGAGGTGCTTCTGAGCTGGACTTCAGCTGGGACATGGGGCCCTTTGCGCAAACTAATCCAGGTTCCATGAGAGGTTTATACCTAGGGCTGAGGTAAATAGAGGTGACATTGCAGCATGCAGGAATCCTAAAAAAAGTGACCAAAGTAGCAGCAAATGTCTTACTGACTTGCCAGTCCTCAGTACTGGGATGAAACTGGGACCACTGAGAAGATTCTGCTGGTGTCACTTTCAGCAAATAGTTCCCATTTAGCCTAACACATATCAAAGAGAAAACAGCTTTACCTTATGTGTCTTCCTCTTGTTGCTTACCCAGATTTCCTCATAATTGTCTAGTTCCTCTCTCTTTTTAACTTTTGATTCTGCCAGTTTATGACTGTATAAGCTGCAAGCTTTAGACATTTTCCCCTTGCTTCCTGTGGTGAATAAAGCCTCAGAATCACTTAGATCCTTCCTTCCTAACAGCATGACTGCTTTTATAGAGTACAATATCCATCTGTGATCTAAACTAAAGTGTGGAAACTTCTATAATCTATCCTCCCTCTGATCTCATCACAGTTTGGCATCATTGTCCTAGAAGAGATTAGAAACTTTTTTTTTTTTTTAAACATCCTTTGTATGTCTTCATACCTGTTTCAATGTCAGGTATCCACTGTGAATTCTGATTCAGGGATCATCCTCCATGCAGGTTAAATTAATTAATCCTGCCCCTAATGGAATATTTGAGGAATCAGGACATGCTAGAAAGGACTTTGATTACAGTCCCAGCTCTACCCTATTGGATATTTATCCTAAAGAGATTAAATTCATTCAGAGATTCTTATATTCCACCTACATTTGACAATACCAAGCAGCATTATTAGGTACTAATAATTAATCAATTTTCAGGCCTTTCTAGAGTCTTCTCTTTTCTCTTCCTGCAATACTGATAGTTTCAAACTGTCACCGCAGCTGATGCCCAAGGGAGCTGCTACAGGGAATGGAAAGGCTCTGTCTGTGCAGCACAGCAAAGCATAGAGCAGAGATGTCAGAGCCAGAAGCAGTATGATCATATCACTGTGGCACTGGGTCCAACCAGGTGGTCCACATTGAGAGGAAGAGCTCATTCCCTTTGGCACATTCCATGCACATGGCTATCATCCTGTTGGGACACCAGCTAGAGTCCCTGTACTGTCCTGTGATGTGCATGGCAGGCAGCTTACCTCAGTCCTGGGTCTGTGGTCTCTGATCCACACACCATTGTGCCACGCAGATGTCTTAGTTGTCTCCTTAGTTCATTAATTCTAAAATATTTTCCAGAAAATATGCTTGAAAATATATTTTTGTCTTTCCTTTCTTCTAATTTGTTAAAAGGCAGAAAATATTCTTCTAATGCCTCCTTCCTACTGCTTACAGTGTAGAAAGGTTTTGGTTTTATGGATCTAATTTTAGGTCTATGATTTAAAATTATACTCATCGCTTACACTGCTCTTTGCAAAAGAATTTAGGAAGTAAAAGCACAGGTATATAATTTGTCTTCTTCAGGCCATTCAGATGCAAAGCTAATTCCTCTGAATTTCAATCCCAAGCAGCCCTTCAGGAAGTACCTTCCTCTCTTTACAGATACAGTTGCTACACTTATTGCAGTAATAATTTGCATCAGAGGACTACAGCCTACAAAATTGCATTCCCAGGAACTGGATAAATTTATGAAACAGACTCAGGGTAGGTGGGAAAAATCCCCGCAGCAGATCAATCAATCCTTTTGCAGCTTCAGTGAGGCCATTGGAATGGACCCAACAAGCAGGGAAGTTGGGGCAGTTGAGGCAATTTTCCAAGTGATCATATGAAAGCCAGAGAAAAGGGAAATATTGCATTTTCCTCATAAGAAGTAACATTCTTTACACAACCAGACTAAGACAGAATTGGCTCTGTTTCATAGCATCTCACATCTTTCATTTGCACTACATATTTTAAGAACTGGATAACAATGACTTTATAGAAACTAAAGGCAGTTGAATAGATGCTGCATTTTAAAAATTTCTCGTAACTGCTCCAGGTGGTGTAATTTCTTTTTACGCTTGGAGCAGACCTCTGGAAACCTTTTCATGTCCTAAATAAGCCCAGATCGTAACCTGGTATACTTAGGGACCACTGGGCACATATGTGTATGTGTGGTCATTTGTGGTGCAATTATATGCTGTCTTCAAGCCACATTCCCTTTGCTCGTGCTGTCCAAGCCAAAAATGCCACAGAAGTGTTACTGTCAGTGGTGGAATACCCAGAAGTTGCTTGAGCAGGGAGTGCCTGGCTGTAAGGATGCAGTATGAGATGTAGTGGGAAAGTGGCAAGTAAGATGAAAAGCTGTGGGGATGCAGGGCGTGCCCTAAACTCCAAGGGACTCGGTCTTTGCACACACAGCGTAGATCACCAGCAACTTGGTACCCGTCAAAGGATTGCAGAGATTAGAATATACTAAACACTTCTTCTTTACAAAAGTACTGTCTGACTTCTTAGCAACAGCCAGTCTCTCTTTCTCTTCTACACAGTCTTCCCTCCCCTGGCACTGGGGAGTTGCCAGCCTGCAGTAGTTAAGCCCACAGGTAGAAACAGTGGCCAAGGGCTGCTCACGGAGCAGCTGCTCCATCAAACTCTCAAATTAAGTTACCACAATCTCTAGAGCAAATACTAAAAGTGTGCACTGTTGTGGGGTAATCAAAGAGGATGGGCCTTCTGTTCTTTCAAGTAATTCCTTCTGCAGAAAGCCTTTAAGAGAGAAGAAATTGTTCCCCTGGTGTAGTGGAACAGCCATTTGACTTTCACCAGAGACTGGGTAGAAAATAATGCATGTGGACCACATAGATCTGGATGGGACTGCCATTATGCTTTTGAGGTCCAGAAGGAACAGCACAGACACTCCCCAAAAACATGAAACCTCAGTGGTGCTAGTAGCTCCTTTTCTCACTGATGGGTGCAAAGCATTTTACCTGCTTATTTTGTGTCTTTCAACATCTGCTTTTCCAGCCTCCACTGAAGGGTGCACATACTCTTGAAGCTGCTTCTCCACTGGCTAAAAGCCACACCCGTAAAAAATCTGCATCTTCACTCCCTGAGTAACCACATAGCAAGCATGCTACTGTTTGTGTGCCATTTATTAGAATCAGGAAGCCCTTACAGCAAATAAACTACACCCAGCTGAGATGAAATGTGCTTATTAGGATTACCTCAGGGTTTCTCCTCAGGGAACAGACAATTCTTAGAATGCTCATAAAGCTAAATTCTGCTCTCCAATGGACTGGTACTTGTCAAAGCAGTTTGATGAAAGCAGCTGCGTGAGAAGCAGTGACACTGTCTCTGATTACCACAGCTGCAGGGGATATTTTTGTTTGTTTTATTGAGGGAGTTTGGTTTTTTTGGTTTTTTTTTGGTTTTTTGGGTTTTTTTTTGGGGGGGGGTGGGTTGGGGGGGTGAGTTTGTTTGGGTTTTTTTCAGGTTATGTTTGTTTAGTTTTGTTGTCAACACCCAGGATTTGTTCCTTTGTTTCACCAGTAAAAACATATCTTAAGATCTGGAATTCTTATTTGGAACCTTAAGAAATTGATTGGACTTCACCTCTGAATAACACTCAGTACTGACCTAATATTACTTTGTCTCCCCGGACAGGTACTTCACAAAATACAAGGGGGTAGTTCCATACACCTAAGCCTACAAGAGGCTCAAGGAAACCTGAGATGATGACAAGAAAATTATTTCATGATCACTCAGGATCTTTATTGTTCTGATCATGCATGTCCATCCTAGAGATCAAGCTTAGTCTGTGACTTCTGGTCCACAGCTCAGTCTAAGCAGGCTGAGTAGTGTGTGAAATTTTTAGTGCAAATGGAAAAGAATAAAGCACTCTATGTCTTCCTGCCAGATTTTTTTTTTAACCACTCACTGATGCTTCTAAGCAAAGGGGAAAGGGAGCTGGCAGTCTGAAGTTCCCAATCACTAGTCAGCACAAGTATGTCCATCTTTTCTCATGTCTGATTTTTCTTGAGCCAACCCTTAGATTGGGCTGGAGATCCAAGGCTGTGCCAGTACCTTCTAGTGACCAAAACAGTAAAAGCTACACTGTGTTGTATCCAGTGATGACTGTTCATTTCTATTGCAAACAACAACCGTTGGCAATTACAGCAACACCCTTTGCTGTTGTTTTGTAAACATTTGGACTTCTAGTCAACATGGAGATGATACACAGATCTGTCTTTCATTTCCCTCAGACCAGATGTTGATCTGTCTTTGCTTTTTCATTGCAAAACTCAGAACGGGAGTTGGATAAGACTTAAATAACAGAGGTTTAACCTAAGCAAGACTCATGTGCCATTTGTGGAGGGAGGGAAGAGGTCTGAGTGTGTGGGAGCGTGAGTAATACCTCAGTATGCAAATTTTATTTTAGGTTTCTAAGCAATTCACAGATTAGGACAATGCTTTGGCCCTCTCTAAATACTGCAGATTAGGATGGGGTTGGTTGGGCTGATACATAGATAGTTCAGAGGAGTAGAGGTTCTCTGATGAAGTTATTGCTGAAGGAGTCACGCCTCTAATACATCTTCAGAGCTGAACAGTCCCAGTAGCTGTGGAAACCAAATTTGGGTTTTTCCTTAATAAATATCTGCATAGGATATTTGTGACAACTGAACTCCTTATCACAACAGGGAATGAATTTTCTCTTCCCTCTGAAGTCTCCAAAAACAAGCTCCAGATCTTCCAGCTTGAAAACAATCAGCTTTCCCAAAAGGCACAACAGAGTTCTGATGTTTTTCTTTAAATATTCATGATGATTAAAATTGGACTTTAATAGCTGCATGGATTCCTTTTAGGGTTGTGATGTTGTTGTTTAATTAAAATAAGTGTGTTAGCAAAAGTGAAGGACATCCTTAAATTATTACATGAATGTTCCCTTTTCTATTTTTTCCCCCCACTTCTTAGGTAAGGTGACCTCATTCTTCCAAAAGGTAAAATTGTGGGGGTTTTAATATATACAGATCTAGTTCTGATTTCCTCACTTTTTTATGTGTCATCCCTGGTACAACGAACCATTACCTACAGAATTAAGGGATCTTATGATGACAATTTGAGTTATTTCTTCTATTATACAGAAAGGAAAAAGTAAGGTGCATGCAGGTATAATGACTCATGCAATATCATCCAAGATGCTGATGGAAAAGTTGGGGAAAGAATCTTCCATTGTGAGTTCCAGGTCAGTGCCCTGTCAGTGAGCTCCCGCTAACTGTAAGGAACAATAAAGCATTCATACAGTCTGAGCAGAATTGTGCAGCTCTTCATTAATTCACTCAGCCATTCCCTCTCCTACAAAATCAAAACCAACCCAAACAGCAGACTAGGAAGGTACCAGCTCTGATGAGGAAGACATGGAAGATTTCAGTGGGGAGGGGAGCATCTGAATGCTCTATTTTTTTAGCAGACTCTGATTCCTTTAAATATCTGTGATTCTCAGTATAAGAACCAGAGAAATATTCTGGAAGGTGTTTTCTTTCTCCACTTCCAGCAGCTACTGAACCTGTGCCAAATACCAGAGGAGAGAATAAAACCAAAAAAGGGAAAGGACATCATCACTAGCTTTTAAGCAATCCAATAGTCCAATTTCAATGCAATCCGATAGTCCCAAAACATTCCATATATTGCTGTCACACACCTGAATACAAACATGTCACAACTATGTATTGTCACATTGGCAGCTGAAGCCTGATAACGTATCAGGTAGCTTTCCCTGTGTTGTCTGTGCTCGTCTGTCAGGGTAAGGTAGCAGGCGTTCCCAGGCACCTGACACAATCCAGACAGTCTTGCCTTTACTGTTACCCTGTATCTGCCCAGTAGAGCAGAAGATTATGCCACCTGTGACTACAAAGGTTTTTATTTAAGGTTTCATAACCTATAATTTTTGTTAATGCAGGAGAAAAATGAGAAAAAAGAGAAAAAGGAAAAAGTGCAAGAATGTAATTTTGGTTCTTGGGATATTTTATATATATATTTTATTAGAATAGATATATAATTTTACCTTTTTTCCCTTTTTCATGTGTATTTTTCTATTTATGTAAATAATTTTTAACTGACCTGTTTAATGGACAAAAAGGGTTCCAGAGTTGTGAGTGACAAATTGTATATATATGTATATGTATAGATAGATATATATGTATACACATGTATAATGCAGAATAATTTCAGACCAAATCTACAAACTCAAATTTTGCTCTTAAATAGTTTTTCATGTTTAAATCTTACCTCTGCTCCATCTGTGGGTCACAGTGGCATGAGCACTGTAATAGAACAGCAGCAGCAGCAAAGTCTTCCAAAGCATCCTTCTCTTTAAAATACGTATGTCCAGCTGTACAGTAGCTTTTTAATTCCCTCCTCCTTTCTTTTCAGGAATAAATAATGGCTTTTCCTCTCCCCCTCCCCCTTTGAAGAAGAACCTGTCTGTTCTTCTGAGTACAGCTGAAGTCAGTGTGCAGCTCCTTTCCCAAACCAAGTCTCCTCGGGATCAGGAAACTTACTTTCACAGACAGACTTTGTTTTTATCCACATCTGGAATGACTCATAGTGCATGTGAGTTTGCTGGCAGCTGGGTGAATAAATATCATTACATTTTTGTAGTTGAGTTTCATCTGTTATATGGGCCAGTTGGAATTTATTTTTGTCCAATAAACAGCCACAAGTAACTTCATTAAAAGACACTGCTGAATCCTAGCTCTGTAGCTACTCCTGTGTAATGCAGGGGGTTATATGCTAACCCCTGTCTAAGGGTTGTGTGTCATTCCCTCCTCTGGAATGATGTACAGTCACCCTTGGATGCTTAAGTCAGGGAATGGGGCATGTGCTCTGCAAGAACATTTTGCTACTGTGTTTCATATAATCACTCCTTTTTTAAGAACATATCATGCTGCTCTTAGATTTCAGTTCTGCAAGACAAGTCCTGGCCTTTTCCTACATTTGGCCAGTGCAGAGAACAGCAAGGTCCAAATCCTTAACTGGCTGTCTTCAATGGTACTTAAGAGGAACACCAAACTATCCTAAGGACAATCTACAATAGCCAGGCTGAATGTGGTGGGGTGATGCTGAAAAAAAAGGCTATTGGTAGACATCTCTTTGCTGATGCTGATGCCAAGGAAGACAACACTGGAAGAGTTTATCCCAGACTGACTCAGCATGGAAGAAGTTGCAGTTATGTACTGTACCTGTCACAGTTTCAGCAGCAGCATTGGGGAGTGCTCTGTGGGAATGTAGTGCTAGAATAACAACTGGTTGCTGTGTGTTGGAACAAACAAATGAAAAGTAGGAACACAGGGAGTATTTACAGAATTAAGGGACAGGGGATACTCCATTTTGTACCTGGATGTGATAAGTCTTCTTTTGGAGGTGAGAGTAAGCCAGGAACAGATCCACAGAATTTGCACTGGTGTAAAACTGGCACATAAGAAAGGACACTCCAGCTCAGAAGGTATAAATAGAAGGATTAAGGGAAAGGATCAAGAGCTGGAAAGACAGAGGGCACTGTGCCTCAGGATTAATGTGCACTGGCAGGAAGGCATGGAGAAAACCTGTTCAGCTCCTGTATGCCTCATGCCAACATCTGGCTTTAGCCTCAGTCCCCTCATTCTTCTCTGTCCCAGCTGAAACACCAGCTGTAAAGGAAGGAGGAGGGTCAAATAAGGTTGTCTTACTGAAGGCAACTCCACTTCTTTTCCTACATGTACAGATTTTCCTATGCTCAGACTGCCTCAGGTTACTCCCACATGAACAGCACATGAATGTAAGACAGTATTTTACATGCCAAGGCGATGACAAAAGGTGCAATTCAAGTAGAGGGTGGATAACCAACTCTGTCTATATACACTCTTGTTACCATAGCATATTAAGGATTGGTCTGAATGCAGGGTTAAATCTAGGTGTGGGCTCACTCATGTATATCTGACTGGAAATTATGGAGCTGGAGTAAATGAGTCCTATGTTCCCTGTTGAGGGGGAGAGAGAAAGAGAGAAGACACAAGCAAATGATTATTCCTACTTTGCTCAGATCACTTAGGACAGGGTGAGTTGCTCTTGAAGGAGGTAGATCAGCACAGCAAATTCTGGGATAACGTGCATCAAGATAATTCACATCAAGAAGGTGCAAGTTGCATCATAGCCAGGGGACAGTCAACCACTTTTTTCTCAGTCAACCACTGAGGTAAAAACATAGTAGTATAACTCCTGCTGGAAAGGTTTCACCCAGTAGGGAGGCCTTGAGGAAGTTACACCTTAATTTAGTAAACCACCATAGTGAAAACCCTCCAGCAAGCAAATGCCATGGGTATAGATGGCTTCATTAACTGCATCACGGCAGCTACTCTTGACATGATGATCCTAATGTCAGCAGAGTCAGGTAAACAAGGGAGAAGCACCACCTGGGGTGCACTTTGCAGGCTTGAGAAATAAAATCATGAGAAAAATTTGGATCCTGTGGGGTAACAAAGGAACATCTTTACAGTGTTTTTTGGGGAGGGTGGGTGGACGCTTCTGAGGTGCTGTATCATGTAATTGCTTATGTTTAAGGAAGTAACTGCTGATAAAAGAAGATTAAGGATTCCAGGTGGGCTCTATGCCCCTCTAAGCCAGAATCAGAACCGTCTTGCAGGAAGAACCCTGCAAAATGAATGTGTCTTCTGGCTGGCAGCAATGGGACACTTCCTCTGCTTGTTAATTGTCACTGCTTCATATATCCAGTGTAGAAAGGCTGAGGAGAAAAATCCTAGGAATTTCCTTCTTAATCTCCCCTCCACCTCCAGCTTCTGGAGCAAGCATCCTAAGAGCAACAGAGGAGTTGCAGCTGAGACAGAAGAGATATGTCATAAGACAGGCATACAAATCAAAGGGATATGAGGGTATGAAGTGATTACTGAGCTCTCTTTTTTTTTCAGACCCTGGAGGTGCTACCCTGAAGTTACATAATATATGATTTTTAAAAACTGTTATTTATTTCTTCTTAATCTCAGTATGGTTACAAAATCCTCTCTAGCAGCCTTTTCAATACAGACTCTCCCCATCTGTGCTGCAGTGTCCCACTCCACAGTGTGGTTTTCAAGCATTCCAGCTTTGTCTGTTTCTCTGCATGTATCACAATTGTGTGGCAAATTTGCCTTTAAGACTGTAAATGATTCAGTTGCATCTGTTTTCTTACAGGAAATGCAGCTGTAAATATAACAGGCCAGTGTAAAATAAAGAATGCTTTTTCTGTAACATGTCCTCAGGAAGCGTAAATACCCCTTTCCTCCCCTTAAAACTGTACAATCTTTTTCTCTCTCATATGGATGTATATACACAGAGAGTCAAATCCTCCCTATTAAAATGCCCTCCAGAGGAAGCCAGGAAATAAATCTTTCAAGCATGCTCAAGGCACTTCAACTGTATAGCTTCTATTCATCTCATGGCTATATTTTATTAGATAGTTGCTCAGTTTCAGCTCGAGGCAGTTTCTGTCTATGCTGGAGGTTTAAATCACTGCAACTATAATGAGTGTTGAAGCAGGGTAAAAATCCTCTCTATTTATAAATATTAAATATTCCTATATTGCTTTGGAAGTATCAAGCAGGGGAGTTTAACAGTGAAGAACTCATCCTGAAGATGCATCCAGAAGGAGAGGCTATCCTGCTGCTGAAACCAGGAGGCTGAGGGTTGGTCTGCCAGCTGAACTGTATTCAGGTCTTAAATAAGTGTAGTGCTAGACTTAACTGTCACAGTTATGTTACGGTGAATGTTTATGTTTTTCCAAATTTATTAATAGATTTAGGTGTTGGAGCTGCAAGTCTTCCACTGCTCCCAGTACCCATGAGACCTTTCAGGCACAGGAAAGGTGTGACTGCTGCCTCTAGCAGGTTGTTTGAGGTGAAAATGGACATTTATGCAACTCTCAGTGACTAGATACCAATGGAGGGGCTTTTCCAATTGATTCTCATCCTGATGCTGTCAGTCTTTTCAAGGAACCTGGAAACAGGGCAGGGTGGAAAAAGTGCATGAAGCCTGAAAAAGGAAAGCTGCCGGCTGTGTTTTTGCAGCCCAGGCAGGGTGAGAGCAGGACTGGTAGTGGTATCCAAATCTGTCTTCTTTCCCATCACAGATGCTGTCATGGTGAAAGTACAACTTCAACAGGCTGGATAGGTAGAAATCTTGTATTTCCAGGGGTTGCCCTGGAGTGAGCAATGCATCAGGTGAGGTGCCCTTTGTGTTATTTTTTTCATAGATCATTGTATGAAATAACACAATCTAAAAAGAGAATGGAAGGGGGTACAGAGCAATGGGTGATCCAAGATCAGAAGCCTGTGGGACTTTAAAGAAAAATAATCTTAGTTTCACTGGGGAATAGCAGCTCATGATGTCTATTCTGCTCTGGCTTTGATAAGCTTCTGCCAAATCTAAGGCAGCGTTGCAGTCTGTCCTGACACCTCAGTCACTGTGAGAGTGTCTTGCAAATCTTCTATCAAACAGACAGATATTTTTTTTTTTTTTAATATTTACCCTGTTTCAGAGTGTGTGAGGGGAGTTCCTCTGAACTAGAAACTCTGCTCTGCAGCCAGAGCCCTGCCTTGCACCACAGGCATTGCAGCATCTGCCTGTTAGTGCCAGGACAGTGGAACAATTTGCATGACGCAGACACAGATCTCCTTCCCACCATGGAGATGGGTAAATGGACATACACACAAAAAGTGACTCACTCACTGAATGAACTGATGGCAGAGCTGAGGGTAGACACCAAGAGCTGATTCATTCCTCTGCCCAAAATATAAGGCCCTGACCTGACACCATGGGACCTCCCACAGCACTGGTGCCATCTAACAAAAGGCGAGAGTGTCTTCCACAAGAGGCCAAGAAATACCCTCATAGCTAGGAGTACATAGAGGGGAAAAAATAGCTGTACACAAGCTCCTAGAAGAAGAAAAGAAGTTCTTTTGAAACTACACTAGTGGCATTTGAACTGCATAATCTATGACTTTTGATGGCCCCTCAACTGAGGTTGCAGTTTTTTGCATCAACAATTTGGATGCCAGAATCTCACCGAGTCTCAGAGCAGCCACAGGCAGAATGAACCTTACATAGGCATCCTGTGCAATGGAACTGGAAGCTGGAAGGAACTCTGAGGATCTTTCAGTTGTCCTTGCACCCCAGAGCTCCCTTGCTGCCTTCACCTAGCTGTCTGAGCTCACATTCACAAGAGCGCTCAGATGCTGAGCTGATACTTTACAGATTTACATTTAAATAACTGAAATTTAAATTCTGCACATGCAGCTTTGCAGATATCTGGATTCCTTGTGTGCCTAAGCTTCCCCTCTGAGGCTCCTTAAATGCTTGTATCACTGTATCTACATTGAAAACATTGATCTCTGTCATCCTATTTCATATTTCAAACAAAATATTGAGACTTGCCTTAATACTTAAAAAAACATGCAACTACAAAGGCCCCTTCTCAATACCCATGTTGCACATTTCAGGTTTTTTTCACATATTCAGGAAGCAGATGGGGCACATATTTTACTCTGTGACTTGTTTCTTTGAGAAGTTGTCTGCTTCATGTGTCCTGGCTCAGACTCCTTCTCTGCCCAAGGAGATGTGAAAACACACTAGAAGAGATAGTCTAAGACATGAATTACAGGATCTTCTGGGATAGAGCTTTTCAACTCTGTTGCTGAATCTGTTACTATCTGTGGAAAGTAATTAAATATTCATTGTGGCAGAGAGCAGGAATATGAGGATGAGTCTTGCCATGATCACAGCACTTATACGTAAGATGCAGGTCTTACTACCTACTCATCTGTTTTATTTGGAAGCAGAATACATTATATTCATATTTCATTAATCACTAAGACCATATAAAAGATGAAAGTTCAAGATGCCTCAAGAAGAAGACGTATTTGAATCCAGATTCTTTGTTCCTAGTTGAGTATGCCAACTATCTAAGAAAAGATCCCTCTCCTGCTTCAGATACAAAAAATCAGGAGAGGACTCATTTACAATGAAAACCTGATCAGAGACAAACTAACTCCCACTAGTTTTAAGCTTTAAAAAGACACTAAATTTAATATACCACTTTCTCCTTGGTATTTCCTCTTGACTAACTTAGAGACCAGATAGTCTCTGTGTTTCAGCTGGGATTATATGAATCATTCTCAGAATTCAGGCTTTCTCCCCAGGCAGCGTACAGTATCCATACTCAGAGCCCAGATACCAAAACAGAGGCTGTGAATACAGCTCAGAATTAAGATAAGCATGCTCACAGTTTAACACAGCAACACTAAGCCACGGTCTTTCCTCCACCAAGACTTCATAAAAATGATGTGCTAGTCAGGCAGCTTTGGTCAAATGTGTGTAAGACTACATAGGAACTAGGGATGCCACCTTTTTCCCCTCAGATTTTTCAAGAGAATATGCAAAGGCTTTTTGGTCAGTCAAAGTGCTGCTGCTCACAACAACCTATAGAGATTGGAGCATGGAGATACAGTCAGTAGGCAGCAGGAGCTACCATTGGAAAGTCACTGATGAAAGGCTGATTTCTTTCTCTTGCTGCACCTTCTAAAACACACACTGTTAATTTTCCTTATGGCTCCTAGGGCAGTTGCTGATGTAAATCAGTACAGCTACACCCCCCCTTAGAGAATCTCTTCTGATTTATACCTGCTTATAAGCATGTAGACCTTGCTGGGTAATGCAGCATAACCCTTTTGGATAATTTAACTTTCCAAAGATTCCATCAGTTCTGTTTTGTTACAACCTGTTAGCCGCCAATGTAAGCTCCAGTGGCACAAAGCCAATGTAAACACCAAGGCCATGACTTGCAGTTAAGCAACAGAAATTGCTGTTAGCAGTGCTACTGTAAATTGGGTCTGAAATGCAGCAGACAAGAAATATCTGTCACAAATCACTGCTAATATTATAAAGGAAGGTCAGCTATGCAGAGCATTTCCTGCTTTTCAGGCTGCAAAGCCAGTAATGACAGCACTGGAGATTCACAAAGGGAGTTTTATGATTAAATCCTCAGAACTGCAGGGAAAAAAGGTATCTTCAGTAAATGTTATGAAATGTTAAATCCAAAAAAACCAAAAACAGATCTTGACAATACAAAACCAATAATAGCTTACTCCATCTCTGAAGCAGAGAGAAATACCAAATGCTAAACATAAGCTCATTACCACAAGTTGTTATCAAAAATAGCCAGACCAGATCTTTCTACAGATTTTATATTTTAGTTTAGAGTATAACCCAAGATTCATCAGCTTCTTGAAACTGTGGATGATATTGTTCTGGCGTAAAGAGAGAGGCAGAAATTCTGGCCAATAGTTATAAAACTAAGATATTAGAGACACAGTAAAGATGGATTATGTAGTGATAGTATTAGAGGTTGGGTATAATGCAGGAGCATTATGTGAGGACTCAAAAGGGAGTGGGATGAGATTGGATCATGAAAACAGATGACAGAGGAGGGGCAGGGTTAAGAATGAACACCAGATGCAGGTGACATTATGACATCAGGGTACAGACATAGGAGTTGAACAGAGTTGGGCTCTTTTGTGAAAGACCTGAGAAAAAACCTGAGCCAATGGGAAGCGCAGTGTGAAAGTCAGATTCCTGTTTTGAAAACATCCATCTACTGCTTCTGCCAGTTAACAAACTGACATTCCCACTTGTTTACTCCAGTGCAGCACTGGTGAGGCTCTTCAGGGGACTGTGGGTGAATTAACACAGGAGTGTTATGAGAGGACAATTCAACCCATTCCCTCTGGACAGAAGAAGAAGAAGGGTGACCCAGCTCTTCCTTTCTTTTTGGGCAGCCATGTGAGCAAAGCAATCAGAGGTACAATAGGTGGCCTGCAAAGCAAAGCCTGAACCTTCATATATTAAACATTTCCTGCTGGAAAAATGAGCATTCCTTGCCCTATCAACTTTTTTTTA
The DNA here is from genome assembly GCA_035583155.1 of Acropternis orthonyx. NCBI lineage: Eukaryota > Metazoa > Chordata > Aves > Passeriformes > Rhinocryptidae > Acropternis > Acropternis orthonyx. Next base: position 60,883,591 of record JAWWEU010000040.1, on the reverse strand, counting down.
CACTAAGGAATCACGAACTAATTGCATTTCTTCTGCAAAATTCCTAATTGCCTAAATAAGTCACTTAAACCAGTTTGCAGCGAGGTAGGATGCAGGGACTCAAAATATCCTCAAAAACATGGGAGGTCTGATGTGTGCCTAACACTTCAGATCCACAGAGAATCTGCAGATCTTCAGAATATGAGTCACTTTTCCATGCTACCAGTATACTTGGCTGTCAGACCTCCAGAGAACCAATTCATCATTTCCTGAAGCGGCAAAGTTTTGAAATACAAGAGCAACTTTGTGGCAAAGGTCTTCAAGAGTAATTCAGGGACCATTCCATTTCTTTCTTTGTGTGATGCAGGCAAACATTTCCTTCAGGAAAAAGGCAAACTTTGAGTAAAACATTGACTTTTTTTTCTGCCTTGTTTCACTGCAGAAAAGGAAGGGCAATGCTGTGCTTGTTCCTCATCTGTTTCTCTCTTTATACTCAAATCTTTTGGCTAGAGACTGTCTGTGCCATAGTGAGCACACATGAGCCTTCACCTCTGTGAAGCCCTGGGATGCTTTAGGTGTCCAATCAACCCACCATACTGTGGTTATGATAGTAGTGAGACACAAAGGTGAAGGAAGAGAGGAAGGAATTTTTACTTTATTTTATTCAAACAGGTCATATCCTGAATCATTTCTGACTGATTTAGCCAACTGAGATATTTAGCACACGGCTTTGTTTAGCAGCCTTAGGAGATGAAAAAAGTAAACAGCTCCTTCAAATTAAAAATCAAGATACCTGTTTCAGTTGTAGGGGATGTGAGGACACACAAGAGAGACAGCAAATATTAGCTACTCCCTTCTCCAGGACTTCCTTAGGTTCCATTTAGTGCAAGAGCAACTTAATCATAATGATAAGAGCTGAGACACACAGTTTAACTGACAGCATAGAAAATAACACCCAGACTGGAAAGGAAAAGGAGTTCAGAACCAATTAAATCTCGTAGGCTGCACAGACTAAAGTAACAATCAATAACATGAACACATTTAGTGTTGATGGTTGTTCAAAACACATTTTTCAGACCTATGAACCACGATTTTTTGCGATAAAGAGCTGTAAAGTGAATAGCATCTTAAAGATCTAGACTGTATCTTAGGCTTCAGGAGAAGAGACAGCTCATTGATTTAACAACTAAAGCTTATAGATAAATCTGTCCTGGATGGGAGATTTGATCGAGGATAAAGGAGCAAAGGTAAGTGTAAAGCACAGGTAATGCCTTGGGTTTAAAAAACCTCTCACAGCTGCTTTAAATCACTGCAGCTTTCAAAAGACTTTCTTCCCAGCTGTGATCCCTCTCTCTCTGCTCCGGCTCACAGGGCATCCTCTTGCCTTGTGTATATATAGGTGGTGGGGCAGAGGTAGATTGAAGTCTCCCAGCCATCCTACCGGGCTCCAGGAGCTGCCTGTGGCTGGGTCATGTCCTCATCCCCAGTAGGCTGCAGCTGCCCAGTGCCACGTTGCTTGACAATATAAAATGCTACAGTGTGGTGACAAAACTGTCATGGGATCTCTATAAAACTGTTTTCAACTGTTCCAGCTTCCTAAAAAATCCCAAAATAAACCAAAACAAACAGATTGTGTGAGTGATTAACAGGCATGAAACAGAGGTCCTTCTCTTCCAGAAAAATAATGGATGCATACAGCAGGCAATTCCCTTGCTGGAGAGGTCCACAACCTCTGAAGTTAATGTATATTCCAGCTAATGGGAATTGTAATCATTGGCATTAGGCCCACATTTAGCTCAGTACCAGCCCTAGCACAAGGGAGGAATTCAGAAGCAGCTCACATCCAAGGGCAGGAGAAATGAGCTGCCAATTGTGTCAGACATGTTGCCTCGGTGGGAAATCGGGCTTTTGCTGCTGCTGCCTGACACATTTCTCTGATCCCTTCCAGAACAGCCTACCTCTGCTATGCCTAGCACCCAAAACTCACCCAAATTAATAGCATAGTGTTCTTATTATCTGCCAAGATCTCTTGATTGTGTATGGTGCAGTGCATGGGTGACAACACAACCAAATACCTTTCTTATTGCTGAGAAGGGTGTGGGCTGGTTCCTCTCTGAAGTGCTCTCACTTTATTCCTTCCTCAGCTTGGCTCAAAAGCTTGAAAGTAAACGTAATGGAAAAACCATCAAATTTTCACCTCCTTTTTTCCGTTTGAAGAACAATACATATAGGCATATGTGCATGTCAGTGCTTAATCATATAGAGGGAGACAGCACACTGCTTAGAGCAGCTCCCTCCGTGAGAGAAGTTGTCTTTCATACCTGTGAAGCCCAGTGGTACAGAATCTACTGTACCGCAGCAACCTTACCTCTCTGATGGCTGAACTTGTCATTCATCAGAGGTTGTATCAGCTGCTCCTTGCATCCTGGACTGCGCTATCAAGTGACAAGAGACCGAGAGAATAGTCTAATTAGCTCCACTTGCACCAAACCTCCAGTGAACTAATGGTAGTGGCTGCACTGAGACCTACACCTGTCTGTGAGCTGAACAATTCCCTGTTGCTAAGTTACTTTAATTCAGTGGGGCTTAAACCATAACTGTTGTTTCCAGCTCTTTCTGTCATGCACATTAGCAAAAACTGTCATGGAGGCCAGCCTGACTCTGTTTCTTTTACATCATCTGTGGCTAAAACAAGAGAAATGCTTACAGGCAACAGTAACCATAGTGCAGGAAGGAGAGGGAAAGTACCGTCTCCCTTTTACAAACAGTGAAATCAGTGAGATTCTATAAAATCTACAGGTGACAGGGAACTGTATGGTTAGTATATTTCTTCTTGGAAAACACCAATTAAATTAAACTGAAATTTTCTAAAGTAGGGGAAAATGCATGTACCAGTTCTGGCAGGAAATATTTCTAAACCTCAGGGGGAAGAGCTGGCCAAATTTGAGAGAGCATTCAGTCTTCAGTTAATGAACGAAATCTTTACAGTGTGAAGCTAGAAGGTATAGAAAGCTTGGATTCAAGTCCTTGCAACTCCCACAAAAACCTTATCTGTCTATTGCCTACATGCAGAGAGTCCCTCAGGCTCCTCCATTTTAAGCACTCCATTTCCTTCAAGCAAATCAGTATTAATAGAGGCAGGGATTCCAGCTTGGCTCCTCCATATCCCATGAGAATATTATAAACCTAGTGAACATCTTCCTCACTCTTCTAAATGAGTAACTGCTTACACTGAGTTGAACCAATTTAACAAAAGGAGTGAAGTCGGACCTCTCTTTCTCTGAAAGGTGTTGGATTTGTCTTAACATTGTTGACAGTGGAAAATCTTTTGCATGGCAAGAAATCTGGTTTCCACTCAGCACTAATTATGCCCCTGTAACAGGATATATGATAAACAGAACTAGGCTCATTAGGTGAGGTTTGGGAACTAAAATCCAAACCAATAATGGCTGAGATTTAGTACTTTTAGTTGAGCTCCCAAAGCTCAAAAGAAATATGCAGTTGAAAAAGTGGTTTCACTTTGTCTTCCTTTGGAGCCAAATTACATCCAGGCTCCCCAGAAAGCAGTGTGGTTTTATCTACAGATACAGGTTTTATGACTAGGCTTTTTGGAGACACATGAAAATGCCCAGTGCAAAACAAGATGCCTATCTGTCTATCTCTCTCTTGTACCTCTGTGTTCACACAGCTGTGACATCCTGTCTTTTAACCAGGCTTCAGATATTAGGTTTACTCAAGCAGAATTTATGTCTAATAATGTGGATCTGAAAGAGCTCAGCACCAAGAGGGTGCACTGGTATCTCCATCCAGAGCTATAGTAAAGACAAATGCATCTGGCCTCAGGCTACAGAGGCCAGGTGCCATCAACAGAGGCAGAGGAAGGTGTGAGGGGAGGTGGGCAAGAACCACATCAGACCCATCCTGATGGTTGTGCTAGGTCCCCATTTGTAGGAGTCCACAGTACAACAGCTGTGTAACACCACTGGTGTGGTGGGATTGACTGATGTAGCAGACACTTAAAAGATCCTACAGTGCTCTTATGCAGAAATAAGGTGGACAGGAGAGCATGCAGAGGTGTAATTGGAGATAAGAAACAACTCCCCTGGTGCAGTGCTGCAGAGTGGGGGGAGAAAAAAAAAAAAAAGAAGGAAGAGAGCACAGGAGAAAACTCGTGGAAGAGTTTTCATCCTGACAAATGAATATGCAATTGTAGCATGGAAGCAAAGGTTTGAGCCAAACTGCAGAGCATGGCTGGAGATGAGAAAAAAAAATACAGAAAACCCATTTTAGCACAATCTTCTGAGGATTAGTCACAACATGACTCAGGATACTGGGCATTTCCAGCATGATGTTTCCACCAATTTTTACAGAAGCTCATTTACCAAGGCACTTATTGCACCATGAACATTCCTATCTCTTCTGGGCATCAGGAGAAGCCTGTGCTCCCTCTATGTTGGGGATGAAGACAGGCTTCCCACCCTGTATGACAACACTGTGCCCGTAACTGGTCTCTCCTTGTGGCCATTTTGCTGGTCAGGCTGGTGCAAATGAGAATTGGTTGGCTTCACCAGGCAGGAGCTGGTTCCCCTTTAGAACCGATCTCATGCCTTGTGTTAACAAAACAGGGCAAGGGTGGTTGGATATGGAAAGCATCTCTGTCAAATCTTGTCTGAAAACAGGTTTGGCACAACTGCAGTGATAACAAAGGAGTTGTGCACAGTCTGTGCTAGCAGGTTGTTAAGGAACCAAGAAGACTTGAAGAAAAAGCAGGAAAAAATACCCAGATACAATTCTCTTGTGACCACTTCTTGCCCCAGTGACCTCTAAATGTAGATCTATGTCACTATTAAGGTCAGTATTAGATAACCTCCTTTTGTGACCTGTATAATTTCTTGATCGTTAAACTAAAACAACAGGACCAGATGAGTGGAGTGTTTCAAAAATGATGTATGTTTCAGTTTTAAAAGGTCCCTTCTGTCTCCTCACATAATGCTGGCTGTTGACAGCATAACTGAGGGAAAGCAAAACTGACCCTGCACTTCTAAGAGCTGGGTCTAATGGTTATGCCACATTTTAGTTACAATGGCAGAATGAGGGAAAGAGACAGATTAAGTTGAAACAGATTCTGGTAAATATTGAAAAAGAGATTAAATGTTAACAAACTTGGGAAGCAGAAAAAAAAAAGAGGAAATTTAACATAATCCTTTATGAAATTCTAAAATAAAGATGGTTGATCCCTTCTCTTTCTCTCTTTCAGCCACTATCTTCCTTTTTTATTTTTTATTTTGACACTAAGCCTAATGGAAAACACCAACAGCTGAGCTAAGTTGTTGAAACACTGCACGGCAAAGGGAAAAGATGAAGACAGCTTTTCAGATTTTGCAGGTTGCTGCCTCTGTGACAATAACCTCTTTTATTCCCTCCACCCCCTCCCTCTGGGAATGTGCATGTCCTGCTGTCTTTAGCTGGAAAGCAGAAAGAAACTGAGCAGATAAATGGGTTCAAGCATGTGTCCCAGGGAGATAATAGCTCTGACGTTATTCTAATTTTTGCCTAATAAACTAGGGCTTGGTCCTGAAACACTCTTAAGCAAGGGGCCCGTACATATATCAAGAGTCCAATTTTAATCACAGAAAACTATTTGCAAGAGAGCTGTTAGGTTTTTATGGATAGTTGAATGGGAACAAACATTATGTTTGGTGTTTGACGGGCAGAAAGGACATTCAGATGCTGAAGGAGAGACTGCTCCACACTGTGTCACCCAGTGATCCCCCAGCAGCCACAAATTGGGAAGGATCTACATTATCTCCAGTAGCTACCTGTTTTTCTTATGTTTTTCTACCTCTGTGTCCCACAGTCTCCTCCTGGTATCATCCTCTGGGGTTGGGGGAATGGAGGAACAGAGGTAAGCTGGGAGCCAAGTATGCCAAGTTTGTGGCTTTGCAGTTTACCTGTAGTGGTTTACTCCTACTCTTTCTTTACCCTAATGCTCTCAACTAGCTTACTTCTAATTATAATAAGTGCCATCTCTCTGTGGTTGCCTGTGGCTTACTAAATAGTCTGCTGAGGCATTACTGAATTCCAGAAGGACAGAGAAGATGTAGATGCCAAAACCTTCCCAATGTTGTCTCTTTCTCCCATGTGTACACACACCACCAGAGAAGAAGCCGCCGACCCCATTGGCACAAAAAGGCAACCAGAATGTCCAAGACCCCAGCCAAGACTATTGAAGTAATTAGGAAGATGCCCAAAGTGCTATTTGTCAGGCTCATAATGAGCACATACTTTTAAAATTAGTTTTCACCACTCTGACAGGGAAAGGAAAAATGTGTTTTATATAGTTTTGTGGCTGTGTCTTACCTCAAATCTTCTCTGTACAGTTAAAGCAATATCCTGTGTGGAGCAACCTCTGACCTGGATGAGCAGATTTCCATGCCTGGATGTCATACCATGGGGTCTGTTTGGGATTGGATTGGCATTCCCTC
>JAWWEU010000040.1:60819039-60877027 GCA_035583155.1 Acropternis orthonyx | reverse complement strand
AGGGTGTGGGGGGCAGGCTCAGGGGGCAGGCTCAGGGGGCAGGCTCAGGGTGTGGGGGGCAGGCTCAGGGTTTGGGGGGCAGGCTCAGGGTGTGGGGGGCAGGCTCAGGGGGCAGGCTCAGGGTGTGGGGGGCAGACCAACCTGTATGAGTGTGGGACATCTCCAGGCCCTCAGGCCCTTTCCCAACAGTTCATGTTCCACTCCCATCCCAACAAAGGCAGAATAATCTTCCTGAAATCAGGTGGGAAAGCACTCTAGACCAGCCTCTGTAAGAGACAGGAAGCTGGGACCACGGGAGGTGGTGGGAGTGCTGACACCTGCAGCAGACTAACATGGAATTGCACACCCAAGAGTCAAACCCAACCAGTCAGTGCTTGCTGTGTCCTCATACACCATGGCCCACCTCAGCTGGTGCCACTGGGGTATGCAACAGTGGACGGAGAGGTAGAATCTTTCAGTGCCAGAAACAGACTGTACTGGACAAAGAGAAGTTCCCTGTAGAGGTTTTCATGCACAGGTGCTCTGCAGCCTCAGAAATACCACCTGGAAAGGGAACACACAGCACGTACTGCCACCACAGTATGTTGTCTGGGAGACCACAGGAACTTCTACCATGCTTTGGAGGCCGCTTTTTTAAAATGAGGTAAGCTGTGTTTAATCAAGGAATAAAGCACACTTCTTCCTCCCACACAGAGATTAATTTTCCAGATTCTCAAAATTGGCATGAAAGCTATGAATCCTATTTAAAGAAAGTTTGTTCTTAATAAGGAAAGATTACACAGATTTTTTTTTTTTAATTTATTTATTTTTTTAATAAGCTGTTTGTGGTGAGAAAGTTACACCATGAATGTTTGGTGTATGTGCTATCTAGGAAGGTATGTTGTTTGTTGCATGTTTGTTGCATTTTGTTTAAATTGTCTTGAGAAAATTGATGTCATATTCTTTAGAGTTTTATGACCACTAGCCTGTGCCTGGTGCTATTTTTGTATTTAAGATGCCTTCTCCCAAAATGCAAAGAATTCCTGTTTTCTGAAAGGGAAATTTCAGTGTATGACTGATTGAAAGACTAAAATTCTCCCTACAGAGTAAAAGCCCTTCTAACAATATCTGTAAGTATGTGAAGTCTACATGTAATCAAAATAAAGAAAATACTTACTGAATGCAGAGCAGTATTTGGAGAAGCACTGGAGAAGATTAAGAAATAAGAAATTAAAGTACACTGTGACAAAACTGTAAAAACAAATCTCAAGTTGTGCAGTAGAAAGAAAATAATGCAACTCAAGTGAGCAAGCACTGCGCTAGGATTGTATTTGCTGCACGCCTCACTACAATGGATGGCTGCTGCCAAGAGAGGGAGAAATGCTGGTGTTGCTACCTGAGTAGCACCTTCAGTAGCTGCTTCTGTGATTTCAGGACTGACCTTGGCCAGTAGAGCCCTGAATGTAGTGACACTGAAGAAGAAGGAAAACCTTACACAGAAACCCACAGCTTTTGCAGTCTCTTCCTTTCCATCCTTGTGCTGCCTGTATCCAAGGACTGATACAGGGCATGGGACTGGGCCTCGCCCACAGGTGGGCAGAGCTCCCAGATGGCCCCGGGGACTTCTGGTGGCTGTGGGGCTCTGACCTCTCCTGTCTCCGCCAAGAAGGCACAGGGCTGAGAGCCATGAAGCACAGCTGAGTCTGGTCAACAAAGTTTCTGACAGAATGAGATTTGCCTTCCAAATATCCAAATATGAAGGAAAAAGTAATGTTTCATCCTCTTTTTTTTTTTTTTTTTAAATCTTCAAATCCTGATGAAATTGAAGAATTAAGTTGGACTTCAAATTTAGAACACAGATGGAGCAGAGGTTCACATTTCATTTGAAAGCTGCTTTTCCCACCTTCTGATAGTGCCACAGTTTAAGACTTCCTTAAAGTTTGTTTCAGTTTTTGTACCAAGATTTTTCTAGATTCTTCCTGAAATAGAAGGAACAAATTTTCTTTCTCATATTTCAGTTTAAGTAAGCTTAAAGGCATTAGTTTGAATCTATGAACAAAAAAAAGAGAGAAAATTAATAAAACTATTTGAATTATTATTTTGAACACCACCATAAACATGCTTTCTCAAAACAAGAAAAAACTTTTAAAAAAGTGTTTCTAAAAATACCATATTTACAACAACAAAAAAATCTGTTCTGCTAAATTTGCATGTGGTTATTTTATAAATGTTTAAAGGAAACAAGAAATTACTTTACATTCCTTGTGATTGGATAAAAACAGAAAAAAAAAGTGTACATTTGGATACTGAGGAGATTTTTTAAGGTTTTTGAAGCCTAAATCTGTTTTGAACTAGAAGGAAATAATAGACATCATCTAAAAAAATAGCTAAAAAGAAAGTCATTACAAAGAAAACTGAACTTTAAATAATACTGAAGTACTTCCATTCTTAATTGACTAATATTGCATTTCCAGCTGGTTCATAGTGTTTTGCAGTTGGATCAAACATGCTTATTGCTTCAATGATACAGATTTTCAAATGCTCCCCACACCACCGTGCAACCAGGTATTATGTGTACAAAATATCAGTGCGTGAGCACTACTGACACAGCCACACATTCCTGCTGTACGTGTAATCCCCACTGCTCCCTGTACCCCTCCACAGATGCTGACAATCTGCTGAGTGGCAGGAGAAGACATCTTTGGGTTGGGACCAGAAGTAAAAGTGCTACAAGGGCCATCTTTGTGCTTGGAATTCAACTATTCTATCAAATATCAAAAAGAACTGTGCTATAGCAAAGCACTAGTCAGAAATTTGAAGTCAACCATTTCCATGTTTGCTCAAATGAGCAGTATGTGGTTGAACTACACCTTTGGGAAGCTCTCCCATCTTGGTAAGTTATGCAAAGTTCTGGTGAATTCACCAAGTCTCTTCTAAATTTGTTTCAAAATTAACCGTCCTCTTTGTTGCAGCTGCTCTATACAACCCTCTAAGTAATCAGAAGTTCCTGACAAAATGAAGCAGAATTAAAGCATCATGAGGGTGATGAGACACTGGAACAAGGCTTCTCAGAGAGGTTGTGGATGCCCTTTCACTGGAAGTATTCAAGGCCAGGTTGGATGGGGCTTTAAGAAACCTGGTCTAGTGGAAGGTGTCCCTGCCCATGGTGGGCACTAGATTATATCTAAAGTCCCTTCAAAACCAGTATATTCTGTGATTCTATGATTCTAAAGGTAACAGGAATATATCCTCTACCACAATATCTCTGGCCATACCTAAATTCATACATGCCAAACCAGTCTCACCATGAAAAAACTTCCAGTGTTTCTGAAAATGAGGAAAATCACAACTTACATGAAATGCCCCATGGGTGTTAATTTGAAATGAAGGGCTACAGAGATAACCAAGATGCAGAGCACAGTCCTGTGAGCAAATGGGCATGGGTTCAGGTACCCTTCACAGCGGCAAGAGGTACTTAATACCACAAGACCTACTGAGTTGCCAGGAATTCATACTCTGCCTTTGGCCCTGCCACTGCATTTGGATGATACCTTACACCAGCTTTGTACTAGTTTTATGGCTGTGCAAAGCAAACCAGGCTTTACCACAGTGACTGTACTTTCAGACAGGGCAGCTGAGATTAATTTATCTCATAAAACTGTGTCTCATTATCAAGATGTCAGTGTTTTAATCTGAAGGCACACTGGAAAGAATAAAATGATAAACAGTTGCACACTTTTTTAAAAAGAGCATTCTCAATTCTGCCCATTATCTTTAATGCAAGATTGTTAAGGGTTCCCAGGAAACAGACGTCTAAATGAAGACTCCTAGGACTGTTCCAGGAAGAAACTGTTATGAGGTTTGTCTTAATGAGAAGCTCCCGTAGGCAACCAGAAGGCTGAATTTGTGTAGGTTTACTAGATAATTTAGCTGTCAAATGTTTTAATGTTTGCTTTGACTACTGACTCAAATACAGGCAAGTTAATCTTAGAAATGGTTCAGTAGAGAAATGGCAATAAGCATTGCATGCGGTGCTTTTCTACCTTCCATGTACACTGCTGTAATTTGTAAATGTCTTATGTTTAATCTCTCAGGTTCATTAACTGCTTTTATATTTGGGTGGTATACACACAAAAAGCCTGCATTTTCTTTTTACTTACTGCATTGAAATTACTATTATTTAAGCAGACAGATAATTGACTGTGTATTTCTGGCGTATTAGGACTTCCCTGGCAATTTAGTTTTTCTTTTGCCTCAAGGAAAAAGTGCACTTGGAAGGTGAACAATTTGCTGAGGAAACTTGGTAGTCATCTATCCTTGGTGAAGAAGGTGATCTGACACAGATAAACTGCAGTGATTTTACCTATCAAGTTGGGGGAATAGTTATTTCATGGTGATCAAGGCTCTGGACTGGAGCCATAGAAATGACTTCAGGCATGTTGCCCTGCCTTTAATACACATTATCCTGGGACTCTTCAGCAAGACAGTAGAATACCATCTCAGCATGAAGATTTGCAGGCATGAAGAGCTTGGAAAACGTGGAATACTGGTAGGTAAGGGGAGGACAAGGATTAATCCTTTTGTGCCTCAGGCGAACAGATGACTCAGTATTGATCTATGGTAAAACTATGTTATTACTGGCTTCAAGGCTAAAAAATCTTTGCAAGAAGCAGTACATCTGCCTGTGTATGGTTCACTTCTGAGCTAGGAAAGAGGGACATTGTATTGATGAGAAGGGCTTTTGTTATGCTGGGCTGAAGACTAAGCCTCATATAACTTTCCATTGATAGATCATTCTTCTGAGTGAGGACTGGCATTTTGATGCAATTCCCAATACAGGAAACCTCACTTATGGGCCAAAGAACGGGTGAAGAGAAATTTTAACATCTAGAGGGTTGTTATGTTCTTTGGTCTAACAGCAAGGGAGTTTGCATCAGGATCTGGAGACTCACTCCAGCATGGAAACGCTTGACAGCCCAGCATCCTAGGGGAGAATATTGATTTGAATCAAATGGCATCCCCAGTGGATGAATAACACCATATATAACTTCACTTTTCTTCCAAAAGTGATTTTTGTTCTTCTCTTTTATAAGGTCTACAGCAGCAGATGTTTCTTAGTTCCAGCTCCAAAGTTATATCTGAGGTGTGTAATGTTTTCCCCTAATCCACAAGCTGCCAGAGTCTCATGTGTTCCTGAGAATACAGCTTCCCTTAATGTGAAAATGAAACCAATTCACACCACCTCTGCAGTCTTCATGGCAGTATAAAGCAGCCGGAAACACCAGCCTTCAACCAACACAAACAGGAAATCTCCAGTTTAGATGGTTTGAAAGAGAAACATGAATTACACATTGAACTCTCTACTGTTCTGCCTCAGTAGGAGTAGTTAGCATGTAGAGGGAAGTTGTTTCCTCCTCAGTACCAGTGGGGCCATATCTAACCTGTGTCCAATATCAAGGCAGGCCAGTACAAGAGAAAGCAGTGAACTGGAAAGAATCCAGAGCAGGGTCAATGTCAAGGACATACAATATGAGTAAAGGCTGAGGAAATTGGGCTTGTTCATCCTGCAGAAGAGAAACCCAAGTGGAAATCTAGAGAAACCAACATTAGTCCTCCCACCACCTAGGGAAGATGGACTCAACCTCCCAGAGATGCTCAGGGGAGTCCATAAGGCAGCCAAGGACACAAATTGAAGCAAGAGAAATTCTGGAAGGAAACAAGAAAAAGTTATTTTCCCCTCAAGGATTGTAGAGTACTGGAAGAGGTGCCCAGAAAAGCTGGGGAATCTCCATCTGTGGTGATATTGAAAACTTAACCAGACAAAGATTCTAAGCTTGAACTTAATTTTGAAGATATCTTTTTTTTTTTTTTGAGAAAGAGGTTAGATTAGATTAGATTAGATTAGATTAGATTAGATTAGATGGTCTCCCAAAGTCCCTTTTATCTTGAATTTTAGTATGATTCTGTGACCTCATAGAATTGTGTGGAGGGACCCAACTCAGAGTGCCTAAACTGTCAGATTACACATCATACATTTTTCTGAGTTTTAAGCTGTTGATGTAGTTGGGAAAGTTTTTGATTGTACACACTTTTGTATTATAGAGGAATTGCATGAGCACAAAGAAGAACAAGCAAATACATTTCCTAGATGAATACTTCCTGCACAGGAAAATACACTCATCAGGATACCCCTCAAACAGCTAATTATTCACATCATGTTTCTGTTACCCTTCTGAAACACGATAAACATGTCTTCTGGGAATAGATAGCCCAAACACAGGAAATTTATGGGCACTCTTCTCATGGCTATGCATGGCAGCATTCATAAATCAAATAGCAAACATGGAAGTTTTTAATAATTTTCAACAGGATAAATCAGTTGCTTTTAATTACAATCATTGCTAGGCTAACTGCATTGTGTGGAAATATTCCATGACAGGAAAACTTCAGTCTCCTTTACAACCACTTAACAGATGTGCTATTTTATAGCACAAAACGGCCTTGGTGTTTCATGGCAGGGATGGGTGCTTTTTAACAATAGCAATAATTGCTGAACACAGGGGTGAAGAGCATTTTCAGAGCTCTCAGACTGTAATAGAATGAGGTTATGATAATGCATAAAGTGTGAACTCTCTTAAGGAGTGTCTCAGATGCTGAAGAATTGGATGAAAATCTGGGATGTAATAGCCAGTTTCATGAGGCCATCTTTTCTGTATAATCCTTCTGTGTTCCAAGGTTATTTTTGCTGTCTTCTGCATATTCTCATGTTGATGGCCAAACATATCTTTTATAGTGATGTAAAAGAAACATCATAAATGTAGAAACAAAGAGAGAACGTTCCTGTCACTGCCATATCTCATAACCTACCATTGAAGTGATTTATTTCTTTTTAAATCAAAAGACTTGCTTGTTTTCATATGAACCTTGAGTCACAGCAGGGTTAAGTATTTCCTATGTTGTAACCCCAGCTGTAAGTTACACAGTATGAAAAGCTGTGTCAGTCCAAGAGTTCACTCCAGAACGAAATGGAGAAAGGAATGACTCCCCACTGCTTCTGTGTGAGTGACCTTTTTTCCCTTCTTCTGTGCCTTCTGATGCTTACTGGAGCCTTTGCTGAGTCAAATGAGATCTCTGGCACCCACCTATCCCCCTGTGGCAAGGGGATGCAAGTCTGCAGCTGATATTGGGTGTGCAGCTTAGGAGGCAGCTTAGGAGAGGAAAAGGAGAGTTTCACATCTCAGAGATGGGTTCATCTTAAGCCTTAAGTGTAATTTTATCCTCAAAACCACTCTTATTTTAGCCTGTAAGCCATTTGCTAAAAAACATCTTATTGCTTTTCGAAGTGATTCAAGTCCCCAGGCAATGCCATCTTAAAGAAGTATTTTAGTGGGCAAGTTTTGCTGACACAAACTCCACAACAAATTTAGAACAAAACACAGGTGCAGTGTGGTAAATAATCTGAAAATTCCTTTCCTATCACAGGGAAGTGGCTATTTGTCTTTCTCTAGTGTAGTGTCTTCTCTAGTTCTCTCTCCTCGCTGTCATTTAATGTAAAGCAGCCACCCCTGCCCCAGGAATGCTGTTTTCTTATTTGATGTGGTAGAAGGAAAAAAACGAAAAAACCATCTCTTTTTGTTTGACTGTTTTGTTTTGTAAAATACTTCCTCCCCTCCCCCCCCCCCGCCCCCTACCTTTTAAGATTCATCTGCATTCTGAGCCTGTTTCTGCTCCCAGATGGTACATTTCACAGGCATGGTTTACTGATAATTTTAAAAAACCTTTTATTAAATCAAAATATAACAGGGGGAAAAAAAGATTGATGTATAAAGAGCATAAATAAGAGATTTATTTTTCCTTAAACATAAATGCCATTAAAAGGAATAGTGATGGTGAACATGGCAGTAAATGTTCTCAGGAGGTCAATGACAGCAATATCAAATTCTCATAAAGTTCTTGTTCAGTAAATGAAGCAAAGAAATGAAAGATATTAATATCTGCTATGTGCTGTTAAGCATCTGTAAGACCTGTTGCAATAATAATATTGGGCACTTCTTGTGATCTCGAAGTGGCTATCAAAATGTTTACTTGTTGTACTTGTCCTCCTCAAATAGCACTGAAAATGAAGGTGGTATAGAGTTGAAAACAAATGTGTTCTGTACAGGTCCTGTTTTTCAAATAAGTATACAAACATACACGCAGTGCAGCTCTGCAATTGCCTTTTATACTGGGAAGTCCAATGTGAACCTTTCACATGAAACTAAATATAATGTCTGTATTCTGGGCAAGGAAGCACTGAAGTACTTAGTAATTTATTTTAGATATGTAAAAGTAATTTGCTGAATTAATTGTTACTTAAATAGCTATTTTGCTATATCACAGATTCATTAATGGTTGGAGTTGAAGAGGTCTCTGGAGATCATCTAGTCCAACCCTCCTGTTAAAGCAGGTTTGCCTGGAGCAGCTTGCACAGGGTTGCATCTTGGTGGGTTTTGAGTATCTCCAGAGAAGGCAATTCTCTGTGCCTCTTGGGGCAGCCTGTTCCAGTGCTCGGTCACCCACACAGTAAAGAAGCTTTTCCTCATACTCAGATGGAGCTTCCTGTGTTTCAGTTTGTGCCCATTATCACTTGCCCTGCCATGGACTCCACAGAACAGAGTCTGGCCCCATCCTCCTGACACCCATTCTCAAGATATTTGTATGCACACACTACTATATATGAAAGCAGTTAGTTATTAAGTAATTATTTATTAGGTCATAATCAGTGTCTTGTTGCCTGACACAGATAAATATCCTGAAACTAAGGGGCTGGACAAGTTTCATTGCACCATTGTCTCTTGGAGACTTGTACTCTGCTGCAACACTTGCTTGCACTGAACCTTGGGTGGGGAGCTGAGCCCAGAGGGGCTTTCTCCTAGGACTTGCTCAGCTGCTTGAGGATAGGAGCTGTCATCCAAGTGCTGCTGATACACATACTGGTAATTAAGTTTCAAAACCTCATAAAGCAGTGAACCTAGTCCCTCTTTTCATTGAAGCACTGTTATTTTCCTTGCTGCATTTTCCTGGGGGATCACTCCTACTCAAACTTAGTAGTTTCATGGGAAGCTAATTACAGACCACTGACTGCATCTGTTACAGAGCAAACAAACCCAGAAAGCCCAGGGTCTGCATAAAAATGCTGGAAATACACTTGGACCACAACTTAATAAGACTATTTCTGCTGAGCAAATCAACCACAGAATCCTAGAATGGTTTGAGTTGGAAAGGACCTTAAAGATCATCTAGTTCCAATTACTGCCATGAGCTGGGACACCTTTCACTAGACCAGGTTGCTCAAAGCCTCATCAAGCCTGGCCTTGAGTTACAGAATCCAGAAAGCATAACCCCTAACAGCTTCATATATGACAATACAATATAATAGTATGTACATGTATGTTGAGGGGAGAGATGGAGAACAGAGCAACATTTGCAAGATTTGATTTTTTCCATAGAGTTGTAAATGTAATTGAACACAAAAATATTATCATTCTCACATCCTGAATAAAACTATGTTTCACAATGAAATGGTACTTGATGTTTTACATAAGAATATTTTCTGGGATGGCATGAGTGACAGAAGCTCTTACCTAAGCACAGCCACCCTCTATACAGGAAAATAATTTTAGTCAACAGACTGATGTCTTATATTTACAAAAGCAAATATATCTACTTTCACCATGATAACCATGGAATAACCCAAGACAATTTTTAATACTCTGCAACAGTTTTGGTTGATAAAATTATAAAAGACTGAAATAGTTTTGCAAGAATATGTTATTCTGCCTTAATAGAAGATGTGAAAGGCATAAGCTGAAAAAATGTTGTACTATGGAAAAGATCCCTCTAAGCAACTTGGTTGTTGCAGTGTGTGTGGATAATTGGAGGATGACAGTCTATTTTCAGGTACCAAATTACAGTGAGACATCTGCTCTGCCAGTATTGAAATCAGTCAGCAAAAAGGCCATGAAGCTGGAGAATCCTCTTGAGAGCACAAGAAGAGTACAGGACATGCAGTGGTCTGTTGTGACCTAAAGTAGCCTGAAGGAGTTGTGCTCTCCAAAGAGCAAGAAATTGCAAGTCCTAAAGTATCAGTTAAGCATATAGTTTGGGGAAGACATTTGTCTACCGAAACTCTCTCTCTATGCTGTTGTGGGAAAGAGAAATGCATTGCTCAGCCTGTGCTAGACCTGCTGAGATAACTGCAATGCCCAGACCTGTCAGAGAGCAAAAGACAACTGTGGTGTCTCACCTCCATGTAAGGTCATTTAAGGGAGGTAATGGCCAGAAAGGGCAAACTGGGCAAGCCAGAGATAGCCCGCCCAGTGCCCAGGTTACCTTGCACTAATCTCTTTAAATCCTGAAACAACGGGTTTGTATTTAAATTGCAAGCTCCTTAGCAAAGGATTATTCTTTGCCACATTTTCCCTTCCTATTGTTGGGACTTCACATGACCACAAAAGAAACCCTTGTACCTGCAGCATAAAAATACTGGTCTAAACTGCAACAGGACAGGACAGCTTAGCTCACTCTGCTCCTCAAGAGGCAGTGTTAAAAGGATTTAATGTGCCACATCCAAGGACCCCTGTCCCAAGAGTTCCTCATTCTGAAGGTGCCACACTTGGTGCTAGGTACTTCTCTGCTGCAGGACAGCAGCTCCACCTTGCCAGGGAAGTACATAGGGTGGCTCTCCACACTTCTCCCAGGAACAGCAGCAATAGTGAGGTTTCCTACAGCAGGGCAATAAATCAGGCCAGGAGTCTGAAACCTCTCTGCCAAGCATGGATTAGGCTGGAAATTAATATTTGAACTTTACATCTGCTTCCTCTTAAAAACAAAGAACCAAAAAATCCCAAACCCACACACATTTCTAAGCAGCTTGCCTCATGAATTCTCACTGATAACAAGCCCTTGCTCCTTTCTTTATAGCACCTCACCAACAATTACCAAACCCACCCTTCCCCCAGCTTCCACTTACTGCTGTAACTGCTCATTACCAAGTCTTTGTGAGTCTGTCAAAAAAATGAAATATCTGAGTTCTCTGAGGCAGATGTTTCTCATTCTTTCTACATGCTGAGATCAGGACACTAGAGACTTGCTGCTAAATGTGGATTGCTAACCTGTCTGTAGCTCAAAAAGCAACAATAAAAAGTGGTCCTTAACATTAAGTAGGTATTGGCTTATTAACTGCTCCAGTTAGTATTGTTATAAATAAAGACAGAAAGATATGAAAATACTTTTGATATGGTTTTCAACAACTGCAGTTGCTCAGTCACCGTAAACCATGATAAAATAAATAACTTCACCCCCCTGAGGGACTAATTAGAAAACCAATAAATAATTCATTGTAAACCCAATAAAAAATACACCTTCTAACATGTAAAAAATAAATCCTCAAAGTGAGAATTTCTTTCTGATTTCTTGAATTATGTCAAAAACCGATGCTTCTGGGAAGAGTCAGGTCTGTTGTGTATGAGTTGAGCACTTACTGCAAGACTGGGTGCAAAGCCCCATCATGTCCCAGGCACAACAGCAATGCAGCGACTCAGGCAGATCAATGGCATGTGCCCTTCAACTCACATGGGCAGAAGAGCCTTGCCCTGGCTCACCCAGACAAATACTGAAGGGTGGGAATGATGATTTTAATCTGTTAAAAAAAACCCCAAAACAATCCTGGGGTTAGGAACTAGAGACTGACCTCTTCTTACTGAAGGCTTGTATTTTCACACTGCTCCTCAGGCAAACTTGTTGAGATAGTTATTCCTTTATAAAGTAACCAAAGGGATTCAGAATTCCCTCTTTTAGGCAGGAAATCAATTTTGTTCTCAGTTGATTCACTTGCCCCTTTAACTCAGTGGGGGAATATTGTTTGCTGTCTTTTTGTAGTCCTGGAATAGTTCAGTTAGTCCAAGCAAATTCACATCTCATCAGAAAGAACAGACCAAATCTACTGTGCAGTATGTACCTTAACACCTACTAGTCAGGAAACTCTGTTGGAGCTTCTTCGAACAGGCAGTAGATTATCAAGCTATAAGTTCTGGACTTTACACATCTACATCCTTTTGCAAACTTGGACCTTTAAAATCTTGTATTCTTGTTCCAAACCAATAGAAAGTCTTGTTTACATATCTAAATAACTTAAGAAGTTTAGCCTGAAGTCATGTAAACAGTTTTGATGCTCCTTCTCATTCATCACACAACTCATGACTGTCTCAGTTTTTGATCCTGCAGACTGAACACAGAGTACATTGGCATTGCTACTGAAATTGGGGGATTACACATGTGAAAACATTAAGGAACACTTATAAGACCAGGACACTTGCTTTAGGGTGAGCAGATACAGTGTCATCTCTGTATGAACAAAATAATTTTTACCATTGCTTGTGAAGGGAACAAAGGCTATGGAAACAGAAAAGTGAAATTTGAGAGCATCCACTTTCACTGTGTGATGAGACAAAGAGGGAGAGTGCTCTACCATCAGCTTTAACCACCTTAGGGCCTTGTAGGGGAACAGTAGCCATGCAGCCTTTTCTTTCCTCTACTCATATATAGACAGGTTTTGCTCAAAAAAACAGCACATGGAAGAGCCACAGACCCAGAGTAAGAAAAGCCTAATCAGCAAACAAGAAAATTGGTAGAGAGTGTATCTCTTGATAGGAGAATATAAAGGAAATACTGTAATCTGTGGTATCTGAGGATATCTGGGAAATGACACAGAACAGCCCTGAAGAGCACAAAGGGTTAAATGCAGATGTGTAGACTCACAGAAGTGTCCATATTACACATTAATCCAGCACAGACTTTTCAGCACAAATCCTACATCACATTCAGTCTTTGGAAATACACAGGCCCTCAGCTGGCTTGCTTTGCAGAGGGAAATAAACGCAGTGAAAAGTTTCACTGACCATGATAGCAATATCTGGCAAGACTAAATCCTCAAGACAGTCTGGGAAACTCCAGCCAAAAAAAATACTGTGGGCTACTTCTTAAAAACGATGTGGTTGAAAGGACAGAGACAGAAAACTCCCTGTGCAATTCATCCATAACACAGCCTAGCACCAACCAGATCCAGGTTCAGAAAACAGATGCCGTCACCAGTGCAGAACAGGGAAAAGCTTTCTTACAAAATATGCTGGGGCTTGTGAAAACTTCTAGGAGCTGAAATAAGGTCACCTACTCTTTCTTTTTGGACAATAATAAAAACTATGAAAAATTGCCAGTCAGGGTTTTGGAGTTTGAATTTAAAACCTCCAGGAGCTGGTTTTAAACCATATGATAACTCCTTTCCTTCATCTACTTGGGGTTGTTTTAGGCTCATACTGGCCTAGGACTATTAGCAATACACTTTTACCCACTCTCTGGGACCTTCATTGGCTCCCCTGCATTGTGAGCATGGGCAATGTGAAGGGCCTCATATCCTCCCTCCTCCACCTCACTGCATGGCTGTGCGAGGAAGAAAACACAGTCAATCCCATGTAAAACAGCTGCAGTTGTTTTGGTTTCTGGTTGGTTTTTTTGTTGTTTTTCTGGTTTTTTAACAACCTGGTATTCAAGCAGAACTTGTCACTAGAAAGAGCAGACAGGAGTTCTCCTAGAGAGATGGGGCAGGGAAAAGAGAGGTGTGCCTTAGAAGAGAGCCTGTTAAAAATCATATGACTGGAAGTTTCCAAGGCTCTGGAGGAAATGAAGCAAAAAATCCATCTGAAAGGCAGAAGAGGAAAGTATAAGTGGACTTATATGTCAATTCTTTTTGGGAGTCTGGGCTAGACTGAAAAACTACAGAAAAATCTTTGAAATAACGTAATATGTGTATTTGTCAGCAACATTTTGTATATTCTAGATATTTGTAAGAAGCGATTTTATTATGTGAAGCAACGTTACAAAGAGATATGAGACTAAAACCCTGTCCCAAGCTTTGGGAAATTAAAATTGGATCAAATTTGGTGGTTTGGCACTGCTTCAAGTTGAATAGCTTGGACTGGGAAAGGGGCCAGTAGAATGTCTATTGCCAGGAGAAACAAAGAACAAGAGGTATGTGATGTAGCCAGTGCACACCAGTTAGTGGTCCATAACAGCTTATGCTAAGGGAAAGAAGTATGGGTTCTCAACCTGTAAATATCTTTTTTTCCTACAAAGACCTTTCTGTCTGCTCCCCAGCATTTGTCATGGGCTCCCTGAGTTCAGTGAATGATCACAATGTCCTGTTCTAGTCAGGGAGTACAGGAATTAAAAGTGTTCCTTAATCAAAACTCACATATAAGTTTTATTTTTAGAAAGGTCAAAACCAACAGGGAGGAAGTTTAAGTAAACATAGAAGAATGTTATTGCAATTTTTTTCCATCACACAAGTTAGGCCTTGCATTAAAAAGAATCCAAGAAACCAGCATACAACCAAACATCTGTGCAGAATTGACAAAGAGGCCATTCAGCAGTGGGAATATGTAGTTGTTACTGGCCTGATTAGGTCTTTATTCAAATACATTCCTATTTCCTTCACTAGAGTTGATGCTGTCATCAAAAGAAACCCCAATTAATAAAGCTAAAAGCCTGAGCCTTTCCAAGTGAAGCTCACCAATATATGATGAGATCAGGATATGTTTACATAATCCATCTTTACATGCAAAAAAGCCCAGTGCAACATGTGCTAGTTCTATTTCTCTTCTCAGTATCAGGGCCAGATCCCGACTTTGTGGTTAATTTTCCCTTCTGTCTGCTTTAACAAATCCTTGCTGCACTTTACTGTGAAGGACCTGTTACAGCTAGAGGCCAACGTTGTCCTGCACCAGCAAAAGCAAGAGCCTTCATGGTTTCCCTGGGTATTAAGTCTGCAGGTGTTGACAAACACTGGCCCTGCTTTTTCTGCATGCCAACCAATGGGTAAAACCTGCATGCTCCGAGGCAGGGTATTGAATTTAAACTGAGTGTGATTGATGTTTGTCATTCTCTGCTCTTCCTAGCAATCCCAGGAAATGGAGATGCTCTGGGGAGGAAAAATAATAATAATTAAAAAAAAAAATCAGAGCTATCTCTGCCTGAGTGAGCCTGGGGACAGTATCACTGTGGCTGCTCGTCACTCTGTCCAGTCTGACTTTGTTGAGTGCTGCTGCATCAGCAAACCCACACTATGTTTACACAAGCAACAATTTGGCACAATCAGAACAGATCAATAGGGTGAAGAATACATTGCTGAGGGCATAACCATACTATGTGTAGTTTTACTTTGGACTAGATTTAATGTCATGATTTAACCCCAACCAGCAACTAAATACCACACAACTGCTTGCTCATTTCCCCTTGGTGGGCTGGGGCAGAAAATTGGAAGAGAAACTGTGAGAAAACTCATGGTTGAGGTAAAGGCAGTCTAATAGGTAAAACAAAAGTTGTGCATGTAAGCAAACCAAAACAAGGAATTGATTCACCACTTCCCCTGGACAGAGAAGTGTTCAGCCGTTTCCAAGACAGCAGGACTCCATCACACATAACAGTTATGTGGGAAGGCAAACACCATCATTTCGAATGTCCCTCCCCTTCCTTCTTCTTCCCCCTAGTTAATATGCTAATCATGACACCAAGTGGCCTGGAAGGTCCCTTTTGTCAGTTGGGGTCAGCTGTCCCAGCTGTGTCTCCTCCCAGCTTCTTGTGCACCCCCAGCCCACTCACTGGTGGGGTGATGTGAGAGGCAGAAAAGGCCTTGACTCTGGATAAGCCCTGCTCAGCAGTATCTAAACCATTCCTGAGTTATCAATACTGTTTCCATTACAAATCTAAAACACAGCCCCATAGCAGCTACTGTGTAGAATGTTAAATCTATACCAGCCAAAACAAGCACATGTGAGTCTGGTGTCCTGAACCAAACACCCCTGGTGTGAATATGGCCACAGCAAAGTCCTGATTCAGTCTGCCAAACTTCAGGCATTGTACAGAAATCCTTAACTTCTCTCTCTATTGACTTCCAGACAACAAAGTGCAAGCAACAGGGAACAAGCTCCATACTTCAGCATCTTAGCTTAAAGTTCAGTGCTCTGAGTCTTGACCCACTCCATGGACCTACTCTCACTTAAAATGGATTCTGCCAATATTTTGTACATATCACATGAACTTGCTGTTGGTTTTGATGCTTGACCCTCACCTTATTTTTTATTGTTCTTATTATTCATGTAAAAAATAACAAACCAGATCAAAAATTGCCTCCCTGCTCTACTGAACACTTATATCTGAAGGGACTGTTATAACAACAAGGAAAACTTTCCAAGCAGCAAAACCCAAAAGATTTCAGACTTCCTTTTTTGTTGCTTATTAAGACTTCCGACAGTTTTTATTTTTATTTTTTTAATATCCTTTTTCCTTCCACTGTCTAGCATCTCTCAGTCATTTTTAAATTTAAAGCATGTGTGTCCCAAATATCATTTTATGGCAATGCATCTTGTCCTAACCCATGTTCTGGTTTCTTTGTTTTCATCTTCTGTATTCCAGTCACTGGAATTTTCTTCCATAGTTTGCATTATTTAAATGGCTGTGGGAAAGCAGTGCAGCTAATAAGATACATCTGACACTTTTTCCTGTCAAAGGGTAAGCCCAGCTGTGAAGCCTGAGCAGCTTGAGCAGCTTGGGCTATACAGAGCTCATTAACCTCATACATTAGAAGGAGTGCCACAATTATTGAAGCAGCTGTGAGTAAAGGAGGTAAAAGGTGGCTTTGAGCTCTCTCCACAACACCAGGGCAGTGGGTAGGCTCCAACAGTGGAGAAAGCACTTGCTCCAGGCACTGGGGAGGGAAAGGTTACAGCACAGCCCTCTTCTCCCACAGATTTGTACTACCTGTTCTTTTCTGTGATAGTGGACAGCTGCCACCTTTCTTCTCCGCCTCTATGTCCTGACCCCACAGATGTGTGTTGCTTTTCTCTCATTGTTCTGCCTCACGATACCTCTCACAACAGGATTCCTGAGCAACAGCAGCCCAGTAATATTCATATCCAAATGTCTGTGTGCAAAACATCACTCTTCCAAGCTATATAAATGATCCAAGGATTTGCTGTAGACCATTTGAACTCTGACCAAGACATTTGTTGCTATTATCTAGACTTCAGTTTGTACTGCTAATATAACTGGATTCTCACTTGGATATGAAGTCCCATGGGCATGTTTTTTTGCCAAGAACCACAGAGACTGACGCTCTGGTGATAAAAGTTTTCTTCTGATATTATTTTTTTGTTTACTCCTTAATTTTCATTTATGACTCTTCTGGTCAACCTGCATATTCTTTTCTTAAAAAAGATGGTATGAGTTAGCTGAGCTATTTTGGGTAAGAGGGAGCCTATTGTGGCTGGCAAAAATCCGTCACACTGGCATTTTTCAGTAATAAATCTCCTGGTTGTGTTTTTCTTCTCAGTCATAGAACTATGAAGCTTACAGAAGTCTTTAAATCATGAAGTTGAACTTCTCTATTGAAGGGTTTGGTCCTTCAGTGTTCAGCCTGGGGACTTCCCTTTGGGTGGTGGCCTCCCGAATATTCCCTCAAACATCTGATCATAGAGGCACCTGCCCTTCATTTTGCATAATGTATGTGAGGGTATGGTTTGATATTTTCCACATTTTCCCACAAGATGGCACAATATTATTATGAACAGTGTGTGCTAAAACATGGAAGGCTTTCTGCATATACAGTAATAGAAGAAATTAAATTAACAGACTGCAGAAGTCTGAAGTTGCTTTATTTTACTCATAATTAGTTGATTTACCTTGGCCAGTTGTCTTGAAGAATTTTGCCTTTTCTTTTAACTTCTTGTTCGCCTCCTGTCCTTTCCCCTCTCAGTCCTCAGAGGACATGTGTCCATGCCATCCCAAGGTAGACTGCCCACAGGCTGGAACTTCACTGTGCGATTCTTAAAGGACACATTTTGGGAACTGTGCCCTTTTTAGCTTGATGTCCACTTCATCTTGTAGGTACAGGACAAACCATTTCCGGTGTTCAGTGAGATAAATGCTTTGAGGTCCATGCTGAGCACAGGAAGACGAAGAGAGACAAGTGTGTTTCTCATAAAAAAGAAGTCTAGAAAACTTGGAATTATTTTTTGTTTGGGTTGCTTTCTTTCAGTGGGTTTTGGTGGGGTTTTTGGTGTTTTGTGGGGGTTTTTTGAGCAGTGGGGAGGTGGTGGTGGTGAGTTGTGCAAAATGTACCATCAGTTATCCCTTGTTTCACATCAGTGGTGACACACTTGACATACTTCAGGCTTACTGACAAAGCAGTTCAAATCTTCACAGGAAGGTTCTGGAATCCAATATTTTTAATAATGATCTATGCACAGTTTGGTGACAGAACTGGAAATATTTTGAGGCATGCTCTACTTCCAACAAAAATGGATTTAGTTTCTATTTAGTTTCTATTATGAAGCATCCATTGGAGTTGTTTCTTTCTGGGTTAATTATCTGAATAATTCTCTGAACAAAACTTGTGATGTATCATCATAGGTAAACTTTTGGACTGGGTAACATACCTTAGATGTCCTAGGGGTTGTGGTCAAGGAAGAAACTGCATAGTGTGAAATCCCTGGCTCAGCTTAGTTTTAAAAATTTCGAGTATTATCATTGTGCTAGTGACATGAAAATGTCTGCAGAAATTTCAGACACTGTTTTTCCCTTTGGAATGGGAGAAAAATAGTCAGAATATTTCATAGGATAGTGACTCTTTGAAGCAGTTTTGGGCAAGTTATTAATCACATTGAGTAGCCCTGTAACAGAAAATGCAGAACCCTGGAATAGCATCAATATTCAAGAGAGCAATATGTTACACTCCCCAATCCCTCTACTCACAGAAACAGTTTATTCCATTTTTCCCCTCCTGTAGTCTCAAGAAAGATCTAATTTTCCCTGGTGGGGGGAGGGAAAGAATCAATTACATCAAGTGAGAAGGAATTTTCTTAGGTCTTAAAGGCTACCTTAATATTTAAAAAGAAGTCTTAAGATATTTAGGTGGAGAGTTGGTTTGATCACTTAAGTTTTTTATGTAATGGAGATGGTCAAGCAGCAATGCCTCAACTTTTTTTTCTTGTGTAGCTCTGTCTTTATATTGTGTAATTAAACATAATGCAATGTATGCTTCTACTGTACACGCTCCTCATGTGCTGGACATAATGTCTCTGTTTTTAATATGTGGCAAGCAGCACTACAATGTCATTCTGTTGTTCAGAGAAAATAAAGACAGAACTCACTGATATCAATTTTATAGAAATAATAGTAAAATAAGCTGCTAGCCTACCTAATTAACTTAGCCAAAATAGTTTTCATCATTTGCTTGCAGCATCATAAACAGACCAATATGCCTATTTGATTGCAATGTAGGATTATAGTAACCAAATAAGGTGGAAGAAGAGAAAGATGGAGTTAATGTTTCATCACCCTATCCAGTGCCTAAATACCTTGACTTCATATGTTCAGTAGGTGGAGGAGAAGGACCTGGGAGAAGCAGCAAGCTAATCAACTACTCTTCTGTTGTCTGCAAGTCATTTTTTCCCTCAGACCCAATAACAGACACTGAAAAGCAGGCTCACCATTAGTGCTTTTCTTTTTCTCTTGCACACCATGAACTTGTTTTCTCTTCTTTAAAGTTTACTATGGATTGTTTTTTGAAAACACTTGCTGATCTGCTGCAACAAGTTTCACTGTCACTGTTAGAGACTCAGCACTGCTCCTCCTTGGGTAGGAATGCCCCATTCCCTTGCATCTGTTATGCCAGTGCATCCCTTCTCCTAGATGGGATTACTGTGGGACATAATAATCTATTCAGAAATATGTTCTGTTTGAACCCTTCAAAACCTATTATGTCAGAATTCACATGACTTATTTCTCATGCTCCATTAAAGGCCAAGCTCCTTTATCGCACTCTGTATTTCCCCTAGGTCAGTGCTGCTTCATCTCAAAGCAAGTGGTAAGCCAGGGACCTGCAGCACCACTGGCAGAGGTATGTTCAGTTTCAATTGACTTCAAATAAAATTTCAGCTGAGTTCAGTAAAACAAACATTCTCATTTGGGAACATCAACACTGTTCATTTCAGTCAAAATTGTTAACACAAAATAAGTCAACTTTCCAAGACATTATTTTTTTTAAAAAGGTAAAATATCAGCAATTCCTCTGGAATGGAAATTGTGATTCACAGTCTTACTCTGCCCACAGGTTTTACCAAACAGGGTCCTGTCATCCCCATCTCACTGGCAAGGACAACCACAGACCCTGAGGCAGCTCTGAACTGGCTTGTGCCCAAGCAATTGCAGACATGGAGTTCACAGCCTCCTGGCACAGAGCACACCAGTTGTGTGTGTGCTGCCTGAGCCCTGGGGCATATTGTCCCTCTGTTTGGGGCCCCTGTTGGCCTGGTCTGCATGTAAGCTTTCAATCCTGGGTCCAAAGAGATGCAAGGGTGGTGATGCAGCAAGAATCAGTTCTCTTCACAGCATGCTAAAGGTGTGTTGGGCATCCTGTTGTATGGCAGGGCATGTGTGAGGTGTATCTATGTATCTACAGAGAGCGGCTGGAGAAAGAAACCAAACTTGTCCTGGATCATGTCCAATCTTTCTAACAGGAAAGGACCTGAAGCAAACTATCCTGCCAGTTACACCCTGCTTTTCTTCTGGAGGAAACAAATTGACTCAGTCTGTCCACCAGGGAGTAAAACAAATTTGTATGCAATATGGGAAAGCAGAGGACAAGGATTCTGTGATAAGACAGTGCAGATATATCCCAAGAGAATCTTATTCAAAAATAAGTATTTGAAACCGGTCTTCTAAGGTCACAGACCTCAAATTTCTACCTTTTTCCAGTCATGGCAAAGTGGAGAAATTTGGGGATGAGAGAAATCCATCTGAAACCTCTTTTGGCTATAAATTTAAAAAAGAAAAGGACATTCAGAAGATGTTTTGACTCTTGCACATACTGTTTAGGAATACTTTTATCCCTCACCTACCGTGTCTATCCCACTCTCTTTCTAGACCTAAGAGAGAGGAGCTTGTCGATAAACAGTCACATATTATGGAAATCAGAGAAAAGAGAATAAGAAGCTATGGCCACCCATTTTTTTCTCTGAATAAAGAAATGAAAATAAAGAATGAAATAAAACATTTAATATAGCCATCAGTGAAACAGTTTATGACCTCCTGCTGTGCATCTGTGCCAAGGTCATGTGGATTAGTACTGTATTGGGTTTACATGGTGAGGTTTTGGTAGCAAAGGAGACTTACAGGAGTGGCTTCTGTGAGAAGCTGCTAGAACCTTCCCCTGTGTTCAACAGAGCCAATGCCAGCTAGCTCCAAGACAGACTCAAAGTTGGCCAAGGCTGAGCCCTTCAGCAACAGTGGTGGGATTTCTGGGATAACATTAGAGAAAAGAGGGGAAAAACCCCTGCACAACTGCAGCTGAAGAGTGAGAATATGTGAGAGGAACAACCCTGCAAACACTGGGGTCAGTGAAGAAGGAGGGAAAAGGTGCTCCAAGTGTAAAAGTTGAGATTTTCCTACAGCCCATGGTCCTTATCTCAACCCACAAGCCTTTCATTATATTCTCTCTCCCATGTTCAGCTGAGGAGGGGAGTGATAGAGTGGCTTTGGTGGGCACCTGGCATCCAGACAGGGTCAACCTACCACAACTACTTAACTTTCTGCTACTACATGATTTTTACCAGCAAGCTCTGGAGAAGAACACTGGCTGTGGAAAGGATAAAGTGCCATTTTTAAGACAGAATTTAAGAGGCGTTGTTGAGGTTTGTTTGGTTGTTGTTTTGGGGGGAGGTTAAGTCACTTTAAACAATCTTTCCTTACTGTTCTTCTTCATTCTAATCACTTGGGATTGAAATGTATTCAAATCATGGAGAGATAAAAGAATGAATGTGGTTGCAATATCGTGTCTCCTGTGTCTCAAGCACAAGCAGCGAGCCTCCTCCTCCTAAGCAAGGTTATTATTTTCAGGGTGAGGAAAGATAAGGAAATATTTCATTTTCTTTCATGGGGGACCTGTGAGGCACGTTGAAAGACACCCTGTGTTCTGTAACCACTGGGCTTCAGTGCTGCCCGTAGTGCTAGTCCTTATCATTTCCTCATGCTGTTGCACTGCAGTCTCCTTTCAGATTTCCATCTGTTCCTACCCAAGCCCAGGGAAAGAAAGACTATGTAGCGCACAGATGACACTATGGGAGGGCTGACAGCAAGACCAGCCTTTGCAGTAGGCAGCACTCAGTGCTGTGAAGAAACATGCTTTTCCACAGGACCTTTTCCCTCATTACTTGTGAACCCTTGGCCATCCAAGGTGACTGTGAGAGCCAGTCCCTCAGCTCCACCTGAATGGCCGTGCCAGCTTGCTGGACTGTTTCCTACCAGGGCCAGGGATGCAGACCAGGACTAGGGATAAATCACTGATGCCAACTCCACTGGGAGGAGAAAGCAATGGGCTAAATGAGCCAGAGAGTTCCAGAGGAGGGGCAACCACTAACGTCTGACCTCAAGGATGCCAAACATAGAGATGTAGGGTTTCATCCAGCACAGTGTAGTTGCATACTAGGGCTTCAATTCTTGCTGTCATCAGCTCTGTCTGTGACATTGGGCCCGGTAACTTCCCTGCAGCTTGGGGAAACCAACCTCCAACTCACCCTGCTGCTTTTAATAACACAATAAGGAAACCTCTTTGTGATAGGATTTTAGAGACAAAATGCTTAAATACAAAGAAGAGTGATCAGCTTCTTGACCTCAGGCCAGAATGCAGGGTAGAGAATTAAGTCCATGCTGAGATTTGAAAGGCACTTAATGAAGCAACTAGGCTTTGCCAAGCTGGAGAAATAAGAATATCCCAAGTGAATCTCCTGGAGCATGAATGATACATTGGTACTGTCAGCCTGGTAGAACATATAGAGTACTAAATTAAATATATTTGAGGCAGAAAAGAATACGAAACCATGTTTCAGAGAGTGCAAAACATCATCTAATGTGGTGACTAAATTAATGACTTCATTTTACAACTGGGAAGAT
Source organism: Acropternis orthonyx (assembly GCA_035583155.1). Classification (NCBI taxonomy): domain Eukaryota; kingdom Metazoa; phylum Chordata; class Aves; order Passeriformes; family Rhinocryptidae; genus Acropternis; species Acropternis orthonyx. The sequence continues at coordinate 60,854,008 of JAWWEU010000040.1, read as the reverse complement.
CTCAATGGATAACCTCATTTTATCTGAGTTTTCCAGAGCAGGTACCATTCACTCAGACAAATTATTTGTAGGCACACTTGGGCAATGCTGTAGCAAAAGATGAATGGATGTAGTGGTTGTGTAGCCACTTGTAGCACAGGAACTCTGGTCCCAAGGGAAGAGCTCTGATTCCATGATATCACCTCTGAGGCAAATCAAAAGTCTTTGTAACACTGCAATGTTGATCCACATGTTATGTCACTGATAGTTGCTTATTATTTTTAATGTTATGATTGTATGAAAGGAAAGTGTGTTGGCATGTACCTTCAAAAATGTTTTCAAACGCCAGTTGTGGTGAGGTGAGATGCGTGAAGTTATATTACATGAAGTTCATTATTTGTCCTTTGCATACTGAGTGAAACAAACCACACCCAAGTGCGATCTCATCTTTCCAGTGTGACACCACCTTTGAGAGGAAGAAGACTTAAATTGTGTCGAATAATAACCGTTCCATCCCTTTTTGACATTGTTGTGAAAAGTAATGGCTAAACAACACTGTACTGGGCATACAAAACAGCACTTTCAAACTTGCAGAGAGAATAGATTGCGTAAAGATGGTAATTTAGTAAGGTAAATTTGGATCTCAACTAAAGGGCACCCAAGTAATGTAAATGGTAAGACTTGTCTCCATGGATTTTACCTTTAAAGAGTACACATTTACAATCTCTCTTTCCCTCTATAGACTGAGGAATATGCATTGCCATATCACTTCTTATTGTTCCCATTAGATGCTCACTCTGAGAGCTGCTCTAACTAGAATTATAATGAAACTAAATTAAATTTACATTCAAGAATACATTCCATCTCTTGTTTTTTTGTTTGGTTTCTTTTCAAGTTATCTGTCTAGAACCAATCCAGTCAAAGAAAAAGAAAGAAAAAGAAAGAAAAAGAAAAAAGGGAAATTGGAGTAGCAGCAAATACTTTGCATTGAAACATCCCTAATGTAGTAATCTAGACCTCAGCCCAAATGCTAATCCAGTCTTGTACTGTCCCACTGGGGAAACTTTAGCAATATAACAGAAACCATGGTGAAAATCTTATGCAATGGAGAATATTTCATGTGCTGCAAAAGGTAAAGTTGCCGTGGGCTTTGAAATTATTGCTCTTTATGCTTTTTTATATTAGAAATATCCAGGGTAATGCAGAAATTTATCTCTCTCTGCTGCTGTAAGGTGGGATATGAAAATCTATCAATGCCCTGTCTGCAAAGTTCTCATTCCTGAAACTCAGGTTAGTTCTGTGTCTGTCAATGAACACCTTTAAGTTTCTTGACTAACAATGGTAAAAATACGTATTTCTCTTTCAGGGTTATTTTGAAATTTTGAGCATAAAAAATTGCATAGAGAAAGAAATACATTGTGATATTTCCTACGGAAAAGGAAACATCTTTTCAATTCCAGAGAAATAATAATGGGTTTTGTTTGTTTTGAAATGGAATAGAAGTCAAGCACTGTGTTCTCTTGCAGAGCACACACTAGATCAAAGAGACTGGCTACTGCAGTTTGCCTTTGACATCTTCCTTGAAAAGTCAAGGTTTAACATTAAGAACTGTATTTTTCCTGTTTTGTTTCCTTGATGAAAATTTGCATCACTCACTTTCCCCTGCCAGTATGGTCAAAGATTACTAATGGTGATGTTAGCAAGAGATAATTAGCAATGTTTGAGTGGGTTTTTTTGGTTTTGTTTTTGTCTTGGTAAGGATTTTTGCTTCCTCTAATTGTTTTAAATTTGATAATTGTGCATTTCCTGATTCACTTTAAAAAATAAAAGAATTGGATTATGTTGTTGTTGTTGGTTTGGTTTTGTGTTTTGTTTTTGGTGTTTTTTTTTTTATTTACATGAACAAGTAGCCCTCGACACTCCCTTAAAACCAGTATGCTAAAAGAAGGACAAGTAAGGTAGAAAACGAAATAATTAAATAATCCAGAGAGATGGATAGCAAGGCATAGCGAAGGCCTTATGTTACAAAGTTACATTTATTTTTGGCAGTTATGACTAACCCTGTGCTGAGTAATAGGATAGGAGGGAAAACAGGATTTCTCCTGGCTCTGTGGTGTTGACAGGCAGCACTTACACGCCTTGGAGATGTATAATCTGGAACTGAAAGTCAGAATTTTCAAGGATATACTTAGAACTGAGCCATCAGTCCCAAGGGAAATGCCTGACTCCTCATTGCTTATTATATATTTGTTCAGCTCCCTTCTTTCCTTATGCAAAATCAGTGATTTTATTCTCTATTATAATTACAATATATCCTTGATTTAATCAGCAATCACATGGATTACACAAGGACAATGACAATCTCAAAGGTGTTGAGTATTTTGCTCTTGACCTGGCAAAATCATTAAGTGGAATCATTACCTCCAGCATGGACACAGCTCCCATGAAAAAAGCATGGTGCTTCTGCACATAAAATATTTGCTCTTTTGGAGTCAGCAGCAGCCTCCAACAAAGAGTGCCAGGGAAGCAAATACAAGGGGAAGACAGCAGGAAGCAAGCCCAGTGCCTGGGAGTACCGTATAAAACAGCAGTCTCTGCAGTTTCAGGAATTAGGGAGGCCATCTACCACTGAGCGATGACTTGATCACTCTCTAGCATATACAACTTGCTGTATGATTTTGGAAAGCACAGATCATTTTGGCAGTTTCTGGTCTGCTTCCCAGAAAGGTTATTGAAAATCTGGAAATTAAGCATGGACACATACTCTTGATGATGTAGGGTACTGGAGACATCCTCCTGAGGGTGGCAGATGTGGCATGGGAGCACAAATCTGTGCCCTTGTGGAGATGTCACTCGAGGCCAAGTGTGGCATCCTGTGGAGCCTCAAATGGAAGCAGACACGTGTGAATTACATCTGCTGTCACACCAGATAATTAACGCACACTACATCCTGCTGGGTGGTCCTGAATGCTCGGACAGTATAAATAGTTACTCATTAATGTCAATTTAGGTAAAAACCGCTGCATTTAAGGAATTCAGCATTCACATCTTCACAGTGTAGGCTAACAGGACACTTTGCTGAATGCCAGCAGGTTACATTAAGATCGCTTTAAAGGAGTAGCTGCCTGTTTCTGCATGCTTTGAGCAATGCTGGTGGATAATCCAGAGAAAGTCAAGAAGAATAACTTCTAACTTTGCTTTTGACCTACTGCATGGCTTCAGAAGGAGAATGGTCTAGAAGGAGAAAGCAAAGTCGTATTCTTCAGGAGGAAAGAGAAGAAAACAAAACACAGACAACCTTCTAATCTGGTCTGTGGGAAAGCAGCATGAAATAAAAATTAAGGTGAAGACAACTCATTGTATAATTACTGCAGAAATTAGTAGGATGGCTCAAACTACATCTTCTCCTACCAACTATCAATATTCATCTACTAATGCAAATGGTATCTGCAAACAGAACTGATTTTACTTTATGTCATTACAATGTTAAGTATCTCATAGGAAAATATTTTTTTTCCCTGATGAAAATGATGTGAAAATGCATAAAATCTGTTGAGAATAGAAATACCTCTACAGGAAAATTTCTTAGGGAGACTCCTTGCAGAAAGAAAGCACTGAAAAAGCCTGGTGTGATTTGAAAGTATTTTTCATGATTCACATGATCTGGAATTATTTAAGAGTGCTGTGAAATGCTTACTTAAATCTCTCCATCTTGGCCTGACTGTAAAGTACAGCTCTGCACTGGTGGAGCCCAACTAGTGAACAGCCAAGAAAGTACAAGCAGAGGTGGAAACTGGGCTAAGAACCTGCAGCAAACTGACAGTGGGAAAATCAAATGTGAGTTATTTGACAGGTTGTTATTCACAAAGAGAAGGATTTCTGACTCTTAGAGTGATATCTGCCTACAAAGCCACAAATGAGAATGAATAGCTTCAGTGAGATCTCAGTCAGTGTAGCAGAAGAGGTTCCCATGTCACGGAGCTGAGATTTTGTGGGTGTCTATTTGGGTTATTAATCTGCTGGAAGAGAGGAGAACTCATACCACTAGGACTACAACAGCAAAGAAAGACTTTTTTTATACATATCTGGAGTATTTAATTAAGCCTTTATGCTTCCACTACCAAAAGGAGAGAGGATCCAACCTGGCTCTTGTCAGATAGCACTAAAAATAATTTGATTCTAACCCCTGCCACTGTCCTGCCTAAAAAATGAGTGACAGTCTGAGTGACAGAAGAGAAAAAGTGCACAGGACTTTGAGCCTCAGCAATCACTACTGCATCCATATTAACTGAAGGTGAAACTGGCAGCACTGAGAAATACAGTGAAAATTGTGAATAGGATGATGTAGGTATGAATTGCACCACAGATCCAGCAAAACTCCTAATAAAGGTACACACAGATGAGCCACAGACCAATGCACAGTTACTTAACAGCAGTAGAAATGAGAAAAATTAGCATCCACAGCCCAACATATCCAAGTCATTATGGCAATTTCACCAAATGGGCTTAAATTAGAAGGGAAGGATACACAATCACAACTCTTTCTTTCTCTCTTTCTTACTTTTCAGGTTGAAAGAGTACTGCCTTATTGCATTTCCCATTTCCAAGCCTGCTTAAGGAAACTCCCGCTTGTACAAAGGGTGAAGACCATGAATGTATTTTGACACCAAAGGGCTATCTCACTGTTAGTTAGGTACAACACTTGCTCCTTGAGGAGGAGTAGTCAGGAGATGCTAATTCATACCTCAGTCACACATTTCAGTCCAGCAATGTGTCCAGTCATCCTGTTCTGCAGTAAACAGAACCAGAGTCTGCAGCTGCAGAGGAATCCAGCAGGCCATGTGCATGCAGTGATACTCCCTGCTATAGTCTGTGCTGCACTGGGTTCGTCTGCTGGGTTGCAGCCTGAGTGGATTTCTGCAGAATTTATCTTGTGAGTTAGTTGTATAATGGGAGGCTTCTGCATGTCAAACAGTTTTAAGGAGTTCAAAACTCTGTTATTTTCATGCTTCTTTCATTGTGTTTTTTCTTATCACCTCAAGTTTATAGCAGGCCCAATGTCCAAACAAATGCATGTCAGGGGAGTGGGACAGCAGGTGGAGGGAAATTCAGAGGGAAAGTCAAAACTCATGTTTTCCTATAAAGAGATTGGAAGTGTTTGATTAGGGGGCTGGATGACTGGATCAGTATGGTAAAGTCAGCAAGAGAGGAGATCTAAAGGAAGAGCAGCTCAAGATTCATCCTGAGCATTGGGGAGCAGGAAGATGAGAAACTCCAGGAGACTTCCAACTTGCCTTTGTCTTCACTCATTTATTTCTTCACCCTGAAAATTCCCAACTTCCCAGAAGCAAAATGCTTGTGTGGGGCCAATGGAAAGAGGGAACAGCTGGAAAAAGCCACTTTTACTTGTATCTCCCCTCTATCTTCTAGGTGAAACAGAATCAGAGAGGCCCTAAGAAAGTAGAGGGAGAGAACCATTATCTGCTTTGATGTGTGTATCTCCTAGTCTAGGACAGAGAGAACTCACAAGCACCTTTAATTGCTCCAAGAGAGGCACAGTGGAGGCTTGTTCTTTCCAAAGTTGTTCATGCTGAGTTGCTGTTTTTTCCCTAATAGAAAAAAGTGTTGCTCATTGTCAGTGTTGTTCATTGTTGCTGGGACAAAAGCTCATCTCACAGCCCTGGCAGCTTTTGCAGCGTTATCACAGTGTTTCATGTAACTGGTGTTTGGTTGCATAAGGTAGAACTGTCAGAGCTATAGTAGGAACAGGGAATTTTTTAAAGCACAGAGTTCTCTGGCACGTGGGCTTTTTTTACCTCCTTACCACGGTGTAGTCCTACCTAATGGAGTTTTTCTGGGTCTAGACAGAATCGTCTAAGGCTGAGATTATGAGATGCTGTGAAGGATCACACAAGGACTCCTATTCCATTTCAGAGTAATAGCAGGTAGATTATTAGCAAAGACAAGCCATACTTTAAATGACTCTGCAATGAATTAGATTAGAGACAGACCTTCTTTATGAAGGAGGAGAAAACTTCATGTTAGGGTGACACAGGTGGGGTCACTTCTTACACCTCTGCAGCTACTCCTGAAATGACTGTGTAATCACACCCCAGCGCATACCCTACCCCAACAATAAAGCAACTGCAAATTACATATCAGCTCCACCACCTTATGCTCCTCACGTGATGAAATAAGGCTCAGAACTCACCTTCACTGGCCACCATGTACCACTGACTTTGCCCAAACAAGGGGCTTCCTCTCTTGGAAGAGAGCTTTCTAAACTAACGTAACTATCAGCAAATCTTTGGAAATACTGACAGGTGCCTGTCATATTTAGGGAAGAAAATGAATCTTGCCAGGCTTTTTGAAGGGTTCAAATAAGAACATTTTATATATTAAAAAAATAAAGGGAGAACATTTCATTTAGAACTAAATATGTGGGCTGGTACCCAAGAGCTGAGAATAAATCATTGTATTTTTATTGCCATTCTCCCTAGATACAAGAAATTCAGCATGCAAGTTGTATTCTAAAAATTAACAATTTTTCACATAGAAATATAAGGCAAGATGTTTAAACAACTTTAGCACAAAGAACTGTATAGAATTATTATTAAAAGCATTATTGAGGGAAAACTTATCTTTGCTCCAGAAATAACTTCTTGGAAAATATTTTCACCTCCTCTGGAAGCACAAATATTGAACCTCTTTTATCATAATCAGTGGTGTTTATCACCACTTTGGTGATGAACAATCACCTTAAATTCTGAATGATCCAGTTCTTGTGCCTGTTTCTCATATCAGTCTGACATAATTACACTTGCAGAGTGATGAAAGCATGGCTTTGTGAAGTTATTGTCTCTGAAGTAATCCATATTTACACTGGGATATAAAAATTCAATCACATCCTTTCTGACGTGCACAACCTCACCCATAATAGACTCTGCAATCACAAGAGAGTAAACAAATCTGGTCATGATGGCAGGGAAACCAAGCCTCCAGCCTCAGCTTTGTGGCTCATCTTCACTTCCCAAAACAATTCTAAATACAGAAAAAAGTGCCAAGTTAACAACAGGCTGAAAATAGAAGTCCTCAAACCTGCAAGTCAAAAGAAGCTATAAACTAACTCAAGTGGCCTTGTGACTTCCCTTCTTAGCCTAACTTAGCCTATCCCAAGACAGTAAGAGCTGGTTTTCTTAATACTGCAGGTTTTGTGACGACACTGGGACAGAAACATAAGAAACACACAAGTTATAAAAACAAAGCTCTGTGCAGTAATGGGAGACAACCTGATTTTTTAAAATGAAGTATTTAATAGGGCCAGTTGAGTGATGGAATTATAGCCAGCACAGTTTCTTGCAAGTGTTTACTTTTGACAAGTGTTTTTGTGAAGACAAACTGTGTCAAGCAGCACATTCAGCCCACATACTTGTCTATTCCCTGAGGATATGAGGGCTGGTCTTGATATCCAAAGGAGGTCAGGGGAAAATTTCCATCTCTTTGCACTATCTTGCTGCTTCTAAGAAATGAAGAAGAGAAAAGGAGACACCATAGAGTTCCCAACAAGTGGGGCCTGTGTGGCTTTGGCAAGGGAAGGTCTGGTGTGCAGACCTGAAAAGCCCTCTCTGTGGGGTTTCTGGCTAGTGTAGCTGGATCTGATTTGCCAACAACCTCCCTGCAAGCTGAGGAACACACAGAGTGAAATCAAAGACTGCGAGAACAGCCTCAAAGCTTTCAGCAGAAACATGAGATTGCCAAGGACATAGCTCTGGATGACACACCTAGGGTTATTTTAGCAAATGAGTGTTCCCAATGCAATGTGGATGCACACAGAGATGCAGCAGCCTCAAGAAAAACAGTGTGCCTCGTGTGTAGGATTACAGATAAGATTGGTATTATTTCAACTATGCACTGTATAGCTGCATAAGACACAATGCAAACTCTTGTATATTGCTTATAAAATAGCTTAAACTTCATAATCAATGAGAGACACTTTTCCTATTTTCATTCTAACATAATTTGCATTGAAATAGAGCACTGAAGTCTCAATCAGAAAAATGACCAGACTGTATAGAACACTGAACAATTCAGGGATTGTTACAATGCAATGCTTCAAATAGTTATTCCTTGCATCCAATTTTATGTTCAGTGAAATATTATAATTAGCACACAGCACCTATCAAATAAACCCATGTTTAGAGAAAACAGCCTAAAATGTATTTTCAGCAAATGTACAGGAAGGAATAGACTGCTCTTAAACTTGCCTCACAGAAAATAGGCACCAGTGAAATGACTCTATTGTCTGTGTAATGAAGCTGTCCAATACATTCTTTGGGAAAATAAAGTAGCACTCCCAAGTTCAAATCATAACACATTCTTATGTGCAATAATACAGGAACAGCTGAACTAAAAAAATGGCTCAGACACAGAAGTATTTGCCCTTCTTAGCCTCTTCACTTTTTCTGGAAATCAGGTTAGACATTGCTTTATTTTCCTGGTCTACAGGCAGGTTGCAGGTTTTCCCACTGTTGCTTGTTTGGCTGTTTTTTAATTACCTCTTTTTGCCTTTCCTTCCTCTTTCTTCAGCACCTCCAAGGCTGCTTGGGCAGAGGAAGATAAACAGCCTCCAAAGACATGGCAAGGAGGGGCCATGTGCTAGAATTTGCGTTGGATGGGTACGTGCAGAAGTTGCTCCTCTGTGTGTGGGTTGCTATTTTTCTTTCTTTATGGTAGCCAAACTATTTTAATCTTTTCTATAGTAATGATGTGTGCAAGGAATGATTTTATTTATTGAAGCATTTACAGCGTAACTGCAAGGAGAGGTAAAGGAAATGGCTTTTTCATATAGTTCTTGATATAATTTCTATGGTAATAATACTCAAATTGCTATGTTTGACAAGGGGAAAAAAAATCCCACAAGCAGGGCAGGAAAGGTAGCTAAGGAAAGTGGTGAAAGAAAAATGCCTGGCTTAGTCTGAGAGGGTGGGAATACGCAAGACAGAAATTGCAGGCCTGACTGATTTCTTCCCTGGATACCTGACATGAGAAGCAGTATTGGCTACAGCCCAGTTTATAGGACCATTTCATAGTTCGACTGCAAGCCAAAAAAGCCTGTTGGGTTTCTGTGCTCCATTTGGTTTGCTGCCACAAACAAAGAATACAGCAGCCAGCAATCATCCAGCAACTGTTGACCTGCTCCTCTGCAGGAGCACTAAGGTGTTTTATGGGTGCATCAGCAGATGGGGGCTTTAGGGTATAAATACAGAGAGCTATTGGAACTCTGGCATATGTTTTGTCACACAAGCATTTTGGAGGCATATGGGAGACATGATCTGGTTATTCCTGTGTCTGTGATCTGTTCATTTATGCAACACCTGCTGAAGTGAAGGGTGGGATTAATTTTGCTTAGGTCTAAATGCCTGCCATGTAGTCACCCTGGACTCTTTCTATGCTTGCTGCACAGAAATTGACATTTTTAGCAGGCAGATAGTCTTGATCTCCTTAAGTGTCTGTCCCCTTGAGTTTAAGTGAATTAGGCAGTTTCTTTTTGTCTTTCTCAACCTCTCAGGGTGGTTAGATAAAGAGCCCAGACATAAATGTCTATGATGTAAACAACTTAAATGAAATCCCACAAAAGATGTCTGGACTTGATAGAAACATGATGCATCAATAAGGATTACTCCTGCAGTTATTGGCAGGACTGTCTCCATGCTTCCAAGTGGAATGGTTAAGAGTAGCACTTTGCAGGAAGACTTTTCCTGGATCCTGGCAACAACAGCTACCAAAAAAAAAAAAAAAAAGTTGGAGTTTAACGGCAATGCCTTCTAATTGCTAGAAGAATAATAATAAAAAGAAAAAAATATCTTGCCTTGCTAAGCTTTCAATTTTTTATTTTTTATTTTGCCTCCAAAAAATCTTTATTTAGATCTGCTGTCACCATGAAGTCAGAATATCAACATTCTTGTCTACAGAGCTTAAGACATGTTTAAAGGAGGAAAACAAATCTAACACTCATATTCAGAATACAGCTAAATCTCCTGACTCACTTGTTTTTATATCTTTTGTGGAGGGGGAACATGGAGAGAGAAACTGTGCTGGACTCATGTACAACTTCCATGCAAGTGACAAGGTTACCACCTTAAAGAGATATTATCCTAGAGTCTTCATTCCCATCTTTGAGGGGCACTTAGCTTTCTTTTGATCACAAATTTATTTCAAAGGTGTTTCTGCACCCTTTCCCCCCTTGCTACTTCCCTAATCCTAAAGTCTTGTGGTCTTTTAGATAGCTGCCAGCATCCAAGGCAAGAGTAATGAGATATCTTCATGTTTATTTGAGAATGAATCTCTTATGAATAAAGGAGGATGTCTCTGAATGTCAGGTTTCATGTTGTTCTAATTTACTTTTTCAGCAAGTAAGACTAAGGTCAGTTACAAGCTTATATTATAATATTTTCAAACTATGCATCACAAGAGTTTTCTTCCATCACCAGCAGTTCCTGGCTGCAGATCAGAAGGGTTTTATATAGCCAACATGTGACATGTTAGTGTACACTGCTCTCCTGGATTCATGACATCATACATGACAGGGCCAAATTCTGTGTTAGTTAATTTGTGAAAATGCACACATTCCACTTAGGCTTGAAAAGTGGCTGAGAAAACGAAGTCCTTTAAGGTCCGGAATGTAATTTCATCCTGTGTCCATCTGCAAAGTTTTTTCCCCTTTCCCTGAGATGCAGTGAGGGATCTGCACAAGCGTAACAATCACTGTTTCTACTTCACCATTTCGATTGCTGAGTTTTGTCCACTTCAAAAATTGTGTCAATGGGGTCACCTGTGTTGGATCTTTAGAGGGAATGCATGTCTTTATCTGCATCCTACACTTGACTGGAAGTGTAGACCTCCTCATCAGGCTGGAAATTATTAATTCAGTAGGAACATCCTCTTCTTGATGTCAAGGAAAGAAAGGTCAGTGCCAGCAATTGCTGATTAAGTTTAGCAAAGTGAGGAAAGAAGATTAGGAAGATTGAGCTTTGTCACCTTTTGCTTTTTGGTTCAAGTCTTCAGTGAATGAAAAATCATCTGTGCCTGATTAGAATTCCTGTCTGTCAGAAGGTATTTCAAAGAGACAGTAACTTCTTCCTGGCTCAGGCTGAAGTAAGTGTGGAAAATTCACCTCTCCTTACAGCCAGTTCAGCAAAGACAAATGAACATTGATGAGATTGCAAGATTATTGGTTCAGAGAAAGTCAGTGAGAAAGTTTCCCTGGAGTTTAACTGCAGTCAAGGAACCTTAAGGATGCTGTGGGTTTTGACTCCCACTTGTCTACTACCTTCCCTGAATAGCACATGAAAATGGCACTGAGAAACCTTTCATTCAGGATGGCTAGAAGTCCAGGCTTTGTTTTACTTACTTTGATTTTGCCATTACCAGGCACAGAAGCCCTAATTCAGTATTCAGTATTCAGGAAATAGCCACACATTTTTTTGAGGAGTATGAAAAGTCAAGTAGAACCCTTAAAGAAATAAATTTTATGAAGAGAGGGAAAAAATATCAGCAATATTAAGTGTGCAAAAGGCAAGCTCATTTATTATCATCAGTGCTATAGCAGTAAATCTTGGAAGAACATTTCTAGGGCAAATATGATATATGGGAAGAGTGGGAATGGAAGCCAGCCTGAGATATTCTTTGTGGTACTCAAGGGGTTTAATAGTAAATTACACAACACAAGAGACTGTTGCTGTTATGTCACTCTACCTTACTTTCATTAGATATTCACTGATTGCAGAGTCAGTTCATTGCCCCAGAAGAACAAAGGGATTGGAAAAAGAAGGGGCAACATTCTGCTTTTCTTGAAAGAGGTCTCATTTTTTGTCTGTAGGTTCTAGAAATGTGAACAACCAAAGAGAAACTTGAAAAGAGAAAGACATCTCAGTTCAAGTTCCTTGTTTAACTTGTTAGTTATTTGTACAGCAATTGCTAAGTAGTCAGACCAAACTTCAGATAAATAACTCTAAAACATTTCATATGGACTTCTTAACCTGACTTAGAAGTCTGCAACATCTCACAAGCCATACATGTGCATGTGAATACTAGGTATAAACAGCTAAGCGATAAATAGATATTTCAGTGAACTGAGCTAGACAATTCTTCCAAGTGAGCCTATAGCTCTGGTGACACCATGGTGGCTACTTCAGTGTAGCCACCAGATCTCTCATCCTAGAAGAGCTGCTGGTGTGATTCCCTTCCATTAGACTGGAAAAAGTAGTTGTGTGTCCTGGGGCAGAAGAGGCAGTGGTGAAGGAAGGAAAGATACTGAGGTGCTACTCACATTCATGAACTAGTGGTTCCCACAAAAGTCACCTGGAAGGTATGTGCTGGGATTATTATTATTATTGTTGCCATGTTTCTGATTTTAGCCTGGAGCATTTCCCTGTGCTTCCTGTAACCTGCAAACAGAGCAGAGGTGGGAGCATCCAGCTACTTCTGCTGACAGTCAAAGCCTGTTTGACCAGCTCTAAAGACAAGTGATGTGAACCAAGTAGGAATAACAGAGCAAGCTCTGTGTAATTTTGAAACCAGACTTGGACAAAAGATTCTAGGAAGTAAAACTCAGGAGAAATAACTCCTTTTGTTTTATCGATATCTTTCTCCCATTCTCCTGCCTATGACTGCACTGTTGTACTTTACATCAGTTTCTCTTCAATGTGTGTATTATATTTCCACAGTTCACACGTACATAACTCAGGTAACCAACTAGAATGAGTCACTATTCATCATTTGCCATGTCCAAATCATTGAATTCATCCATCATTAAACAACAGTTATGAAACAGGAGAGTTGCATAGATATTACTGTAAGTAAACACATCTCCACAGGCCTTAAAAAGAAAATTTTTTTCTTGGTAACACAAGAGAGGAAGAACTTCATACTGCATCATAGAAATCTCTGCCTTTGGAAGCTCATGAGGTCAAAGGTACATGCAGATTACAGAAACAATGAGACAAATTCACAGAAAAATATTCCATCAGTCTTTTCCCGTTCCTTCTTTCTGCTCTCTACCTTGGCAGGAACATTAGGCTTCACTCTGTGAAGTCAAAAAGATTTTCTTTCAGAGAACAACAAAAAAAGACCAAGCAATTCTTATCCTGAATGGTTCTCTACACAGAGCTGTCTGTGAAAGGATGTGCAACCCTTCACTAGATTGCAATTATATTCCCTGCTACTTTGAAATAGACACAGTATATTTAAATATAACCCCAAACTTCTGAACAATATCTTTGAAAGTAATAACAACAATTAGTAGTGTGTGGAAGATTGCTGGGCTATGGACAGCTTTGGCTTTGAGAGGATGTGGCTGCAGGCCTGGGAAAGCAGTAGAAAACACCACCTGTGTCCTTGAGCCAGGCCTGGGAGAGCTGAAGAAAAACAACTGTGGAAAACAAGAGTATGTTTTGGGACTGCCAGCATGAGGAGAGATGCCAACTACCTATCAGAAGATAGTTTATAACTGATGGACAAGTATACCTAGCAAACGAGATGTAGCTTATATGTGTATGGACAGTAGAAAAATAATATAAAAGATAAGCTTGTAGTTAATAAAGATGGCTTTTGCTCTTGCTTGAACAAGCCTGATTCTGCACCACTTTTGGCCATCACAGTAGTGTGACAGTGCATGTCCTTTGCTGAAGTTTTGTATTTCTTTTGAAGTCCATTTTTCCCAAATGACCTGTTTATCAGCTTTGAGCTTCTTAGTACAAGATGTGTACAAGATGTGGCAGGGTGGTGGCCTGATGGGAATGCTGATCTTCTAGAGCAGAACCTTTTTTCCTTTGAGCTAGCAAGAGTATTTGTGTCTGCCTGTCTCCATGACTCATGCAGTGATTGTAAGTCATTCCGCTCTGAGGGCCAGAGCCTCCCAGCTCATGTGTTTTATTGCATGTGGTATCTCACATAAATAGCTCTGTTGACAAAGGTCCCATTTTGGGATTCTACATCGGTTTCAATGAGATATTTCATCCTTAAAGTTCAATGTTTGGTACAGCACCTAGTAAAATAAAATTTAAAGAGAGAAAATCTGTCCTCTCCATCATAATTTTGTTGTTGACTCCACTCCTCCACTGGTCCTTCATGCCCCTAGAGATGCTATCTCACCATTGTTATCAATATATTTCCTTGCTTTCTATTACAGGTGCTACGGACTCTTCAAAATGTTCATGTAGCAGAAGGCAAAGTGAAAGGGAAGCAGAGCAGACTGAGACTTCAAAGCTCAGTCATTTCCTTGTATTTCTATTCTAGCAAATGACTGGTTTCAGACACGGTTTCTGTAAGGCAGAAAAGGAGCCAGCATAGAAGGCTGTGGCTGTGCTTTGTTCACCCACATCAGCAGGAAATCCACACACATCAGGCAATGTACCTTAATATCCTTTTTCTGACACAGCCTGATAGTAGACTTTTAGAGTTAAACAAAGACCAATACTGAGGAAAGTTCTGTCTCTAAAGCCTTCCTGTTCTTGAAAACTGGCCCATTGGGACTGGAAACCATAGCTGTGGTTTTAGTAAACCTTTGGTGCTTTCTCCTGGAATGACTTTCTAGGAGATGCTTTCACAAACTTCATACACTCTGATTTACCCCACTTCCTGTCCAGATGCGAGTTGAGAACAAGAGTGTAGAAATGGATAAGTCTTATTTACCTGTGAACCTCTCCAAAACCTGTCTGTTCTGGTCTCAGTCATAAATGACCATCTGCGGGGAGGGAAAAGTGGCTCTCCTGGAACATGCCTCATCCAGTGACAGAAACTCAAACAGCTGAGGTGCATAACTTCCCAAATACATGCCTAGTCCTCTGTATATAGAGTCCCAGACTGACTGGATTAGCTGTTCCAGACTTAAACGGCAAGGGAGATTAACCTCTCCCCAAGCAGTGGACAGAACCAAGTGATTACTAAAGAAAACATTTCCATTGATAATTTCCTGTACTTATAATTATTTTCCTGTTCTTTGCCTTTCTAATCCTTTTCTGCAGTGCCATTTGATCTGCTACTTAGATTAGGAGTTTGGTACATATGCAAAGTGAATAAAATGTAAATCAGCACAGGATGTTTTTCCAGATGAATAGCCCTATGTAAATGTAAGAAATTAATATAATCTTTGTTAGTCTAGGTTATTTATGTGGTAAATCATCTTGGACCCGACAATTTTGTTTCAAACCTCCCTACTTTTAAGATGAATTTTTGTTTGATTCCATATCTTTCAGCAGTAAGTTCCTTTTGAAAGAATTGTATGAAGAAATTTCTAGTTTGAGCCCATCCGGCTGTAAATTCCTTGTCATGCAAAGTTTGATGAAATAGTAAAACAGTTTTCCATTACAGCTACACTTGTACTTAGCTTTACTTCTGGTAGAAACTGTAAAGCAAATGCCAAGCAATTTGTTGGGGTGACACAAACAATACAAATGAACCTTAAGTGAGATGTTCTTTATAAGCTACTAACAGCATCTATCCATTCTTCATCTCAGAAATTATGTAGGTAAAACATTTCATGTGCTTAGGAAGCTTTTAGTATGCCTATCCAACATGTATAGGGAATAAAAAAATCAGTAAATTTAGAACAGACGAAAAAATAGCATCCTATCAAAATCTAACTTACTTAACACTTTGAAGGATTTTTTTTCTTTTCAATGGTTTTATAATCCACACATTATGGATTTTTTTTTAAAGGAAAGAAACAGATTTTCTTGCTTTATGGCAAGTCCCTCATGAATTAAAACATAAATTAAATCTCTGAATACCTCTGTGTTGCCAGCCAAATAAGCAAGTAGTGCAGCAGGATGCAACACCTGCAGAAGTATTCTCCCAAGTTTGCGGCTTCCTTACACAGAACAAGCATTTGTGAAATTGCTTCTACAGGTGTTCAACAAATTTCCTACCTTCCCAGCTCCCTTGCCTGTTGAGAAGTTGTCAAGGGTTTCCACGCCACAGCCCAGGCTCAGATTGCTCTGGGGACAGGTTTGCACTGGATTTGTCAGGGTAAAATCAGTGTCAGCCACTACAACTAGAAAGGCAGAAAGAGTGTTCACCTCCCCACTGTCCCACTTGTTCTGTGGGCAAGTAACACACACATCTAGAGCAGCACCAAGTGCCTTGATCATTCATAGTGTGGTTGACAAGTGCGGCAGCCTCTTTCCTTGGGATGATGAACAATCATAGAAAATTAGGGCTGTGAGAGTCCTCAGTGTCAATAACTAGTTTATTCATCTGCCCCAAGGCAAGATCTATTGCACTACCCCAAAAATGACAGATATTTATCTAACTCTAATGTATTACTGAAAGCTATTGGTAACAGGCACGCTGCAACAACCAGACAAATTATTCCCATGTTTAGCTATATTTTTAGCAACATTTCTTAGTAATGTATTTTGCAAGAAACTTTATCACTATTTTTCTTGGTGTAATTAAAGTTAAATTTAAACAGCCTTGTTAAGAAATCTCACTCATTCTCATGAAACATAAGTTCCCTTTTATCACTTCTGGAAAATTTTTATTTTGGCATGGTATGGAGATAAACGGGGCTCTGATAGTTTCCTCTGTGGTCCTTTTTTTTCTTGTTTGGAAAAGGTTTACCTTAAAAAATGCCAGAAGAGGTTGGCTGACACTCTGAGTTATTAGTTTCAGTTATTTACTGATAAATGTAGGAGTTTTATTTTTAATGTTTTCTTCACCAAATACCTCAATTACTACTTAACTTAAAAAATTAAGTTGCATATTCCTAGGGAACAGAAGCTTTAGAAAGGCACTGGTGTCTCTAGCAGAAACCTACATTAGCAGATTTATTATTTATAACCATCATTAGCACAGATACCCAGAAACCTCCGAAAGAGAACAGAGGAAAGAAATACACTCACTGCAAAACCCGACCTGACTAGCTGGCCTTTGTGCCCCTAAAAATAGTTCCTACAACCCCAGACACATATATTATTATTATTATTATTATGCTTATTATTTGGGTGGAAAATTCCCTGTCTTTCTGGGGGACTTGCAGGCAGGGCATTGGAGAATTAAGTCCTTATTGCTTCCTAACTGGTTTCTGGGTATAGAGGGTAGCCACTTCCCACCCTGCTGGGAGGATGTGTTGGTTCACTGGTACAGTTTTCTACCTAAGCAGTAAAACTGGGGAGAAAATTAAGGTGGTGCTTGGGCTAACCACAAAATGAAGGTGAGTTTAGTGCAAGCTCTGACAGTACTGTACTTTATGAGATCCATTCAAATCAATGAATGCATTAAAGTAATAATCTTGCTTTATATCTGCTTTTATATCATACATCTTCTATAACTCATCAACTTGTCCCTATAACAAACCTATATTTGACTTTACAACTGTGTAACCCTATAAAATTCAACTTTTTAAAAGGAGATGCAAGACAATAATCAACACAAAACAGGTAATTCCAGAGGACAGCCTGATCTCAGCCTCTGACTGTGATGCTTAGTGGAGACAATAGATGAAGCAATGCCTTCTTTCAGCCTGTAATTCAAAAAGAAGCACCAAAGCATGCCTGAGATCAGTACAGGTTTTTTTCCTTCAAACCTTCCTTGTAATTAAATACATTGTTATTTCAAGCATCCATCTCTTGCATCACAAAAGTTGTTGATTCTCACTACAGGGACAGGGAGGAATGTAAAGAAGAGAAGGGAAATCAAGGAAAAATGTTACCTGCTGGGATCTGCAACGGCCAATAAAGTAATTAACAGCACAGCTGTTTGCAACCAGTTGGAACTGGTTTGCAGTGACCCCTGCAATCAGAAGTATAGACAAGGAAGGCAGGAAAGGGAGAGAAACTACAGGTTTTCAGCTGTCAGAGGAAAATAAATTGGTTGACTCTACACCTTTACAGTAAGTTGCCAAGTAGGCACATCTTATGCTCCCCGTCTAGTCATGCAGGCTGCAGGAAAACAATGATTTAGGGACTTTCTATTTTCCCTCATCAAAACTTAATCTTCCGAATAACATATTTGCTGCAAGCTATGAGAAGGGAACAGAGAAAACAGCTGGTTAGAGACCTGGGCTGTTGGAAACCACCTGCTCGACAATGTGCATGCACACACACTTCCTCATTTTTACTCAGTATGTGTGAAAACACTCATTGCCACTGGAACTACAGTCTGACACATCTTATGATTGGTCTTCTGGGTTGAAAGGGTAAGGGAGGCATCTCATTCTTTAACACTGAACCTATTGATTAAAGCTTGCATTCTGACTGGGAAAACTTGGTTGAAACAGTAAAGTTTTGGGGGTTTAACCTTAATTAGAGCAATCAAATGACAGTAACCAGTGAAAACCACAGTTCTATGCAGAATCCTGGTAGGAACTTTGCTTGAGCTCTGATGAAGCTAATACACCAAGGTGGTGTTTGCCATGCTGACTGCTGCCTTCCAGGAGCTGTCTTACTCCGGGGCATCAAAGAGCTGTAAACACAGAATTAGTGAAAAAGGAAACACTGTGTGGTAGCAGAAACATAGAACAAGAACAGAAGCAGTATCCTGTTCATTTAAGTAAGCCCTTATAAAGATCACTTCTCAGTATGGAAGCAAAGCTTTCTATGGAACAGCAAGAGTTGAGTGGATTTGGAGAGATCAAAGGTAAGGGTGGCAACCAGGTGTGATAGCTGACTGTGAGGTGGGCAAGTACTTTTTACTAAGAACTGAACTAAAACTAATGTTTCCTTGAGTGAATCACGGAATGAGCCACAGATTCAAAGTGATGACACTTTGTGTCATTATTTGTAAAATTGTCTGTTTATGGTGGAAGGCCTAGAGCTGTTTCTTGGATTTGAGCATCTCTGCCCTCAAGTGAAAGGGATTTGAAGAGGAAGAAAACTCTTACAGCAAAGACGTTTAGTCCGATGGATGAATTATTTCCATCTTGAGGTTCATGCTAATTTGGGGGGTTTTTTTGCTACCCTTTCTACCAATCCTTTTAGGCAGCAAAAATACCCAATACAGTAAAAAATTCAGTCCTTTTCACTGTGTACTTAGGCATATGACAATTATCTCTAGAGACAGCTATGAGACCTGAAATATCTGAGCTCAGTAAATGCTTAGGGAGAGGAAGAGGAACATATCTGTCCTCAATGGTGGCCAAAAGGGGGTAAAAAAAGAGGGGATGCTGATTGTAACTTGAAAAGTGTGGATTTTTTCTGCCCTCCAGAAATAAAAGCCCCAAACTTTTATTTATTCTTTTCCTATTCCAGTGAAGATGTGAAGATGACAAAAATGTAAACTGGTAAATAATTCAGAAAGAAAACACTTCTAGTCCAAGAAATATAGTTGATAGAGTTTTAAGATTTAAAAAAAAAAAAAAAAAAAGAAAAAGAGACAATTATGGTAATATAATCTGATCCCTACCATCACTTTCTCCTGTAACAATCTTTGCTGAGGCTAAAGCAAGTATATCATTACCAAAATTTCTGCAGCATTGATTTAAATATTTCTGGTTTACAGGGTATAGACTCCAATCAACAAATAACTCATTTCAATGATCAGTCATTCTCACTATTAAAATTAGTAAGTTATTGCTACCCTGAACTTGCCTAAATTTAACTCCAAGATATTGATTCTTATTACATCACAATCCATAAACTGAAGAGTGCTATTCTCATCAAATTCTGGTTTTCCACAATAAAATCTTAATATATGACTTGGCATCAAGTTTGATGGTATTTGGAGATATCTACAATACTGTTACAGTGATGTTGGCTGACATTCATTATGTTCCTGACTGGAAGAAATCTAAGAGATAAATGAGTGAGTAAACAGCTTTTGTGAGTCAGTATGAACCAAACCTCCAAAATGTTCAAAGGAAAAAAAGAAGTGAAATGCTGATAATTAACTAACAAATCAAAGTGACATTCCAGTCTAGTTTTATCAGAACAAAATAAGTGATGCTCTGAGGCTGCCTATGATCCTGGGTACCCACCATCAATCTAAGAAAGATGCCTAACATCATCAGGAACAGCCAAGGCTTCCAGGGTACAAGACTCCTTGCCCTGAAGATGGCTGTCCAGGGAAGGTGTTCTACCTTCGTTGGCTATGCTGAATATCTGCATAGCTGAGCACTCACAGGTTAGAGATAGTAATGCAGTAGCTCCTGTTCTGCTTTCAGAATTGGGTAAAACACAAGACTGTCTGTTAAAGTGCAAGATAAAGGCTTTGAGTTACATTAAAAAGACCGAAAGGCAACAGAAGCTGGTAAGTGTTCATCACTTTTCACATCATTTAGCTTTGTTGCATAACTTAAATAAACATTTAGGGTCCAAATTTCAGATGAACTTAAAAAAATAAATTATTAAGTAGATAATCTACCGGACAGATCACAAACTATCTCTTATAACCATTCCATAAACTGAAATCTTAATAAAAAAACAGGTCACTATATTAAACTTCTGTCTATATTGTGTTAAGATATTGCAGGTCAGGAAAAAACCCCATGGCAAAGAAGTTGGAACTAGATGATCTCTATGGTCCATTCCAACACAAACCATTCTAGGATTCTATGAAAAGCAACAGTTGAAACTGTGATTAAAGTGTAGGTCAACACTCAGAACATAAAGGACAAAATGAAGTCTCAAGTTATTGTTACAGAATAAATAAAAAAACCCAGAGAAAATAATGAATAGTAAATATGATATATGTATCAACATTCATTTTGTTCAGGGAAGACATCCATGTCATCCATCATATGGACACAATCAATGCTCAAGTGGTAAGTTTGCCATCTTCCAAAAAAGATGACAACAGTCTTCCTTTTTGAAAGCTCTTCAGCGCTCTCAGTTTAGAAGGAAAGATTCCCTCAAGGGCTGTTAATGGCTTAAAAAGTAAGAAAGAGAGCACTAAACTAAGTACAGTCAGTTTTCACTGGAAGGCAATGGAAAGGCAGTTATTCTGATTCTCTCAGGTTTACTCGGGTGATATGTATTCTTTAACAAATAAATAAGTTACATGAAAAAGGCTAAAAAGTGACATCACAAAATTTTCAGATGACACAACAATTTCTGGATACTGAGATCTAGTGTGGCCTACAGCTGTGGCTACTCTGAACTGCTGCAGAATGATGCATGGTGTTGATTGATCGGACAATAAGATGGACAATAAAACTCAAGAACAATGAGTGTAAAATAATGAACATGTGGAAAACCTGAAATAAAACCCCACAATGTCGATGCAGAATTTTTCATAAATTCTAAATGAGCTATTTTCATTCAAGAAAGAGCTCTTCCACCCACTGTACATGCTTCTCTGGGAAGACCAGCTGGATTTTCCAGTAGGTGTCAAACAGGCAAAAATAGATGGTGTAGCCAAATAAATGTCTCAGTGCTGACCCAACTTGGAAGTCTTGCTCCCCCTTACTCCCCCTTCTTAGTTATTTCCTTCATTCCTCTTCAGCCTTCACTGTTCTTTCCTCCCACATCCACTGATCCCAAGCGCATGACCCTTCCGTCTGGCTCTGGAACCTACTGATCATGAGGCAAGCCAGCTTGACTCACCAAAGACAAAAGCACCTCTTTTTGTTATTATTTAAGTGACCTTTCTGCCATTTCAGTGAATTGGCTTACTGTGTTTCTGGACAAGAACCACCAATGCACAGGCAGTCTGGAGTTGATGTAGCCAGGAGCTGGGGGTGCAGAAGCTGAAAAAAAGGGCAGGACCTTTCCCTCTTGGCAGCAACAAGCTCTTATCTTGGCTCAAGCTGTATTACAAAATCATAAGCTGGTGCTCATTTCTAAGTATCTGCTACTGGCCCTAGACAGCAAATCACCTAAGTAAGTCTTTATTCTGATCCTACACTGAAAGACTTATATTCAAATAATCAGTCCTGGAAAGAAATATGGATAGTTAACTCCAGGCAGTGTAGATAGTTCTGTGAACGCTGTCCCAGAACTTCGATAGCCTTCTCCCATTAAGTCATCATTAAGGTAAGAGATGTCCCAGCTCTTCTCCCTGTTTAACAAATCATGAGGAAATTTAACTACAGAAGTCCATTATAAACTTTATATATATATGCACAGGTATTTCTGAATCTCACGATTCTTCCTTGCTTTAAAGTGGAATACATCCATCTTTATTGCATTTTTTTTTCCGACCACAGAAATAAACATACTGCTATATCCCCAGCAGAATGTTATAGCTGAACTGATACTGACATTTGGGAAGTGATTTCATCATCATTGTGAAGTCCCATGTGTTGCAAAACTTGTCAAAGAATGAAATGCTTTAGGGATTAATTACAGGCTTTAAGTCATACTTTTATAAAGCTTCTACAAAATGGCAGCTAAGGATTACTCAGAGATGAAACCATTTTAACTTTTGAAACCTTGCAGCCTGAAAACAGCTATGACTATCTGGAGACAGCCTAGATGTGGGCTATGTCTCTGCCCTAAGCTGATGTATGGAAACCAAATGTGGAAATATGGTGGCCAATCAGTCAAAAATCTCCTCAATTTGGGATGAAGACAAGGTCAGAATGTGTCATTCCCAGATGTTACTTTCCTTTTGTTCAGGGCATACAAATGCAGCAAAAAACTGCAGCAAAGAACTGCACAAACTTGAATGCTTAAACTGAAGAAAGACCAAGAAATAGAGTCTCTGCTCATTTTTGCAATAAGGCATTTTGCACTACTGTTTAGTATGACAGACAGTAAAACTCCAGTGGCCCACACACAAGGCAGCTAATGAAGCACAAGAAATGTGAATGTATCCAACACTGAGATTTTTGTTTTTCTCTAAATAAAAATGAAACATTTAGCAGATGTGTTAGCTTGTCTATTGTTAATCAACACATTTTAAGGACAATAAAATTTGGCCCACAGTACAA
Source organism: Acropternis orthonyx (assembly GCA_035583155.1). Taxonomy (NCBI): domain Eukaryota; kingdom Metazoa; phylum Chordata; class Aves; order Passeriformes; family Rhinocryptidae; genus Acropternis; species Acropternis orthonyx. Next base: position 60,831,162 of record JAWWEU010000040.1, on the reverse strand, counting down.
ATATTGGCTTTGGTAACTTTGTGCTTTTGTGTGCTTTTTGTAACGTTTCTTTGATGTGGAATAGCCATAGCCATACTGATCAAAATACCAAGAAGCTTTGTGTATTGCTTGCTGGTATAGCTTGGAAAAGCACAGGCCAAAAACACTTAAAGCTGTGTCACACTTCTCTTCCAGCAGCATGGCTGTATCCAGGTTAAGTGCAAATATAACAAGGCCTATATACACCAATTTACTTTTCATGTGAACAGGAGGCCAGTGAAGTCAGGTTGCCAGCCTGTCTTAGATGGGAAGCTGATGGTATTTAAATGAGCATTACAATCCACTGTGGTAACCTTAGGGAAAATAACAGCCATAGGCAGCTAACAGATTGGTTTAACATCCTTCATCTTCCGGCTCTAAGTGGAATTATGAAAGTGCATTACTATAAACATTTGTATTTAGCATATTACATCATCTTGGAAAAGTGGTTATGAATAAACACAAATCCAAGCACAAGTATTTAGCTTATAGTGAGAAAAACATATGATCCTGTATTCTGCTTTTCAAATATTCTCCGTCCACAGAAGCCTGGGCAGCCAGCTTGCGAAGCAACGACGAATTGCTATTAGAAAATATGAGGGAGGGAGGGAGGGAGGGAGCTCACGAACAGCACCTGGTGCACATGGATGGATCTGAGACAGTGCAACTCTGCCCTGGCTCCCACCTTCTGTTTGGCCTTGGGCAGAGTGCTGCCTTTCTCTGACCTCTGTTTTCTCTCCCATCTTCTGTTTGCCTTCAATATGTAAGGCATATGATCAAAAGTGAAGAGTTAAGCAGAAAGATCCCTCTGCAAGTCCATTTGGGAATTTATTTCCATGTAACTGAGAAGTGAATTTTAGGTCAAGGATTCACAACCAGGCACTACCTAGGGTAAAACCAGCCGAAAAATTACTTTTCACAAAAACCAGTTTGCATAGCTGGGTAGTACTGCTTAAGAGAGGTAACTGGCACCGCTTAAGAGAGGTAACTGGCACTGCTTAAGAGAAGTAACTGATTTAAATCTCAATTTGCAGTTACTTCTCAATTTAACGAGACTTCACAAATCAAGACTTTAAAAAAGGGCATCTTTGTAATCTGGTAGTTCAGGATATGGATGCTGGGGGAAGGAGAGCTATTTTGCATGTCTATAAAAGCCGATACCAGAAGTTGAGAGTTATGAAATGTGTGTCTAAACAGAGCAGAAGCTGTTTGTCTGATAGTGGGTTGTGTGGGGAGCAGGGGGAATATCCAGAAGTGAGTAGGAGCATTCAGTGCTTGACTTCAGCACTGAGATATCACAACTGATGTGAAGCAGGAGTGATCAAAGGCCAGCACCAGAAAACAGCTGGAAAGAAAGCATTGCCCACTGATGTAGAAAACATTTCTTCTTCCCTCCCAGCATCTTAAAGGACATAAAATAACCATTTTTTTCTGTCCTGTGAAAGACTGGAGGGAAATAATTATCCTCTGTGTGTTTTTAGATAGCAGTGTTGTAACTTTAATGGCCAGAGAAGGCGAAGCCTGGAGCAGAGCTAACATTATCCATCAGAGCAGACATAAAATATTTTCAAAGCAGAGAGTCACCTGCAGGGTCTCAGAACCTGACAGCATATCTGAGTTTTCCAAATATATCAACAAACCTAATAAAAGATGTTGTCTCTCCCTAATGATCTTGCTTTCCTGAAAATACTATTCCATAGTTTTCTATTATAACAAGTTACAACACAATTAAATTGTAGAAAACATAAGGCCTGGAGAAGTTCCTGTACTATTGCTGAATATAACAAGAGAAAGAGAATAACTGCTGATGGACACATTAACTTTTCCTTTCTTAGCAGTGTTTAAGTAACACATCTTTTAGAGCTTTGGTCCCTTAGCTACCACTGGATTCAGTGGATGTGACCCAAGCTTGACAGAAAGCACATGAAAGTCAGAAGGTATTGTATTCTTAAATGGAATGAGACCCCTCAGTCACTGCTAAACTAAGTAACTCCTCTTTTTGGGTGTCAGTATAGTTATGGCAGTTTGTCATGTAAATATGACTCTTGTCATTTCTCCAGACATTGCCTGCAGCAAGCATGGGTAAAGCCCTTCCCAAATCTTCGTTCGGGAAGCCTAGCCATGATGATGATGACCTTACAAAAGTAATTAAAAAATACAGCATTTAATACTAACATCAGTCATTACAATTCTTCTGTGAAAGCAGCCACACTGGCTCAATGAAGTGAGTTCTCACTGGGGCAGGGAGACTAATGACTGAGATTAGACAGTAAACTTGGGAAACTAGGAAGCCATGAAGGGGAACACAAAATTAGAAAGGGTAAAAAAAAGTTATTAAGTGCATAATTAGTAAAAACACACTCAAAACCAATTTGACAGTTTTATTGCCTGCTGACCCCATTTCTTTCTAACCAATTCAGAAGTACACATGCTACGTCAGTGTAGATGTATTGCACTGAGGAGTGTGTTTATTGCCTTGATCACAGCCCTTTCTCATTGTTGAAATGCATGCTAGGAAGTTGGCTCTGACAAACCTCTGAAAAAAATCTCCCTAAACAAGCACAACGTGATAAAAACCAAAATTCAATTCTCCTTTATGACTGATTTTCCTTTAGCCTCTGTCATCTTTGAAGGACATATCGGAGTAGAGAAAGTTACTTGCTAATCTCAAGCGCCTTTTGAAATCAGGCTCTAAAACTTCGCTTTCCAAAAGAGTCCTAATCTCTGAAAACTGCTATCAAAAACTGCAGCAAAACAGTCATCCATTCTCAGCTCTTGTCACGGTAACTCAAAAAGATACATAGCCATGCTGACGCGTTGAAAACAAGTCAGATCTCAAAGAAGGCCATCTGCATGCACAACTTGCTCTGCTTTCCCTGCCTACTTCTATTTTCTTAGCTGTTTTGTGTGTGTGCCCGTGTGTGGCTTGTAATAGCACTTGTTTGAAATGGGCACAGAAGAAAAGAAATCTCAAGCATAAGGTTGGAATGATGCCTGAGCATACCCACCCTTTTTGCTCCAAAAGGCAGACTTCTTAACAACATGGTCATTGCCAGGAAAAAGTTGTATTTTAGGACTTTGTATTTTTTATACATTAAAATAAAGAGATTTATAAGCTTTTATATCCTGATTTCTTCAAGTTTCTGTGCCTCTTCTTCCTCCTTTTCATTCCATACAAGACTTGCATTCCCTGACTATTTTCTCTGTATCTCTTGAACTAAATCATCTTCTAAAATATTCAGAAAATAATTTATTCTGAGAATAATTTATCTAAAATTTTGTGTTCTACCCTCGTGGCGGCACAGATCTCCAAATCCCTGTTCTAAAGACATAGGGATAGGTGGAAGAGTTATCAAAAACAATAGCAAAACAATGCTAGTGTTCTGTTTCAGGAAAGGGACTTGCTGCAGATAAACAAGAATTGTCATCACTTTAAGGGACAACTCACATGGTATTTTTGGTAAGAGAAGAAACTACAACTGTCACAGCATGACTGCACTAATTTCAAAGTAAGCTAAAAGTTGAATCATTATGATTTAGTCCTACAAAAAATTGTTTCAACGTTGCCCTCAGCGTGCACAACCCAGATGTCCTATGTTCCTTTCCTGAAAAAAATACAAGCGGTCTATTATTAGTAAAGGGCAGCAGCAGCCTCGAAAAGAGTGTGAGAGGAGCACTGGCAGGACTAGAGAGGCAGTGTCTGTAGCTGAACATTTCTGCTAGCTCATCAGTGGGCCTGGACAAGACTTGCATAGCTTTTGGGAGTAGCAGCCTGAAAGGGACAAGCTCCATAAAGTTACAATAACAAAGTTGTCCTGAGCTTATTTAAGCAAAACTCTTCCTCTGAGGCAGAGTCTGAGAGCTCTCCAAGGAAAACTTATTTACATATTTGAGTGATACATCACTACGTTATGTGAACATTTCTCAGGACTGTAAATCCTGTAGCTAGTCTAAATCTGTGATCTTGCAGTGGTTTTTTAGCTTCTTCCCAGCTACAGACAGAGAAAAATTCAGATAAACACTTTCAGAAGTGACTTTTTTTTTTTTTTTTTTTTTTTTTTTTTTTAACAGCTGAAGAAGAAAGAGTAGCAAGATGAGCTATAAGTTTTCATCCAGCTGGTGGTGAAATTTGTGACTGTTTTTAGCTCTTGGACCACAGACCATAGGCTTTGAAAACTTGCAGTCCCATACAACTCTCTCTTTGAAAACTGAAGAAAAAAGTTGTTCTTTTTTCTAGATAGAAAGGCTGTTTTCGGTCATTGAAGCAGTGCAAGTCTATGAGACAGCTCAAATCTAATTGAGTAGAGATTTGGGGAATCAATTGAGATATTTTTTAATATCAAGTGGTATGGGATGGAAAGCCAATGTATCCATTAAAGCATAGGATTCAGATATTATAGGAAAGGTGTCTGGACATCTGTGAGACACATACCTTATGTTGCAATTGGAGTGGGCGACTGACACATATGTGCAGGATTTATAGGAGAGGAATTCCATAGGGTAAGAGAACCATCATGGGAGTTTATCAGCAGCACTATCCTGCAGAAATGTGCTTCTAGAGAAAGGATATGACCAAGCTCTTCCCCCTGCACCCTTTGCAGGAGCAAAGTTTAACAAAATTCTCTTTTTCTCATGTGACTCAAATGGAAACCTGGACATCTGTGATTCAGATGCTGGCTCAGAGATGTGGTTCACAAACATGAGTGCTGTGGTCCTCAGTGCTGCAACAGCACACAGCACCTGGCCACAGCAAGAGCAAGTGATGATACTGCACAACATAACGAGACTGCACCAGCTGCTGCCCTGTGCACAGAAAAGCTTTCAGGCTGGAGTCCTTTTGGTGGAAACCAGTAGCTCCAAAATGCTGGAGGGGTTACACAGGCATTTTGCAGGCCTGTACAAACTCCTCTATGGACCTTGCTGTTCTTTCCTGTGGAAGTAGATTTCTTCCTGTACTTCAGAGCAAAGACAGAGGACAAGGAGCCCTGCACAAAGCCATTAGAATTCAGTGCTGGGCCCTACTGCTGCTCTGGAGTTCAGAGGGGAAGATCATGTACCCTTCGTATTGTTGATGACTTGTTTTCCACAGGGATACTGCTGTTGATAAATTACTCAGTTCCAAACCCCTACACTGTATCTCTCTACTCTAGGGCTCCTTCTCTCTCCACAAATGTACAGCCCCTGGGACACAGGGCCAGAGAGCCCAGGGAACGATCAGATTACTGCAAGGCAGGGGAGAGCAGGTGGAATTGTAAACAGCAGCAGGCACTGAGAGAAGGCAGAAAGATGTGAGCAAGCAGCTTTTGTTTCCAGCTACCAGCATGGTCAGGTTATTCTGGCAAAATCAAAATTACAGCTAAGGCAGAGTGTTTCATGGAGAATCCATTATTATCGGAGAAAAGAGGAATTGGCACCAGCAGCCTGCAAGCATTCTGTGAGGGAACCAAGGGCTAATGACAGACTTCAGCTGGTGACCAGAGTGGAGAGAGGGACAATGAACACCAAGGGCAGTGTGGAACCAGCAGAGCAAAGCTGTGAGGCCAAGAGGAGTGTGCTCTGTCCCTGACCTTCCTTTGGCATGCAACTGGAGCCCTCCGGAGCTTGGCCCCCTCCCTGGCCTGCCAGGCTGCATTTCTGTCCTCCACTTCTGCACAAAAAGAACAGCAGGTGTTAAGCGAGGAAGAAGTAGGTATCCCTGGAGAAGGTAATCAAATAGAGAGATATAAGGAGGAGGTCTGAAAAAAATAAAGAGAAAAAAATTAAAGAGGTAAAGAGACCAAGAGGAAGGAGTGGGGGAAGGAATAAACACACTTCAAAAATCCAATCTGATCATCAAGAAAGAAGGTACATTGCCTTCTGTCCCTACATCCTCAGCTCTCCCCTGAGAGGTATAGAGAGCTACGTCCCAGCTCTGTCCTTGGCACTTCGTTATGCTGTGTTTCATCTGCTATCTGGAGGTGGCTGCTGGCCATTCTTTCATTAGGTGGGTTTGTCTGCCTGCTCAGGCTGTAAACTTTGAGGTGCAGGGACACGCAGGCTATCATTCTGCTCATGCATTGTGTCTGGAAACAGTCGTGGTCCCTCTGCCTCCACGTGAAGCCCCAGGGGCTGCTGTAACCATGTCAGCATGTATGTGGCATTGAATGTTCTGGTTCCCTTTAGCTGCAGCAGCAGCAAGTCCAGCAGCTGCAGCAATGAGATGTTGCTGAGGCTGAGGATCCTCTGAAGCTGTTAATATCAAAGCAGAGGACAAAACATGTTTAGAGATAAGTGAACTTTCATTTTCACAAGTTCTTAGCAGGGAAGGAAGGAAGAAGGATGAACAAGCAGATCAACAGCAACTGAAGTGGATAAGGTACTAAGATCTTCTGAGGACAGGCAGGTCTAGGGCCCAGAAAAGTGTTTGCAGTACAAAAAAGTAACCTTGTGATGCCCCCAGTACAGATCTCTGAAGGAGGTGCCAACGCAGTAGCTCTCTGTAATTCTCTTTAAGGCACGGTAATGAGGGGGTCAGCATCATTATTCCCAGTTTACAGATGAGGAAACTGAGACAGGAGAAGAGATGAATGGGCCAAATATGCAGCCCAACCCAGCTTGAGCAAGCTGCTTCTGTTTTCTCATGCAAACAAAACAGAGCATCATACTGTCCAGGGGTAGGCACACACAACCCAAAGTCCATTTAGTTGATTCATCAGCAACATGCACTGCAGTGTCATCAGTACTGCTAATGTTTTGAAGGGATGGGTAAAATATTTTTTCAAATCCACTGTATGCACTAAGGAAGTTAAAAAAAACCCCAAGATCTGTTACATGCAAATTTCCAATCAGGTCAGAAAAGACAGAGCTAATGCTTCTACATCCACTGAGAAGGGGCGGAGTACAATTCTGCTAATAGATAGTCTTGTTATGATATTTAATATAACAAATTCAAAGATAATGCAAGGTGAGATGTTTTGACTTAGTCCTTGGTCTTATCCTGCAGCAATGCTATGACTGTAGCAATTTTCAGGCTTGTCCTGATCTCCCTGAAGAGTTGTGCTGTAGTGATGGAGATCTTAGAGACAAAGGGCTGCTTGGTGCAAACTGTTCTTTCACCAGATTCTGCGTGTTGCTGCTCTCTCTTGCACTGGTTGTTTGGTTTCTCCTACCGCTTATCAGAAGAGTGGTATCTACTCTGGCAGTATATGTAGGTTGTATAAACAGGATCAGAGCTTTCAAAAATAATATTCTTAATTTTTTTTTCTGGTTGCAAGATGAAAAATACAGATACATTTCTGACTCCTAGTGTAAGTCAGATGACTCAGAACTGGAGAAAGACTTTAATTAGAACATTTAACCTTCAAAACACCGTTATATCAATGTTCTATCACTGCCCTAGGACATTTTCCATAATATCCTGTGTTTTTGAAGTTACATAAAGATATATATCTCTATGCATGTATGTGTATATATATATTTATACACACAGAGTATTTTTTTCTTAGAAGGGGTTCGCTATCTATGCACTGTATATTCACCAGGAAAAGCATTCATTAGTGAAGATACATATGCTGAAAATGAGTTGAAAATAAGGATGTCACTGCTAGGGCTCCACCGCTTAAAGTCAAGTTGAAAGAGGAATATCAGTTTCCATGTAAAGCTACTGCTGCAGTAGAGAGTGTCTTATGTGAAAGGACTCTGGGAAGCAGCAGCAGTGGGCAGGATGTTGGAGAGGCAAAGAGGTTGCCTCTTATAAAACCTCTCATCCTAAATTGCAATTGTATTAGTGCCTGTAACAGATCCTGCAGTAAGGACAGGAATGAACAACCTACTCACTGTCTACATCCCCTGAAGGTGCAAGTGCAAACAATTAATTTCAAAGTGGTTTGCACCTGAAAACACATAACCTTGGATCAGAATGTTACACGCCCAACACTACTCCGCAGAGAGATGTTGTGATACTGACATGCTAATTCTGGCATCCCTCTAGGGAGGTGCTGAATCTATTTTTTAGGAAAACAAAGGGAGAGGTAATTGCACAATATGCAAAGGTTTTTGTAATTTTCTTTAAAGGCTGAAGAATCCCCAGGGTTTTATTTAAGCAGAGAGGCAATGGGCAAAGCAATTTGAAATGCACAGAGGTATCAGTGAAGAATTGGAAATGAACTAACAGTAACTATAGGTCAGTGAAGGTTGCAACAGGGAAAGAAAAAAAAAAAGAATAAAAGGAAAACCAGATAATTATCCTTTCTTTCTTTCCTAATTAACCCTTGTTTTCAGTTTCTGCCTTGCTTTCCAGCCCTGAGGGAGAATGTGTTTGCAAGACAGATGCCAGATGATCCAGTTCAAGGTGTCTCATCACTTCTGAAGCAGAAGCAAATTACCTGAACTTGAGAATAAGCTGGCAACTACAACAAAATCTGCTGTCACTTGGTATTTTTAGATCACGAAAATGAGATATGTGGCCACAAAGGAAACCCCACCTGCATGCTTCAATTCTAGGGCTGAGGACACTTTTTTTCTTCTTAAAGGGCGTCACTCCCCTGTGTAAGGCAATTTTGACAGGCTTTAGAAAGTCAGGTTGCCCTCTGCATGCCTGTGCAAACTCTCTACTGAGTAATACTGAAACTTAAGTTTAGAAGCTGGCTCTCACTGGTCTTTACAAAAGACAACCTGTAGAACTGTGTTTTCTATGCTTCTCAACTCATATTTTATCTCTTCCCTTTAAAGGGTCATATTGAGTAAAATCATGGAGTTTTTAATTTACATGGAAAAGAAATTCTTGTCTGGTATTTTCTATAAAATGTCAAAATTTTGTCTAGAAAAAGTAACAAGCAAATGTGATTCATAATTCACTAAATCTATTAGGGAGAAATCAGCTATCCTACAGGAAAAGGAGCAGTCATAGGTTGATCTATTCCCCACTAATTCCAGACAGTACATGAAATCTTCCAGCACCACCAGAGGTACATTCTGAATGAGGAGGAAAACGGATTTGGATTTTTGTGTTGCACCCAGCCCCTGACTTTATACCATGGAAATAATTCCAACCTGTCAGAGAACTTCATAAAGAATAACATGAAATAAATGCTGCTATGAGATCTTTACCTCTGTCTACTTCTCAATCAGTCCTCCCAGACAAAGCCTCCTGGAAAAAATTTACATTTCTTTCCCATAGCTCAGACACCTGTTCTACAGAGCAGGAAGAATGATGGGAAAATTAAATCCACACATTAGACTAAAGCGTTTCCCTGCTCGAGGAAGATGTGTTACATGGACAGTAGAAGAAGAACAAGCAATCGATCCCTGTATGTCACAGGACAGGATAGAGCTGCTGAATTAGTATTGAGCTGGAGTGTTCCTTCTGTTAGGAAGCAAAGCTGCATTTCACAGATGTCATTTATAATGAAAGACAAGATTTGTATTCATCTGCAAGTCAGGTCTTTAATGAAATTCCCTTTCCTGGCCTATAAGTCACAATGAAGTGACTAGAGCTCTCCAGCAGCCAGTATATTAGCTCCCCAGCCACAGACCTTCCAAACAAAGAGCCCAGCAAAGCACCCTCTTGCTTTCCCTTACCATCACATATTAACTTGGGATATAGCACCTACTGTCACCCACAGAGCCATGAAAAGTGTGAAACTGGTGTATGGCCAAAAAGAGCTGCTGCAGAGCTGGGATGCTGCCAGAGGGTCTGTGTCTTTGAAAGGTGCTTCATTCACCTGAGACCTTCACTAAAGAATTAAATGGTGCTACTGAAAATACTGCCCAAGGGAAGGCCTTTCCTAAGACAAAGGCTCTCTTTGCAAATAAGAGTCTGTTGCAAAATAAAATGAGTTCAAAAAAATAAAATGCAAAAAACCCCAAACCTGAGCTATATCATGTGTCTGTGGTTGTGTGACCTAGTGTAGGACTTTGTGTTAGAGAACTGTTAGTTCTTCTAGTGCTCCAGACAGAGACTTTTAGGCAACACTACAAATTAAGACAATAGGAAGCTGAATTCAAATTGTACCTTTATCTTCCCTAATTTTTGAGCAATTAAACAGTGTTCCTTAATGCTGTGTTTAGGGCCTCTGATTGAGTATGTAAATGTCATGCCCGTTTGATGAATCCAAGTGTTGTTTCTAACCCATACTTAGCCTGCAAGCACTTTAATAACAGCACTTCAATAATTCATTGTACACCTGCACAGATGCTTCACATGATCCGTTTTGGAGATGTCACCCAGAGTCACATAGTCCAACCTTTGCAACAGCCCTGGTGTTGGCCATCAGGAGCCAAGGGTGTTGCTTAGCACCCTCCTCAGAAGTCAGGAGTTTTCACAGGCTCAGATGCTCAGCAGTTTCATAGTCTCCTCAATCTGTCATACAAGGCCCGGTGTCTGACTAAAGAAGGGAATAGGACCAGACAACTCGGGGCAGGAAAGGGATCAGAATTATTTGAGCCCTAGAGAAGACTATTTAAGGTTTCACCATCAAAAGCTCTGCCTCTTTACTTTTCAGTCTTTCATGGTGTATCCAGAAGCTCCTAGGTGTGACTCACAGAAAAGAACACTCAGGTTACCTACATTGATTTGAAACTGGCTTTTAAGTCATTCTCAAACATTTAATATTGCAACTGATGACAATGTCTGCACCCTAAAGGAACCTGATCTGCTAATTCGAAATGCAAAGCAAAGAAGCAGCAAAATGAAACTGGTTAATATTTAATTTTTTTTTGCCATAGCTGTTTTCTCACTCCAGTGCTAGCTTTGGCTGAAATAAGGAGTACTGAAATATATACAAAATAAGCTGCACTGTTTCTAGCCACATAAAAAATACTTGGAAACCAAAGCTTAGCATGCAACACTGTTCTCAGTAAATTCAGATGAAGATTAAAATCAGATTCAGCTTTTGGGAACTGCACTCAAATGAAATTTCTAAACTTAACAAGGTGTACTAATTATCAGTTATTCTACTCAAACTAAGTGGTTAAAATTCATGAAAAGATGATCTAGGATTCACCTTGCTTATAATAATACATGGCACTGCAAATATCCAATTTCCCCTCCAGATCAAAATATGAGTTGCTTTAAAAGTGACTTCACATGGTGTGATTCTTGGGGCTGTCCTGTGCAGGGCCAGGAGTTGGACTTTGATGATCCCAGTGGGTCCGTTCTATCTCAGAATATTCTGTGATGCTGTAAGTTATTAATAGAGTCCACATATCTATTTTTTTTTAAACTCATGTAACAGGCTTGTAGAAATAAAGTAAAGTCTTGAAGTCAGGTTTTGTTTTCCTTATTTTGCTGATGTTGGGTATGAGATCACTCAGACACTTTGGAAAGTAATCAAGATTTCTTTCACCTACTGAAAAAATAACTAATAATTAATTCCATAATAACTAGGGAAATAAATAAATAACAACAATGTCTTTTTCAATATTGCATCTTTCTAAAAGCAAGAAATCCTAAAGCTGTGAGGTATTTTAAAGTTTCTTCTAGCCTTTTCCCCTGCCCCACTTGTTTCTTTTAATCTTAGTTATATCAAAAATGTCCATTTCAGCAGGCAGGACACTTTACCTTTCCTTAAATCCTGTTAAGCAAGTGAGCCTTTTATCCTTGAGGCATAGGCAGTCCCTTCTTCCATTTCAGTATTATTTGATGTCTTTTAGTGCCCCCACAGAGGCCTTCCACAAAGGCAAGGTAAACGTGTCCAAGTCAATAGGAAGCAAAAAACCCGGAATAAACGAGTTGCCTGCAGTACCTTTGAACTTTTTTGTATGTGTTTTTAAAAGAGCTCTCTAAAATTGAAAAGGGCAAATCTCGTAGCAGCTGAAACAGAGAACTTTCACTTCAGAGCCATAAGACATTTAACATCACAGCAGGAACTATTCATTATAAGGATATATTGATCAGTTCAGTAAATGATGAAATAAATTCTGAAGATACCAAACCAAGAACACTGGAAAGAAACATTCTCTTACACAAATCAACCACAGACTTCCAAATTTGCTGTGTAATTCCAAAATGCTCTTAGCTCACTGAAAGTTGTATTTGTGTATCTAGGGTCTCATAACCATTTTTGCTGGGTTATGCGAAATGGGTTTCCCATTTAGCTCTTTTCCTTTCCTTCCCTCCTCCCCCCT
>JAWWEU010000040.1:60766586-60815938 GCA_035583155.1 Acropternis orthonyx | reverse complement strand
TGAGGGGTCATGTCTGCTAATGGGCCATCAGGGTTTCCAAAAATATGTCAGAGTGTAAATCACCCATTGTGAAACTCTCCACCCTTGGGGAAGTACTGGGCACTTCCACCTGATCTTAAGAATATATAAACTGAGGTTTTGGGACTGTGGATTGCTGGTTGGATCCAGAGGAAGACCAGAGCCTCAGCAGGACTGCGACAGCCACTCTCAGCCAGACTGAGACCATCATCCTCACTGAGAGGTCCCCTCTTTCCTCTTACTTTGTACTTAGGAGGGCCAGGTGGTGCTCAGCACAGGGGCTGACAATCACCATTTTGTTCATACCCCAGGGTGCTGGGTTACACTTTTGTTTTTGTGGGTCAAACGGACTTTATTTTCCTCTGTACCATTGTACTTATTGTGATCTTTTTACTAAACTGTAATTCTGACTTGCAATCTGTTTGTGAGTTGGATTCATTCCTCCTGCTGGTTTATCTTTAAACCACCACAGGTTCTAAGGAACCTCAGGACATCTAGTCCAACCTCCATAAGAAATTTCAAACTACAAGCTCATGAACATACAGCTTTGCAAGGAGGGATGTGATGTCTGTGGACATATTTGGCCATTGAAGCTGATGAAGCAAATCTTTCCATACCAGATCTTTTGCTGGGTTTGTGTGAATTTGATTTTTTTTTTGCTCAGGGTGATAGCAATACTGATGGAATGGATAGTTTTCCTACTGTAGCTGTGTTCACTCACACAGCATCTCTCTAACACAACATACTACTAGTTCTGGTAATGTAGAACTGTCCTGCAGCTAAAATCACATGGTTTCAAATTTGAAAAGTGCAAAGTTTACATGCAGACCACGATGCTTTCATTTTATTTGCTCATCATTTGCTACTGAAAAAAAACCAGTGAAAAACAAAAAAACCAAACCAAAATAAACCACTGGTAATAATGGATTTGCACCTTAAGCACAATGAATAATAGAAGATAAATCATTGTTATTTTTTGAAAGTCATGGAATAATAGCCTCATAGAATAAAAGAAAAAGTCTATTACAGTCCCAGATGTGTTTCTTGAGGGGTAAAACCAATACCCCAGGCCATGTTATTTTGAACTAATGGGGCCTGTAAACACACTTTTCTTGATATATCTTATTTGTATCTGCTGACATAATATACAGCTGTGAAGCATGGCCAGAGGTGGTACTCTGCAGATAAATCTCTGCTGAGGAAGAAGATGTAGAGTTTTCATAATTGCAATTAGCTAAAATGAATTGGAGAAAATCTCTAAAGCAAGTTGGCAAACTTGCTTTGTGTAAGTCCCATTTTCCCGTGAGTAAAAATCCATGCTACATCATGAAGAAAACTAAAATCTATTAAAAAACCCAAAAAACCAACAAACCTATCTAGACCTGTAGATCTGTACAATTCTAGAAGCAATCTTAGCATTGTGGATGCAGCTGAATATGACATTACTGAAGAGGTGCTAGTGATGGCAGGCATCATATCTAAGTGGGAGTGGAAATAAACTGTACTGCTAGAAGCTGTTTTCTCACTGGAGCACTAATACATCTAGTGTGAACACATAAAAAATTGAATGTATTACACTTTTGACTGAATTAATTACACCAGCATGTAGCCTGTGTCTATTTAAGGCAGAACTGGACTTTGATCAATAGAAGAGCTTTGTGATTTTAACACTGTTCAACATCCAACATGGCTCTCAGAGCCATTTCTGAAATATTTTTCAGGTGCTTTGCAATCTCTTTTTCATAGACTGAGCTGCCACAGGGACTCAGTAGGATTCTGCAGAGTAGTCAGTGTTAGGATCAATACAAGCAGCTGCAGGTGATGTATCCTTGGGGAAAAAAAGAAAAAAAAACCCAAACAACTGTCTATCCTCAAGATTAATAATTTTCTTTTGCTACTTTTCTTACCAAAGACCATTCTTTTTCCATAAGGTGTATAGAAAGATTGTCTTCAAGGAGCACAATATGTGATGAAAACATCTATGAAATTCACTGAATGACTCAGTTTCAGAGGTTACCAAATACAAAGTCATCCTTCAAACCCAGAGAGGCAGCCTAACTAATCATTCTCAAGATGACTTTGAAATGTTTCAATCCTTATAAATTGCATAAATATGTATCCCTTTTATGCATATTTTTTCAGACATGTATTTTAATGCTTTTTAAAATGGTTATCTATATTAAATATATATACTGCTCAAGAAGAGGAAACTTCACAAAGTTGAAACCTAGGAGGAGTTTGAAAAAAAATGATCTAGACAGCACATTGTCCCAAAGATTTACATGAGTAATTTATTACAAAAAAAAAACAACCCAAAACCAAAACACAAAACAAAATAAAAACAAAACAAAAAAAAAATCCGTATCTGTTTTTAAAAGCATTTACTGATGGAGACTCCATAGACTTCACCAGAAATCTGTTTCAGAACTTCACTATTTCTCTATAGCAGATTCTTCACTATAGTTTATACCCATTTTATATCATCTGCCACATTCATGGAGAAAGACAGCTTCCCTTCCTCTTTGCAAGAGTGTTTGATGTATCAGAAGGTCTGTTATTGTGTATTTTCTGGACCTTTGATCATTCTTGCTGCTTTCCTCTGCATGAAGGATGTTCAGAGTTTATCCTGCTGAAGTTGAGGACTTTTGGTCTCTCAGAACTACTCGACGTGGCAGCAGATGTAAAACATTAACTTGCTATAAGGTTTTTTACCTGTTTGCATTGTAGCAGAGAAGAGATGCCAGGATTTGTCCAGGACTTCTGAACTCCCCTTAAGGCACTAAATAGATCTGGTAGCAACAAGCCCCACTGGAACATCAGACTGAGAACTTGGAGATGTGAATTTTCCTTCTATTTCTGTCCTTGACCATGGTGTTTTTATCTCAGTGTTTGCTTCCTCTGTAAAACCTCCCACACACAAATGGTGTGCAAGAACCAAGCAGTACTAATAATATTTTTCAGCTGTTTGCCCATGCTATCACTGTAAAGGGGAACTCTAGAAAAGTTTATCCATTTACATTCAAAGTGCTTGTTCAAATTCTAAAGGATTGTCTACTGTATTCACAGAATGATGATAAGCAACTGAAGCACAGGACAGTCTGATGGCTTGCCACAGGCTGTTTGAACTGTCAGGCTGCTGGAAACTTTGGATCTTCAGTTGTAACCAGTTTGGGGAACATACGGCAGAGACACAAGTTCACTGCATTCCAGGGCCTGCAATATTAATTATCTGTCCAAACTTAGTTTAGACGGAGATGAAGTCGTGCACTGAAGTTGCCTTAACAGCTGCTGGTAATTTGTTGTTTGCTACAAGAGGCAGGGGCTAGGAATCAATTAATTCATTCAGAAAAGGAATCGATTACTCCCCTAAGCATATGTTTACCCTTGTAAAGAGCAGTTTATAGAGTAGGATGTTTCACAAGGACTTTGGGGAAAACCAGAACTTTTAATTGCCTGACCATTTACGTGTTTGTGATGCTCACATTCTCATTTCCTTTGAAGTTAAAAGAGTCCAGAGGCCTAAAGGACTGTAAAATTGCAGGATTATTACTGATTGTTAAGGAACAATTATTTGTAAAATAATTGTCTATATTGTTTCTGTTCTATTGCCTCCCCAACCACCCAATAGCCAATTGATTTTAAATAGAGAAACTTCTGGATAGAAAGTGTTTAAACTTTCCAAAGACTTTTTACAACCTCCTTCACAAGAAGCTATTGAAGAAACCTGGCAATCAGCACAGAGAAAAGTCATGGCACAGTTTAAAGCCGGAGAGAGGGAGTGATTTAGACATCAGTAGCTATTTCTCACTGTTGACAGAGGTTAATACTGGAGTGACCTAGGGACCAGCCTTAGGATTGGACTGAGGACATTCAACCCACATATTAATGAATCGAAAGGGAAGGTGAACAGCAAGGTGACTATGTCCCCTTGATTATTCCAGATTCTTGTGACCAGTAAGGGTTACAAGAAACTTTGCAAAGACCTAAAAAAGACCTGGGTAATGTTCCAGATGTCATGAGTCCACCGATAGTGATGCACAATTTCTTTTACTGCTGTAAATTAAGAAAGATTTGCTTCTTCTCCCTAACATCAGTTAAAATATTGTCTCAGGTTTACCATAGTTTTGTTATTTCTGATAGGCTGTTTTCTGCTGCTTCAGCTCTCTTTGGGATCAGGTGAGCATTAGTGCTAACACAGGAAAAGAGGCTAGGGCTGAGCCCAAGACAGAGGGGAAAAAAAATCTGCCTTTTTAAGCATTTGTTACCTTAACTGTTTCATCAAACTGCAGCATAAATGATTTGTCCAAAGATCAAACAAAATCTGTCACACAAGGAAATCAGCTCTCCTGAATCTGGAGACAGGCCACTTAATCATTTGGTACATCATTCTTCTCACAGCAGGGGAAAGCAATGAACAGCAATACTCTACTGGCTGTCCACTGTGTCTTTCTGTACTGGGGGTATCTGTAATTCTCCCACTATTTGCTGCAATGACAGCAACACATTTGCAGAAGCCATGAGAGCTCATCACTATATCTCACACTAGTTGCATAAGAATCCTTTACATCAGACCCCAATAAGTTACCCTTTAAATAGATTTTTCTTCTTCCTCCTCTGTGGCTCATGGAAAGCTCATCAACCAAGTCCTGCAACACTATAGACTAAAAAGGTGTTTAACAGTGCTTAAAGCAAGCCTAGAGGTGACAGCTGTGAAAAATGAAGTCATTTACAGCCAACCTACGCAGGCACTCCTGCCACTGCAAGCTAGAAGACAGGGATCCTCCTCAAGGACAGGCTCTAGCAGGAGAATCAAAGCTTTGTCACAGTGGATTAGCTCACCTTCAGCCAAATAGATTCATACTTCCCAACCTCTATTGGGATTGCTTATTACAAAATGAAAAAAGTTTAGTGCTTGTTTATTTCATTGAAATACACATTTATCTTAGTTATTTCTGCATTAAGAATTACTGGCTTGGGTGACTAGTTCTCAAACTTTTCTGTATAGGGAGTCTATATCAAACTAGAAGAAAGTTTCACAACTACAAGCCAGCTTTAAACAAATAAACAAACAGAACTTGGTCATTCACAGTGAAAAGGCAGAGTCTGAAAGTGGAGAAAGCCTGGTGAAAGTAGTTCTTGGTAATTATTGTTCCTTATACACTGCCAATTTTAAATACACTTTTGCATTTTAGAAGGGCTGCTGTGCTTGGCTATTTCAGGAAAAAGCATTACAACTGCTTTCCTGTGCATTTTGCAACACTATATTTCACAATGTTATTTCAACCCAGCAGAATAAAGTGGTTATACAGTTCAAGATTAAATAATAGCACCATTTAGAAAGCAAATACTGAGCCAAAGAACTTCAAAGCTTCAACAGTCACTTATTCAGCTTCCATGTATTTAAAATTGTAACTACAATTAAAGAAAACTAAATGAAAAAGCACAATTAATTAATTTGAAAATGTTGTAATTATTATCTCAAGTTTGGACTTATTTCTTTTGCTCTCTCCCAAATTACAGCATAAAAAAACCCCAAACTTTTTTCAACTCTTGTCTTACTATACTGAGTCAAGGCCCTCTGGAGCCTAAACTATTGGACTGAGTAAACCTGAAGTTTATTAGTGAATGCATTGCAACAGATACTTATTGCTTTTCTTTTCTATACAGTAAAACCTCTTTCTGTTGCTGGCCTGGCCACAAAGACATCTTTGTATCAAGAATCATGGATATGAATCTGGCCATATTTTGTCATACTATATTTTTTCCTGAAGTTGTTGTTGTAATGCATAGTTTGCATTATTTTTCTCTCTCTTTATTATGTTGCCTGATAATTTTCAGGCAATTGTTCTCTAAAAACACTAAGAATATCCTGATTTGCTCCTCTTATATATTACCTTCAGAAATGTTCTCTGCAGCATCACCTTCCAACGTGACTTCCTCCAAAATGCATCAATTCATAATTGAAGAGAAAGCAATGGTTCGGACTTTCCCCCCAAGCTGGGATGACGATATTTACAGTCATCAGTTCTCACTGATCTGAGTGAGAGTGAGTTTCATTCAATCCTATATTTTACTTCCTTTATTAGCAGATACAATGAATACAGCAGAATGGCTGCAGTCCTGGTACAATCCTTAGTTTTGGAAGGACATCACTCTCAATGACAAGAGCTATGAAAAAGCTCTATTGGTGTTCTTCCCCCAGAAGGTGGTTGGGCACTGGAACAGGCTCCCCAGGGAAGAGGTCACAGCACCAAGCCTGACAGAGTTCAAGAAGCATTTGGATGACACTCTCAGGCCCATGGTGTGACTTGTGGGGATGGTCCTGTGCAGGGCTATGGGTTGGACTCAATGATCCCTGTGCATCCCTTCCAACTCAGCATGTTCTGTGACCACCTACAAAGTGCAGCTGCTTTGACAGTACAGCCACATGCACGGCATGTGACCCTGCACACTTCAGCCTCTTGTTCTATGTTTGCTGAAAAGTCCTCCCTGCCATTGACTCCACTGTTTAACCATATTTTATTTTCCAGCTAAATATAATTTCTTGACATGCAAGCAGGACAGAGTTCTTCAACTTCAACATGGTAATAGTGCTTAAACTCATGAGTATTTCCTCCTTTTGATTATCTCTTTCCAGAAGGAAATTATAACTGACAAGGTCAAACCCAATCTTTTCAAGGAGGGACTTGATAAATAACCATGTATCTGAGGGGTACACAGATTTTCTGGGGACTTAGCTTATTTATATGTCGGAGAAGCAAAAATCAACAAAATTCTTTTTTTCTTCCCCCTCTACATACTTCTTGCAGAGGTCTAAATTCCTTTACTGTAATTTGTTGCAGGAACACTCAAAGTTCAAACCTAGATGTACAAAAGCTAAACACCACAGATGAAAACAGTGAAACTATTTGACACTGTCGCTAATATTTCCCCCTAATATTTATCAAGAAAGGGAAGCACTGCATCTCATAAATAGAAAAGATCAAAGATTTTCAGAAGAGCTTGCCTCCTGTAAACACTTGGCCTGGACAATATTTACATTTGTTGGCAAAACAATGCCACATGGAAACATTTTCCTGAAGATATGGTGGAAAAAAGAGAGCAGAAGGCTAAAAACCTTTGAGTCCTAGTATCTCCTGTTTCTCTGATGCAGTCACATGACTTCGGGGAAACCAGTTTTAAGATGTTACCAGCACTGGCATAGGTATAGTCCTTCTATATGCTATAGTATCAAAACACAGATAAGAAGTTAAGTTGCAATTCTGAGTTTGGTGGCCAAGACATTAATCTCCCAACTGACTCAGGCAGGACCTCAAGAGTAATTTTTCCTGGCTTTTTGTTTGGTTGGTTTTGCTTTTCTGTGGGGAGGGAGGTTGGTTGTTTGTTTTGCGTTTGAAAAAGAAGTGGAAGATTACCATGGTTATTTCCATACCTGCATACCAGCTGCCTCTCAAACCCAAGTACAGTCATTTAAATCCTCATTACAAAGAAAGTGTTTGGATTAAGTAACCCTAAATTCTTCAGTTCTCAAGAGGAAATTCTTACATATAAGGTATCAATTGTGATAACAGTGATGTCTGATGTGATTCATTTATGTAGCATTCAATGGGTAGAAAAATTTCATCAGTTCTTATTCTTATACTAACCCTGTCAAAGATATACTGATGAAGGTATCAATTTTTAATCACAAAGTTTTGTCAAAGTCCAGGGATCAGGGAAATTCCTACTGCTTATTACCTGGTGATCAATGGTCCCTGAGTAAGATAAATGACCCTCTCACTTTCTCTCTAAAATGAAAGAATAGTAACTACAGAAAAAAGTCAACTTTTATGCTAGATATTAGTTTTCCTGTTTACATATACAGAAGTTTTCCCAAGGTTGCAAGGGATTATTGTATTTAAATCAAAGAGCATACAAAGTGTACATTCCAGCTTTAAAACAGAGATCTGAGACACAGAATAATGAATTCAACTACTATTATAGATAGATGAATCCAGGAACACAGGGTGAAAAGGTGGCTGAATTTCTCATTATGACAAAAGAAGCCCTAAAAAAAATCCCAACTATGAAAAACATGTTAAAAACTGACATTTCTTACTATTAACCTGTCAAAAAATAAATTTAGTGCAATTTCAAGGCCTCTGTAAGGCAAGCTTTTTATTTTTAGTCAAATACCTTACAAAATCAGATCCCTTACCAGATATTAGGCCTTATCACTGCTGCACTTACACAAGTAAAAAGAAACTTGCCTCTATCTCAGTATGCATCTACAGCAAGTAAAACTGCATTTCTTAATGCAAGTGTTGTCAACAATGCCAAAAGCAGCTTTAGAGTGCTGGTTTCACCCATCGGCTTTTTAACAGTGGAACGCAGAACATTTGAACAAATATTCTAAATCCTCAGTAAGTGAATGAGACAACATGACCCATGGGTAGATGCACCCTAGCACATAAACCTACTACCTGGCAATGAACATTTCCCTGGGAGAGGATCCAGTAGAATGTGCTGTTTTTCTGAAAGTTTATACTAGACAGGTTCAAATGATCATTTCCTCATTTTGGAACGTTGCCACTACACAAAAAGGAACAACTTGGCTGAAACCTTTTCTAAAAGGTGACAATTTTCTGCCTAAATGGCAATGAAATTATTGATGGGTTTTCACAACCACCAGTGGGGAAAGTGCACTTGGAAGTCCACAAAGTGTCGCAGCTGCTCTTCACAGCGAAAGTGCTTCTGTGTGCAGCAGGCAGCTCTGCACTGACAGGGGCCTCTGCCTCACAGCAGCACTCCAGTGCAATAAAGCAGCATTTTTTCAGTCCAAATGGCTGAGGAGCAAGTGACACGTAAGCTCTTCTGGAAAAAAATTATAATGAAACCCAATTCAGAGAATATGTTTCATCTATCACTTTGGAGCAGGAAGGCAATAAACACGTTCAGCATGAATGCACAGAAGTATTCCCAACACTGTAAGTCAAAGTATTAATAAGAAAAGCCAACACGTTTCATTCACTGGATTCTATCTCAGAGATGCACACAGAAATATTACCAATTAAATTATCAAGTGCTCAGGGAAACAGACTGATTTGTTGAACACAAAATCTGAATGTAATACGTCTTGCCTTGCCTCAACACCTATTGCCCTCCATCTGCTAGTACGTCAGATGTTTATGAACTTGGCTTGTAATTGTTACTTAAGTGTTTTTGCTCTAATGGAAACTGTGAAGAAATCAGCCTGAAATAAAAGTCTATGAAAAACTACTCAGTCACTATGGGATCTTATTTTTTATCCTTCACTTGCCTGCCTTGTTCATTGGTGCAATATTCTAAAATCCCGCAAAGACCAACTCCAGATCCCCCTGTGTTTCTACGTCTGTCTTTTTACTCTTCTACATTACAGCTGATCTTTTAAATGCTGATCTTTAACTAAAAATGTCTGTTTCTGAGTCATCCTTCTATGGAAATGTCTGATGTTGGAGGGGTGCATTTACACAGGTGTATTTTGAATTGTGCTGTATTACAACTAACATGAAGATTAGGAATCGCCAGGACAACTACACTGTATAAAGCAGTAGGACCACAACATGTGATGTCTTCTATTTCTGTCAGCAGATAACGTATTAACCATCAGCAGTTCAATATGTTAAATTCAGTACCTTGCAGGTTTCAGAAGATTATCTTGCTGCAGAGGTTGAAACAAAATAGAGTAATTTACATTCTTCCTACCAACCTGTAGCATTATCATAGAATCACAGAATGGCTTAGGTTGGAAGTGACCTTAAAGACAATCTAGTGCCAACTCTCTTGCCATGGGCAGGGACACCGTTCACTAGAAATTATGAGAGAAGCAGTCAAAAAGACATCAAGAAGTCACACAATATGCAAGTTAAACCATTTCTGTTACATCCACAGTACTTCTGGTCAGCACCAAGGATCTCTGTGGCACCACTGATGTTGCTGTATTTTGCAACCACTTTGTCTCCTACAACTTTTCAGGGGGTAAAAGAAAAAAAAAAAAGTAGTAAATTATGTTATTCCAATCCTATAACTACTCCCTATACACCCACTGTTAACAAAAGTTCTAAGGACATAAAGTATCTGAATTTTTTTAAAAGTACAAACTACTATAATATTTAAAGTGGAGAATATGCCTGCAGTAGCAAGGAGATAAGATGGAAAAAAACATTTCATTTACTTAATTTCTCCTCAGTCTTTCTTCTTGTGATCTTAATTCATCCTTTCCTGCTGCAGATGACAGCCTTAGATGGAGTTTTTTTCTGGTAACATCTACTAATGAGTTCTCTGCCTACTTTCTCAGCACCTATTCAAAAGAGAAAACTGCAATGGGGGTAAAGCACAGCTTTTAAAAGCTGTGCATTCAGAAGGGGCAGGTAAAGATGAGAGAATGGGAGCACATGTCACAGGTCAGCTCTGGCATGTGGGGAACAAGTAAGTGCTTTTGACAGAACACAATCTTTAGAAACCACTCAGGGAGGTTTTGACGTTAATTTATAGCACCTTTCACTCTCTGTGCATCTCTGCAAGTCCCACCTCTGACAGTAAAGAAAAAAAACCCACTTCAATCTCAGTCTCTGAGCTTTGCAAATTGGGAACAAGAGAATTCTTTTTTTTCCCCAAAGCAACTACCTGCTAAGTAAGTGCTGGTTACTTTCTCATTTTTTTCCCAGAGCTGTAATAAAGACTGGCCAATATATATTCAGCTATTTATAGTGAGAAAGCCATAGGAGCACCTCCTTATTAAGTATACAGGTTATGCAGCTTTATTGCTGTAGGCTGGGTTTCTTTTCTTTCAAGTTACTCTTTAATACGGCTTTGTCAATATTTAAATTTATAGCTATCTTCAGAAATTTCATTAATTTATAAGCTTGGGTCTTGTTCTTATATTTTAAACCCCTGACACTAGAAATCAGTGTGTGTTTACCCCACCTGTTTCATCTGTCTCTTTAAACAAGCTCTTCTGTGCTTTTGAGATTATTGACATTGACTGCAAAGCACACTAAGAACCCTTTAAGGTGTGTCAAGACCTGAGAGATAATCCTTTCATCGGCTTACAGGTTAAGTGAACAAAAGAGAAAAAAATTTTCCTATGGATAAGAGAAGTTTGTGCATAGTCACGAAACAAATCTGCTGCTGTTGTATTGACCCCAGTTCTAATGGTATCTCACCCAATGTCTAAAAAACTGTTCCAGATTTATCTACATGAAGACATTGGTGCAGGACTAGCTTTTCGTAACAATTTGTCAAAAGTACAGATGTGAGGTATCCTTTAGCACAAATGTTCTTATGTAGATAAGAACACATAAACATAGCCATATTATTTCAAAATCTGTAAAAGAGAAAGATCTGTTGCCAAAGGTAAAATTGCCAATTTAATTTATGCAAAAGAGCAATGGAAAAAACCTAAAGCACATGCAAGACAAAGCTCACCAAAATACGTACAAGTAACAAGAATAAATTTTAGGAAAGACTTCTGGAACTTAATCTCAGAATTTATTGTCTGTTTTTATGGTTTCTCTTTACGCTTTTTTATTTTTTTTAATGCTATTGTGTAATGATGGCCATAGCTCTCCAGTATAATGACAAATTACTGTTTAACAGGCTTTGACAGTGTCTTCTGCATTACAGAAACTGAGTTAGGTAATAACAACTACATTCATCATCTGTCTTTTTGTTAGTCCTAATTACTACATCTGCCCTGTTTTATAGTGGACTATAGCATAAAGCTCCAGTAGAAGATGCTACAGTAGTCTAAGGCATCATCTAGCTCTCCCAGGAATATCACCACTCTGAACAGAATCCAAGTTGAATCATTACACAGGGTCAGAAGTTGGCATAAGAAAACCAATCAATCAACCAAACAAAAAACCCCAAGAAAATTATATTTTGTGTCAATCTGGAACAGATCTGTTGGGTTTCCACCGAAATATACTATAAAAGGAAGAAAAAAAGGTGGTTGGCTTGTCACAATATGCTGTGACTCTTTAAATAAAAGGCTGCAATTCTTAATTAAAAGTGTATTTTAAAAAACTGAAGAGGAAGTATAACTTCACTTCTTTGAAGCATTACACTTTTCAAGACCTCCCATCTCCAAATGCTTTTGAGGCAAAATAGTTAAAACCTTGATCTGAACAATCCAAACTAGATCTCTTGGTTTTTACTTCGAAACAAAAGCTTCAGTTGAACTGAACGTTACTCCAAATATAATGAGGAATTACTTTCATTTAGAGGAAAATAATATGAAACATGTATAAAGAAATGTTTCAAAGGTAAATTATTCAATATATGCATCAAACCTGAGTTTATTGTAGGTCAAGACACTACCTTTGAGACTATTTTGGATCCTTCAAATTTATGCTCAGCTTGAGACAACTGAAAGAAATTTTCCTTTAATGAATTGCAAGTTTGATAGATGGATTGAGACATGCAGCCTGTTGTGCTTTTGGCACACTGACCTGCCTCTTAACTTCAATGGCCATGAGATGAACCTCAGTGAATGAAAGCCTCTATTCTTAATTTTGAAATGCTGCAAAATGATGTAGTAAAGAAGTGACTGAAAAATATAAAAGGATCCTGTATTCTGTAGCAGCCTGCAGTGAACCAAAACCAGAGGCATCTGGGACACAGGAGAATGGAGATATGCACTCAGCTGCTTTCCAAATGCCATTTGAAGAGTGAAGATTCAAGAGATTCCAGGATTTCTATCTGAAAGAAGGCTCTCCAGATTATCATTAGATAACAATAGCAAGCAATGGTATCTAAATGCAACATTTCCTAGTTTAAAATTATTAGAAACACTGTTTTGACTGCTAAGGTGGGGAGAGAGGAGTATTGCTCTCAGGAAAAAAAATGCTCATTCACTTCCCAAGCAGGCAAAAACTACATGTGTTTGAAGAATGAAGGCACTACATGAAACCAGCTGCTTTCCAAACAACTCATCTGGTAAGTTTCTGGCATAACCTAGTTGCAAGCTCTTCCAAGATGTTAGATTATGAGTAAAACAAAAATATTCTGAGTAGAGCTCTGAGAATATAGTTTTCTCCAAACAGAGGAACAATCAAGTGATGCAATTGAAACAAATTCTTTTCTTGGGCCAACATCCTTTTGGAAGGGAGCTGAGAAAGCAATTTCTTTTAAAAGAGCAGCCACAGACAAATGTTACAAAGTCTTTACCTGCAGAGATGAATTTGGTTCACCAGTCACTGAGAAATGTGAAAGAAATCTGCATTCTGACCCTTAGCTAGTACATTTCCTGCTATAGAAAAATTGTCCTTTAAAACAAAAGCCCGAAAAACAAAACAAACTCCAAAACCCCAAACAAACAGAAAACCCCCAAACCAACCAACCAACTAACCAAAATCCAAAAAAACAAAAACAAAACCCACAAACCAAAAAATCAGTAATATGAACAGAGGAACCAAAGCACACACATCACTTGCCACTGGCCTTTATGCTATTTGAACTGCTTTGGTATTTATAGTGAACACATACTTGTTTTCTCCAATGTTTGACTGAAGGGTTGTGCAAACAGCATTAGAAGTTTAGCACAGAAAACCACAAGAATTCAATTTATTTTGAAATACTTTTTGATACTTATGTTTTTCTACTTTGACATATCCTGTACTTTCTCTTTTTAAGTGCATATTTTAAAATAAATCATATCTAACACTTCAAGCAATTGGATCCAAATCTTCACTGACAAGCAAAGTCGGGAAGTTCTGACAAAGTCATCATAAAGATGCCATAAGAATATCAAAGAAACATTTCTGTACAATTTTATTTATACTTTAGCTGTGGTTACTGTAAATAGCTGCTTCAATTTCTTTGATGAAGGAGAGAACAGATTGCTTTAGTCTTCAGAGGTAATGGGAGAAACATCCCGCTGTCTACAGACTGTCTCTTAGAATTTAACATGAATAGATGATCTTCAACATTATGCATTACCATTTAAGCAGGAAATGCAGACAGGAACACAATAATCATCAAGACCTCTTTTAAATGGATGTAATTAAAAAAAACCCCAACACCAAACTAAACAACCACAAACATTATATACTTAAGTTTCAAGGCAGCTTCCATTCCACATTTCAGTTTTATAAGCACCTGAACAGTTAAATCACTGTACATGTGACCTGGAACTCAGATGTCTTCCAGGCATGTAAAAAGTTGTAGCCCAAAGTGAATAAAACACCGGAGCAAGAAGGGAAATAAAACTCTATATTCTCATATCGCACAATTCAAGTTTATTCCATTCATTCTTGCAACACAAACTTAAAAATACAGTATCATTTAGCATTCTGATGTCTATGAACCATGGTAATGATGAACCCAACTGTGTCAAAACAGTTAACAATGGTGAAAAGAGAAAGTCAAATATCAAAATGCACAGAGCACTAATTTTTCTTCTGTCACTGCGTAGAAAGATGATTGTTTATCCATTTACAAAATATAGTTAAGACAAGTTCATTTTGAAATTTTGCATGCAACACTGCAATTGCTTGACCTAGGACACTCTATTCTTACCAGCCTCTTCTACAAATAATCAATGTTATGTTTAGTTCCATTTAACTACTGTACTCCATTTCTCATTTGCTCCCCCTTAAGAAAAAGGAGCAGAGGGTACAAAATCCAAAATATGCTTAAGATTATAACTTATTCAGCACAAATTTCAAAGGAAAAGATTTAAGAACAGAGTGGATTTCCAAGTATATGCAATTCCAGTCTGACAAAGTATTTAAGTTCTGTTTATAGAATGAAAAATAATTTACAGTTTGTTATTTTCATCTAGTTAGGACCTACTCAAAGATAGAGGAAGTCACCCATTATTTTTTCCACAAAATAGCTGACAAGAAAGGAACAAATGAACAAGCCCAGTCTCTTTACAAAAGCATAAGCCTTTAGTTTTACCTTTTTATTTTTTTTTTAATCCTGGACAAGATGTTTAATCACCTGTTATGTAGTGCAACAAGCAAAAAAGTATTTCTTCTTTATAAGCCAAGCATTAAATGCCATTTTTTCACTATCCCGAAAGGCAGCTTGGGTATATATTACAGCCAAATTAACACCTGTCTCACTGAAGTCTGTTTGCTCTTTTTTCCCCCTAAGGT
Organism: Acropternis orthonyx; assembly: GCA_035583155.1. NCBI lineage: Eukaryota > Metazoa > Chordata > Aves > Passeriformes > Rhinocryptidae > Acropternis > Acropternis orthonyx. Next base: position 60,800,798 of record JAWWEU010000040.1, on the reverse strand, counting down.
GAAGTAAGAAAAAATAAGGTGTCCCCATAATTGTAGAAAAAGATAGGCAAAATTGCCTCAGTGAATCACCAGAAGAGTTAGTACAAAGATGATGTTTCTTTGCTCACTTAGATGAGAGTTGAAGGGAAGGGCAGGAAAGAATCAGAGAAAAAAATAACCCAACAAAAAACTAAAACCACTATGGCCAGACAATCTGACACTAATTAACACACAGAAAAACTTGAATAATCAAGTTCTCCACATAAAAACAGATTGCGGTTTTCTAGACTAATATTTTAATAGCTAAGTATTTAATAGCATAATATGGAGGCAAATTGATGCCAAAGATTGTTACTTTCATAGCTGAATAAAGAATTAAACCTATAGTCTGTGTTCACACTATTACAATGACATGACAATCCAGCACTGATCAAAGATTAAAGAGTTCTCTTATAAATAGTTATTAAAAGCATTGTTCACCAAATATTCCTGTTCTTTTATCAGCAGCTCACCAATTGACTTATCACTGATTTCTAACCCTTCTGCTCCTCCTTGCCACCCAGCTCAAAGAAATAAAGAGTAATTGCACTGCACAGTTTATGGCCAGAGTTGATTGTTTTCTCCATTGCTTTTTTAATGGTATATGTAGATGTAAATCAGTTTCTGCTCTCATTTTACAGTCTGAATGCAACGTTTTTCATAGCTGGTGTATTCAATCATAATATGCAACATGAATCAAGTAAAACTGAGTCTCCATTAAATATGAGTGGTAGTCACCAGTCTGCTTCTATATAGCCTCTCGATTTCAACAGTAATATTAAAATAATATCGACTTCCTTTGTTTAAGAATTCAGCATGAGACATTATATACATTTGCTTTCTGTATTGTGTACGTTAAAAGAAAGTTTGAAATCTGTATTCCAAAAAAGAGGAAGATGTATAGCTTGTGATATAAAATTTTTTCTTGTAGAACCTGTTACTCAGTTTTGGGTAAATCAGCAGTGTAATGAAAATTTTCAAGATAAAAGCCAGAAGCTCAGACATTGCTGAGGACCATAAGATGTGATGGGAATCCCTACAACATCATTAAATACCTTCCCAGGAATTATCAAGACTGTCACAGTACTGTCACACTTACTGGCATAGTAAATCTTATCTAAAAGTCAGTCACTAATGTGGTCTGGTTGCACTGGGATCTTTGAGAACAAGCCTCATGCCTTAATGAAATGTAAGAGGTTCATTCATTCAACAATGAAACACTGATTTGAAGATAAGCACAACTAAAAGGTTTTTTTTCTCCAGTAGTTAGAGCAAGTTAAGACTTCTACTTATACATCTCCCTGTTTCTATATCTGAACTTGGGAAGATTACATGTTTCTTAGAAAAGTTTAGCAACAATATTCATCTGATATGAATGTCTAAATAATTGCTGTTCATTTTCCACATTTGCCTTGATTATCCTTGCGTACCAAACAGCCTATAGCTTTCACATGTGTCTAGAAATTTTATGCTGACATGGTGAGTAAAGAAATTCCACCTTACGTTCCTTTGGGAAAAAAATACAGTGAAATTGTGATGTGTCTCAAAAGCAGTTACTTAAAATGTCTGTCCTAGACTAGAACAAATATGGGATAGAAAAACTTTGAATTCATGCATCCAAAAAAGTACCTTGGCAGATATTATTGAGTGTAACACCACCATGCCTCAACTGATCATTCTTGGTTTATCAAGAGTCAGAAAAACATTAGTGTGACATCCAATTAGTCAATGTAAAGAACAGCTCCAATAACTAGTATCAAAAGTCCTCAAAACTGCAACATAAGCTTTAGGCAGAAGAATAAAGCTACCCACTGAGAGAGAAGGGAGAAAAGCAATCCAGCCACCTACATTACTACACTTCAGATTATGGCAGACACTAAGAGCATGGGACTATTGTCTTCTTCACAATTAGTTTCAGGTACATAGCAGTGCTTCCATCTAAAGGAAGTACTTTCATCCATCTAAAAAAATCTTAGTACTAACCTAGGAGGCTTACAAGCCACAAATTCAAGAGCATGGTCTGTCTTCCTTCTTCCATTTTCACTAGAAATGGGAAGGGATTGTGCACTGAAAAGAAGTCCTAGAAGGACACTGTTCATAATAGTTTTCAACCCTCTCCAACCAGATTATCTTCGATACAAGCCCCTAACTAGTCTGATTCATAAAGAATTTCCCTCCCCCCAAAGTATTTAGCTGAAGAAGCTGGAAGATGCAAAGAGTGACAGACAGGCAGCAGTGTGAGGCCACAGGAGAGACATTTAAGATAATCAGTCTATCCGTCACTGAAGAAGAGTCTTGATTGCCTGGTTGTCAGTGGCTTCAAAGGCAGTTAGTCCATCTGGGCCTTTCACAGTCTTATCAGCACCCTGTAAAGACATTGAGAAGGACTGTCAATTCATAAAGCCAGGCTGTATCAGTATGAAACATGTCTACACAGTCATCTACCTTGCATAATTATATTGATTAGATACAGCTTTTCAGTGCAGTGCATTGTTTTCATTCAGAAGTCAAACAGACTATGCACACAGTACACAGATAACTTAGGTTTCCAACTTTATAATTTAGAACAGGAAAAAAGTCACATAACTTTTGTTACACAGCAAGTTGCAAGTCCAAAAAATTATCAGTTAATCTTGGACAGAAACAAAAGAATTTTTTGTTTCCAGGAACAACTCTTAAAAATGCAAAAATTCAGTGTTACACACTTCTATGAAATCTATGGTGCAACAAGTTCTCACACACTAAGTTAGACAGGTAACATCTGGAAGAGCTTACTTACTTACAAATCATACTATATTTTTTCTATTTCATAAAAAACTACACTCATCTAAGATTGTGCTTCTCTTCCATTTTGAAAAAAGTCCCTATTGCTACATCAGAAAAACAGCACCACAAAATCATTCCAAGTCCTAAAGTGTTCAAGTTTGTTCTGAATGAGTTATGCATACACCTAAAAGGCAACAAAACAGCAGGAAAGCCATGGGAGGATGGAGGATAATGCACCATCTATATAAACTGCAGAACAGTAAGCACAAGCACAGTGCCAGAATTGTGGGAGGAGAACAAAAGAAGAGAAACAGTTATTAACTAGTCACATTTGCTTTGAACATTGTGCAGTCATATTCATAGAAGGGAAAACACAGACTCAACTGTAAATAGGGTTGTTAAATAAAGAGATAAAAGCTATTAGAGACTACAGGACTGATTTCAGAACAACTCAAGACAGTATGCAAATCTTGCTTTAAAATGTGTTTATTTGCTCAATCAAGTGACAGGAAAAACTCAGCGGGTACAAACACACTTTGTCAAAAGTATGTACAGCACAGGGTTGTCTTCTTCAGTTTATGCATAAACTCTCCATAGAGAAAGTACAAATACCCTCTAAATTACACTACAAGGAAGAAAGTACACAAATTATTAGTTTCTTTTAAGGACACTCAGTAGTTTAAGAACATAATGGACCTAGAATTTTCAGAACTTCTTCACTGATTATACATGCAAAAACCCACTGAACGTCCATACCCAATATCGTGTCTGTTCCCCAGACAACTCTCACGTCACTAATCTTTCCATTGTAACAGTCTAATAAATTGGATCTGATAGCACTATGACTTGCTTCCAATACTACTTTTCACAATATAGGATATTTCCCTCTCTGAAACTTCTACTCTACTTGCAAATATTAAACTTGTCATTCTCAAAAGATGGTTTTGCATGGTTTTTAAGGCACGACTGCCCATCTTGTGGTCCACTGGCCAAACCGATCCTGTTGGGGCTGTTAATCTTCCTTGTAGCCCTCAGAGAGACTCAGTGCAAGACATGACCTGAGCAGACTTTTTTATTTGGTGGCAGTTATCTGTGGGGCAGGGAGACAGGCTTCTGCTATCAAGAAAAAAAGCTTGGGAAAATAAAAATGTCTCAAGAACTCCAGTAAAATAAAAAAAAAAAAATCACAGAGGGCTATTTATAATTGCAGAAACATTTTCTCTAGTACCTTTCAGGAAGCAAAATACAGACATATATTTTTTGTATATCCAATGAATTCACTCCAGTGACAGGAGCAGTCGTAACATTTACCTCTCTCCTATCACTATGTAACATCCTTGGCTCAAAGAGTTCCCAAAATTCTGCAGTACTGCTGTTCTGTGGGGTACGAGTGTGAGCTGAATCGGCCTATTCCCAAGAAGTGAGAAGTTTATCATTGCAAACACACACCCAGGCTGAAAACACTGAAATCTATTGCTTGTGAAACATTTATTTTTCTCTTAAAAAAAGCCTGAGAGATTTAACAGGTATTCAAGATTTATAACCTCAGTTGTCTAGGGAGAAGAAAGGCAACCATGAGAGTAGTAGCGGCTTCTTTTGCAGGTGTTGATTATTTCTGCTGATTAGAATCCATGTGGAAATCAAGAGGCCTTCAAAGCTGTTCTTTGATGTTAAGCTCTGAAAAGCTGAAGGAACTTAGACTTGAAGAAAAATGGAACTATGCGGTAACTGACCTGCCAGAGTTTAAACAACTTTAATTTATAAAACTCTCCACCAACGTATCAAAAGATACAACTGTTAACTGAAGTAACTTTAAAGAATAAAGAAAGCTTTTAATTTTGAGATAGGACTGCTTTCCCCACTCCTGCACACTGGCACTTCAGAAAAGTTAGACATGCAAGACCTGAGTCTCAAAGAGAGCTTTATTGAATGCAGGATAAGAGGGTCATGACTACCTAAGGAGGACACCGTTTATTAAACTCAGTGTTAATAAATTAAGAGAATGGCCCATTAGCTAGACAGAAAGATTTCTGCTCACATTCAATAGAAAGAGAAGGAAATAATAAAGTTCAGGTCAGTATGACTTTAATTTTCAGAAGTACAACACTGTCTGGAAGCAAGTTTAATAAAAACCTCATAAAAGCACAATGATTCCACAGCATTCTCTACTTTTACAAAGTGAAAAGTTATTAACATTTTATATTTGTGCTATGTTCTGTTCTTAAAATACACATAAACAAATAAATATAAACCCTTTTTCTTTGGCACGGTAATAGGAAACAACAAGAGTTTGCCCTCTTAAGCCACCAGGCAAAGCAAAAATGTTAAACATGCTCTGAAGGCAGCATGAGAGCTACAGGGCTGCAATTGCAGTTCCAGAGAAAAACCCAAACTCACCAACACAAAACCACCATGGCAGCAGATAAAGGCAAAGCAGAGCTGTCACCAAACCCTGTGAAACCAGAGTTGGGGGCACTTAGTGAAGCTGGTAGAAGACTGGTTTACACAGCAAGCAGCAAACTTCTAGAAGGAGTTTCCAGATGACACAATGGAGGCAGATGTCTTCTTCTTCAAAAAGCATATGGATGAATCCATGGACAACAAATCTATAAACACTTTTAATAGGTGACAGATGTGTGCACCTCTAAAATCCCCAATACAACTACGAGGAATGAGGGGAATGAGTGAGCAGAAGTGGTCATACTCACAACTCTTCCCAAATGGCATTCCTTTTGCCACTGTCAGAGGAGAAAAAAAGGTGCTAAATTGCCCAACTCAACAGGATATTTCTTATAACACATTTTTTAGTAGAAAGCATAGATCGAATTGCATTAAATATTTTACAAAAAGCAGAACTATTTTGAAAGTTGAAAAAATGGATGAGGTTTGTTGCATTATTTTGTGACAAACCTCATTCTCCATTAGAAACTTTCAAAACTGTTGTCTATTTCAACATATTGGTTTCTCCTACACTAAAACCCCACAACTTTTTACATTACAAATTGAACATCAGATTCTTAAAGTAAAACATTGAGCAATTTGAATTTTATATCTATCTATATATCTCCTTTTCAAATAGGTATCTCCGAAAACCAATGTCCCTGAAAAAACTAAAAGCAAACTGAAATACAGTGACTTACTTCAATCTATCTAGTTCTTTGCACTCATTACTTTATTTGCTTCTTTCTTTGGGAAAAGGCTGGCACCTAGCATAAGTAAAATAAAAAAAAAATAATTTTTTACTTTGTCAAAAGCTATTCAATATTCTTTTCCTCCCCAAAAATAAAGTATCTTCAAATATTGTATTATTTAACATTATTAATAATACTGAAATCACTGAACTGAAAAACTGAACATAAGATATGGCACTTCTGCTTCACTTTGAAGTCACATTATGCTTGAAACAACTTTACTGTTTGAAAAGACAGAGGCTATTTTAATATGCTTAAAATTCGTAAAAAAATTTTAAAGATTAATAAAAAGGTTTAACTACTGTTAATGTAGTAGTAAGACAAGTAGCCCTACCTTTGAATTAAAAGCTAAATTACTTTCATGTATTGCAGTAAAACAGAGCAACAGAACATTTTTCAACTGAAGCTCAGGTGCTGATAGAGCAGTTTTAGGTATCACTCCCAAACCTCCACTCTTTGGAACATCTACAGTATAATATTCTGCACATTTTCATTATCTTAAAATACATACTAAGAATTCCCAAAACTCTACCTAGGCTACATTTGTATTTTAGACAGTGCCATCACAGCATTCATTCCATGTGTGATATGCATTAGCTAAAATCTCCAAAACAGTCCTTTCTGAGGAGCAAATAATTCTTTAGCTTAGGAAAGCATTATTAAAAGTTAGTTGAAATTCATTAAAAGAATTGCTGCTTTTTTAAGGGACAGCAATTTTTACAGCTGGTATAATGGGTTCAGCTATTAGTATCACCTCCAGCAAATTCTATTACTCATATGGCTCATATATTAAAAGCTTCTGTAGAGACTGAACTGCTAAAAGCCAATGTGGGTCCCCATACTTTCCAAGTTATGCTCTTATGAGTGCAAACTTTTTAATGTGAGCTTAAAAGAAACTTGGCCGTGTTCTGTTGCAACTGCATGACCACCATATTCAACAACAGGTTTAAGACAGTGCAACACAAAGGGAAACGAAATGGGATTTCAGGAGCAGACCAGTGGCATCCTGGCCTGCATCAGGAACAGTGTGCCCAGCAGGATGAGGGGAGTCATTATTTCCTTCTCCTTGGCACTGGTGAGGCCCCACCTCAAATCCTGTGTTCAGCTTTGGGGCCTCACCACAGGAAAGACATTTAGGTGCTGGAGTGGGTACCGAGAAGAGCAACAGCGCTGGTGAAAGGTCTGGAGCACAAGTCTTATGAGGGGGAGCTGGGGTTGTTTAATGTGGATGAAAGGAGGTTCAGGGGGGACCTTACCTCTCTCTACAGCTACCTGAAAGGTTGTAGTGAGGTGGGTGTCAGTATCTTCTTCAAGGTAGTAAGTGACAGGATGGGAGGAAATAGCCTCGGGTTGCACCAGGGGAAGTTTAAATTAGATATTAGGAAAAATCTCTTCATGGGAAGAGCCATCAGCCATTCGAATAGGATGCTTAGGGAAGTGGTGGTTTCACCACCGCTAAAAGTATTCAAAAAAACATGTGGATATAGCACCTGAGGACCCTGTTTAGTGGTGAACATGGTGGTGGTACTGGGCTAATGGTTGGACTCAATTTTAGGGGTTTTTTCTTTTCCAACCTTAACCATTCTATGTTTCAATGATTGTTTCAGAATGCTCTGTGGACGCACTACATGAAAGAATAAACAGCTTAGTTTCATTAGATGAATGAATCTCCTACTGTAACAGAGTATTTACAAAAATCCTAGATGTAACCTTGACTATTCTTTTTCATATTTGGTACTTTTATTAAAAGAATTTTTTTTGCATTTTATGTCTCATCAATGTTTGAAATATGTCTTGAAACACCCTTTCTCCTCTCAATAGCTCGAGTCTCCCATGAGAAGTTTACAAACATCCCCATGACTCATGCACTGTAGCTTAAATCAATTTCCAAATCAACAACTGTTTCCAACATAGAATTATTTATATTTAATCTCATCTGAGAAGAACAGTCTCTTATTCCTTACATAATTTTAACTCGATCAAACTGCTAAATTTTTGATATTTGTGGTATGCAAACAGACTACCGAGATAAGTATTACTGTGCTCATCAGTCTCAAAACTTATGAAAGTAAAAATATTCATTATTTGTGTTTCCACTTTAAAAATAAGTTAATGAGGTAATTGAATTCTAGTCCAACAGCTTAAGAGATACTGTATGACATAGGCTATGTATGCAAGAGATCAGCTAACAGGGTAAATGGAGGTAGCTGAAAGGAGGTGCATGTAACAGTGCAGCTTCTTAGCAGTAAGTAGAAATGTAGCATTTGCAAAAGCAAAAAAGGACAGCTTTGAAGAAATAAAAAATCTTAAAAATATTGGTCCATCATTTGCAACTGTAGTTCCACTATTTACGTACACAAACTTTAGACATTCAATATTTGTGCTGCATTTGGACCAACATTAAAATACACCCCACTCCAAAAGCAACTAGAAGGAACATTAAACAGTCAATAATTTTTGTATCTTTCAATAAGGGTTGAACTACCTGAACTCCCAGGTATCTGCTGTCAAAAGACATATGGTAGTGTTGCAAACAAAGTGTGACATGTTTAAACAAATGTTTATACAAGGCTCATACGATAACTGTTAATACAGAACAACCTCTACATATAAGCCCTGCCTTAAACAGACTCAGCTGAAGAACAAAGTTCCACTTCATAAATATATCATCAGCTAGCCCATGTGAATGGAAGCAATCACATGTGGTACAACATTTAACTGTATTATCTGAAAATAATACCAGCTTTGCCAAACTATCCAATTGCAGTGACTGACATTTTTATAATCTCAACTCCTAGTCCAAATTCCCTTTCTTTTAACATTTTGCACATCTTTGTAAGATTGCCTCACCTTTACGACTGTTGAACTTAAACAATGCTGTTCAAACTGTACCAGGTATAGAGATCTGTACTCTCCAACAGGCTGTATGAAAAATAGCTGGCTCTGGATGGACCTTAATGTGCCCTCACTGACAGAAACCACGATGAATGCACAAGCCTAGTTAGCTGCCAGACAATTAGTGTGTGAACTCAAGTTTTGGGGCATCTTATTTATTACTTGAGCAGCATATGTAGAATGAAAACCCCCTTCAAAACAGAAATAAATCAACACGGGAAAAAGAACATTCATGTTTTTGATTATCCTAAACGAAGGATTGGTGCTCACAATAAATTTAAACAAGCGGAATGCACCATTTGAATCCTAAATTAACAGTCACAGCAGTTCTTCAGAGAAAGGCATAACTAACATCAGACAAGATCAAAGTTAAGAAAAGAGAAATTTATGCAGCATTAAGGCAGTTAAGAAAAAACTTTACCCTGGAAGTGGCATATGAAAAGATTGCACGGTATGAAATCCTTCAGCCAAATTATTTAAGTGAGTTCATATACTGAAAATGCATTGTTAACTTCCTCTTTTCAAAGTGAGGTGTTAACAAGGAGCACGTGAATGGGGACAAAATATTGCTTGAATTAGCTACTGCTTTGTAAAATTGATCACTTTTGTAATATGAATCAGTATTATGAAATAATGTGAAAACAGAACAGATTAAGCTTATTCTCCCCAGGACAAAATTTACAAGCTCCATGACAGAGAAATCTTGGCTTCCTACTTTTACTTCCCCTCCCTCTGCCAACACAGATGGGTTTTCAGTCACCTGGCAAAAGTAGAGGGAAACCACACCTCTGAGTGCAACTTCACAGTAGAGATTCCATCACATGAAATGCTTAAACAGCTGCCAAAGCTAAATCCCACTCCTCCCTGTCTGCTGAAGGAATGTTTTTTTTTTTCTTGACTGATTTGCTTTTATACTCTCTAGCTAGAGCTCAGAATACTCGTAGGGATCTCTGTTGCTTTTGCTACACCACAAAAGTCCTGGAACTTTCTTCAACTAACTTTCTCCTTAAACAGAGTACCCTCTCTGGTTTAGCAAGACAAACAACATTGGTTTGATATTCTGACCATATAATTGACAGCATCATAATCTTATTGAAAAGAATCATAGTAATATGCTTTGCTAATGGCTAATTTATTCTAAACATTTGTATCTCACCTTTGACAGAAGCAATTTCACACAGGAAACATGGCCCTCATAGACTGCTGATAGGAGTGGTGTGATATTGTGTTTGTCTGGAGCCTGTAAATTGAGAGAGAGAGTTATTTGAAGGACAATTTCATACAGCATTATAAAGTTTCACTTAACTTTTTATTTTTCTTTTATCAATAGTAGAAAGAAGCAAAAATTTAAGTGTATTAACCAGAAATGCATTCCCTCAAAATTTTTTTATTTTTTAAGAAGAAAAACCATAATTTAAAAAACAGGGAGCAGCAAGATATTTCTTCCATAACACTTCTAGGTATTCCAAAGCTTGTCAATTATTCTAGGCCAATGATGGAAATTGTGAGGTTTTAGCTGAAAAATTTTGCCCAATTTAAAATAACTACTGCTAATTCTCCCATTTCACACCCAGTCTCACTTCAGAAAACAGTTTTGGCTGAAACATTGTTTTGGCTGTCTTCTCTCTAAACTATAGTCCTGGAAAGAATAAGAAATGGAGGAAAAGAAATGTTATTTTTAACTCTTCTACAACAGAGAACTCCAAGGAGAAGATTATCTTTCAAGACACCAAGGAAAAAGCCCAAACCTTTCTGTTATGGACTAAAGCTAAGATGCTATTTTAAGATTACTATGTTAACTTTTGGACAAGATTTCCAAGGTACAGCTTTTGGAGTGCATATTAGGAACTTCAGGGAGAAATACACTATTTTGAAGTGCTGATATAACTTAGTCAAGTTTTTTCACAACAAAAAAACCCATGCATGTCAAGCTGCATAAAAAAGACTAAGTTTGTACCAGGAAGAATGTCTCCAAAGCAGAAAAAAAGCACACTAATTTAAACAGCTGATCCTGCCTTGGTCAAGGATGGCTTCCAAAATCCGTTCCAACAAATATAATACATATTTCATGCAAACATTATATTGATGTGATTACTGGATTATTTTTTCTAGGTGTGGTCAAATTAAATTTAAACCTTTTATAGCTACAACCAACTTTTTCTAGCGTGTACAAAAGGAATTAAAACATTTAATAAACATAATTTTAAGCTTCTAACCTCTAGGAGACCACCTCTCAAATACTTTTAAATGAATCAAATTGCTTAGTTTATGTCTTTCAGTAACCATTTAGGCACTTGTATCAATCCCTTATGTGTGTGTGAGGACTGTAACACCTGTTTGCAAACTGATGTACATACATTAATGTCAGCTCCTTTCAATAGCAGAAATTCCAGAATCTCAAGCTGTCCACAGTCTGCTGCATAGTGAAGCGGCTTCCTCCCACCTTCAAGTGTCCGGTTGACATCTTCACCCTTAAATGTAAAAATAATCTAATAAGCAAAATTTTAGAACTAACACACCATGAAGAACTTGAAAGAAATCCAACACCTTCAAATATGTTGAAGAATGTTCCATCCAAGTATTTCTTTTTTTTGCCCAAGAAAAATGAAAATTAAGTTACTCAATTTCTTTTCCCTCAGCCAATGCATTTAAGACTAAGACAACCTTGATCCCTCCTTCCATACTGCACCTCAAGTGTAGCAAGTAACAAGGTGCACTAGGTAACTCATGATTAAAAAAAAAAAAGAAATTAATATAAAAATCATTAGAGCTTGTAAATAATGCTCACATTGGTTCATTTTGATTCTCCTTTCCCACAACTGCGATCCTAGTTATCTGGCTAAGTTACTTTATCTGTTTCTATGAATACTGAAGTTTTGCATACTGAGAAAGCTGCATAGAAGTAAGTCACCACCATAACTACCAGCAAGTTGAGTACAGGCCATCCATGATTTAAACCTCGATTTTGAAACTGTCTACCCTCTTTTATAAATAGTACTTGCCAATTCTACATGATACAAACAAGGCTGAAGACAGTCAACCAAATCAGGACACAGGAAGTTGTATTCTAATGTCACTCGTACTAGTGGATTGAGACATCTCTTAGGGCGTAAACAAAATTTAATTTACTGAGTGACTAATCAGCTTTGTATCTTCACCTTGGGTTGTGCAACTAAGGATAAACTGATTTGCTGCCCTTCAAGTAATGACAAGAAGTTACTGGAAACCAGCTACTGACAAGGTATGTGGTAAATGGCTTCTTGTTTGTAGGTGACAGCAATCTTAGTATATTAGGAAATGGCTAAATTTAGCATCATACCTGAAGCCCTGCATCTCCACAGAAAAGCAATCAAAAGAATTTCAGCTGCAGTACCAATTCATAGTTCTCTTTAGAGTCCCCGCAGTTCCCTCACTCCTGCCCCAAATTTCTAGGAAGTACACAGTACAGACGGATTGACATAAATCTTCCAGACACTACTTCCCTTCTAAGAGTGGAAGAAATAATTGTCAGAAGGAAATCTCACTCTGTTTTTGATGTTCCACATTATGAGAGTTTTACACTACTAGTCAGTAAGGCGACCTCAGAATTCTCCTCTCAAGAGGGTATTCAATTATGCTCCTAATACACCCTGCTGAAAGTCAAAACAGCAAAACAGTTGTTTAACAAGCATTTATGTAACAGGAACACTGTACACATTCTGTGGTCTCAGAGGTCAGGTCCTGATTCTCACACTACTGGAGGTTCTGGCTGCAAAGTAGCACAATGAAAAAAATCTCTGCCATTGCTGTTACTGACCCTGAAATACAGCCATGACTTCTGAAGCACGTTGGACATCAGAAAGATGAAGTTTTATCTATGATTTTCAGAACAGCAACAAACTGTACTTCTAAACAAAGTCTACCACAACTTAAGCTATGTGGACTATCAACACTGCACAAGAGCTTATAACATAGAATTCTGATGTGAGTTCAAGGTCTAATTATTTCTTTTACCAGCAAAGCTGTTGCAGATAGTACTGCGATGTAACATCTCTTTTGTTCACTTTCAGTATAGAACATTGGTGAGGATATCTTGACAACTGTATTCCATTAAAAAAAGTCATCTAGATCAAAGTACACTAACAGCACACAAATAGCCACATTAGTCTGAAAAGCCTATAAGGAAGCAGCACAAACTCACGTAGAAAGTTAAGCTCAGCCCATATTCTTACTTGCATCTTGACACTTCCCATCAATTTTAAAACAGCTAGCATTTAAATAACCCATCAGGTTTGTAGGTATGTTAAGAGACTAGGTGCATAAGTTTAAGAAGCCAAACACATGAAAGCCACACAATCACTAAACCAAAACAGACTAAAAACTGGAAGGTCTGACACAGGCCAAGACACGCTAAGTAAAAGGGCACAGGAGAAGGAGAAGTGTGCTAACTCCTGGGACAGCACACAGGAAAGCCACAAAGTTCAGATTCAAAAGGAAAGTTAGAAGCATCATGTCTTAAGATTAGGACAGTCCAGCAAAGCTCCCACTTCCTTAAGCTTATAAACATTATTTGGCTCACTGGCTTGCACTATAGGATTTTTTTCTTTTTAAATAAAGAAACACAGATCCCTCTGTTCTCCCCTAAGCTGGCTGTGGAATGAATTCTGGCTGGATAATGAACTTTCAGAAGTAAGAAAAGAGTACCCAAACACCTAGTTCTCTAAATTCCCCTTAAAGATGATGAAAGCTTCTTTATCAGGGAGTACTTAGGAAGAAGCCTACAAAGATATCCCTAACACAGATTAAATGGATTTGAACACTAGGACTGAGACCACATATTAGAAGCATTCAAAGTTAAACATCAGAATGTTTTAATCTGAATTAACATAACCAAGGTACTCTGTAAGTTACAAAAATAATAAAACCTCCCAAGTACTCCTAGATTCTGCAATAAACCAAGTGAAATATCCAGTTGTTTAATGGATGTGAAAAGCCACTGTAAAACAGACCACTAAATGTTATAAAGCTGTATTTGGCCTTTCCTACTGCCAAGTCCAAGACATATAAAAGTAGGAAGGGCAGATAAACCGATCTATTTAATATACAGGGATCAAACCCTGGCAAAAACACCTGTTTCAAATGCAGTCTCTAACATATGTACATATGAAAACTTGCAGGACTCTTCATAGATGTCTCTCTGGGCTTTAGATCTCCTATTTATATTGCCTCAGGCATCTCTCCATAGGAAAAGCAATGGTTTAAAAGTGGGGTGTGAAAATCCAGAGAGGTGTGCAACAATTCACTGAAGTGTGAAAGTAATTTTGCACTACTAAAAAGGTGTAAAAATACTGTTTATTTCATCTTTAATTTCAATTTCTCCATATGTTTTATAACTGCAGATTAGATAGTACATGTTAAAGCTGCCTTAAAGATCACTGAGTTCCCAATGCCCTGCCCTGGCCAAGCTGGACAGGGCTTTGAGTAATCTGGTCTAGTGGAAGGTGTCCCTGTCCATGGCAGGGGGTTACAACTTCATCTTTAAGGTTCCTTCCAACCCAAACCATTCTACGATTCCATGTGTATAAGGTAAAAATATACAGATACTTGTGGTGCATGCTTAATTTATTTTCTTTACTGATGGGGATGCATGATCAAAATGCTTGGTCAAGAGCTCTATCGATATCCATGGAAACAATAAATTAATCATTTTTCAGAGGGTGTTTCATGATGGAAGACTAAATGGTTTCATTGGAAATTATATAGGTCAACAAAAAAAACCCAAACTCCTAAACCTTACCCCTACTGACAAATTATTCAGATTGAAGATCAATTGTTATAAAACTCACAACATCCTTCTAGTTCTGCTTTTGAAAGACAAAGTGCCCTTACATGTGAAAATATTGACTTTATATATTTAATTAAATTCTATTTTAAGTTTCAATATTTATCTATACCAGCTGCCATTTATGTACTTATATATGTCTTCGAGACAGAAGTTTCACATAAAATCCCCTGTGAAACAGCAGAGAACTGCTTGAACCCTCATGATCCAAACTGGCAGTACGCTGGTGCCACAGGTAGTAGTTACCACAGCTGCAACAATAACCCCTTTACTTGGCTAGACAGAGATGTGAAACATGGCTAACATCCTAGATAAGGTTGTCAAAGATTATATAAATATGCTGCTGTTCTCCTTTAAGCTCTGGGTGTACAGTCCTGTGGGTGATTTTTGTCTGCACTGGATGAGCACTCCAAGTTGGATTTGCTCACTCTTCCATGAAAAGTATTCTGTTCAGCTAAGCCAGGGAAATATGCTGGCTTATGTGGGCAGTAGGGTTCTCAGTTTTGACAGCCTGGCCAGCCATAACAGATATTTTATACAGGAAACAGATTTTCTCTATATGGTAACAGCTATATATGATTGACTACACACTAGAGAATTTAAGGATTCACCTTGGTGAGGAAATTATATATTGCAGTTATAGCACCAAGCTCCAAATGCTGGTTCACATCTTCATATGCTAAAAGAAAGTCTAAGCATAAAGATTTAAGCCCCCTCTCATAAACAGGGCAGCTCTGGTGAAAGTGTGGTTAATTATGTCAACAGAGTGAGACGAAGCGGTCTCACAAGCCCTGCAATCTGTTACAGCAGGAAACAGCACAGGAGTAAAGAATCAAAGAAAAGAGTTATCTCTATGTAAAGTTTTACAAAATTACTGTGTTTTTTAATAATTATTGGCCAAATACATCATACTGAATGTTATGAAATGAGTATCAGCAATCTTATCAGGTGATGATTCTCAGTACTGAACTCTGAGACAGCAAAGTAACCAATATACTGGTAGGATGAAACTAAGACTGTGTTAAGTAGCTGCTAAAGGTGTACTTCAATAAACACCCTACTCTGCACAGGCATATGGTCAGAATCCACATGAACTGCCAAAAAGCAGCAAGATTTTTCCTTTACGCATTCAGGAACAAAATCTTAGGTGCACTAGACAAAAAGTGACAGAACGATTCTAGAAGGAAGTTTTATGGGACTTTTGTCATCTTCTAGAGTCTAACAGAGCAGCAGCAAGGTTAATAGTTACAAGAGTCTTCTGAAGGAGATACAATTAAGCCAGCATCGAGGAATCATATCAGCCTCAAAACAAAACTTATCTTCAGTCAAAGGTCACACTTCTCCTGAAAAATGATTATTTACTGTCACTTTCTAGAATAAACCTACAAATTCACTAACAATTATGCAGATGTTCCTGCAAAGCTTCAGAAATGAATTTGCCCACCAAAAGGAAAGCCATAATCACCTCTGTAACAACCTTCCAGAATGCACTGAGTTTATTTAGTTAGTCAGACATTTAAGGCTAAGCCTGGCATAAACCACATCAGTAATGTTTTTCTTTGCAGATCAAAGACCTCAGGCAGCAGCTATGCAATAACATTAAAACCCGGTTCAACACATGAAACATCAGAAACAGCAGATCATAGGTATCTGCTTTAATCCCCTCAATTAAAATCTGATTATGGGTAAAGAAAAGCCTCTGTGAGTCTCCAATTACTAAACAAGACAGCATGAAAAGATTTTTATGCCCTATTTCAAAAAGTCACATACATGGATGACAGAAGGAATATTCAATTAGAGGTACTTTAAGTATTAGCATCAGTTGAAAGCTGGCTATCAACTTTTCACTTAAGGACGGGAAAACAAAAACATGAAGCTCACTTCCAAATACGTTTAAGAACTCTTCTTTTTAAATAACTAATAGTAGGATTCATTATAGCATCTTCTGAATGCAACTATCACCTACTTTCTGTAACGGTGCAATTTAATCCATAAAAAGATCTGTTCTAACTAATTTCTTGAGTACTGTCAAAATTAGTTACTCTTGAACTTAATTCTGCCATTACCCTCTATCTCATGCATTTTTCTTGCTTTTCCTTTTCTTGAAAACATACCTCCTCAAAACCCCTGATTATAACCCATGTCCTTTTCCAGTTGAGCTCTAGTCAAGGCTTTGGCTTTTTTAGTTCCATCCCTGCACACTCTGAGAAAGCATCTACATTCTTCTAGGGTATCCACCCCCAATTGCACTTTTCATGCTCCCCTTCTTTCTTATCTGAGCTCAGAGCAGAGTTCTCAGACAGCCAAGCTGCCCTCCTGTCACACCTGCTTGATGTCCCAGACTAACTTGGAAGGACCTGCACCTTAACAGTTGTCCTGAATAAGTTCTGCCAAATATAAGTCCTTATTCTTTTGCAGCCCTAGTTAAAGGAATGAATCAGAGTTCACCGACTTTGTTCCTAATGCACATTATGACATCAGCTCATTGAAAATGTTGAACGAACAAGTTTAGTCATAATAAAGTACAAATTCTAAAGCTCATTATTTTCCAGGCAGATTATTCAACCACACCAAACTGACACTGTCCTTGAACAGCCCTAACCCTCCTGTAGCCTCTATTACACAAGACTATTCCTTGCCTTACTTGGTCTGTCTGCTCACTCTCTCTTTTCCCAGTTCCTGCCAGTTTCAAAAGCATCAAAACTTAAAGCCAAATGAACTAAACTGGAACACTCATGTGCTTCAATCACAGTATTTTGCAGTGGCACACCCACTGAAGGCAAACCTGAGCCAGCACTGTGGTTTGTCAGTCAGTAGTGTTGCCTTAAAACATTACTGCCATGCTATTCATGTCACAGCTCACCCATCAGTTTAGCACTGATATTCTCCTGTGTGGCAGCTACAGCTTCACTATTGCCTGCCAGTTTGATCCTTTCCACCCCTGCACCAGAATTTGTGGCTGAACGATGAATCCAATGAGGGAACAATCAGTCAGAGAATTAATTTGATAATTTTCCTCTTCACAGACAAATCTGTTCCTTCATCTGTGGTACAACTTGGCACCTGAAAACACCAGAAATCTGTAGCTGGGATTTACACTGCAGTTCTACCACAGGAAGAGAAACTGAAAACTGTGGCCTCATTAAATCCCATTGCATAGGTTAACTATATTAGTAGAGCAGTGTCTGTAATACTGGTGGCATTAAAATGCTCTTTTAGATTTAGAAACAACTCCATACCCCCATCTGTACTTATCCTGCCAAGCAAAAATAACTCCATATCCCCATTTCATGCATTCCTTTCATTTCAGTTTTAATGAAGGAAATCAGATTCCATGCAGTCGGACGTCCTAAGCGTGCAGGGAAGCATCTTACAGGAGCTACACTAATGTGTAATTTGTCTTCATTATCCTGGGAAAAAATAACTCACCATATAGTCTGTTGCATTACTTCCATCTCTTCACATATAAAGGATGGCCATTTTTACACAGTATTATATGATTCTAACATTTTAAATATATTAACAGCTTTTGCTATTGTCTGAGTGGGAAAGAGGAACAGTGAAAAATCCTCTTTCTACAAAGAAAAGTCTAAGTCCTATGGATGAGATATTTTGAATATCTTGGTGCATATTTGGAATCCTACTTCCAAACACTTCATATTTTACTATCTTCCCCACAGGCCTTTATTCATATTGGTTGTATTATTTGTTTTTAAAAATTCAAAGAGATAAGTGAGATAGTTAATCAGAAATATTTACAACTAATCTCATTGTATAGATCTATAGCAAAAGACATTAAGAACTCAAATCACAGAAAGCAAGACTGTCTCCTGTTTGGAGCATCTCAGGGTTTGAGCATTTCCTCAGGTGTTAGAATAACAAATACATACAGATGAAAGAGAAAAGCAAAATTTGGGCCTTGTAACTTTTTGTTTCTTTGTCATATCACAGTGCATGGCATTTATATCAGAAGGACCATGTTTGGAATGTTCCTTTATGCAACATTCTTCACTTTAAAGTGCATGGTGTAACACCAAAAAAAAAATAATTCTCCTGGGACTTTATGCCAGATGAAACACTTGGAAACAAACAGGTGAAATTCAGTGCAGCATGTGCTTTTCCATGTTAATCTTCACTAGATGTATTTTAGAAAAAAAATACAGTTACCTAAGCTTTGATACAGACAATAGCAATGATGAAGGTTTAACAGAAATGTAAAAAATTGTTTTTTACATTGTGATATTTTGAATAGAGATTCTCCTCTGATTGAAAATACCATGGTCAGATGTCCCAATTTAATTTTAACTGTATAAAATGAAATTGGCAGAAGCAAACTGTAATTTATGCGTTTGGATAGAATCTCACAACATAATTTGACAGAACAGAAATTATATAGATA
This sequence comes from Acropternis orthonyx, assembly GCA_035583155.1. Taxonomy (NCBI): domain Eukaryota; kingdom Metazoa; phylum Chordata; class Aves; order Passeriformes; family Rhinocryptidae; genus Acropternis; species Acropternis orthonyx. The sequence continues at coordinate 60,781,708 of JAWWEU010000040.1, read as the reverse complement.
TCCACTGAATGAAATCTTTCCCTCCAATCTAACTAATTTTTAGCTTTTGAACCAAAGTAATTGACTGAAACTTCTATGTTTTGAAGTGGAACATAAACTGAGCTTTGAAATCACTTAAGAACAATGTATTCCTTAGTCTTCTGAAGGGAGAGCAAGCTTGAACAAATCACACCTTGGAAAAAATTATTAGGCATATATTCAAACAGGGTTTAGTAAGCACTCTTGCACTTCCACAGTGGGTGTGTGGGGAGTGCGGAGGAGCTGTTAAGTCTTAATCTTCCCCTAACACTCTCCTTCATTTTCTCGAAGTTTGAGTCAGCTCACACCCCCCTTCAATCATTCTCCAGAAAAAGTCTTCATTTTTCCAGATTCATGAATCCCTGGAAAGACTAAACGAAACCACAATCCCACCCCTTCACCCCCGCAAAAAAAAAAAACCCAAACACCAAACAACAGGTAAGTACTCTGAAGATAAAAATACATTAAGCTATTTTTGTCATTCTACTTAAATTCTCAAAATGCTTTTATTTTGCGTATTTAAGTCAAGGTTTACTGCTTAACCTGTGTTTGCTTCAGCTGTATGTTCATAGACTTTTCTAGTATTTACTGCTGCCACATGTCAACCCTGGGGCTCATCTAACCCAAATGTTACTTCTCTAGCAGTAAAGATGTAAACACCTTGACTGAGAATCCTTACAAACAGAGCAGAAACAACTGAAAAAAACCACCCACATTCTACACACAATCATTCTACAGTTTCTAAAATAACTGAGCTTAAAGATAAACTTCAGCCCTTATTCTAACAGTAAAAACAAGATGTTTTTATACATCTAATCCATGGGTCATCAACACCGGTGGTAATGAGGGAAAACTCAAATAACATGCTTCCTGAAATCTGACTAATATTCTAAAAATATAAGGACAGTTTAACTCTACAAGCTTGTCAGTCTAGTGACTCATAGAATCACAGACTATTTAAGGCTGAAAGGGAACTCTGGAAGTTATGTAGTCCAACACTTGCTCCAAGTAGGTCCAATCAGATCAGACTGCTCAGCACATTAGCCAGGCTGAGTTCCATACACCTCCAAGGACAGAGGATTACATAAGCTCTCTAAGGTGTAAGCCCTTCCCAGGGTTTGATCATCCTCACACTGAAGTATTTTTACTCTTACACCTAATTAGAATTTCTCCCCTTTCAACTGAAACTGTTGTCTCTTACACTTTCACTGTGCACAACTAAGCAAACTTCTCTATAGCCTTCCTGACCTTTGTACAGAAAGGTAATTCTAAAATCTCCCCTTTACCTTCTTCAGGAAAAAACCCCAACAAACCAAAACCAAATTACCACCACCAAAACCCAAAAAACAAGCCACCACAATGTCAAAAGCACTGCCTTGTAGATGCTTCACCTGCCAATAAAAACTGAGGCAAAACAGCTTTTACATATTTTATCAATAGGTCCTCAGCTCCATAAAGCAGTAAGTACAGATCTTCCTTTGCCTTCCAGACTCCTTGCTGATTCCAGTTCAACTGAACTTCAGCTGCAACACCTCCACCTCTGGAGCACAGATTGCCCAGAGATGTGGATGCTCCATCCCTGGAAGTGTTCAAGGCTGGGCTGGATGAAGCTCTGAGCAACCTGATCTAGTAAAAGGTGTCCCTGTCCATGGCAGAGGGTTCGGAACTAGATGATCTTTTAAGTCCCTTCCAACCCAAACTATTCTATGACTCTTATGAAACAACATAAAAAAGGCAATCTGATCTTCCATCCTAGAAACAGAATTTTATAGCTTTCCTCCACTGAATTCTTCTTCCACTGATCAGTTGCTTAAGCACAGAACTGGAGCCTCAAATACTCTGTTTGTCAATTAACTTTGAAGACTTGAGAAGAATTAAAATTGAGTATTATAAGTTCAAACACAAAAAGCCAACCGAAAATAATAAGCTGATTTTTACCAATGAAAAACTCAACTGCTGCTACCTCAGTTTTCTTACAACTGGAATTTTATCAGTACTGAAACATTCCTTGGGCTTCTGTGCAGAGAGCCCAGATTTCCTGTAAGACCTGAAGGAGAGCTCTTTTCAGTCTCCTCAGTCTGCCTCTGGAGTGATTCTGTATGTATTCCACTCTGTAACCCCAATTCTCACCTTACGACTGCTCATGTACTCATTCACGTACTGCTAACCCTGACTCGAAGCTGGAACACAGACAGCTACAAACCCAATATATGTATCTATATAAACCATGTAGAAGAAAATCTGATAACATTATGGAACACCAGTTCCTAACAACACAGCTCACCACTTCAGGCCTTCAGTTCCACAATTCCACACCATTCCATCCAGTCTTTTGAAGTAGTGATGTAGTTTAGCTGACTTTTGCCTCCCTCACCCAAGAATAGTCTCAGGATATAAAAAGCAGCACTGACTTAGATGAAGTAGGTTTGATTCCTGTCAAGACACACTGATTTAGCCAACCAAAATCCACACTAACCCTTTCACAGGTCCTTGGAGATTATCAACACAAAAAGACATTAGGCCTCAATTACTGTATTAAAGGTGGTCCTAAAAAACTTATTTATTGTTTTCAAGTGATAAAATTAATGCTACTTGAAACACCTTTAAATAGTAGGGAGAATAAATTAATTTCTTCCTCCAAGCTGTTATACAATTTTCTCTAAATATTTTGTCATGGTAACTGAAATGGAGCACTAGCCTGAAGCAGTTTCTGCTGGGTAGAGTAGAGAGGTTAAATATCTATTACTGAACTAATACAATTTGAAACTGATGCAGTAGACAGACCCTCACACCATCTGCCTTAATACAAATCCAAAGGTAACTGAACCACTAGTCCAGTACTTTAGAAAAGAAAACCTTTTTGCAAGCTTTTGGGTATTTCACCATAATCCTAGCCTAACATGCTGTTGTCAGATTCCCATCCATTTTTATTAAATAGAAGCAAGAATAATTCAAGTGATCAGCTCATAAGTCACTGCAGAATATTATTTAAATAATAAATTTTACATTTGCACTCAACCTGTTGCATTGAAAAACTAGTGAAACAACACAGAAGGCCTAAGAAGGAACAGTTTTATACAGTTTCTGCTCAGAAACTTTTAGTCTCAGGTTTTCTCATCTCTACCTTCTGATAGAAAATGACCCTGTTTCACATAGTCAATAAAATTCAACCCAAGAGCAAGAGTGGAACCTGGTGAAATAACTAATAACTCAAAGGCTGGGTGAAGTCCAAAGAGCAGAAAAGGAAGTAAAAAGATTAATGTTGTAACTTGTGAATTGTTTATGATTTTGAAGCAGATTTCGTCAGTTAAAAACTTGCAGTAAGATCCTTCCAAAGCCAACAAATCAAATTATTGTAACTGTAAGTAGGCAGTTTCCCATGGCAACTGCAAAAATTTTGTGCAGGATCCAAGTTTTCATTTGAATCCCCTATATTTTCAAAAATTACTTACTTTCAGTCCACTTAAACAAATTAACATAACCGGCCTCTTTCAGCCTGCCACAGAGATACTACTGCTGCTGTTGCTCAGTGGTTCAGCAAATTCTGACCATTCCAGTACTTTTCCAACTGCAGCCTGAGTGGACGACAGTTATCTGTGGACAACTGAACTGAGGCAAATGACCTAGATTTACTGTTTGGATAACTATTTTCCACTTGAAGAATTTCAGAAAACCTAGAAGTTTTTTTGTTTTTGTTTAATAGCTGAGACCAACGGTATTAGCTAAGTCTTTCTACCGCTTATTTTTATGTTCACCCCAAAAGATATTTAATAACACCTTTTCAACACTTCTGGATGTTTTATTCCCTGTCCTTTAAATTTTATTACCTAAAGCAGTCTTCTTTCTACCCTGTATGTTTTAGGAAATATATGGGACAAGCCGTCTTTACACCTCCCCCTTACTGAAACAGAAATAGCAAAAACATCCACAAGAAATCCTGTAGATAGTGATGAAAAAGCAATTCAGGTTAACAGATGTGGAGAAGGGAACTTGAATACAGAAAGTTAAATCTCTGTGGAAGAAGTCACAGACATTTGTATCAAATTTTTCTGGATCCATATTTAATATTTCCTATTAGTTTTGCCTGCAACATCCATCTAAGCGTCAGTATTTAAAAAGCTGAAAAAAAGGCTATTCAATGGATTTCAGCACAACGTTCCCACTAAATGACTCTCATCAGTTTATCAAAAAGGGGTATCTGTTCTGGTGATGGTGTGTCATTCTCTAGTTGGCATTTTGCAGCAAATTCTACAACCAGAGCAGACAGATGGCAATGTCCATGTATGCTTAAAACGGACATCTACTTTGCAATTCTCTACTTTAGTAGAAGCCTTAACTACTAATAATACCACCAATACATGGTGTATGCTAGTTAAGAAAACAAATTATGAACCTGTTAATGAATCTTGCCTGTCTTGATATGGTGTTTAAAGTACTCTGAAAAGCTTTTGGAAGCATTGCTACACTTAGTCTGGCTTAAGCCAACAAAAAGGTGCTTAACAAGCATACTATTCAGGTTTTGTTAGTGGTAAACAAATATCTAGCTTATCCACCATAATCAAATCTGAAGTCCTTTGTCTCAGTCAAAAGAATACAATTCCAGAAACAACGGCTAAATAAACTGAACTACTGAGCCATCTGTGCTTCAGTTGTTGTATCAGCATTTTGGGAAACAAACAAACCTGATACATGAGTTCTGTAGAACCCTAATGAACCAACTGTTTCCTAGCTACAGCTTCTAGAAGATTGTGCTACAATCCCAGATTCGAAGATGTGCCAAATCCATGAGTTATTGAAAATAGTTGTTCTCCGCTCTCCAGGTCCTTAATCTGCGTAAGACTTGAGAAGGAAACAGTGTAAACACTCATTATTTGCATCAGCAAGTGATGAAACAGGAAAGGACCAGTTATGTATGGTAGCTCCTATGAATTCTCATTTAAAAATCTGGTCCAAAACCACTTGTGTCTTAGTTCAGACACAGCTCAGAGTAATGCCAGCATCTAGTTTTGAGAGAATAAGCTGATGCAGACAAAGGTATTATTACTTCTAATAAGAGACTCTCTGCCACTTTAATTGATGAATGTTAGAGCACTAAATATTCTAGATCATGAACTGAATGATCAGACACTTTCCAAGAGATCTCTACTTAGAAAGATGTTAGAATTTGGAATTAAAGTTATAATGTTTCAGTTACAGCACCAGGACTTGTCTATCAGACATGATACAGGGGCACAAACATTAATTCTGAAGGAACTGCAGATCAATCTAATGTAATGTTCACTCTAAAGAGATGTGTTAAAGTACTGTATTTATGAAACACAGTACAGGGTCCATTTTTACAGACAACACTGAGCTGACCTAGAAGGGTGGTTTTTTTGCTCCAGAAGTGATTGGCCAGACACCATTTTTTACCAGTGCTGCATTTTGGATGATCTGATTTGGATGATACCTGCTCTAAGGGTATATATACTGAGCAGAAAATACTCCAGCTCACATGGGTGCCACATGATGGCTAAACAGGAGACATCAGCCATAAACCACAGGTCTCATTATTCCAGTACTATACCATCAGCAGACTGACAACAGATGACACTATCGAAAGATAAAAATCTACAAAACACCTGTTTCTATAGTTTCACACAAACTCAAGTTTAACATGTCAGACATTGCTCCAAAAGTTAAACCAGCTGAGCAAAGAATAACAGCTATTATCATCCAGTCTGCACTGAGTTCCTGAATTAAACACTTTCAGTTTCTGTAAGGGCCCCACATCAACATCAGTATTAAACTCCTCAGTACAGGTTTGTCCAAAGAATGCACAGGAAGTGGGTGTTTTCCTTTGAGCAAACACTCGGTGCCAGCTACTGGGCTTCAGTTTCAATAGGTGCCAGCTTGGTATTTTGAATTCTCTGGATGATCTGAAGACACAGTAATTAAAAAAAACCCAAGAATAATAAATATGAGTTCTCAAAGTTAAGGTTGTACTCTATCAGAAAGATATGAGAGAATAAACAGGAAGATGAGTCTATCTCCCAAAGATTACTGCTTTAGCTAAAAAAACACTGAATTCAAATGCTGTAATTGGGGCTTAGCATCATAAGGAGGAATTACTTCCCTAGAATCTGAACAAAGGATATGTCCTAAGGCAAAATCAAGTATTCCATCAAATCCAAAGCAATGAAGCTTAGCTTCTAAATAGGTTTTCCTGTAAGATTAACAGGCATTATTTTCCTGTGCACACTGAATTTACATTTCCTTCATGCCGCAGTGCATAAAGACATATGAAATATCAAAAGCAGCATTAACAAGTTCTAGAAGTTTTGTGCCTTAACACAGAGTTTTGTTGACATGCTGGAGCAGCTGATGATTGGAATCACGCATAAACAAAACACCAAAGCACAAGCTTGATCAGAAAAGCTACTTTTACATCCATAAAATAAATCCTGCTTTCTAAGCGGTACATATTTAAAAAAATATGCCTTACCACCACCTACAGAATGGATCCCTAAATCAATTACATACACTTGGAATATTCAGCTTCACTGTAATGAATCATTAAAACTTACAGATAGCACACTTTTAAATTTTAAATAATCCACCTAGGAAAGTTAAGCTGTTTTCTCGAGATTTCACCAGGAATTACTGATGAAAATGCTTTAGTAAATAATCTAACTTGTCACAGGAACGGAACTAGAGACTGTATTTCATGTTGTACTCTAATTAGAGGAACATACCTTGAAATTAAATATATTTACTGTTGTTATATCCAAGATAAATTTAAATAACAGACAATTACTGCTTTATCACAAGCCAAATTCAAGTTTTTTAAACCATGCTAAATATCCATCATGTTAACCAAGTAAGAGTTGTAAGTATTATTTAAGTCAGCAATCCAAAAAATAAAGGTTCTCCCAAATGCCTCACTTGAATACAAAGAATTCTGTGATTCTTTTTTTTTTTTTTTTAAATACAGGGCATACACAGAAATGCAGATCTCACCTCACAGAACTTTCCTGTTTTTTTTATGTAAGGACTCTAAACCTTCTCCTTCCAATTGCATTACCTGAATCAAGTACTAGAAGTATTTTTGAACAAACAAAAATACTTTTTAAACATTTATTCCCTATGGCATTTGCATTCAGAGTATAATTAACAAATCAGTTTAAAAGAGAGATGCTGGTGGTAATTGCTCTATGCACAGACCTCTAACTGTTGTCTCAAATGGCCTTTCAGCTCATCTTTCCTGCTTGAAGCTAATCACTAATTTATAGGTCACAAGTGTGTTAAAAAACACGTTCATAAATTACTGAGTTTGGACATGAAAGTGGCAGTCATTCAACTATAATTATCAAGACTTGATCTTAGTTTGTAACAAACTATGAGCACACAATTTTATTTTAAAAACTGACTCCATAATTAGATATGCTTTTGAACATTCTTGGAACTTTGGCTGGAAGTATGACAGGGAAATCTGCAGAATACCTTTCTAGTGGTGTTTTGGTCTGTTCAGCTTATTAGCCACTGCATGTAATTACTCCATTTGATTTTCAAAGTGTAGCTGAAGGCTAAGTAAAGTGATTTCACGATTTCCCTTCTGGTCTGTAACCAGTGAGGAATGCAGTAATATATACCCAAAAAGACAAAACTGCAGACCATGCTTTAATTCTTGGTGCAGCAAGAAAGACTCAGAGATTCTTTCTCTGGAGAAATGCAATAACCCTTGGCATATTACGTATCTGTATTGAGCTACAGAATTACACTGCACACGAAATATTAATAAAGGCTGCAAAAACGGGCAAAGTGTTAAAAGCACCAAAACCCAAGCTAGTTCAAACCCATATTCACGTGCATTATGAGTTTTCAAGACTGTATTTTTCATTCCCTTCCTACTCTCCCCTCATCAGGATTTCAATTGCTTTCAGGATAACATCAAGTTGTTTGCTATTCTTGTCTTTATCAAAAAGAGAGGGAAAAAAAAACCCACAAAACACACACAAGTATTTTACAGTCAAAGAGGGAATTAAGACAAGAACTGTAGCTTGTTCAACAGGACTTACCAATACTGACTGCATTCCAAGTCAAGACAGCAATGTTACAGATATTAGTCCCTTAAACATTTACAGGAAACTATTTTTCCTCTCCCCACCTCTGGCCTGAGATTGTTGAATTTGCCATCACTGGTCAAAATCCACATAGTATTTAACACCAGCCTGCTACAAAAAGAAGTCAGTATCATATCCAGCATCCAAGAAAGGTTTCAAAATCATTTTAATAGCAGCTGTGCTGATTTGTACCTAGCCCTACTCATAATGAGCTAAAGCAGAAAAACATCTAATTGTTCAAAACTGCTGAAAGTGCAACTTGTAAGAAAAACAATTGTTGTATAACCAACCGGTCAGTTATTAGCACTTATTAATTCCAGCTAATGCTTTTGTCCTCAGAAGATCTGCCTACACAAGTGACAACTGCCTCTTTCCACAGAATTGTACTGGCTGGTAAATTCGACATTCATTTTGCTAAGGAGGGATAAAAAAATTAAGAGTAACTTAAACCTTCAGTTTGAGAAGTGTGCAAATCAGGTACAAAGAAGTAACTTCGCTCACACTTTTGTCCAGATGCATACTCAGAAGTTCAAACAAGGATAAACACAAAGCCATTAAAAAAGTCTGCTAAACTCAGCTAAGGATGCATATAAAAACATGTATGTGACTTAAGCAATATAGCTGTATACATCCCCTTGTTTTCTGCATCTTTCCTAAATTTTCTCTTCTGACCTTTGATCGGCCACAGCAGTTCTTGGACATGAGAGCCCTGCATGACTGAGTCCACTATGTTCTCCTTGAACTTCACTAGAATACTTGACCTTCAGGTGCGGATATCTTAGCAACTAACCATATGGTCCTTCAGGATAAGCATACGGAAGTTGCTTGGTCTATTGTCAACTACCCAAAGGAATCCTTACGTATGCATTTTGACACTGCTGTAAGATCCATTCATTCAGTATTTTCACTTACGTGTCCTGCATGACTCACCAATCCTAGGACACCCTAGTCAACATTCAATGCACAATCTTCACAACTAACACAACTTTTCACACGTTATTCCAAATGGATACAGATACAAACCACTTGGACTTTTAGAAAGATTAGCTCATCTTCTGGAGGTCTTCCTGTTGAAGCGAAAATTACCTAAATGAATTTGAAGACGAGCTAGGCTTGAAAAACAAAGACTTATTAAAGATAAAACTGCTGCAAGAAGGAAAACTGTGGTTAGAATAAGGGAGGGAGGGAAGAAAAGCAGCATTAGAAGTAAATAATTTCCTCACACTCTTGGATTCTCTGCTTGTTATTTATAACCTATTTCTGACTTTGACTGTCATACTTAGGAATGCATATGCTATATACCACAAACTCAGACAAAACAGGATATATTCACTGTAGAAATGCTTTCAATTTAGGGAATGGAATACATTAGCACATCATCAAAAAAAAAAGTATTTGAAATCCCATGTTTTATTCAAATCTGATTTTAATAACTCTCTCTAGTTTTTGTAGCAAACACCAGTCAGACACAGGGCAAGTCAGCATAGTAAGAACAGCCCAGACAGAAAGAAATAAGGAAGTATTTAACTTGTTTTTTCTAAACATAAAGTCAAACATAAGTCACTTAGACTTAAAGCCACTAAGAGTTCCAGAGCACAGAAACCAACTTGATGAACAAAATCATCACAGGCCTGACATCAACATCTCAGAAAGAAAATAGTACATTTAGTAGTGACAGATTCATGATCAGTCAAATGATAACAGCTGGGGTGAGCTCCACCTACATTTCAGACTGAAATGACTTAAGAATCAGTTATATCTGTACCTTCACAAACCAGACAGGTTTGAGAATCCTGGGATGTTCATTCAGGCAGTGAGTCACAACATTTCACCACAGTGCCAGGTTTGCAGACATGTTTGTGACTCCATGCTGTTCCTATAAACTACTTGAAGAACTGATGCAAAATCTATGAATATTTGTGAGCAATTCTTTGCCATGTCCTCAGACTGCAGAAATTAATGAGCATTCCTGTAAAGATGTTTTTTTACAACCTCATTAATTTTACTGTACACACTACTAAAAAGTGGTGGCTATTCTGTGTTTTTCTAGCACATTCATAGGATTTTAGTTACAAGAACTCTACAATGAACATGGAATCTGCTAAGAGCAGGTTACAGTAGCAAACAACTGCCTTGTCCCATAAAAGAAAGATTTAGGTCATCATGTTCAAATTCACAAAATGTAAATTGAACACCAAGTTTAATTAGAACTAAGCAGTAAAAAAAAAATCCCTGCATCTTTAGAAATCACACTCCAGCAGACTCAATAGTAAAAGTCTGCAAAGTGGAAAATAACAGAAGGCCTAGAATCTCCAGAAAAAGACAAACCCACATGGTACAAGTACTGGCATAATACTGAGGAGTCACAATACAGAGATATCCAGGAGGTTCCACAAGGAATGAACTCAGTCCAGCAGCTCCCAGGTCAGGGATATGCTCCTGGACAAACTACTGAGGCATAGCTACCCTGCACTGTAATCCAGACACGCTTCCAGGCTGTCACGTAAGAGCAAGAAATGTGTTGCCTCACCAGAAGCAAATCAAGGTATCAGTGTAGTCATAATAATAAAGTGCACTGCAGCATTCAACATGAGACAAGGTAAATTTCAAGGCATCCATGGTATGCTTAATCCCTAACCCAAATAATCCACCCATATATAGTAACAATTTAGGTGTTTGTTTTCATTTAGTTTGTAACTGAAGGTGTAAAAGTCATTTGAAGGGACCCTCAAAAGAAGAGAGTGTACCCCTCAGAAGTTAAAAGCTATTTATTTCTTCTCTTTTTCACACTTACAGCTTCACTGTACCCCTGACTGCTACTTCTATTTCAAAAAGGCATTTCTAAACAATGCTTTTATTTTAGCTTCTCTAGTCAGTTTTGCAGTAGTCAAGTTTTCTGCAATTCTCAAGATGTATTAAAACGTCACTATATCCCAAAGAACTGCAAGACTGTTTGGAGCATCACAGTTGTGTGAAGAATACACAAGTGGTTGCTGTTTTCTAGGAGGCCTTCTAGGAATCTGGGTTGGTTTGTTTTGTTACTTAAAAAACAAGACTCTACACCAGAAACACCTACCAGGCCAGTACAGCATATACATGCTTTCTAAAAACATCCGTTTCACAGCCTATCATCACTTCAACGTCTCAGTCCCCTCAGCAGTAAAAAATCTGCTGCTTCCAGTTTGGTTGACTGTCCTATCATCTTCTTATGGTATTAGGTTAGTTGATTTACCAAACATAACTGTAAGCAGTGGTAGGTTTAAGAACGATGTAGGGGATTAAAGCAGCTCATGAAGTGAAGGAGGTCTCAGTTAAGCTATGGAAGATGAAATTACTTTAAAACATTTACTGAAGTGCCTTTCCTACAAATCTAAGTTTATCTTGCTAAAAACTTCGTTCCTAGCGAACAATCAGAAATTGTACTTAGCCTCAGCAATCTGCTGCTGACTGGAAATGTTACATGTATGCGCTGATAGAGAAGTCTTTTTAAGCAACTGTACAGTTTATCTAATTTCACTGGGGAAGAAGTCTAAAGAAAAGGAAAAACAGGAAACACCATTCATGTTAATAATAATAAATAAATAAATAAATAAATTCTATGGATAGCTCTTCTTCTAACTAGCACTTCTAAACTCATTCCCTACCTTGAGGGAAGGAAATCTCCCTAATCTGTGTGGATCCTCCTCGCACATTAAACTACACACTTGATTGATTTGTTCCCATGAAAGCTTCTGCTTTCTTGAGGAATTTTAAAAATTTGAGTGGATATATGTGGGAAGGGTGCAGAATTCCTTCAATCCCTTAGATTCCTGCAAAGACACTCCTGAAGCCAACATAAGTTGGCTATATTCAGGAGGACATCAAAGAAAGCAAACAGTAAAAACAACTTTTTAATCTAGTCATATAAAAATAGCTGACACCATACTTAACTGCTGGCATAACACACCAGCTTCAGGAGAAATTAACATTTACCATGAGGAAAAAGTTGACAGTTACAAGCTGAGAAATGTAGATGCTAATAAGATGTTTCTTACAGAAAAGAAAGAAGTCTTACAAGACTATTCAAACTATGAAAATAATCTTTCATATTTTTATCAAGTAGAAGCCAAAAACGTCTTCCAAAGGCAGCACTAAGATCTCTTTTGCTAAGCAACAAAGCAGTATCTTTTGGCACTTGTCTGTTTCATTGCCACCCCTCAGAACTACCACTTCTGTGAAAAGTTTTTTCTAAAGAAAGTATCTTCAGAAGAATGCAAGATCTCTTTACATAGAAATATATAAAATGCAGAGACTCTCGCATCTGTTACTGTACTCTTTCTTAGTCCAAGAACTGTTGAAGGGGCAGAAGCATTCTCTACTATAAGAAAGGTTGTCATATTATACTTTAAGTTTCACTTGCTATTTGAATTAAAGTCTGAGAGTCAGTAGGATACTTTCCTCTTGGTACGTACTACCCAAACCTCAGATGGAGAAAGGAGATACTAATGACTCCAAAGACAGAACCACCACATCTTATTACACACAAGGGAAGAAAAGTCATGACTTACTAACAAGAGTTCAACTGGTAACGCCCATTTATACTATTATTTTTAGGGTGCCCAGGTTCATCTAGTTAGCATTTCAAGCCCTGCCTTTCAGATAGGAAAAAAAATTCAAAGGTCAAACCCTTTATGTGATAATTGGCAGCAAAACTGCAAGATTATAGTTAAAAGCTGTATTGTTTCCAATCAAATAATGAGGAAATAAGACTAGAACAAGAAACAAAACAAAGGAGAAGTTGGGAAACAAAAGTTTCAGGAAGACAGACAAGAAAAAAATGTATGAAGATGCAGCCTGTAAGATACATGACTGCCTCCTCCGTTACAGGGAGGGAAAATTTCTGCTACTGCAAAGTTTATAAAAGTCAAATTCCTGAATACTAAATCATACTTAGAACAGGAAAGCAGCAGGGAGCAGAAGCCATATAACTGATAAGGAATAAAGTCAGAAAAGAACACGCAGCACAGAACAGAAACTTTTCTGAGAACTGTAACTACGAAAGCATGATCTGCCCTCACATACTTCATTAATTTCAGAACCAAAAATGTGAAGTTCCAGCCGAGGCTTCTCCTCCCATTCAGAGGACTTATAGAGTGCTCTTGCCCCTCCTCAACGTACATTTCCTGTTGTGCAGTAAAACATTAAGCTCATTCCGGTCTTTTCTTCCCTGAAGGTACCTCCCGCCATTTCATTTAGTTTCACAAAATCCACCTACCTGCACTCCTTTTACAAAACACTAGCCAAAAAAATTAACTAACCATTAGGAAGGAAGAGGATCAGTCAAAACTTGTTCAAATAAACTTTGTTTCCACAGGAAACCAATCTGTGAGTTTACTAGCCCACAATCTATCAAGAAAACAGAAAGGACTGAAAACATTTGACTTCTTGTGTTACTGTAAAGTAGAATGTTTAACAACTGATGATAGGAAACATATTTGCATGTGGGAGAAAAGTGTGAATAAGATTAGATCACAAACAAACAAAGTCTCCACAATTTATTCACCTTCTACATTAGAAGCAGATCTAAAATGTAAGATTATTTAAGAGGTGCAGGTTTCTTTTACTCTAATCATCTAACCACCACGAATATATCTCTTTTAAGGATATCTGCCTCATTAGCGCAGTTAGATGATGCCCTTCAGCCTCTTTACTACAGCCCCATCCAGGCTAGCTCAAGCCTCTTTCAGTAGCAGATGGAACCAAGTATTTGACTGAAGCAGATGAAGAGTGATCACATAAATCCATTTCCTACATGAGCTGCAGTGCCACTCAGGAAGAGTGGGAATATAAAAAAAGCTCTCTAATTTGTACTGCAATGATCCTGTAGACATAAACTGAATCAAGACTGTTGCTGCCAAACATTTTGCCTCAGCAACAGATACAAAAAGATCCAATAATAACTAGTGTGCCGTGAATTTTCTATACCCATGGAATTCCTTTAAAAGCTGTAGGAAGAATTCAAATCTGCTGCTGACAGACTCCGCAAGTCCCCAGATCTGAGAAGAAATTAGACACATCGATGTATTATCCAACTTTATTACACAAGACATTGTAAACAACTTTTAACAGGCAGCTGAAGTGGGATAATTACATTATTCCCAGTTATTACCTCCAACACTTTACAGACAGCATGTGAGTGCACAGCCACTTTGATGCAAAGTCCAGCAGCTTAGCTGAAACTGTCAGAGAAGACTATTGAGGCTAAGCCGTTGGACTTTGCACTAAAGCAGCTGGAAGTACTTGCACACATTTACTTTTGCCAAGAGCACTACAAGTTTGAAAGTTGACAATTGGAGTACAAAGAACTTAAATGATCAGCGCAAGTTGTGTCAGCATATGTCAAGCTCCCAAAGACGAACATTAACTTGTTCAGAGATCTAAGTAATTACAGCTAAATTACATGTAAACCTCTGCGCTTATGTAACAGTTTCCTGAACAGTAGGTATCCATCGAAGCAGAATCTTGCCCTTATGTACATGTATTTTCCCACAAACCTCGCTGACAACCGAAGGCAAATGAGGACAGAATCCAGTCTCCAAACACTGTTGTGTACCTGAACACTTTTCACCCACTGCACGGGTGTCTACTGTTCCTGCAGCACTCGCCCTAACTAGATATCAAAACAATTCACAGAAGGTTAATGAATTAAGCCTCAACACACCCGGTAGCTTAGCATCACCCTATTAAGGATGAGCCCTGAGGCACCAAACCGAGGCCACAAATACGCATAAGATCAGCGAGGAAGGACCGGATAGTGCCTGCCAATCCATTTAAGTTTCACGTACTGACACAGAGTAACTCCACCAGCACGCCGAGGGCAGGCCAGGGGCGGGGGGGGAGGCCAGGCCAGCGGGCGAGGGAAGGAGGAAGCCCAGGAAGCGAGAGGCCCCGAGGCGGGGGAGGCACCGCGCTCACCGAGCGCCTCTCCCGGCCGCGCCGGCCCCACGCGGGGGGGGGGGGGGG
>JAWWEU010000040.1:60747520-60758770 GCA_035583155.1 Acropternis orthonyx | reverse complement strand
GCATCCTTGAGTGAGTATATTTTTCTTCTTGCTACACTGATTATATGGATTATGAAATATTTTGCTCTCAATTTGGTAAGAATCTCCAGTACAGTACAGTCTGGAGCAGTGTTGTGTTGCAATGCAGTCCATCCCATCCTTCCCAAGGTATGTTTTTGTTGTGTTTTCCATGGTCTTAGCAGGCATTGGAAGGACTAAATGACATCCTAAATTTAAATGGCTTAAAATTTTATCTTTTACCTTATAGTGCAGCTACCAAAAGCCCTGGCAAACTTGTAACATTCATCATTCCAACACTGTGTGCGGGAATACTGCAGGAGCCTTACAGTAATCTCAAGAGAACAGCTAGGTAATGCTCAGTGTGTTCTGTCATATTGCTTAAATTCTGTGTGTGTCACACTTGAGAAACACAGCTGTTAATGTTTCTGATGATAAGTGCAGTGATACAAAACACAGCCACCACTACTGTTAACAGACTGTAACTCTCCATCACCCATATGCTTTTTACACATAAACATCTGCATTGCTCTTTCTCATCCTAGGAGATGCTTTGCTGTAGAAGTGGGACCAGCTCAGGTCCCTCTGTGCTGTGCTATCCAGTGCCTCCCAAAGTGTCTGCACTACCCTTGATAATGGAAAAGACTGTATCGTAGCCCCTCCTGATTCTGCCTCTTAGAGCTTACTGGTACTTTTAATCAACTGAGCGTGTGCTAATGGACACTTCTGTTTAATTTCTTGTCAGCTTCATGAAATTATAAAGCCTCAACACAGAAAAGGAGAGGGAAAGTCCTATGCCTAGAATATTTCTGCAGCTATAGCTGTTCCTAAAGCTTTGTGCTTATCAACTGTGAGTTGTCAGAGCCACTTATTATCCAGGTTTTGCTCCATGCAGTCAGTATGCTCAGGAGCTCTGTCACTATTCTTGTGAAGGTACCTACTCTGTTTCTGCCAAAGGGAATGGAGTATGGAAGCAGTGTGTCACCGCAGCCTCTTTGGATAAATCAACATGTACTGTGTATATCTCATCCCATATCTGTTCTCTGTTTCTGGTATGATCTTTACTATCTTGCAGAATCACTAATAGCACCCCACTGAGTATTTAGAGTGTTTTCCCACAATCCCTGTTTGAAAGGCAATTGCAGATTACATTGTGTACATGGTAATAATGAAGTCTGTACTGTGCTATGCACAGAGATGTGACATTTATTTCTCTATCCATCCACCAGGTGTTACTCTTCAATTTCCATCTGCTATGCAATGTGAAAATCAGGGCCTAGCAGTGGAGGTGGAAATACAAACAAGAGACAAGCAGTGAATTTTCCTATGTCTATGTATTTCCTTCTTACTCTCCATGGAAACTGATGAGCACTTGGCCCTCTGCTGTGGGGTTTGTTGTTTTGTTTGTGTGTTTGGTTGGTTTTTTCCAGGGGTTTGTTCGTTTGTTTGGGGTTTTTTGTTTGTTTATTTTGAATCTAGGGAAACTGAAGAATACATTGGTATTTGTTTATGCACGTGGTTTAAACTTATTAAAACAACAATGTCACATATATAAAACGTATAGGGACACAGGAACCACAGCAGACTTCAGTACCACTTTTCAGTCTGCCTCTGTAGTCCCTGTTAATAGTGATGAGGCAGATTTATGAGAAATAAGTAAGTCACTATGAGCCATAGTTGCAGGAAAAAGTTACACCATCACAGGCAGCAATGAGCTATTAATTTTTGTGTATCTATTCAGACACAAATCAGAACAGAAAGGTTCCCAGTTTTTCCCACTTTGTGTGATGCCAGTTCTGACATCAAAGCAGCTACATAGAAGATGTACGACTTTTTTTTTTTTTTTTGTATCTGTTAAAGATGACATGAGCTGTTGTGGGAGGAAAAGGTTTATCAGAAATCAACAAGTATTAAAAGACTAGCAGATTGTCCTTTAATGAGTAACATATATTACATGTTTTCCTTTTTTTTTTTTTTTTAGTTTCCTGTCCTGTTGTGGCAAGTAGGTGTAAATTTTTTTGTGTTTCTTTTTTTGCCTAATACCACTAAGGACTTACATATTTAACACAGCTGTCTCACAGTCCAGTAGAGGGCAAGTACCTATACAGATTTTTGGCTAAAAAAGTGGTATTTCAGCTGGATGTGCTTTTTTTGGCAGAGCTATCAGAGACAGGTGTCTCTAAATATAGATTTACAGATCTATACTGAATTAGGAATGTAGGAGATACAGTTAGTTGTGAAGTTTAGTAAATGTTACTGAATTTTCAGTGATTTCTTCTGTTCACTCTGGGTATGGTATCTGATAAGATATAGCTATTTGGAAGTGAGCAAGCAAACCAGAGCCACTCTAGCCTTCTTTTGGATAACTGCTGCTACTTTAATGTCACTGTTGGTGGAATTATTTTAAATGTTTCCAAGGTAATGAGCTTCCAAGAAATATAGAAGTGTTGCCAGAGCACTTATCTTCATGTCAGGGAGGATGATGAGCACACCAGGTAGTGAAGTGACACAAGGGAAAAAGAAACATGATTGCTTGAGGAAGCTCTCAGAGACATACTCTGAAGTATGGAGCTTTTGAGCTTATAACCCTATATAGGATGCAGAGGAATATGAGCATGTATATTGGAGGGGAGGGGCATTTTGATCAGAAGTACCACTTTTGTGGCCAGGAAAACCTGTGGTGCAAAGGAGGCCCTGGCAGCTGCAGATCAGCTCTCCCACTGAGTGTTGCTACTGGTTTTGTGACAAGATGTGGCCAACAGTGCACCTACTGAACTTATCCATTTCTACTGAAGGAATAGAGGTTCCTGAGGAGCTCACCAAAACAATGACAAAAGATTCAGGGAAGTAGCTGCTGAACAATTTTGTGCATTTCATTGTGATATTCTGCATGTATTCTAAGACTGGGTCTCCATTTCTCATTCAGAGAAGAAAAAAGGATTGTTACAGTGTCTTTCTATGTCTTGTCTTCCTCAGGCACACCTTTGTATAGAGAAACCAATGTGGAAAACCTGTTCCAGGTGGCAACTTGAAAATCCAGTAAAAAGTAAACTTTGGGTATATTTGAAATCTTGCCAGGTGTTCGATGACCGACTGTGTTTGCTGTGACCAACTTCTATTTATATAGAATGCCCATATTTAGCTGCACACCTGTTTTCTCTCTAATAAAACTGTTTCCTCACTGATACCTTCATACCAGTACGTGTGATCTGTCCTGAATATATCAGCTTTCAAGAGCACAGTTTTGCTTTCTGACATGAAAAGTAGACGATATTTAAATCTTTTTTATTTAAGTGTCACTGTGGTTACTCCTTTCTCTTGCTAATGGCACGCTTAGAAAAATCTCCCTTTTCTGTGTGGTCATGATTATAATATCCCGCCTGACCTCTAGTGGTTTCTTCCTGAACTCAGTCTCCTGCATAGAGAGTTCCCTACTTAGTTTTGCAGCCGGGAAAGGGATGAGCACAGATTTAAGACTACCTCAGGTTTAAGAGAGTGAAACACAAAATGAAACTAAATCGAATCTCAGGACCATGTCAATGCCATCCCAGCCCATATCAGGAATAGTGTGTCCAGCAGGACCAGGGCAGCAATTGTCCCCCCTTGTACTTAGCACTGGTGAGGATGCACCTTGCGTGCTGTGCTCAGTTTTGGGCCCCTCACTACATGAAAGACATCGAGGTGCTGGAGTGTGTCCAGAGAAGGGCTAGAAAGATGTTGAAGGTTCTGGAACACAAGTCTTATGAGGAGCAGCTGAGGGACCTGAGGTTGTTTAGCATGGAGAAAAGGAGGCTCAGGGGAGACCTTATTGCTCCCTACAACTAGCTGAAAGGAGGTTGCAATCAAGTGAGTGTCAGTCTCTTCTCCCAAGTACATAAGCATTAGGAAAAGAGGAAATGGGCTCAAGCTGTGCCAGAAGGGGATTAGATTGGATATCAGGAAAATTTTCTTTGTTGAAAGGGTTGAAAAGCACTGAAACAGGCTGCCTGGTGAAATGGTGGAATCACCATTCCAGGAGGTATGTAGAAGATTTCTAGATGTGGCCCTTAAAAACAGGGGTAAGAAGTAGGACTTTGCAGTGTTAATGGTTGGAGTCAATGATCTTAGAGGTCTTTTCCAACCTAAATGATTTTATGATTTTATGATTTTTTTTCTCAGTTAGGGTTGTTGTATGCAGGATTGCATGATTAGTTGCATGTGGCTAAAGAGTTGAAGGTCCCTGCATGAGTTTAGGCATATCTTCTGCACATCTGCAAGCTGCAATGATACCTAGCCATCTTATATAGCGCTTAGAGATCTACAGATAAGTTTTTCACAAATTTAAGTCAACTTGATCAACCAGCTATCCTGACCTAATATTATAAAGCAGGAATGATCTTCTGGATCTATATAAGCATGTGTATACTCTCAGTGCATTGTTATGTATGTATTCATCATACACCAGCGCTTGTATACTCAATGACTATCTTTATTGCTTGTAAAATCAAATTAAGACATCATAGTAATTATATGTCTTATCTCTTTGCAGGTAATTATGAAGCATGCCTGTTTGCATGCATGTACATGTAGATTATGCATATATGTGTTTGTATATATTTCTGCATGTTGAATCTGCATGCAGCTTTCTGTATGGTATAACCCTATTTCAGTGGGTGCAAAATCAATCTGATGTTCTCAAACCTGTTTTTCCTCTGAGCATTAGTCATGTTCCTATTCTGTGTGTTTAAACATTTCATAACTGTCTGCTTACTTAACAATTGCTATAACAAACTATCGATGAAGCATAAATAATTCATAATCACCAGAACAGACATGTAAATAACCAAATTACCTGAGAAATGAATGGGCATATATTCACCCTGCCGTTCCGGAGACTTGTATATCAGCAAATCAGCTCCACCAAATTCCCAGATACTGCTGCACTTTTCCATCTAGTATCTTTTTGGCTGCATTTGTTATGCTAATAGAAAAACAGGTTTGCTGTTAAGTGTGCACCTACTTCTGAAAAATGATCACTATATATAGCTTTATCTCCTAAAAGTACAAACGTGGCTTTAGAATGTTTAATGTCAGTGCATACACCAATTTCTCTTGGTAATGATTTTAATGTAAGCAGTTCTGTTTCAAAATGTTGACATTACTGATTTTTTTTTTAGCCTGATATTAATGTTTCCTGTCTCTATTGCAGATACTAAAATTGGTAGGAGAAATTTGGAAGGGGTTTCTGGTTAATAAATCCACAGACTGCGTAATGATATAAAATCTCAGTGTGCATCATAGTCTGAACATCTGAGGAGGAAATAAGGTTTTCTATGCAGTAGCAAGAGAAAATAGAAAGTGTGGGAATGTACTCTGAGTAACAGTAAACAGATTTTTTTTCCTTTCCCCTGGAGCCTATCACTGTTGTACCTAACTACTGCTTTAATATAATAAATTTTAAATGTAATTTTCTGTTATTGCACCTTGTGTAGTTGATGATCCAGTCACAGTATTGAAAGCATTACCTTAGTAAAGCTCAGTTCTGGAGCTGAACTGAAAGTTTTCTGTAATATTCCACACTACCATCAGTGAGTAACTGTTCCATTTGCTTACAGTTTGGGGAATTTTACTCTGTAATCATCTGACATGAAAATAGTAACTAGGGTTTCAATTCAATATTATAGAATATTAGAAGAATAGAATCTAAATTAAAAGTATTTAATAAAAAATATTAGTGGATGAATCATGAGATTGGAGGCAAGAAACTTCTGTACTCCATTGGCAGTTTTGATATTATCTACTTTTATAGCCTTTGGGCTATTAAACATATTCTGTCAAGACTTTCTGAGTCAGACAATTGTGTAATGAAGTATACAGTGTCTGTGCAGAGTTTTCACCATCATAAGTAGGCTTTGACTGCTCAAGATCATTTTTAATGAAAGTAGATTAAAAATGCAAGGTCAAGCACTTCTAAATTAGGATGTACCAGACTGATTATTGTCCTTTTTACAATTATTAACCAGGGGCTAAAATTTAGCAAAATTAAGAAGAATTGGGATAATGAACAGACAGTGTTAATTAAAATCATCATTCACAGCTGCTCTGAGGAAAAGAATTAGATACAGGTAAAGGGTAAATCCAGCTTTAGCCTTGTTTGCAGTGATAGGTATCCCAACAGCTGGGTTTGGTGATACTGAGATTCACTTTCTAAGAAGCTAAGAACTGGATTTAATGTGCACTGATGTTTTGAAATGATTGCTTATTTTACTAGTGAACATAATATGAAACATATTATTCCCTGTCCATGATTCATTATGTATCTAAAATGATACAGGGTGCTTTATTTGGGAATCATATATTTTTTACTGCTGTCCTTAACAGAGTGATTACAGTTGAAGGAAACGGAAAGAGTTAATTTACAGATGTCAGCACAGCACCTGTAATGGGATGCAAATAGAAGCTTTGTTCTGTTATCCTGTCAGTAAACTGCCTGTGCCTTCTTCAAATAGATTCAGCATTGCCTTCCTGTCAGAGTGGATGGAGGCGGCAGTTAGCTTATACTCCCATCTTTAATGTAATGTTAGAGTGTTAATTTTGGAGGAGTCATCACTGGAAGAAATGCTTGGAGATATTTTTGGGGAGTGGCATAGTGATTTTGTACCTTCTTTAAATGAGATGGCATTTGATTGAGTTCATCTGGAAGCTGTTCTGCATGGGCATGGGGAAGTGAGAGAAGAGAGGGATGGTGCAGGATCCTGTCTGAACCTTAAAAAGAAAACAAATGGCTTAATAAGACAAATGTTTTAATAAGACAAAATAATAAAAAGAATATAGGTGGCCAGTAAATCTTATGTCCCTTCAGATTCTGGACATGTGAGGTTTATGGAGCATCTGATAGAGGCTGGCTAGATTTTCCCACAGCACTGCACAGAACAGAAGAGACACAAGCTCTCCCTTTGGGTCATTCAAGCTAATATATAATTTCCTTTTAAGAACAAAACCCTCTGTTACTACAGTATGATCCCTTGAGAACTTCTTGCTGCACTTTTGGAAAAGGCAGGGCCAGGAAGGCAGGTGGTGCTGGTGCCAGCACCGTGTGGGATCTGTCAGCAGGCTCCTCTGTGGCAATGAAAGGAGGGCCACAGAGATGGTGAGAGGGCTGGAGCACCTCTCCTGTGAAAACAGGCTGAGAGAGGAGGGGCTATTCAGCCCAGAGAAGAGAAGGCTCCCAGGAGACCTTTGAGCACCTTCCAGTACTTAAAGAGAGCTGCAAGAGGGCTGGAGAGGGACTTTTACAAGGGCATGTACTGGCTTCAAACTGAAAGAGGACAGATTTAGATCAGACATTAGCAAAAAATTCTTCACTCTGAGAGTGGTGAGACACCGGCACAAGTTGCCCAGAGAACTTACGGATTCCTGATCCCTGGAAGTGTTCAAGGCCAGGCTGGATGGGGCCCTAAACAACCTGATCTAGCGGAAGGTGTCCCTGCCCATGGCAGGGGGGTTGGAATGAAATGACCTGTAAGGTCTCTTCCAAATCAAACCATTCTTTGATTCTGTGATCGGGTCATTATCCTGTGGCTAAGGATGCTGTGCAGTACCACAGAGGCCAGAGGGCCATTCTGGATGTGCAGGACTTGCTCCTATGCAGGTTAGCTGTCCTGTGGATCACTGACTCCTAAACATGCAGCAGTTTCTTGTTCAGGAATGATACAGAAGAAGGGGAAAAAGTAGGTTTAATCTCTCAGTGCCATACCTTATTTTCAAAAGTGCAAACCTCTGCAGAGACCACACACAAATTAACATGAGTTTATGCAGCAACTAACCCCAAAGGATTCTTATTTCTTTCCCTGGTTTTTTCCATGGCATTCCAGGAAGTAAATTGTCATTTACTTCACAAATACATGCACATTTTCTCATGTTTTTTTGCTTTATTAGTATTTTCTATGTGAACTGTGTCTAATACATGTTTTCCTGACTGAGCCTTTCAGATGCAGGAGAAAGTGCCAGGATCTGTAGAAATGGTACATTTGCATTTAGATCTGACAAGCTATAGAATTTTCATGCAGTTTTGTATGCAATTTTAATATTTTTTGTTTTCAGATCAGAAGCTCGAATTTCACTCCATGCATTACAAATAAACTAAGAAAAATTCAGGCATAAGTTTTGAATGGGTGGAACATATAGCATTTTTTCTGTAATATACTCATTTTCAAGGAGTGAACTATCCTGAAAAATTAAGTGGAAAAGTGACATTTGACATTTTGAAGTCTATTAAAATAACGATAAGTTATCAAATAAACTGTGTGCAAATTTGACAGTTGAACATCCCCAAGATATTAGGGGATGCAGCATCCCTCCTTCAGTTTCCACCTTTTCAAGGTAACATTTCCATTCTTATTATAGGAATGGAAAGGATCAAATAGCCAGCAGTGACAAGGTACATTATGAAATCTACAATAATGAGCAAATTTTTGTTAAAAGGCAGACTTCAACTCTCTAGAAAATCCATATTTGCTGTCAGGTTCAAAGAGAAAACTGTAGTGCATGAAAGGACCACATGGACTAAAACAAGCTGGGGAAGAGGAAAATAACACCTTATGCTGTCACTGTAACTTCTTGTGGATTGCAAAGGATTGACACGCAGGCTGAGCATGAAGGGTTATCGATAACACTGTTTATTTTATCCCAAGAGCAGGAGTGTTGGCTACATCTACACATCTGTCAAGTCTTGGCCACTCAACATGAGCTTCCTCCATCTGACTTCTTCACTGCTCCCCACAGCAAGGGCTTATGTCTCCCATATTGATAGGACTTGTCTTTGACATTTTCACCTGATATTCCTGTCAAGGGCAGTTGTGAAGGAGACGACCTATGAGGTCATGGTCTGTGGTCACAAAATGGAGAAGAAACAGACACCGTGTTGCTGTGAAGGAGCTGCTTACCAGTCAGACTTGCCATGTAACGTTGTTCTGCCCAGTGGCACAATCTGCGGCCAAAGCCCAGAGCTGTGGCTTTTCCCAGCCATGTGATCTGAGGCTCCAGGAATGCTTCTTGCCTGATGGGAAGATGCAGTGCTCTCTCTTGAACCTCGGAAAAGGAAATCTGAAATGTCTGTCTGTGTTCAGCTGAATGGTTGGAGGCATTTACTGAATCTGGTTTCTAGCATGAATTTGCTTATTGAAAGCATTTGTTTGTACTTCTAAACTGAAATCTCATTTTAGATGTCCTCAGAATCTGAAAGAATTCACACCTCACTTCTGGACTGTGACTGGAACCATCTTTAGTCACTATAGATCTTTAATCTGTGGAGAATTCTCGCCCCCCCACCCCCCACAAGGGTCATAACTATTGGTTATGATAGCTGTTAAAATTCAACTTAGGAAACAAAGCTCAGTTTATAAATATGAGGAGCTTGAAGAGGCTATAAAATATATAATGCTATTTTGTGAATCAATTTTTCATTTAATACAATATTTTATATACTGACAGGCTTCCTTTGATCTATATTTATTATCTGCCACTTGCCTTGAAATGAGAAATGTAACTACTTTGATAAATGGATTTGAAAGGTTATCTAGTTTCATGGTAGCTTCTCTAAGTTACTATTATGTGCTTTGATGAAATGCTATTTGGTAAGTTTCTGAAAGGATATTTTGGTGCTCTGGAAGAGTGATAGCTCTCTCTTTTTCATTGCATGGATATACATGAGAGGACATGTGAGAGGCAGGAACTGTTTCACTTTCCTCTGAGCAGATAATCATCAAAGTATTCCAGTGCTCTTTTCATTGATATGTGGAGGTCACTCATTAAACTCCTTCTTCAGACCTTTAAACCCTCCCCCCCAAGTCACTTTTTTCTTAAACTTGGAGTGATCCATGACATTTAGTTTCATCTTGGGCTGAATTTCTCAAACAGAAGATAAACTTACATGCTTGCTGATTTGCTTATTACATGATATACCCCAGTTTTTAAAAATAGTAATCACTTTTACTTAGATAAGAAATGATCCTTTATACTGGATCATTGGTTCAGTAGCAGATTTTGTTGCATTTGGTATTAAAGAGTGATTCAGTGAAGGTTTTGAGTCTCCATATTTATATGTTAGAGAACTAGCCATCACAGAAGTCCCCACTCACACCTGAGAGGATGAGGCAGGGCCAGCCAGCACTGAGGTCTTACAGGGCCAGTGCTGAGCTGAGGAAAGGTAAGTCAGCTAAAGGACAGTCTCTCCATGGAATTCTTCCTTACTGTTCCTAGGGAGAACTTTCTCATTGACTCAAGCAGCTGCAGACTTGGGCTATATGACCAGAACCAAAGGCCCATGTACCAATGGTAGTCTGCCATGCAACTTGTGATGAAAGAGCCTGAGAAGATTCCATATGTAGGATACGACCCTAGTTACTTCTTGATGTATCCCATGTCTTGCACCTGACAAGTTATTTTCAAGAGAGCATTCTTTCTCCCCAAGTGCTGTTGCTCCTTCAGCTTCCCTGTTGGGAGATAGAGAGCTGGGAAAAGTAAGGGACTTATCTGGGGAAACAGTTCAATGCTTTCAGGTACTTTCTGTACTTTTTTTTCATCCAAAGTCACTGTACTCTTTCTCCCTGGTAAGAAAGGACTGTCCTGTTTTTCACTATTGCAAATGGCATTCTCTACTGTTGACCTGCCATTTATCTTATACAGATAGTTAACATTTTCATATATATTTATTGCCACTTTTGTCAGGACTATTTATTCTTCACTGTGGTTTCTTGGATCTCTTTCTCTTCCTCTTCACCAGCATCCTTTGTACAATCACTGGCTAAAACACCTGTCTCTATTAATCACAGTTGGATGTGCAGATTTATAGAGAATCAACTGTACTTTTGTGGTACCTGCTTTATGTTTGAATCATCTATCTCAAGACAACTGACTATAGCAGGACAAAACAAAAATATGAGTACTACTCTAAGCACTCTGCAACTGAAACAACCCCTTTTCAAAAATGCTGAAGGAGATTGTCAAGGATATGGCAATGAAATATAAGTTCACTATTCATCATAAGAGAGAGAGCTGTGAGGGGAAAAAATACTGCTTTGTGTGGGTGTGTGCATATATAACAGGCAGGAGAGGAAGCCAGACTTCTTAAACTGAAAACATTAAGTTATTTGTTTCTGGATGGGTCAAGTGGAGAAGAAAATTCAAATGTCATACTTAAGTTTTTTGAGTGAATATATTGTAGCAATTTCATATATATATATATATATATATATATATATATATATATATATA
>JAWWEU010000040.1:60732468-60747420 GCA_035583155.1 Acropternis orthonyx | reverse complement strand
TGCCTATCTCGCATTGGCCTTTTTAGCCATCAGCGTGCTTGCAGCAAGCGTGGGTAGAGCCCTTCCCAAGTCTTCGCTCACAAAGCCTAGCCATGTTGATGGACTGATTATGTACAATTTCTTTCCAGTAGCAAGATCATTTTCTCTAGTATTTTGTTTTCCTTGCCTGTGATTTTTTTTTTTTTTTTTGGAAGGCTACTTACTCCAGCATTTCTTTATGCAATACCCAATATTTTCATACGAGGAAAAAGCACTGCGCTCTAGTGGGCTCGTAAGCTGCTGCAGCTTAAAGGGCAGCAATAATGGAGTCTTTGTCAGACTTCGGCTGTGCTTAGGTTAACTGACAAAAATATTTGCCTTTGAAATGTAAAGTTCAGACCAGCTAGAAAACATGTTAATGTGCCAGTTCAGCAGGGGAAAGAAGGGTGCCCTTCACCATGCATTTTTTCTCGTGTTATTTTAAGACCTTTCCTCAGCTTTACTTAACTATAGGCAAGGAAGTTGAAATCTTTGCTGAATCAGGGTTTGTAAGTGAAAAATAGAGTTATAATACAAATGTGGAAGAAGCTGATTTAAAATCAGGAGGAAAAGGTAACAAAATCCTTTTGTTGCTGTTATATTGCTAAATGTCACACAAAGCCTGTTTTGCTAAGAACAGTGAATGTGATGCAGCTCCCGAAGAGCAAATCTGATGACAAGGAGTCATAGGTTTTCTTTGTCTTTGCTTGAAAGAGTAGCAATTTAGACCCAAGTGAATAATTCACAGCAAACAATTTATCTGATGAGTTTGTCATTTTTCTTAGATCATGAAATATCCATGAGCAAAACTGTAGCTTCCTTATACTCGTTTTTTGATGAGTGCATTTTTGAATTTTTATCTTTAAAGCTTGTGATTATCAAAAGTACTTTAAATACAGACTGTGTTGTAATTGGTCATTTAAGTTGACATTTTATGTTTTCTGACTCTTCAGATTCTGTTTTGCCTCCATGATCTCGTTCTAAATGTGATAGATTCCCTTAGTGGACCCAGAGCTTTGGGATTTTCCCCCAAAAATTCTCCACCATCACCTGCCTTTTAAAACTAGACAAAGTGTGAATGTTGTTTTATGTACATGAGGGTTAAACATAATGGGAAACTATGTGGTTAGTGAAATTACCAGAGGGATTACTGACACAGTTGTTGAGAGAAGGCTGATTTGAGTTTCTGGGTGTCCTATCAATCCACCTCTGTAGGTTATATTTAATTGTCTTGTTTTGAAGATATCTTTTCTGTCAGTCAGTTTCACTCTTTCCCCCGTTTTACACACACACACACAAACACACACACGTATATATATATTCCCCACTCCAACTTCTCACCACCCCCCTCCCCCCTCCCCCTCCCTCCCCCTGCAGTGACAATAATCTGTCTGGATAAAATCCTTCTGTAACACAAAAACAAGAGCAGGGACAAAGAGTATTGAAGTGAATTTCATTAAAACTATAAAAGAACGTCGGTGGATATCTTCTTTTACTTCTTTGTTTAGTTCTTCTTTTAACATAGAAGAGGTGCATACATGTGACAGCTGAGCAAGGCATGGAAATATGGAAGATTATTGACAGCTTTTTCTGTAAAAAGATATTCCATCACAGCGCTAGCAAGCTCATGATATGGTTTTCTCTGTCAGCTAATCATTGGAAATAGAATGATGAAAATTTTCTATGAAAGGAAGAAGTCACCAGCTAGGGCAAGAAGAAAAGGAGCAGAAGGAAAGGAAAGCAAGAAGATTATTATGCCAGATGCTCTCTTGCAGCTGATTTATTATATGGAGTCATTATAACACAACATATTAACTTGTCCAGCTGGGTATGTGCCTGCCTAATATGACAGTATTACTGTAAATGGGAAAGAGGCCTGGGCTTGAGGGTCCAAATAAGGATTCAGAAATCTAGGGATCAATCCTTATTTCTGGCTCAGACACCTGTTCTCTTTGAGACAAGTCTTTTATCATCCCGTGTTTGTGCTCTCCGTGTATGAAATGGGTCTCTATCCCTTTTTCTTACCTGATGCTGTACAAGTATTGTCTGCAGTTTTCTTGGGTAGAAATTTTTTCTAGCACAGACCAGTCATTTTAACAGTCACAGTTGTGGGTAAAGTTAATTAATTAGCAGCACACATCAGGCCTTATATTCAAAGCTTCCCTGTCAGCTGTGCCAGCTGAACAGCACCCTTAGTCACTTCAATTCAGGAAGAGTGCAGCCTTCTCCACGCTACTGCCTCTGGCTTCTCACCATCATCTGCTTCTGTATGGGACCAGGTTAAATTCCAACCCTCAAATTTGTTCTTCACTCCCTAGTCTTTGCTCCTCAGTACATGCTGTGAGTTTCTGAGCCAGCAGAGATCCTGTCACTCATTGTCCATGTGGGGTACTAACAATAACTCACACAGTTATCAAGGTCTCTTCTGAGTCATATAACTTTTTCTAAGAATAAAATGTTTTCAAGAAAAGTGTGTAACAAAATCAGCAAACACAAAATGTGTATATTCTTTTTCCTAAGTCAATGTTTCCTGGATCAAAAAGGGCTGAATATCCTTAGGCTCCCTCCACAGACTCTGCCTGTCAGGCTGGCATCAATTCTGGTAATTGACCTTCTGTCCCTTCTTCAGAAGTGCTTTAAAACACATTACAGTTCTTTTGATCTGCAGCCTGCTGACTTTGTTAGCAAAGTGATTGCTATCTGCTGGAGCTAGGATGCTTGAAGCTAACAACTTGTCTGCCACATTCTCACTGGAGACTTCACTGTGCATCTCCTGTCTCCTCTAGATATGTTGTGTAGCTTTTCTGCATGCATTCCAAAAACCCTAAATCAATTTTTAATCAGTAAGTTCCTGTAAGGCATAGTGAGACCTCACTATAAGTCTACAGTAACTAACCACCCGGAGTATATTCCTGCTCTAACCTGCAATATTGACTATGCTATGCTATGACTGCATATAAGTAGTCCTTTTCAGTTTTCTTCACTGCTGTCAGACATTGGAACAGGCTACTTGGGGAAGTGGTTGTTACCAGCCTTGGAGGTATTTAAAAGATATGGAGATGTTGCACATAGGGACATGGATTAGTGGTGGACTTGGCAGACCTAAATTAATGGCTGCACTTGATGATCTTAGAGGTATTTACCAACCTAAACAATTCTACAGTTTTGTATTAATACTCAGAAATTCCATATATGGAGCTAAGGATGTGAGGAATGTCCTACTAGCTCAGACTGATGGTCCATCAAGCTCAGTGTGTGTTTCAGTAGCACTAGGAGCTGTTGTTTACAGAGTGTATGTCAGTCTTGGTGTTCCCTTCAGTATGTTCCCCTTATACTCCACCCATCCAAGATTATGGTGTTAGGGTTGTTAAAGGTATCTGTTTACAGACATGTTGTCAATAAGTCTGTCTAACCATTTTGTAACCTGTGATACACTTCCTAAATTCACAAATTTCTGTGATGGTAAACTCCAGAGGCTGACTACCAGTTGTGCTAAGAATCACTTTCTTTTATCCATTTTAAATTGATTTCTAAATCATTTTGGTGGGTATCTTCTAGTTCCCGTATTGTGGTAGGGTGAATAACAGTTCTTCATTCACTTAATCCACTGCTTTAATTATCTTGTAAATCTTTATCTCACCTCTCCTCATCCTGTTCTCTGAATTAAAGACTTCCATCCCTTTTAGCATATTCTCATAAAGTAGCTTTTCCATCACCATGATCATCTTAACTTCCCTCCTTTGTACAGTCTTTAACTCTACTACATCCTTCAGGAGTTGCAGGGATCAGAACTGGCCACAGGACTCAAGATGTGGGCAAACAAAGGTTCAAACAGCAACAAAATAATGCCCTTTGTCATGTTCTCAATACCTTCTCAAATGATGTCCAACTTTTTTTATTACTTTTTGTTGACAGCTGCTCCACAATGAATTGATGGTCTCAGCTGTTTCTAGGATTTCAGTGAACTATGTGTCAGTTCTGATTTTGGTAGCTTGTAACCATGGCTCAGATTTTTCTTTCCCTGGGTTCCTTGCTTTATATTTGTGACAAAATATGTGTCTACGCTCCTATGAAAAATTTTTCTATAGTGTCACTCTAATTTGAGAGGTTCTTTATGAGTTCTGCACTACTGAGCATTTGATCACTTGCGAATCTCTCACAGCAGCACCCAGCACTCCATTAGAAAGAAGCATGTCCCCAGGTTGCATACAAAACCTACATTTTCTTACTGCCAGCAGAAATGCAAGAGCAGATGTAAAGACGCACATGCTGTATCTTTCCAAGACCATGGTTTTGTGCAGGGCTTAAAACATGACCTTAGCAGTCTGGTTTAACACAACTGGTAGAAAATTCAGCCCAAAAATAACTACACTTATCCTCACTTCTTCCATGGAGCCAAAGAAAATCAAATCATGTCTGTGTAATGTCCCTCTAATTCTTCTAACATGTAATATCCTGAAAACTAAGCACAACACATTCAAGTTAAGAGTTGTATTTCAGACTTTCTCTCAGCTATATTATTCTCTGGAGCTTAATTTTTGCCTTCAATATTACTGTGTATAGAACTTCAACTTTACAACTACTTTAATTTTTAAAACAAGCAAAGTACAGGTTTATACGTGTCAAGATGAACAGGATCCCAGCTGCCATTTTAGCTTCCATCAAGGTTTCCATGAAGGTTTCTGTGAATATATATATTCCAGTTCTTACAACAGGTGGACCCAATTAATCATGCTGTCCTGAAATTCTTGCATAGTACATCAGATTATGCAGAGAGAACACATTTTGATGTAATGTGCTAACCCTCACAGATGGCTTTACAGTAGTAAGTGACCCCTGCTTGATGGGGATAAAGAGGTAAGGAAAGCAAGGCTGTGATCATGGGAAAAAATCTTTGCTGTGTCCAAAAATGCAATAGCCTCTTGTAGAGGCCCACATATCTTGCCTAGCAGCTGAAATTATGCCCCTTTATGCACATGAAGTGTCCTGTCTAATGTTTTTTCTCTATGGCTTTGGGGGATATATTTCCTAATTTTTTTAACAATCAGCAGAAACAGCTTTTACACCACAAAGGAATTAAATGTATGCACTAACTTAATGAATGCATTTCCAGTGACATTTCTCTTTGATGAGCCTGCAGCAGATTCATAGTCCAAAGATGTCTTTTGTTCAGAATGACATGCTTTCTAATTTATTACAACATGCTGCCATCTTGCACTTTAAAATTAGCAGGTGGAGCTCTTCAGAGCCTCAGATGTCATTTACATGCCTAATTTCTACAGAAAGTAAATGGGAATGAGATATGCAGTTGTCATTCATGCCTTTGAATAATTTTCCCGCTCTTATTGGTCCTCATAAATTGTTTGGTTAAATGTATGGTATTTTCAAAACGAGGTCCCAGGAACCTCCAGTAAATTCCCACGCATATGGGTGCCTCATTAATGGCCCGATCAGAAATGCTTGGCAGGATTTTATGTTTTCACAAGCTGCACTAAGCCAACAATCCTGGCTTTAAATATGGATCCTGAGTGTTCTGGAAGATGTTTTTCTGGCTGCAGTAGGGAGTTGGGCTGCACATTTACTGTCAGCAAAGACAATGAAGCAGGTCTTAAGAGTGCCTTTGGGTGTTCTGAGAAGACAGCAATAAGCATCCCCCTTGGAATCATTCCCTGCCCCATTTGTTATTGCTTTGTCATAAACATTTGTCAATGAAGACTGATTTTCAAAAGAACCACGTTTGGGAGTCTGAAAGTGAAGAGCTATGATATGAAACATCTTTAAAGGTAAATCAATTTTGTGGCCTAATCAACTGAATAGCATCCCTTTAGCTTCAGCATTAGAAATGCTACCATGTATTAATCTGCAGAATTTTTATTTTCTTTTTCATCTTTCTCAGGGACAATATGTTCTTGAGTAGTATTGTTATTGCAGGAAAGACAGACATACATAAATAATTTTTTAATAAGAAGGTAATGAAAAAGGACAACCATAAACTCATTTTAACTATTTATCCTGCAAGAAAAAGCTTTAAATATATTAATGAAAGATGGTTGTGTCTGCTTTTTTGATGTACTTTTCCACTGTGCTTATAAGCAAACAGTAAAAAAATGTAAAAAGGGAAGAGTTAAGCATTTAGCCTTATTAGCTTGGTTTACCTGCATGTAATCTTAAAATGCATAACAAATATCCCCCAAATAGTGATTTAGCAATGGTTTTAGATGCTCATTTTAATGAATTTTGGGGAAGATATTGACCTAGACTATAAAGGCCTAGACCCATGAAAAGTTATAGGTGCTCAGCTTATTCTATTTTCTATTCCATTCCATTCAATTCCTTATTTTTGTGCCTAAATGCCTCTCTGGATCTGATCTTCACTCTCTTAATCTAATATCTGTTGAATGAATGAATGAAAGTTCTTCCATTTTCCTATAAAATTTTAGTCTTTCATAGAAAACAGACTTGGACAAAACAAACATATGGTTTATTTTAAATGCAAGCCTGAATCCCGTTACATATTTGGTTAATTGAAAAGATGAGTTTACCTTGGGCCTAAAACTAAAGATGTCTGTACTGGATTAAAGCTGTTAAGAAACTGTACTGGAGAGGTTTGTCAGCATTTCTCACTTAGAAGTACAAATGGAAAGAGGGATGGCAGAGATTTTGAGACACCTTCCTGTCCTCCCAGTTTGGAAATGGTCTGTTTTGTAGGTTTGTTTGTGTTTCCAGATTCACGGTGCAGCCAGAATTATATTGTGCTGGAGGAAACAGCTAATAAGTCTTTTAATTTCAACTACATAACCTTATTTTAAATTCCCTTCAATGTACCTAATAAAAAATAGATCATATCTACCACAAATTAAGAAAAAAATGAATACTTTAATACTCACTGATCCACCATAAGATTATAAAATCTGTCATTTACAATGGTAACCACTGTTCTGGCTTATATGATATAGTGTCCTGAGATTGAAATAAAATCTAAAATTTAGAATTTACCCTCTTATGGGAAATATTTGAAGCCATTAAAAGTCATCAGGACAAATTCTGCATTGTATTCAGTAGGTAGCCTGCAGAAATTTGGCCCATTTATATGAGTTTTATTTGTCTTTGTCTCCTTTCCTACCTCTGACCCCTGAAAGGACTGCTAAAGTTTGACAGACGTAGAACAGGATTGCTAAGTGAATTATGAATAAGTTCTATCAAGAAAATATACCTGGAAGAAAGTGAAGCTTATGTGTATTAATTACACCAAAGTCCTCAAAAATGAACAGGACTTCAGTGGTGCATGGGTTTCTACCCACTGTGTTGAGAACAGCAGCAAAAACTGTCTAAATTTAGACGTCTACAAGTAAGTTCCCCTGGCAGTTTTGTGATTTTATCCATTTGCTTGCTTGGCCTTTATTTCAAATGTTTAGAAACAGCATTTTGTTTGACCATTTCAACATGGGAAGAAAAAACTCACCAGACAGCTAAGTGGAAGAGAGTCCAGGTTAGTAAGCAGTGAAAAATTCTGCTTTTTTCCTGTTTTTCTTTTACAGTTTTAAATAGCTGCTGTGTGTTCTGATAGCTGCATGGAACTTCAAGCCCAGATCTGCCCTTTCCTGCTTGTTCATCCTGGTCAAATATCCATCACAGCCTTTTCACCAGTTTCATTTAAGATGATAATTGTATATTCTCTGGAGAAAAGATGGTTCTATCTTTGTAAATGTCTGGGCAGCTTGCACTTAAATCACTTATATAATAAAGGTTGATCATTATGGTCACCTGTGTTTTCTTCACAGGCTAAAAAAAAATGAAGCTTTCTGCAGAAGGCTTTTTGACTACAAGAACACACTACTTCTGTCATGCAGATATCTTTTCTATATGTAAAGATGAACAATTTTCACTTAAGCTGCTTTCACAAAGAAGATTTATTACTTACTTCCCAAGTGATATGGCAATTATTGAAACCTTAATAGTGGAATCCCCAGTTTGCAATTAATGGTACTTCTATTATAGCAGGCGACAGGCAGCAAATCTTAAGCCTCTTTTTTTGCACTGCAGTTTTTCCTGGAGAAATATTGTATATCATAGCTGGGAATTAATAGGCTTGAAGAGCAATTATTCCATCTGCATAAATAATAATAAAATAAAATATTATAATCCCGTGGTGTATAACTGAATATGTGTAAATATATAAACTGCACTGGCTTGTATATATATATATATAAAAGAAGTATATACACTTAAAAATATAATTATATTTTTAAACAATATATGATTATGTATGTTCTAAACATATAAATATATACAAATATATTTAGAGAAAAAGAGATATTCAGGATTACATTAATTAAACATTAAGGCTGCAAAATCTAAGATTGAAAAGCCAAAGAAAACCTGATTTAGTTTTTTTCTTTCCTTTGTGTACTTGCATTATTACATCACTCTTTGTTATGCAATCACTCACTATTTTTATGCTAATTTTGGTGGAAATAAAGCTTAGGAAATCACACTACCAGGGTGTGATATCACCTTCTAAAAACATCTATATCCAGCAGAGAATTTCAATTGGTTTCCAGATATAGAAGTTTCAA
The DNA here is from genome assembly GCA_035583155.1 of Acropternis orthonyx. Taxonomy (NCBI): domain Eukaryota; kingdom Metazoa; phylum Chordata; class Aves; order Passeriformes; family Rhinocryptidae; genus Acropternis; species Acropternis orthonyx. The sequence continues at coordinate 60,738,826 of JAWWEU010000040.1, read as the reverse complement.
AAGCAATTCTGTTCTGCTAGATTTGCTGGAGAATGGGCTGTAGAGGATAAGAAACATTTTCTTATAAACACTTGTAACACTGTCCTGGACAAGTTTCCATTCTCTTGGCTGTCACTGCTCATATATATGCAGGTAGTGGAAGATAATGTAGGGGAAACAGGTTACTATAGCCTAATACTTCAGATGCTTGACTGGACAAATGAGATGGAATTTTTTGTTCCTGCTTTGCTGGAGGACAGTTGGAAGGGGAAGAGAAGAAAAAAAACCACAATTTACTTCAACTTCATAATCCAGTCATGTATGGATCTAAAAGAAAATGTTGCTATAATTCAGTTAAAAATTCAATCAAAGAAAGAGACATAAATCCAGAAGAAACATGAATTTATCAATTTTGATCCTTGCAGTAAGACTTGTTTCCATGGGGTTAAATCCTAAAGAAGAAAAGAATTGCTTATTCAGTGACTGGCCCTAATACTAATTCAGTTTTCACAGTTTTCTAGTTTGTTGCCTCGTGAGGTACTTTGAATTCTTCCCTCTCTTCCTCCAATGTAAATAGAATTATTCATTTCCTTGGGTTATTTTTATGATTAAGGTCCATTAACTTAGGACTTTACATTCCTTCATGGATTTAGCTGTGCAACATCTCAGTGAGTTGAGGAGCATTTATTATTCATATCTGACATGTCTGGAACTAAGGTAGAGGGACTAAGCCCCTCAGTTCTTAATTCATTTAAGACAGTGCTGAAGTGAACATCTCTAACACTTTCAGGACACATTTCTTTCCTTGGTGCTTTTTTCCACCTGCTCCTTACAACCTCCCTAGGCTGCCCAGGTTCCCCACCTCAGTCCTTTCTGGGGAAATATTCAAAGGCTGAGGCAAGGGATGAATTGCTCAAGGGACAAGTGTAGGTGTCCATGGAATATGGTAAGGAGTGTGGAAAGGAATGGAGAGCAGGCAACAGTATCTATTAAGCCCTATATGCTCTCCTTTTACTTCACAACTTTCTCAGGTTCTGGCTGCAGCTGTAGAGCAGTTCTCAAACATTTGCCCATGGAGTAGCAGTGGAGGGCAGAGAAATGAGCAAGGCTCTCCCCAGAGGTGCTAGACCACCATTCATTAGTATTCTTACTACTCCTAGCCTGCTCTTTCCACACTCTAATGCCCTGACAAGGGTTTAGAATGTCTCCTAATATTGGGAAGATTTTAAAAAGTAAGAATCACAGAACTGTAGAACAGTTTGGGTTGGAATGAACCTGTAAAGGCCATATAGTCCAAATCCTCTGCAATGAGCAGGGATATCTTCAGCTAGATCAGGTTGCTCAGAGCCTCATTCAAACTGACCTTCAGTGTGTCCAGGGATGGGAGAAGGGATGTATATTTAATTTTGGAACCTTGTGCTTACTTTCTACCAATACATTTCTAATTCTTTCTCTCTACATGTTGCCAAAATTTTTTGTTGTAGCATCTCATTAATAGAAATGTCTGATTCTCTGAGGAAATGATATACGATTTAGTAGGTGAAAGTGTTTTTACCAATGGTACAGTATTTATTACTTTTTCATTTCCCACGGGAAAAGGAAGTGTCACAAGCGATTTTGTAGCAGAATTGATTTTCTCTTTGTTTAATGCTGACTGTCTTGCAAAGAAATAGGCTGTGCCTCTTTCCTCTCCTGCACTCTAATATACTCCCATTGCCATCCAAACCTGACCCCTATTACTTACACACAGACTATGTCTAGAAAAATTTTGGAGCATCTGATCTGGGATCAGTATATTGTTGTACAGTCTTAGTGTGACAGGGCTTTCGTTGTTTTTGTCTCAGGGCAGCAAATGAGATAAACTCTGCAGCCTGAAATCTGCTGTTTACTTTAATTAGCTGCACTTAATTAGAAGAGGATCTAATCTCTAGGAAGAGTTTCTACCAAACCACATATTTAATGCATCTACCATCATGTCTCAGTTCCAAGTTCTATGAAAGCCCTTAAACACATGCTCAACTTGAGCTGTGTTTTAATTGCAGTCATAACTATGGCTGTGCATCCTCCTTTCCTAATGCTGGGCTCTCTCACAATACCATCCCTTTCCACACACCTGGGCTTTGCCAAGAACAGGAACTGAAATAATTCATGTTTTTCCATAATTAAAGAAAACACTCAGATTAATTGTTTTCTTGCTGGGCTAGGAGAAGCACTGTTGCTGTCCCTATTTAATTTGTATATATTTATTTTCACACTCTGACAGCTCCTGTGATGAGGAGCAGTAAGTGAAACACTCCTGTATTAGTCAGTCAGCAGAGACAGTTTCTTGGACATTTTGGAGAAAAGGCAGATGTGATCAGAGGACAGCAATAGAGTGGTTGGTATGTGGTACCTAGGGTTGGGGATAGGAAGAAGAGAAATGGAATAGAAAAAGTATGAAGAAAAAGAGGAGCGGGGGAGTGAGAATGTAAGGAGTCATCCAAAATGATATAAGTACAGGGTAGAAATACATGGCAGGTATAGGCCAGCATGTGGAAGGAAATAAAATCTACAACTGTACTGTTAACCATGGCATCAAACCAGATTCCTCCTTCAGTTCTACTGAAGAAAGAGGATAACCAGAACTTTGTGACACCTGGACTGAAATCCAATTCCCCCCAGTTTTACTTCAAAACACTTGAACTTGTATACAGAAAAAGACCACCAGCACTTTCTCCTTCTCTAGCAGCTTTGCACATGTGTTAACCTACTCCTTGTTACATGGTTTAACCTCCAGCTGACAGCAGTGCATTGGTGAATGTGATTGAGCATCTTGGCAAGGGATGAAAAAAGCTGCCGCTCCATCCTCAGCTACAGCACTGGCAGCTGAGGCCCTACACTGCTTCTGTCCACCCCAGGGGACACACCACACCACGTTTTGCTTCTCTGTAACCTCTCTCTTAATCTGCTGTATGAACATCTTCTTTGATGGTGATGTTCACTGCTACTACTGGGCCATGACCCCATTGGGAAACCCTTTGTTTGGAAGTATTTTTCAGGCCTGTTGTTGAGTGGTGCTGGGGAGTGAAGGCTGAGAAGGAGGTACTGAGAAGGGGAAAAGCAATGCTTTCCCATTTTACTTATTTATTTTTATAATTATAATTTATTGCAGGATAGCCTTTAAATTATTCCTATGAAAGTTTTTCAGGGTAGTTAGCATTTATAAAGGTCAAAGTTGTTCAGCCACATGAAGGAGGTTGAGCCTTTGAGTCTCTTTCTACTGGCCCCATGCTCACACAGTCAGCTGCCTCTGCCTGTGTCCTGAGAGAAAACCCAAAACCTGACAGCCTATTTGAAGGACAGGGAGCCTTGCTCTTGCTTTCAGTATGTAAGCCTCACTTCTCCCCTTTCTGTGCACACAGGATTTCTGAGAGGAGAAGGCAATACAGTTGGAAATGCAACTCCTTGGATTCCAGTCTACAAGTCCCTGGAGAAATCTGTGCAAACACAGGTGTCTTGTCCCTCTGACCCACAAAGGGCTCCTTCTTGCCCTCCCTTTTCTAGATCAGTATGAGATGTTTGTAACGTATAATAAGTACAAGTTCAATGCTTGGATTTTTGAGTAATACTGTAGGATTACTTTGGTAAAAGTGAGTCTTTTTCGTAGTCAGAATTTCAATATAATCTAGCAGTAATGAAGTACTTGCTTAGGATGCAAGCATGGGTTCTGTATGTGTAAAGGAATATGTGACACATTTCAAAAGCTTTTGGGTGACTCATTCTAATTCCATGACTGGTAGATGTGGAAAACTATTTAAAAATCTGGACCATAGTTCAACAAATATACAGGCTCCTGTGAGCTACAGCTACCAGGCAGGGCACATAATAGGAAGAGATAACTGAGCATCAACTCATCACTGTGTCCTGCAGAACACCCATAACAACACTTGCAGCTCAGTTGTAAGAATTTAAGTAGAAAACTCCAAGACACTTCTATATACTCTTTTTTCGCCTTGTCAAAATGTAGAAAAGCTTCAGATGTTTTGAGTTTCTTTACTCTTGTTCTAAACACCTTGGGGTTAGTAATTATGCTTTACAGATGTAGACAAACAAAAGTGTTGATTGGCAGTATTTTTTTGTGTTTATCTTTTGTAGCTAGTGGGTATACTGGAACAGATTTTCTTTTATGTTTGTTGTTGAAACATGTTTAAAAGCTGTCAGTTTTGCTGACATTTCAGTTGAAGCTTCTTTTCTAAAATTATATTTTGTTGTAATGTTACAATTTTTTGTTTTGATGCTCTTTGAGTATTTGGGGCTTTTCAATAAAAAAAAAAGTTTGGAAATTAATACATAGATATTCTACATAAAAGACTTGACACCAGGATAAAACAACAAAAGCTTCTCTTTTATGAAAACAAAATATTTTGATCCATACTATTATTTTATTTTTTTTTTACTTCTCTGCTGCTCACCAGCTTGTGTTTATTTCACAGCACAGCTGTTTCATTTGTAGTTTTTCCAGCTGGTTAAAAATTAAAATGTAGTGCAACTCAATTATCCCTTTTATCTCTGCTACCTGCCCTTCTATTCACTCTTTTCTTAGTCACTTAACCGTTCCAATGTCAGTTCCCAGAGACTACACCCTCAAACACAATGAAGGTCTCTCAGGAGTTACACCCACGCTGATGCTGAGGTTGTAATTTTAATGGAACTCAGTCACAGTTTTGCTGAGGAATAAATATAGTCCTGGTTTTAGGTAAGTGTTCATTTTCCTGAAGAGTAAAAACATTATGTGTTTCACAGACTCAGTGGACAATAGGAGAGCCCATACAACATCTCTAACAAGCAGGACAATTGCAGTCCATCTCTTAACAAAATTTGTGAGATTCCAGTATCAGGCATGTGGTTCCAGTCCAATTACCTTGAAATTATGTTCTATAATTGAGAGTGGAAGGCAATTTACTATATTTGAACAACTTTTTTTCTGAATTTTGAGTAGCAAATGTGCCCAATATGGGCAAAGTTACTGCAATCCCTTTTTACTTTTAGAACAAGTTTTCATGTTCTCTCTTTCACCAGTTGCAGATGATATTTGTGATTATTTCACTTCTGGACTTCTCAACAAAATTATTCAATCCCAGAGCTAAATGAAGTCATTGAGAGTATGTTAGTGGTTCTGGATCCATTGGGCCATGACACTGTATGTGGTTGCAGCACCAATTCCCATTTTAAGTGTGGGATCAAATTCTGTGCTCATTGTGATTGATTTTTCCCATGAATTTAGAAAACTCTACAGTACATTTTCTTTGCTTTATTTCTAGCTATCTGCCATCTGTTGTGTAGCACTCCAGCATATATTGATGCTTCAAATTAATCAAAATACCCTTGTTTCAGCACTACTTACATTTTCTAATATCTCAACCATGTAGAAACACGTAAAATATAGCTAAAATCTTTTGGGTTTGTTTATTTCAAGGGATACTTAGAAAATGTAATTACTTTTTTTTTTCAATGAAATTGTGAGCCTTTTAATGCGAGGATGATCATGAGTATATAAATAAGGATACACACACACACACACAGATTTATTAGACTCCGTATGCAATTTTAGTTGCAGGTTTGTCTCAAAGAAGAGCTGACCGAAAACAAGATTCAAAGTGCCAGAAAAGTGCTTGGAGAGTTTCCTAGACTAACAAATACCACCAAGGATAGTAATTTTCTTTAAACTTGCTTATCAAACATTTAAGAATCTTTTCTGGGATTCAGAGGAATGCTCAAAGTCCTCAGAAAATGAAGTACAAGCAGAAAAATACTTTTCCCTGGTATCTCAGCAGAACAAGCATTAACCTAGTAGTAACCTGGAGATGAGGAGGTTCAGGGGAGGTTCTTTCAGTGTCTATAAATATCTGACGTGAGGGAATGAAGATGAGGCAGCCAGACTCCTCTGTGGAGTGTCCATTGACAGGACAACAGGCAATGAGCAGAAATTAGAATTCAGGAAATTCAATCTGAACACAAGCAAATGTGTTTTTACAATGAGGATGTTCAAACACTGGAACAAATTTCCCAGAGAGGATTTGGAATCTTATCAGTAGATATATTAAAAATCCAATTGAACATGATCCCAGGCAGCAGGCTGTAGGTGACCCTGTTGGAGAAACAGACTTTGACTGGATGATCTCAGTAGATTCATCCTTGAATGAAATTATCTCAGTACAACTCTTCCTATCTCAACTGTTCCATGTACAGTAGCCACTCTAAGCAGACACTCAAAATTATCAGTTATAACACATGTTGAAATGGAGAAAAAGTTTTACTGTCCATGTGTTATGGGTTTAAGGTTGCAGAATTTTCCCTTTCCCTCACCCGCCTGGACTGGGAGTGAAGCCCGGAGCGGAGG
>JAWWEU010000040.1:60678878-60730321 GCA_035583155.1 Acropternis orthonyx | reverse complement strand
CCCGCCCCCAACATCTGGAGATTTCATTCTGCTATCCAGTCTTCAACCTTGCAGACAATTAAAAAAAAAAAAAAAAAAAAAAAGACTTTCAAGCAGAGCTTGGATTACAATCTGGTCAGATTTATTCTTTCTGATTGTCTGTATCTAAACAAACATATGCCACACAGCTGTGGAGTTTCTGGGCTAAAAATAAGTTTATTTCAGAATATTAACCACCGCACCCACCCACAATCACTGATAAAAAAATAATCTAATAGGATTGACACAAGTGAGGGGGAAAAAAAAGATCCTTACTTTTATACAATTGTATTGTTACAGTTTAACCACAACATGCTGCACTGTAAAATAATTCTCTGCAGTGTGATTAAAGAACTACTTCCTCCACTATTTTTCACAGTTTCATAGTTGCAGGGAGCCCCCATTCCTGCTTTCAAAGAAGATTAAGGTACTGCATCATGAAGACTCTAATGATCCAAATCCATTGAACCTGATGATTTCAATTAAAATCATTAGATGTTTCAGATGAAGTTGGAAAATTGAGAAAGAAAAGACTAATGATTATAGGACCAAAGGAGAAAAAAAAAATCACAAACATCCAAGCAGGCATGAAATCTTGAGGCAGGATTTGGAATCACCCTTTCCTGAATCTCAAGGAAAGGATGTGCTAGTGCTACAGCAGAATTAGATTCTAGAAATCTGAGTAACTGCAGGACACCTGTATTTGTGGGCAACTGCAGTAGAATCCAGGTGTGCTTGGTACCTCCTGGGGATTAGCTCACACTAGAGCAAACTAGATTAAATGAGGCTGATTTGGCTTCCCACACAAGCCATCCTTTTAACAGCGTGTTGCTCTCACGTAGTATGATACTGAGTCTGAACTGCGAGACATTTTAAAGGAGGATTTAGGTAGGGTTAGAAGTGAAGAAAGATAAACATTCTATAGTTTAATTCTTAGGTTTGTGACAGGATCTGATGTGTAGGAGAATGTTAGAGGTTATTTGTTTTTAAGCAAACTGCTGCAACGATATCAGGTTGAGTCTGGAAGTTGAAAGCAATTTTGAAAAACAGACTAGAACTTATGAAGGAAATCACTGCTAACAAACATAGCAATTAAATAATGTGGACATAAAAGTATAAGCCTGGCTGTTTTACAGGGAAATAAATCACCATATGAGAAGGAAAAAAGTATGTTATATTAGGAAATATTTAAGATGTAGAGAAATATGAATTAAGATGGCTGTGTGTGGCTCTGACTGTGGTGACATTTATGACATTACTGGTCATCAGCAGCATCAGTGACTGATGTAGCTCAGGGGAGTTTAAAAAAATAAAACAATAAAATATTCTCTACCACAGCTGCACAAGGTTAAACAGATAGATGGCTCAGATGGGCAGAAGTAGAGTTACTGACAGTGAGAGACAGAGAAAAGAAAGTCTGGGCATCCTATGATTAATGTCAATGAGGATTTATATTGTTGATGAATCACTCGAGATTGAGTCATGTATCCATCCTGGACTCTATCTCAGAAGGACTAAGAGGAGGCTGCATGTCATATCATTGCTATGGTCTGGAGGTTCCTGGAACTTTGAAATAACAGTAGTTATGTTGGAGGGTTTGTATTATTTCTAGACCAATAGCATTTAAGCAACATCTACAACATAAAAGCAAAGAAAGAGTTAGGAAACTGCGCCTAGTAAAGAGAATGTGTTAAGAGGAGACAAACAGCAAATTCAAGAGGCACCCTGTGTAGGTATCTCAGAGTGTCTCATTATCTTCCTCAGCCTCCTCACTGAAATGCCTCTGGCCTCAGGAAGACTAAGAGAAGGTTTGTCTGCTGGCATGCCTTCCCTTTTGATCATCATGCTAAGTGATATTTCCTCATACATTGTTATGCATCCATATCTGTCAAGAGTAATTTCTCCTATCTTGCCTTAAATTCATTTCTCTGGAGCCAGGAGCAAATTCATGTTGTCTGAATAATTAGCTTTGCATGGTGATCTGGGTCCATCACTGCTGCTCCTTGTTCCTGTAGCATACAAGGGCAGCAGTCCTTCAGTGGGCTAGGCTGAGACTGAGCACAGCCAAATGAAAAGGGAAGGAAGCTTTCCTGTTCTGAAACACATCTCTATAACTTCTGACATGCTCAGGTCATCAGACAAAACCCTTCTGCATCTTATCAGCCAACTTATGACAGCTGCAGAGAAACATGTGCTGGTTTTTGTTATTTTCAGTGCGTCCCTTCATTAGGATTAAAGATAAAAGAAATATAACTCACATTATCTTGGCTTCTTTCCATGCTCTGTAGATCAGCTCAGGCAATCCACTGTATGAAAGACATTTGATTTCAAGGTTGTTTTAAAGAGTAATAAAATTGGTAAAACAAGAATTAACTGAGATAAATTTTCAGTCTTGCTGTAGAGTTTTTCCTTGGGATCTCATAATTCTTATACAGCTTCCTGAAATGAAACTGTATTTCACTCCAGTTTCTATTAAACATTTTTGGGGTAACCTTTTTTATTCAAAACTGCAAATCTGCAAATAGTTAAGCACTTACTTGCCTTATGAGAGTTGTTTGATATAATTCAGAATATATGCATGCATTCAATACATCACAGGCATGCCTGGAAGATGCTGTCTTAAGTTTCAGAGGAACCCATCTTATCCAGCTGAGTTACCTGGCTAGCCTGCCTAAGTTTCATAAAATTGATTCCTGCTCTGCAAAAGACTACCATTCCCAGACCATTGCAGAGCAGAGCTCTAAAGACTAGCATTTGTTCTTATACAACCAAATAGTACATCACTTAACCAGTGCAAACAACTCCTTTATCTCCAAGGCTGTGTGAAACCTTGTCAAGGTGCAATGTGGTATGTTGCAATTTTGGGCTTTCCACCTTCAGCAGAAAGTCTTGTTGGTCAAGAGTTGTTGTAGAGGTAAATATTAATTACAATGAAAAAGGGAAAAATCGGTTAGTCATTCACTGTAATGTATTAACTCCTTTGTGAGTAAGTACATTGTGATTATGTTATATGAAGTAAGCCTTCTTGGAGAATTACTGCATTACCTGAAAATTCCCTGAAAAAATAATCCATTAAACTTTATCCTCTCTGGGAGTCCCTATTAACTATGTGCACTCTGCAGAAGAATATGTTAAATCCAAAATATTTTCACTACTGGTATTTTAATCAAGTGAGAGACATCCCTCATGGATGCTTAACTGGGGACTTAAAAATCTGCATTTAAATTGAGATTCTAAAATATACAACCCAAGAGTTTTTGAGTACCTTTTTCAGTCATATTATATTGTACATGAAGAGCATGATGCTTTAACTTATTTGTCATAACTTACTAGTTATCAGGAACCATGTTGCAGAATTGAATAAAAAGACAAATATGAGGTCTGTGAAAAATAACTGAAAAATTATTAAGGATTGATTTCTTGCCATCTTGAATAAATGAACAATTCAGAAGTTAACATTAAAGGCAGTAATTTAGATTTACCATGACTATCCTGTGTCATCCTTTTGCTGAATGGGAGCAGATATAACCAATTTGGAAAACATGTTGCACTCATATTTCCTGGCATAAATATCTGCACAAAGGGTAGCAAAAGGGTGAACTACTGGTTGCACAGAAGTTTAACTGTCTGATATTTACCACAAACTGGTGCTGTCCTCCACTGGTATAAGCTGGCATCACTAGGCATTAAGCCCAATAACACAAGAAAAGTCTCTGTCTCACGGGAAATATTTCCTTTAACATTTTCCTGTGTTGTCAAAATGACTTATTTTGAGGCAGCAAATGTTATTCCTTTCAACAAAAAAGCAACTATGGACTTGGATCTGCAAAGCAAATCCCATTCCACAAGTGCTTTCTAGCATCACACAGCCTTAATAAGAGTACAAATTTAATCGGGGAGGAAAGCCAGTTCTACTCTTCTGCCAGAACTTTCATCAGTTAGGTGAAAACAGGTTAAAAATAACCCCAAAACAAAATGAAAAATCCCCAACATATCTCCATAGCCTTAATCTGGGAAGGGGTCTTTTGTCTTCTCCAGCTAGTGTCTTGATCTCTTATCCAAAAAGCCCTGGAATAACTCCACAGCAGCATCAGGGTTCTGCTAGTCTGATTATTTGCTGCGTATCAGTGTTTCCACCCCACAACACAAAAAGTGTTTGCCTACCTGAGCATTGGAATCTCAGTTTGAATACCTGATGCACGTTCCATCATCAAACATCTGTACCCAGGAAAAAGGCAGCATGGCCCAGAAGAAGCAAATTGTGTTGTGTCTTTTATTAGAGCTGTTCGAGCAAAAAAAGTGAATAATTCACAATCTTTTTAAGCTTATTCACCTGTTCTGCTTAAAAAATTTAGGACAATGAAATTGTAGATGGCTCTAGAATCTAGAAGCCTTTACAATTTTAACTGAGGATTAGAATGTTTAAAAAAAGAAAAAAAAAACAAACCAAAAAACCCCAAACAAAATCCAAAACTACACAACCCCCCTAAAAACCTGAAATAAAAAAGACATTGGCTCCATTTTTAAAGATCTGTTTGTTTCAGTTCAGTGTTTATTTATCGCATCAACTAATCCACCTGTGAATGGGTGGCCACAAAAAGAACCCCAGCCTGTTTTCTTCTCCTGTACTGCAACCTCTTTCTCTGCAGCTAACACTGAACTGCCTTTGCAGTTCTCCTTGGGGAGACTGATGATGGAAGTCTTACATTCTTATTCATGACAGGTAAAAATGACAGGTACACTATAAATCATTCTAATCTGTGCTGCTTTTAATTTCAGACCACTTTGGCAATTTGTTATTACTAATACTCAGCAATGAAATTGTACTTGCAAAGTTGTTTGTGAAGATTTACAGGTAAGCCAAAGTACAAGGTTTACATTGAAGCATATAAAAATGATATTGCATGTTTGTATTCCACATCATGTGCCTGCCAATCATATAAACTATAAAAATAAGAAAATTAGGCATTAGATGTTCTTGTAATCATTAAAAAAAAAAAGAACAACCAAATCCACAACAATGATAAACCCCTCCCATTTACCTTTAAGTAGTTTAATTATAATTAAGTCAATGACATATAAGCTCAGCCATCAATATGAGACTGTTTCATGGTTGTTTTCATCAGTATTGCTATAGTGAACATATTCAAAAGACCTCAGTAGCACGTATTTATTGTATTTATTGTATTTATTGTATTGTCACACAATAATTTGTATCATATTTGATATCATATGCTACTTTATTCACCAAAGCCTCAACCAAAGTTTTGTTCCACATGATGCTCCTAGAATAATGTCCTTTAAGTCAAATATATTTCATTATTTAGCAGCCTGTTATAGGAGTCCAACTATAGTTTGATTGCCTCAGTTAATGCCTTTCAACTCTACAGAAACAGCACGTGATCATATTCCACTGGTGTCAGAAAACTATCAGGCTTGCACACATAGCCCTTTTTCTACAGGGTGAGGAATTGTAGCTCCAGTTATGAGATTAAACCCCCACCCCGAGGTATTAACTAAAAAACTATCGTTTCCTTTCTGACAACATTACTAGGTTAAAAAAAAAACCCAAAACCAAACCAAAACCAAAACCCAAACACAAAAATAAGAATTAAAATTATTAAGATGACCAAAGGTATAAAAAATATGTTTGCAACATCCAGCTTCATTTTCCAGACTCTCCCTGTAGCTAGGGGTGAGATCCTTACCTCGATGTACTGAATTAGCCCCCACGAAACCTTGGTTCTCTGCATCTATAACAGAGCTAGTACTCTGATGGCACCTAGTGCTCTAATTTAAGTAGGTTAACTTAGGTGCATAAAGAAAAAGAGCTGTGAGCCTCCCTTTAAATATGTCATGTCTCTCGCACAAATAGTTTGTTTATTATTGAGAAGGTGATGGGTGGAATGATAAATAACACCCACCCTCTCCCCCCCCCCCAACAAAAAAAAAAAACCAAAAAAAAAACCCCAACAAAACAAAACAGTCTAGAAGTTGAAAAGCTAGGATAAACAATGATATAAATGGTGATTTGGAGATAAAGACTGTTCAGAGCCCAAGCAGAGGAAAAGCATCTGGGCAAGGCTTTTTTGCCTAGGCTTGTTGTAGAATATTTCATTGCTCTCAAACCACTGTTTCAAGTAAAAGTCCTCACTATTTGTTGTAAGTTCTGTTTCTGTGCTGTGCTGCAGCTAACCTGGAGTGGAGTGCTGAGAGCCACAAGAGCTCTGCAGTGGTGTGGTGCTCAGCGTGGGCTGTATAATCTGTCTTCCCTTTCCAACAGCTTTTGCAGTCCTGCCTGAGCTCCCTGCTGCTGCAGTTCAGCTCTTCTTGGTATAGGTATTAAACCTGGGTGTGCTTAAGAATTGTTTTGCCTTTGACTCCAGCATTGATAGAATAAAGATGTGCAATTAATGACCGCCCTTGCTCCTGCCTGGACGGTCTTGAAAATAGCAGTAAAAAGCTTTCTCTTGGATTATGTGTGAAAGTACATCACTTTGGTTAACCAAAATATGTTATTTCTAAGACCCTTTCTTTCCCTTTATATTTGCCTGGTGTTTTATTTGACTTTTTCAGTTTGTTTGGTTTGTACTTTTAGAATAACAAAGGCTTCTTCAAAATGAGAATTTCCTTTAGGAAATTAAATATGTTCATATAATGTATATTTTTTCTCCTTTTTAATCAAAACTATTTTCTGAATAACACACTGTCATATGTTTTTATTTCTCCTCATTCCTTTTTCCAACTAAATGTTCTGGATCAGATTATTGTTATACAACTCTAGTATATATAATGTCTGTTTTCAAGTGGTTGGGTTGAGTGACCAAGCGAGATTGGATGTAAGACTGAATCAGTCACTGTGCAGTGGTCTGAAAAGAATGTTAACATCAGTTTTACTAGCAATACATGAACTTCAGTGTCTCATAATGATTAAAAAATCCTTGGATTGCAGATAGATATATTAAACTGCAGTGGCAGTGACTTCTCTGACCCATGTCATGAATATAATAGATATTCTTCTCCTGTTCTCCCCAAAAGTAAAACAAAAAGAGGAAAGAAATATGCTTTCCAATATGTACAGCAAACATAACAAATCCAGAGCATGAGCATAATTTTGACACACTATGGCAATTTAATATTGTTTAGCTAAGCAGGGGTACAAATCCTTTTGATGTTTAACTCTATGTTACTTGCAGAGGAACAATTTTGCACATTTTGCAAGTAGTATAATTTCTTTATGGATTATATCAGAGCAGAAAAGAAAAAAAAAAAGGGAAAGTCAAAGATAGGGAGCATTTAAAATGGGCCATTTAAGCATAGGAATCAAATGCACTGGTGGTTAACGTCTGAAGACACCCTTATATATTAAAAAGGAGGTCAAGGCTGTCATGTGTTTCTTTTAGTTTAAAGACAATGGGAAGGGGTAACTCACTTTAATAATTTACGAAATATATCTAAAACTAAGAAACCAAGGAATGGAAGAATTCAGAAAAAAAGCCAGTCTCTGCAGATTTCACATAATATTTTGTAAGGAAAATAAATGAAGTTGTTCAACAGAGACAAATGTTGTAACACTCATTTTAGTGAGGCACAAACAATTCTCTCCAGATGAAACTACAAATGTAGAATATTTCATTACACTTACAAGTGAGGAAGTTCTATTAGCTAAAGTGCATCTCATGAGCAAGATTTCCCAAAGCATTGGTATTGATCTGTCAGTCCCATTGATATCATTGCCCTACTTATACCAATTTCAATAAAAAAATGTAAAAGTCACTGGGTAAAATTTTTAAAAAATATAATTTTGTGGGATTTGTTATTTGGCACAATCTCTAGGAAAGGGAGTGTGGCATATTGATGACTTTGGTTTGACTGGGGGACCAGAAAAATTGTAACCAATCTTCATCTTCAAGTGTATTCTTAACATTTCAGTTTAACTCCTTTGGCTGCAGATCAAGGGTAATTTTTGTATAATTTCTCAAAAGAGAAATTTTTGCAGTACTTGTGATTTGTTCTCATACTCTTCCATGATGGAGGTCTGCACATGTGTGTGTATTTTGCAGCTCCATGTTTCAGAGGTAGGGGAAAGAAATGTGATAAAGTGCTGAACTATCTTTTTTTCTGAATATCAAAAGCCAGAGAAAATAGATTTCAGGCCATCAGGCTACTCCTGACAGGCAATGGAAAGGTCTTTACTCCTGAGATTATCTACAACATAATCAGTGACAAAGCACAGAGAAGAATGATGAGCCTGTAGGCATTAGACAGCAAGCCATGATTTTGAAACTCTCCAAATCTCTTTTTTGGTCCTTTAAAAACAAACAAACATAAAAAAAATTTGAAGGTGGATTCCTGTCCTTGTGGCTCACAGCTCTATGACTGTGGTTTACTCACTCCACTGACCTCTGCAACCGATTATAGCAGTCTTGACTAATGACTTGGAAGTGAAGTTCAGCCACCCCCTCTGATTAATTCCCTGCAGCAACCACACTCCATTCAAATTACTGCATATTTGAGAAGAAGAAGCATGTAATGATTTTATACCAAAAATCAGAGGCTGGAAAATTGCTTTGGAAAGCTGAGAATGATTTCTTGGAGTCTCTGTTTGCAGTAGACATTACTCACATTTAGTAACATAGTGACTTTGGGATCTAACGAGCTTGGGAGTGTAACTCCTAAACTGGACCCAAGAAATTTTTTGTGGGTTGGAATGGCTCATTTTTGCCCTAGTCACAGATTAACACTTTAAAACCAGAATGATGACATCTCCAGGTGACCTGAGCATGTGCATCTTGGAAAACTTTGCCAGTTTGAACCCAAGACTTCTTAACTAAATTGTATTTGCCTCAAATTCAGCAGTAGAGAATTTTGTAGCAGCATATAAAAAAAACCAAAATCATAGAACTTAGCAAGATGTCTTGCAAGTTGTCTCAGTTTGTGCTGCAACTCTGTCAGGTCTCACTCGTTAAGCAGCCATGGACTGCTTGGATAGGCACCTTCAAGAAGTGTCAATTATCAGTTCAGTAGCCTTTCCAGGATCAATGAATCAATAATGTGACCCTGCATGTGTGACTTGAGAATGCAGGTAACACTGTTTTTTGTCTAACATATTAAGCTGTTCTCCTGTTCAACTGCAGCCAGAGGATCTATGTTGTTGTCATAAGAGCTACTTCATAAAAATTCTCAAAGACATAAACTAATGAATAAATTTTCCACTTTCATCCTCAAAGTATAGTACTTCTCCTAGCTTTCAAAGCCAGGCACAGTCTAATTTTAGCTTTTTTTACTTTGAACCTCTCTTCTTTCCCTCACCCTTTATGCCACATCACAAAATCTACAATCAAATAGTCGTTGCAGTATCTTACACTCTTTCAGATCTGTGCATTCCTCCACGTTTTGGGATACTTCCCCCATCCCAAGTCTATTTCTTTAAATAAAACAAAGCAAAAATGGCTTTCTCAAAGCAAAATAGCAAACTTGGGCAGACAACTTGGTCAAAGAAAAATATGTGAATGAGTATGGAAAGGCCCTGCAATGCCATGGGGAAGGTCAGGCAGGGGAGAAAGGAGTAATATATATCCAAAGATGGGCTTCACCAGAATAGACTGTTCCTTTCCAATTTAGATCCTTCTGTACTGAAAGTGCTGATGATTGGTCGTGTGGATATTCCCAATATCTTCATCTGGACTGCCTGTAAAAGATATAGTCACTTATGTAAGGGAAGATGTCCTAAGAGAGGCTCTGAGACTGTACATCTGTCCAGCTCCAGTATTAGCTACCTTTGTGGTATCTTTGCATTGCATTACATAAAAAAAAAAAAAAAAAAAAAAGACTTTTCTGTTTAGTACAGAATTTTAATTTGTGTCTTGCTGGCAATTGTGCTGCCTGCAGAATCCCTTTTCTTTCCCCATCCTCAGAGTATTTAGTGATGTTGGTGTGCTTTATTGAATTACAGCTTTGTTTCAAAGGCTACACTTTGGAAAAGTATGACATTATCCATTCTATTCATTTGCAAAACATTTTGTGCTGAGACTTTTTGTACATGTTAAGTCTTATTGTTGGTATTTAAATCTGCAAACTGTCTGTCTACAAAGGATGTATCCCCTGTATATTTTATTGCTTTCCCAGCCTGTATCTTTCACTCTTCCCAACAGTTTTTGAAGCTATTATATCTGGTTATAATTCAGATAGACGAAAGATATTAAAGTCCCAGTAACCTTGTGCATATGGATAACAGGCTGAGGGGACAGATACTTAGCAGTAATAATGCTACTGGTAGAAAAGCAAGAACTCTTCCACTTCCCCACTCAGAGAGGCAGTAACCACCTGGGCAGCCAGTGGGAAGTTTTGGGTTGCCAAGCCTTAAACAGAGAGTTCCCAGGCAGAAGAGGATTAGTACAGGCTATAAAAGAAAGCTGTGCTTGGGAACATGGGAATACTATAAAAGGTGTGGGCTGTGGGAGATAAGACTACATATATTCATGTCTTTATTTGTCCCACTGCTTACAAAATGCTGCCCATTCGCATTTAGTATTTTAATGTATTTCACTTTGTGTTTAGTAAGGCTTATCACTTTTTATTTATAGATATGTAGAAAAGGTGGCATTTTGAGCTCTAGTTGAATGAAAGAAAACAGGGATATAGCTTGGTCAAGAGCCCACAGGAATACTGGTTCTTACTATTGTGATTTCTCTGTAGGGCTAATCTGGACTTGAAACTTTGAGGACTTCAGTTCTTTAAGATACCATTCTCATAGAAGGAAAGCAAAGAATAGAAAGTGCAGAGTTGTGAAGCAGTGTGGAGAGAAGTGTGGCCGTACTCTTTTGCTCACCATCATTGCAGAGCCGCCATTCTCTTTATGTATGGTCGTTCTGATACTCATGAGCAATACGTATTTTATCAGACAAAGGTATTTTGTGTAAAATGTGCCTCAGTGATTATATTTGACAAGCTTTGACACAGTATTTTACTATTTGTTGATCTTTGCTTCTATATTCCCCAGCTCCATCTTGAAATGCATCCTCTGTATTGGCAGGCAAACGAAATACTTGCTCTAGTCAAGTGTAAACAAATAATTCCTTCCTGACTGTGAAAGCTGTGAAGAAACCTGGAATGTAGTATATAATTAAAAATACATGTTTTAGATAAACATAGTGGCTCAGTGTTTTTACTATGCTCGTCATCTCAAATGTGCCATCTGTGGATGATGAGTGACAGAACTATATATAGAAGTGGGTTCACTGTGCACAGACTTCCTTCATTCTATGGGGCTAAAAATGCACTGACATTTCCTGGTGGCCTAAAAGAAGCAGCAAATTACAGTCCAGCTTTCCTGGTATGTGTCCTGTTAATCAATGCCTTAGGAAAAGCAAGATTTTTTATTTTTTTAACCTACTGCCTGTTAAGGAGAGGAATAAAGGAATAAAATCCCCAGGTTTCTCAGAGCCTCTGCCCAAAGCCAAGCAGGAGATGCAAATTTGTTAAGAGCTATGTAAAGATTGTCTTTGCATTTATCATTCTTTTTAAATTTTGCTTTCCAGAAATACTTAATTTAAAAAGGGTCTTGGCTGTACAGAATGAGAACTCAAGCAGAACTGAGCAGGCATTACTCCGTAAACCTGAAACTAAAAATTACACTCAAGTATTTGGGACACAGAAAGGTAAAAAATGTAGTTCTGTTCTTTATACTGGTCAACACTTTTCATACTGTGAATGCTAAGGAATCACAACAAAGCACAAAGAGAAAAGTACGCATTAAGACTCCTCTGCAGAGATTCTTCAGTCTGGCATTGAAATATGAATTACATTCAAACTAATTAAATGCAGCTTGAGGAGTAATCACAAACAAAACAAAACAAAAAAACCCCAGTCTGAATTCAGACTGAATGGTGATTCCCTTTTCAATAGGGATTGTTTACTCACTTGCATACCTTGAATGGATAATTGGCTGGGAGTATTTGTGATAGGTTATGAGGGGAGTGTGTCTTAGATGGCCTGAAATTTCAGCCCTTTATACCTATTAGAGTGTTTAGCATGTCTTTTTTTATCATTCAAGATTTTTGTGTAGATGCCTGTGTGGCTATCTTCCTCCTCAACATGCATCCTGTGTGGTGGAATCAGCAGCTAAATGATCCAGAATGAAAAAATAATCCCCTCCCACACAAACCAAAGCATGTCATGAGCTATGTGCTGCTTTCATTTTTTGGTTTTGTTTGTGAGTTAGTGAGAAGAGGAAGGGAACTGAGCAGTTACTGCTGTAACATTCTGCCTTAACACATCTGGGAGTGGTCATACGGTGTCCTGGCATTGCAAAACACGCAGGAGATGATCACAGAAATTGTTAGAGAAGACCAGGTATAAACCAAGAGATGACTTGGTGTATCAGTGATGAGGTGCCAAGTAGGACGGACTTTTGAGCATATTCATTCAGTTCTGAGCACTGATGATCGGAAAGACATCTCTGTTATTAGTGTAAAAAAAAAGTCACTTGTTTAGAGAGGATAGATAAAATTTCTTTAAAAATTTCTTTAAAGTTGCCTAGTATTTGCTATAGTCTTGGATCTTAGCAAGTGTTTTTGCTATGTCCTGTGGCAATGAATTTCTTCCGTTCTGTTTGGTCTCTAAACGTCTGGTGCAAGCAAAATTCCTGATGGTTTCAGTGTAGAGCAAAGATGTCAGTTGGCTTACTGACAGACCCACAATAAAAAAAAACTACAGTGACTAATCATGAAAGAAATTGGATCATTTATCTAATTTTTTTTCTACCTCTACTGAAGACAACAGTTAATTTCCAAAATTTGGACCTATCACTGAGAAGTTAATGTTTGAATACAGTTTTCAGTCATACATGTTCTTCCTAAAAAAACAAAGGTCTCCTGTTTTTATAACATGCCTTCTGCTCCTTGTGGCTATTGTATTAGTTCCTTAGTTCAGAGAAATATCTCCTTTGAAGGAGACCTATTAAAATAAAATGTCCAAAGTCTACGTCCAGTCTAAGGTTTCATTTTTTTATTACACATTAACATTACTATTAATTAATTATATTTATTTTTCTCCTTTTTTTTAATTGATCATGTTATTTTGATTCTAAATTCAAATCAATGACTTAATACCTGTCTAAAAACTTCAGACTATGAACTAAGCTGGGTCTGCCTTAACTTAAATATTAATGTCAGTTCTTCATCCTGGCCACAGAAAATAACTGTCTCCTGTCATTAAAAGAAGTTGGATTTGGGTGGTAGATCTTCAGAATGTGCTGGAGATCTGATCCTGTATGTTTAGGTCACAAGCCTGAAACCTGTGATACTGATGAAAGCCCATCTGATTAAGAGGTGTAAAACCAACTGATCCAAACAGAAGCATGGTCAGCCCTTCTCAAGAGCATCACAGGTAGAGTATGGTCCCTGCAGAAGGAAGAAGGTAAAAGTTAGAGTAGACAGGTGGGACCACATTTTTTGCTGCGTCTAGGACCTCAGATTGCCTCAATCGACCTGTAGAGGGAGTTTCAGGATTGAGACCATTGCAGGGAAATGAAAAATAATGTAATAAATAACTGATTTATTAGTTTATATTCAGCTACAGCTTTGTGCTGTTAAAAAATTATGCCACTTGCTATATTTAAAGCTCCATACTTAATAACGGGTTGTAAAACTTAGAAAAAGCTTGACTAAAAAAAGCTATAAAAATAGTATTGACGTTCTAAAGAATTTACAGTTGTCGTTTAAGGGCCAATATGACTGAATGTAAAATCTTGAATTATAGCCAAGAAATACTGTATTTGTGAACACCTCTGTGTCACATGTCTGACTAGTCTTGATCTTCCAATTTCCTCTTGTTTCATATACATTTTCTAACACCTCTTAAGCATTGTAGGATCAGATGTTTTAGGAGCAGGCTGTGCTGGATTTCCAAAGAAACAGAGCTGTGCTTCCCTGAACTGAGTTTTTAACTTAGTACATTTTTTCATGTTTCATAATGGAAAACTTTATTTTGTCTCTCCTGTCTGGAGGTAAAACATCAGGTTTCTGTCTCCGTTGGTAAGTTCTCTCTACCAGGGATGACTGCCACTCTGAGTTTCTGGGGCTCCTTTCCACATCTCTCATTGCACAGTCTGTCCCCAGGGTTTAGAAATGCAAACAATGGAAGCAGACCAGGGATTCAGTTTTGTAGCCTTTATGTGAGCTCCTTTATCTGCCACCTGTTTTGAGAAAGTAACCACTTTTTTTCCAGAACTTCTAGGAAATAAATGGTACAAATGCAAGAGTGATTTACTTGACTCGCTTTACCAGCACTATGTAGAAGTTGGTCTGCAGAAGCAAACCTGATGTTTGACCTTTTCTGTTACAGAACAGAAGGATCCATGGATCAAAGGTTAGACTTGATGATCTTGGAGGTCTCTTCCAACCCAGTTGATTCTATGATCCTATGCATGGACAAAAAAAATTCCTGGGCAGTCAGTTTCCTGCTGAGATTCATGGGACAGCTTTCTAGTTCACAGCTTTTATAGTGAGATTCTTCTTATGGATAAAATAGAAGAATCAGACTAATACGAACTCCTGCAGAGATCCCCTCCCTTATGTCTCTTGTAATAACTTTGTCTCTATTTATGGATGGAGGGGACAGAAAGATTTCTGGGTTTTGCCTTGCCCAGGAAACATTAGCAAGTGCCGTTCCTATAGCAATGGCAGTGGCAGCTGCTTTGTATTTCTATAACGTGAATTAGCAATGCATATACACAAAGGGAGCAGCCTTTTGATAATCAGTTTTTCAATAACCAGGCTGCAATGCACTGATTTAAATCGAGGGAAGAATGGCTGAGATGCTCAGTGATAACAGTTCAATTAGTTTCTGCACTCTCATCAGAGAGTGTTAATCTTCTGCCAGTGACCTCAGTGGTGTGCAGAGCAGCAACCAAACTTACCTCAGGTATGAAGGAACAAGAAATTTGGACTGCATGAAGAGAAGGTAGAAAGAATATTGGATGGAAAATTGCTTGCTATGTAGCTGTAAGGGAAAATATGCACGTGTTTTTTTTTATTCCTAAACTCCATCCCAAAGAATTCCTCCATCAGCCTTGATCTGGTTTAGACACTTTTCTGTCCTGGCTTTCCCATGATCCTTTGTATTGGAGACGACACCCTTCTTAGCAGGTTAATTTGGATTTCTACACTGAATGGGTGAGTTTCTGATAAGTAATGTGAGGAAGTCATGCTGTGGGGTCACAACCTTCCAGCTGCAGTTGGTTCGGAACTGGGAGATAACAGAGTTTCAGTTAAAAGAAGTGAGGAAAAAAACTTAAAACTGAAACTGATATATATATATACACATATATTTACACAATTTTACAACATATATATGTACAAATATAAAAAACAAACCAACAACAACTTATTGAAACCTCCTTCTCAACAATACACAGGTTCCACCACCCAGACCCCCAGAGAAACACACTCCAAAGAGAGGGAAAGAGCAACCCAAACAAAACAAAAGTATTTTACTTCCCTAAGAGCAAAACTGCTGTGGATATCTCATCACAGGAGCAGTGAGGCTTAATCTTTCTGAGCTGCAGGAGCAAGGTGCTCTCAGCACAGCCGAAGGGAGAAGAGAGAGAGCAGCAACACTGGGAGCTGCCCTTTGATTTATAGACGAGCTAAAGTCACATGGCATGAAATACTCATTGGTCACTTAAGTCAGTTGATACTTGTCCCTAACCACATGACCCACGAAATTGTGGCCTAGCTAAAACTAAAACCTTAATCTGAGTTTTTTGGGATTTATCAAACCCATCACAGCAAAAGAAACAGACGTTTAAATAATAGTGCAAGATAGAATCCTAGGGTTAAATGCCGGAACAATGAGAGTGAGCTACAGACACCTAGTTTCCCTCCTTAGTATGAGTGAATTGTTTTGCTGTGCATTTAGGAAAAGAAGATTTAATCACAGAAAGTGAACTATAAGCATGACTCAGCCCAGAACCAATACATCTGAATAATCTATTCAAGAATTCTAAGATATTAATGTCATGACATCTATAAAGTAAAAGATTATTTTTTTTATTTTTCATTTTGTTTCCTGAGCCATCATCATCCACTGCAGTCAGTGCACAGATAGCATCAAGTATCAATGCATTATGGTTCCGGCCCTCTTATAATACTTTTAAAATGAAAAGGTCTGTGTTTCACTCACAGTTACATGGCAGCTCTGAGTCATAGGTATGTAGGAGTCCCCCAGGACACCCCACAGATGTTCCCTCCAGGTCACCTGCAGCCAGGACCAGAAGTATTTTAGCCATATGGAAAGTCAGGAAGTTTGGCCTTGAGCCTGTTCTTAATACAAAATGTAGTTGTTCTGCTCACCAAAATTACAAGAGTTATGAGGAGAGGGAAAAGCAAAGTGCCAAAAGCAATAGTCTAGGTTTTAATTTTAGTAACTGGGGTAGACTATAAAATGCAGGGTGGGAATTTATGAAGTTTCCTTTTTTTTTTTTTTCCTTAATGTTCGCTGTCCTGATGTCATATAGACATTTTTTCATGATGTCTCTCTCATCAATAGCTGAAAAATGTTGAAAAAAACTCAGTAAAAAATATTTGCTCTGTTTTTTTCTAATGTAAAAATAAACCAAAACTCTTTACCATAATGTTATGCTGCTAGACATACAAATGCCTAGGGGGGTATGTTGATATTAGGATCAAGGTTGGAAAGCAAGGATCAAGTAGAAAGTTCAGATGATCAATGATCCTTTTTCCTTCACTGATTCTTGGTTGAATGTCCTTTCATTTAAAAACCTGTTGAGATGAAAAAGATAAATAAATTTGCATCTAATAAAGCTGATATCTAGTTTTAATATTTATTTTCAGATAAACATAAACTTCATTTTTCATTTTATTCTTATTTGTTCAGTGAAGAGATAAATATGTACATTTTTGTATAGGCAATGTAAAATGCACTACAGACAGCCACTTTTATGACATTCAATTAACATCTTTCTGTTTCATTACTTGTGTTATTTTTATTGGTTGTGAAACTGCAGCTCTGAGTTTTTATTACCGGAAAAATCAAGTAATTGTTTTACAATTTTAATGAAGAAGTTCAATAATTTGCATATGTAGTTTTGACCAGGGGCACAAATTTAAATTCAAATCTTTCCATTCCTTGAAGGTGCCCTACCATGAAGTAAAGGGTGGTATCTTATTGATCCTCACTCCAAGGTCCTGGCTACTCTATCTTTTATTACTGAGCAAAACACAGTTGTGGTTCATGGACTAAAGGCAGCAGCACACTAGTATGTAAATGATGTTTCTCAACTCAGAAACCTTGGGTCTTTACCCAAAAGAAAGAAGGCCACTCTGGTACAAAGAGGTCATGTTTTATAGGATGTTTCCAGGAGACTTCCAGACATGTTGAAGGGAGGATTCCATGCTGCTTATTTGAAAGCCAAATGCTCTGCATCAGAAATCATCTTACTTTATGAATATGGGTGAAGTGAGAATTGGGTTCACTATCACAGAGCAGGATTAGGCAGAAATCTTGTGCTTTTAGAGACAAAATTATGGCTAGGGAGCCCTTGCTGTAATTGATTCACTTTGCTCTCCTGGATTTAGTAGTCTGGGGATGAATGAGCTGTGTTCTTCAGATCTCCAGGCAACCATCTTGAGTTCTCCATGCCTGAGATTTTATTTACTTATTTTCTTTTTACTCTCATTACTACTGGTTTTGTGCAGTTATGTACCTGTATGACTAATAAACTCATTAGTGAAGAACCTTGCTGCTGTTAGTACACCATAAATATTTTCCAAAGTGTCTGGACCCACTGGAGGTCATATAGAGGCAAAGACCAAACACACCCATGCTTTCAGAAAGTCTGAGAAACACTGTTCTAGCACCTTCCTTCATTGTTATCTTCTTTCCTTTCATCTTCCAATTTCATTCAGTCTTCTTATCTTCACAGCATTTCTGTTCCATTAAGTCTATTGTTTTCTATCTTCTTTTTATTCCATTTTTTCTTTACTTATGCCTCTTTCTCTTATCAGCTCTTGTGTTATAATAGTTACAGTTGAGAAATGTCACGTAACCAATATCTTCACTCTATTCATTTGTGTAACTCCTTTTCTATAGGGACCATTCTTGGATTATCCAAGTGCCATGCTTTTTTGATTATAAAATAAAACACAGGAAAAATTATGTGTGAACTTTTGTTTATTCTCACAACCATTGGAGTTCAGTTCCAGGTTGTGCAGGATGGGATTCATCAGTGGCTGCAAGTTCTTCAGTCCCTGTGTCTACATTCTGCTTCCCTGCCACTCTGCTCTCATCTATTTTTGCTACTTCCTTGTCCCTCTCATCTTCTTTTTATGGTTTTCTCCTGCAGTCCAACGTCTCCAGTATTCAGATTTTTTTCTCTTCTGCTGCCTTCTACCTTCTGTTTATAATCCCAATCTCTTCTCAGTTTCTCTGCATCCTTGTACCATTCTGCTCCTGCAAGCTTCCTTGCTACTTCCCTCTTTCTCTTGTGTATGACCTGGGCACCACTAAGGGGGGATTTCTGCTCTCCACTCTGTTCACCCCAGCATAAAGTCACACACAAGACCAGATAGGTATGTGTCCTGCACTCAGGAAGGCTGGAGCCTGAGCACAGGAGCTCAACTTCTGTCTTTCTGCCCTCTTGACAAGGAAAAAAAAAAGTGAATGAGGGCAAAAATCACAGTTCAAAACAGCTCTAGGTCCTGCAGAGTCTCTCCAAGGCTCTGTCACAGAACTCACTTCTCACTTGTGAAAGAGAGACAACTCTGAAGAGCAAGACCTTCTCTGTCCCTGCACACCCAGGTAGAACATTTCACTGCAGACAGGCTCTCTGAGCTCTTAACAAGTTTTGATTGTATCTGTGCACAGAGAGATCTTTCAAAGCCTCTAACCAAAAGTGGAAGAAATTTCCTGGGAGCTGTAAGATGCATATCAGTGCCGTATGCATAAAAGAGCAAGGGAAGAAGAAGGGAGGCAGCTCTGCTGAATTTCAAGTGTCATCTTCAAAGGACCTCCCTATGAAATGGTTGTTAGGGCATATTTCAAATAGGCAAACCAAGTATACTTTCTCCTCCTTGTTCTGTGAAGTAGCCAGACTATCCTTTGCACTGATTTCCAAAAATATTCACCTTTTCTCTCTGCTTTTCTGGGGTTAGCTGAGATTTAGAAAAAGGTGCATGTGGGGGTGGTGGTATGTTTGACTACCGTTATATTATAAGTTCACCTCTGTGCACTCCATAAAATAAAGTCTGGCCGGTTAGAAGCGTTCTTCAAAGACTTTAGATGAAGCACCACATGATTAAAGACATCTTCCTACCAACAATGCCTGAAGGCAAAGTAATCAGTTTTGTGGAAAGTGACACCAGGGAATTTTCTGACTGCTCTTCAGTCATCAAAAAGACCTCAGGAATTGTCCATGGGAGGAACTCTGGGATTGCTGCAAAACAAGATTGTTTGACGCATAATCAAGGAAGTAGAGAAACTCATCCTACTCTCATCTCAGTGACTAATTTTTATGTGATGTGACACATTTCCTTACTGCTGAATGATGAGGATGCCTTCAGGCAACCATGTTTAGAAAAGAAGAGACTAATCAATTGCACAATGCATTGAACAGGAGCAGGGAGAATTAAAATTTCATCTCTTTGTGCAAAGTACCAGGAAAAGTTTAAATGAAGAGTTATCACTCTGGAAGGCAAATAGGGAACAGCATTCCATTACTCCCCTACCCCTGTACCCACACATTATTCCCGCAGGAGGGTAATTTCTCCACACAGTAGTAGGAGGAGAATTTTTAGTCATGAAGGAATATTAAAAGTTAAATGTTCTTAAAGCAGAATACAAGATCAACAGACTTTTACATAGCTTCCACCCCAAAACAGACTGTGTCCTCCTATTTGCTAATGAGGAATCTTCAGTACTAGTCACATTTCTCTGATGTTGCTGGCAGAATGTGGAGAAGGTTGTGGACCAGAATTATGGTTGTGTTTGTGTTCACTTTCCTTCCAGAAAAATTACCTTTGAAATGGAGCTATTAATGCTCACAGAGACTTTTGAGAGGCAACAAACATGAAAAAAAAATTAAAATTTTAGCTAGTAAATGTTTTTAGTCCATGGTTAGATCTGTCTGTGTTAGTAAATAAAGTAGTGTAGCTTCATGAGAGTACTTATGTCATTTAAATTTAGCTTTCAACACAGCAAATGCAGTTAGAATCAGTAATGAAAATATTGTCTACACAAAAATGCTATCAATTTTCCACAGAAAATATGATGATTGTAGCATCATGGAAAGCCAATGTTCCAAAGCTATTATAGAAAAATACTTACAAATGTGTTTTGATCACAAGAAATACAGTAATTAGATAATTTCAGGAGGTTTTACTTTGATTTTGAAATTTCACTTTTTTATCAAAGTAATTTTTAAATGCAGTTTGTAAATGTTTTAGTGCAGATATTTAAATATTTCATAAGCATCTATCTAAGGTCTTTTAATAGTGTTGCTAATTAGCTTTGTCAGAAGTGCATTTTGGTAAATATTTAATCATCTCCTAATAGAATTAATAAAAAATTTTTATTTTCTCCCACTAAGACTACATTAGCTTCAAGAAATAATTTAATTTTGAGTCATCTTAAGTAAAATGTGAAATAAGTATAGATTATAGTTTTAACTTATCTGTATTACAGGCTCAGGGACATACATCTAGTGTGGAGAACTACAGAAAGGAATTTCTGTACCTTCAGCAGAAAACTATCTGGGAAAATTGGTGTGCCCTCAGAGCTAGTTGAATATATAACAAATAGGAAAATAAAAATCTTTTCGATAAATTTGATGAAATGACCTGATTTTCAGCCACAGGCAATTAAACTTATTCTGATCATTATCCCTATTTCCACAGCTATGTCTTATTTTGAAACTTTTAAAACATGCTGTTAAGACACAGGACCATATTCAGAAATGGTTCTTGTCAGGTAAAATGATATCAAGTGATCTATGTCAAGCCCACAGCCCTCAGTTGATCGCTCCAAAGGTGAAATCCCTCTTGCCCTGTGTCCCTCTGGGACAGCATCTCCCTGAGGATGACCCATGGGAACCAGGAGCAGCTGCACCACCAACAGTATGGACAGGGATGAGTCTCACGTCTCACCAGTTTATTACTTTGCTCACAGGGCTTGTGACCAGAACTTTGAAGTGAGATGACTACACATTTTGAACATTTCCCTCCTACCAAAACTGAGATCAACAGTCTCACTTTGCCCTTTAAAAAATAGAGGGACTTCTTACCAAGACCAGTGACTGAGATGGCCACAGATTTAAGCATTAAAAAAGCAGATCTAGTTTGCTTAACAGCAGGAGCAACAGTCCTTTACAGTCTCTTAGTGTTGTCCTCTCTAATCAGAGTGAGTTGATAAACACTGAGAAGATTTTGAAACGGATTATCTTAGGTTGGTGAAGGACACACAAGCAAGAATATGAAAATTTGTTTTTATGGCTGTGATAGTTATAAATAGATTGAATCTGAGTTAGAGAGAGGATGATCTTTGCAAAATGCTGAAAAAACAGAAAGTGACATGATTTTGATTTCTTCAATTTTAACAGCATTTTCCTCTTCATTTGTTGTATACTCCTACAATTACCAGACCCACTTGGGGATGAGTCATTTTAATGAGGTTTTGAATGACTGTTTTCTACTCTTCTAAGGTCTCCACCTGAGTCACTAAATTAGAGCAGCACATTCTTGCAGATATGAATGGGAGAAGAAAAATGGAGAAATGGATAAGTAAGTAGATTTTCTGTTATATCACAAAACCAAAAAATGTGATAGCATTGCTTAATGCCAGGTGTGGGAAAGATCACACATATTTTCAACAGCTAATGTGAAAACTTAGTCTTCACAGAAGCATGGCATAATTCTTCACTGTGTTTCCTACCAGGACTGGGTAGGGTGGATTGCTTGGTTCAGAGTAAAACCATGAATATGTGTGGCAAATGGGTGGTTGAGAGCTGTGCTGGTCCCAGCAGTAAGAAGGTAGCAAGGCATATTCTGTGTTGGCAGTTTTTTGCGCAGCAGGGGGTTATTCCTGTAGTGAAGCAACTGTGTCTTATTCTGCAGCCCACAGTTCTGCTGTCTAGTGGGTCAGTGAAGGTAAAGCTGCCTCTGCGTGTTCTCTGGGGTTTAATCTCAGTGGACCATCTTATTGTATTTCTTATACCACTGTGTGTGTTTGAACATTATCCACCCCTGCACTGCACAGAGAGGACTTACTGACTAACTGCACGTGCACATCCTCAAGTGTATCTACACAAGACATAAAAAACAAGTCATAACCAGGCCTGAAACTCCTACTCATGCTACAGTGGGCAGTGCCTCGTTCCCCAAAGAGGGCACTGCCCTTTTGTTTCTATGGTGAGCCCTGTGAAAAGACTTTTATGATAGGGAAAGAAAAATGACATCCCATCCTTCAACCAGTTAATGCCCCGTGTCTGAAAGCAGACTGCTTGTACTACTCTTAGAAGTAGATATATTTTTATGATTTTTTAATTATACAGTCTTCTAAAAAAAATGCTTCCACTTTGACTTTTTGGCCTATTCAGGGAAATCTGCTAAAAACCAGATATGATGTGTTGTGTGGTGATATTAGTGGAATAAATGTCTTTTTAGAAAATGGAGATGATGATTAGATGACTCTTTACCATGAAGAGTAATTTTACTTCCACTCAGATGATTCTCTTAATATTATGCAATTCCAGATTTGTCTAATACAAATTAGCCATTTAAATGAACTGACTCTTGAAACCTTGTAATTATCTGAAAATAAAATTTCCATGGACACCAGGACTTGTTTTCTGGTTTTGAACTAAATATTTTCTGATTCAGTCCCAGATAAATAAATCATAGATATGTCTGTGTCTCAAAACTAATATTTGCTGGAAATACCTCTAGAAAATCAGGCTGATGGCAGTATAAAGAATAGATTAAATGGTTCAGATTCCATTTAAATTGCAGGCTGGAAATGTGCTTCCCAACTACAAATACATATGGGTCTGTCTGCCTTGGTGTGTTTTAGATAAATATACTTAGTTTTGGTTCAGAACAACAGTACCATTTAGTTGACACTTAGATTTATGATCAAGAAGTATTATAATGCAGTACATTTATTTTACTCCATGTCTACTTTCTTATTAAGCGTCTCTCTACACCACTAGAATTAGAATCAATTCACTGATTTTGTTTTATTTGTTTTGTTTTGTTTGGTGCTTTGCTTGCTCATATGTAGTGTCCAGAAAACAGAGCAGGAGTGAGTAATTGCGGGGCTCTCCCATCCAGGGCCAAGACCTACTACTGTGCACATTTCTCAGTCTGAAACATGAATCCTCTTGTGTTTTCATGATTCTCAGGCAGGAGCTCCGCCACATAAATCCGCCATGTGCATTCCCCATCAGCTGGCAAGAGCTGTGCTCAGCTTTTCACTAAAGGACCTCTGTGTTTTGTGGAGTACAGTGAAGGGTAAATTGAAATACAGATGTAAAACACCATCCTGGCAGGCCCGCTGCCTCAGGTGCATTTAGTGGTGATGTAGTGGTGTGCCGTGGTTTGGATTTAACAGTCCTCCATATAAGTTTACTGACCCCTAAGATAACTGTATTCTGTTCTTTTTCTGAAGAATATCAGGTTGGTTATCTGTAGATTTCTAATGCCACTCACTGGACTTCAGTACAAGACTATTTCCAGGCACTGAGATGTATCTCCAGGCAAAGAAGTGAGACTTGCCAAGTCTCATCATTACCTGTAGTACACACTCTGGTGAAAGTCCTATAATTCCTATGCTCAACTGCAGAGAGGTGTTTTTAAGTACTAAAGGCTTGCACTCAAATGTAATATGAAAAATATTGGATGAGGAATTTTAGTAAAATATAAATGATGGTTATTACAGCTACCAGCTGCAAAAATATTTGTCTAATATGACACTTTCCTCTGTGGGAGACTCTGTTAGAAGTTATTGACAACAAAGGGATGTTATGCTGCAGTACACATATCTACAAAGCTTGGATATGTCTCCTGCTGAGGCTACAAGTTTTACCTTACTCTTATTAGAGTACCACAGGTTGGAGAATAGCTGGTCAGCTGTCAGGGGTGGTTTACAAACAAGGTTAAACATGCCTGTGGTCCCGTGGCATCCTCAGATCCCAGCAGGTTTGCAGAGAAACTTAATCCTTTATTCTGCTCAAGCCAAAAAACCCCCACAAAGACCAAAATCCAAGAAAGCCCACAAAAACAACAACAGAGTAAACCAAAACAGGGAAAAAAAAAAAAAAAACAAACACTTCTAATCTATTTTTGCAGCTTGCAAGAGAACAAAGCTTTCCTAATTTCCAAGTCAACTGCCCTTATGAGGGACTTCAGCTTGCCTGAAATTGACTGGGAGCATCACACAGCTGTTACAACCTGGGCCAGAAGATTCCTAAAAAGCCTGGATGACCAAATTATGGAACAGGTCCTAGGGAGCTGACTCAGACAGGTGCACTCTTAGATCTGCTGCTTGTCAACAGAGGGGATCTTGCGAGCAAAGTGAAATTTGGTGGCCGGCTTAGCCACAGTGACCACGAAGTGATTGAGTTTAGAATCTCTGCTGACAGAAGGAAAAGTGCCAGCAAAACCTCAACTCTGAACATGAGGAGAGCAGACTTCGGCTGCTCAGGGAATTAGTAAGGTCCCCTGGGAAAATGTTTTTGCGGGTGCTGGGGTCTATTAGTCCTGGTCGCTTTTCAAACATCACTTCCTAAGCACACAGGAGCAGGCAGTTGCCAAATGCTGGAAGTCAAGCAGGTGAGGCAAAAGACTGGCTTGGGTCTGAGCAGGGAACTCCTCTTGGAAACCAGGCAGAAAAGGAAAGTGTATGCTCAGTGGAAACAAAGTCAAGTGACATAGGAAGAATTCAGAGATCTTATTTGCTGCTGTAGGGAGAAAACTCATGTGGCCAAAGATCAACTGCAGCTGAAGCTGGCCAGAATTGTGGGGAGCAATAAAAAGAGCTTTTTCAAATATATTAAAGTCAATAGACAGTATAGAAATACTGTTGGCCCGTTACAGTGTAAAGATGGTCACTTCACCAACAGTGACAGAGACAAGGCAGAGATGTTTAATGCTTTCTTTGCCTCTGTCTTCAACATGGATGATGGACCAAGGGGGTCTTCAGTGGCCTGAGCTGGAAGACCATGACTGTGAGAATGATTAACTCCCAGTCAGCCCTGAAAGTGTGTGGGATCTGCTACTCCAGTTGGATCCCTACAAATCTATGGGTCCTGATGGGATTCAACCCAGAATCCTTGAAGAGATGGTTGATGTCATTACACAAACTCTCTTGATGATTTTTGAACGGTCTTGGTATTCTAGAGAGGTCCCAGCTGACTGAAAGCTGGTGAACATTATCCTGATTTTCAAGAAGGGCAAGAAGGAGGATGATAGAAACTACAGGCCTGTCAGTTTCACTTCAGTGCCTGGTAAAGTTACGGAGAAGATTATTCTGGGAGGTGTTGAAAAACACCTGAAAAACAATGCACTCACTGGTCACAGCCAGAACGGCTTCATGAGAGAAAAGTCCTGCTTATCAAACCTCGGATGTATGGACAGGCTGGGGAATGAGATGCTGGAAAGCAGTGCCATGGAAAGGGACCTGGGGATCCTGGTCAATGGCAAGTTGAATATGAGTCAGCAGTGCCCCTGAATCAGGAGAGCCTACTATGTCCTGGGGGGCATCAGGCACAGCATCGCCAGCCGGTCAAGGGAGGGGATTGTCCCACTCTGCTCTGCTCACTGGGACGGCCTCACCTTGAATATTGTGTGCAGCTTGGGGCACTGCCAATATAAGAAAGATATTAAGCTATTAGAGAGTGTCCAAAGGAGGACAATGAAGATGGTGAAGGGTCTAGAAAGGAAGTCACATGAGGAGTGGTTGAGGTCACTCGGTCTATTCAGCTGGAGAAGAGGAGACTGAGGGGAGACCTCACTGCAGTTACAACTTCCTCGTGAGGGGAAGACGAGGGGCAGGCACTGATCTCTTCTCTGTGGTGACCAGTGACAGAGCCAGCGAGAATGGTCTGAAATTGTGTCAGGGAAAGTTTAGGTTGGATATGAGAAAAAGGTTCTTCCCCCAGAGTGTGGTTGGGCACTGGAACAGGCTCCCCAGGGATGTGGTCAGAGCACTGACAGAGTTCAAGAAGCATTTGCATGGTACTCTCAGGCACATGGTGTGATTCTTGGGAATGGTCCTGTGCAGGGCTAAGGGCTGGACTCGATGATCCTTGTGTGCCCCCTTCAACTCAGCATATTCTGTGATTCTGTAATTTGTATTGCACTGTGAGGAATCTGCCTTCCATGTCTTGCTCCAAAGCCTTTCTCTCATCACTTTGTGAAAGGGTTTGCCTTCCTTTCCCACAGATATGTATAACTAAGATCTAAGGCACTGCAAGATGAAGTGGCAGTACATATATTTTTTATTATCATTTTTTATACACACACACATACATTAATAAGTACCAGTAATTATATTAGTTTCTCTTGCCATAGCAACCAAATTACAACCCTAGCCCCACTCCTTTTGTAGCTATATCTAAATCTAGATCTATATCATCTATATCTTTATCTAACCTATATATATATTTCAGTGTATGTATACACAAACATACAGTGAGTAACTGTCTATGCAGTGATGATATAAAGCAGGCAGTGAGACTTTGGGAGGCATGTGTCAAGAAGAGGATAAACATCATGATCTCTGCTTTTCAGTCTCTGTGACCCCAACTCAGGAGAAGATGTGTGTGGGTTCTTAAGCCTATCTCAATACATGAAGACACACAATTATATCCCTAGCTTTTAAGGAGCTGATTAAACCTCACTGCAAATGTTTTTCATGCTTGCTTAGATGATAAAATGCTAAATTGCTGGCCAAAGCCCTCTGTGAATTTGAGTTGAGACAAGGTACAGGTTAATTACACGCATATGCATGTAGCCCTCCAGCCACCCTTCCTCTCCACCCTGGTCTTTCCCATGACATTAAATATGTGAATGGTCAATAACTGCCCAGTGCTTGTTTACTTTGCTGTGTGCATGACTGCATCTCTTGATGAGAGTATTGAATTTACATTTTTCACACAGTTCAAAGGCTGTCTGTTGAACCAGTTCATAGATTTGCTACAATACATTTGTGTTACCATTTCATTATCAGATGACAATTAGCACCTTTTCCATGATTAGACAGCAACAATATAGCTGGATGCTATTACAGAATTTCTTCAAGGGTGACAAAAATAATTTGTTAATAGGCTTTTCCTTTATCAGTTGCCTGTTTGCTCTGGGCTGTTGAAGCTCTGAGGGTACAATAAGCTTTAATGGCCCTAATCAGTCTCACATGGGATCTCTCCCCATACCCTGCTCATGGGTCCAGGGGCTCTATATAAGCTTAGCCCTCATCCTTTAGCCCCTGTCCAAGTCACATTAGGGATAGTCCTGGTCTCCAGCTCAGTCATGCCTGTTCCTGACCATTGACTCCCTTGACCCGAGCCCCTGCTTGCAAACTGACTTCCGTGATTAGCCTTGGACCTGCCTCATCCCCAAACACTTCCCTGGTGGTCTGTGCTCTTGGTTGGACCCAGCAATCATCTGGGCCTGCCCAGAGCACACAGCATTGTAAATTGATTACCATATGTCACCTGCTGCAAGCAAAAACCTGGCTCGTTTACCCAGCATGGACAAGATGTGGGGGAAAGAGGATTTGAGGGAACACAACCAGGTGACTAGGCAGAAATCACCAGTGCCAGTTCTCCCAGCAAGTCCCCATGCTCCCACCTTCTGTGATGCTGACAGAGAAGATCTCTCTGCTATAACTCCTGTGGTAAAAGGTAATACCAATTTGTTTCTCACTTTCTATGTCTATTCTAAGTATCAAGGTTAACTTTAGCACAGAAGTACCATGCTTCCACTGGGGACTATTTTAAGGATTTTTTTTTTCCTTTTTAACTACTTAAATTTGAAAGTTGCTCCTCATCTTCAGATATGAATACAAACAATTGCTATAGTCGTTGCAGTGTAGTGATATACTTTTCATTTTACTCACTGTGTTGTTAATGAGGAAAGTCTTTAGCAGTCAGTATTGGCTCATTATCCTTCAGCTTAGAGTTCATCCTGTGAAATGCTAAGGGTCTCTGGAAGATAGTTAGCATTCCTGGATGTTAGTGGCTCCAGAGAGAATCAACCACCAGTGATAACTACACATACTGCTTGAGCAGCACTAGTCCTGCTAGATCAGGCTCCTGGAGAATATCCAGTTCTTCACCAGACAGAAAAAACCAAGGAGACTATTACACGTGGTGGAAAGAGAATATCTAAAAGACATCTGCAAATGTTCTTTGAAAATAAGCTGTTTTAGTTAATGATACATATGCACTGTTTCAGCTGTATATGTCTATTTTTCCCTTGACTATTCACAAATTCTAAAAATAGCAGCTGACTATCCTGCAGCTATTTGGGGGCAATTAGGCTTATAAGTCCTGAACAGATGCACATTATTTTGATAGGTGAGACCTTCATCTGCCAAATAGCTCTGTTTTCCTGATTAATTTTATCCTCTTTGGATTTTTAAAAAAAAAAGTTATGAAAGGAAAGTTTCAGAGTAGTAACTAAGCCTGACCTGAGCATAGGCAGAGACTAAGCAAGATTTCTACCTATCACCCTTATATCATTACAAATTTTTTTCACTCTCACCTGGGTTATTGCTGCACTGGCTTTAGGGCTACTCATATAATGAAAGTTCCCCAAGAGATGCATGTTAAACCAGGCACATTTAAATTAATAAGGAATTAGCAAGACTGATTAGTCCCTACATGGATTTAAAAGTGTTTCTATCTTCAGCTTGCATTGTACAAAGGCTGGCGACACTGTCTTTTCTCTATTCTGTAGGCAGCACCAGGATCAACCGCTTTGTGTGAGAGTTTATGCTGGAAAGGTCTAACCTTTCACAAAAGAAAAGTTCCTGGACTTCTTGTACACAGAACTGGACTCTGCAGACCCCACACAACTTGCTTAACATTCCTTCTTACCTGCAATGACTAGATTAAATATCTTCTGTCAGATTTAAGTTACAGAAATGCAGGAAGTACTTACTGTGAAAGTAAATTTAAACTAGTTGATTCAAGCAGGACTTTGGTGATTCTCCATGAGTGCAAGACACTGAAAAATATTTTGGTTATTAAAAAAAAAAAAAAAAAAAAAAAAAAAAAACCAAAAAAAAAAAAAAAAAACAAAAAAAAAAACAAAAAAAAAACCCAAAAAAACCAGAAACCCCAACAAAGCAGAATACCAATGAAATGCTTCTGCTATCCCAGAAACATATTAAATGACACTGCAAACAGCTATATACTTTCACCCTGATAAATGCTTTATGTACTCTATATTCCCCAAGCAATATTATAAAGGTGTAAAAATGTTTTATAAAGATATATCAACAAGCAATATAGTTTTTAGAGGGTACTACACAACCCAAGAAGGGGAAAGAAATTACAGTACCTTATTTTAAAATTAAAGGTAATCAGGTCAACAGATATGAAACCTGTCTGTTTGCAGCTTTCATTATATTGTTAGCATTTAAGAGGAGAAAAAAGGAAGGAAGAGATAAGATAAATGTAGAGTATATTAGTATTAGGGAAAATGGGAGGGTATGCTGGTATAATGGAATCACTCAGTAGAAAAATATAAAACACTGTTTGATATACACATGAAAATATGATGCCTTTCAAAGTAGTGCATAAGTGGGACTATTTGTGAGAAAAACTGAGGTGTCAGGAAGTAAGATATTTCATTTAAAATCCAGTACAGAGAACAAGTCAGTACATGAATTGGAGTACAGTAGAGGTGTCAGTCACATCCAATTGCAGTACAAAATAAAGTTAATGGGAGATGTTCTGACTTTGGTGGATCCAAACTTTGGTTCTCTGTGCTTATCTACTTACATTAAAGCAAGTCTTAATGCTGAAGTCTTATTTCTGATATCTGAAAGTTAGAATGTATAAACAAAGTATAGCAGTATCCTGGCACACCTTTATGATAAAAAGGACAGTGTTATAGCTAATTGATGGATTTCTATTAACTATATTCTGTCCTATTTAAGTATATATTGCCTTCCTTGCTATCAGTGATGCTGTGCATAGGTTGAATACTCAAAGCAGAATGTCTGACTGAATTCTTACTCAAATATATATGTGAAGGTTTGCATTTAGCTCCTTAAATATCAGGATATTAAACACTAGTGTTTACAAATTTTTTTTCAACCCTAACAAGCTGATGTTTGAACTCATCTGATAAACAGTGGGAAATACTCACTATTTTCATCAGGTTTAGGGTAGTGTAATTTTCTAGCAATCAAGGTGCTCTTAAATCCTTCCTTTATAATACCATGGGTTACCACTGAAGCAGTTCATATGCGTGCTGCCATTGGAATAGTGCTACACGCAAACTCTAGCAATGTTGTATTTGGCATTATGAGGACAAGCTGTACTCAGACAGGACAAGTCTGTACTGCTGGGAATGCAGTAGCTCCACAGGATGGAGCTGCAGCTATTGATAAATTGCGTGTCAGGATTTTTTGTCCTT
Organism: Acropternis orthonyx; assembly: GCA_035583155.1. Taxonomy (NCBI): domain Eukaryota; kingdom Metazoa; phylum Chordata; class Aves; order Passeriformes; family Rhinocryptidae; genus Acropternis; species Acropternis orthonyx. Next base: position 60,699,641 of record JAWWEU010000040.1, on the reverse strand, counting down.
TGGCCTCAGTACTGAATTGGATGAAAGGACAGGATGTGTAGAACAAACTAACAAACCACCTTACCACATGCTCATTGCACTTGGTATTTGGAGGTGAATAAAAAAAAAACATAGGAAAAGACTAAAACCACAGGAGAGAAATGAAAGTCTGTCCAACATTTAGCATTCAAAGAGATTTGCTTAGAAACTCTGCCAAAGATATGCAAGCACTGAAGTGAGCAGTATGTTGTTCTTTCAAAAACAAATCCTGTGTCTGATTTTGCAGCTCAAGTAGAAAGGGAGAAAGAACCCACTCATGGACTGTTTAGCTTGGCCTTTTTCAGCTGTTCAGGGGTGACAGCATCAAGGAAAACGGTAATGCCTAAATATCCTGCAAAAGACTCTCAAAACAACAATAGCAAGCATTTCACAGAAAAGCAGTGAAAGTATGATACACAGGAAGAGTTATTCTGGCTATGGAGGGAGATGAGCACTCATTGAAGAACTTTATATTAACACATGTGAGCACTCCTCAAAGACCCCAGTGAGGCAGCTAATATTCAGAATTTTGGTGGAAGCTGAATGTCTAATTCACTTTGCCATCAGTGAAGCTTCATACTTCTTTTGAGGAAAAGTAGAAAAGGTGACTGAGACACTAGATTACTATATTAATAGTGGCTTAGACCAACTCAAGAGTGTGTGTGTGTGTGTGTGTGCACGTGCGTGTGTGTTTGGGGGATGCAGTATTCAAACCCGCCATTTTCTAGACTCCTGTAGTTGAATCTGTGCTGGATCTAGGAAGGGTAGCAATATATTTTCTTTTTGTCTCTCTTTCTTTACTTCTTCTTCCCTTAATCTCCTTTCTTAATATTTTGTGTAACTTGGGACCGGGTGGGTTGCATTTTGCTATGTTGTATATGTTAGCATGTGCTAAATCAACACCTTGTGGAATGCATGCTACCCTTTAAGCTTTTGCCAAGTTCTCTTTTTTACTAAAGTTTATCAGTAAAAGTACCTTCTGAGAAAATGTGCACAGCTTTCCTCTTGTGTGCTCTCACTTAAGGTGTTAAAAGAACTGAGGGTTCTTCTTAAAATTTGGTGGGTGAATTTTTGTATACTTTTAAAGTAAAACTTGTAGCTCTGAGTCTTGGGGTCTTACTGTGTCTCTATGACACAGTAGCTAACCAAATTAAGGCAGATGGCATGACACTGACAGCGGGGACAACTTTTAGATGAGCTTTACAGGATAGACTTCTCACATGGTGAATAAGACATGGAAGTTACAAGGGCAAGAGGTTGTGGGCTTTTCTTCAAGTCAGGTAATTAGACTCATTGATTCATAGAATGACTTGGGTTGGAAGGGACATTAAAGAACATCTTGTTCCAACTTCCCTGCCACAGGCAGGAACACCTCCCACTAGACCAGGTTGCTCAAAGAACCATTCAACCCAGTCTTGAACGCTTCCAGGGACAGGACACCCACAGCTTCTCTGGGCAACCTGTTCCAGTGCCTCACTGCCCTCAAATTAAAGGATTTTTCCTACTATCTAATCTAAACCTGCCCTGTTTCAGTTTGGAGCCATTTCCCCTTGTCCTGTCACTACATGCTCTTGTAAAAAGTCTCTCTCCATCTTTCTTTTTGGCTCCCTTGAGGTACTACTTGAAGTACAGAAGACCTGAAAAAATAAACCCTAAATAGGTAGTGCCAAATTCATGAGGTTATCAGGAACTCCAAGAGCTGAAATTGTGGGAGGGGAGGTGGAGGGAGAGAAGGACACAGAAACTTAAAGTTCCATCCCTGAAGAGTAGCTGAAGCAGCAAGGAAATGACTCCCCAATAATAAAATGTGACACAGAGCTACCAGGATGCAAGGCACATGTTCTTCCAGAACAAGGTATAATCTTATCTGTATTACTAAGTTATGGCCATGGTCAGAAAAGGAAAATAAACAAACTGTATTAAACTGCCTGCTATGACTTTTAAATGGATAGAGATGACTCAATGTCTGCTCTAGTAAAAAAAGGTACAACACTTTGTATGTAATTCCAATAAGAAATACTTAATGATTCCAGTTGTCCCCCAGCTCAGATCCACCCTTCCTCATCATTTGCACCCTCTCTGTTCTTTCAGGATTGCTGGCTTTTGCATAATGTTGCATTTAGCTGTTCTTCCACCTCCACGTGTTAACTTTTGAACTTGCTTTGAAGAACAATCCTTTCTCAAAAGAACAGGCTCCTGTTGCCAGTATATGCTAGTTCTGCTCCATACCAGCAGCTTGTTCTTTTTTCATGTAACCATCTTTATTCCTTCAGAGGGGTAGCAGAAAGGTTGTTTGATGGAACTGGAAAAAGATTACATATTTGCTTTTTTCCCTTTGCAGTGTTCTTTCTTTCAAGTTGCTTCTTTTCCACTAGGTGCCACTGAAGGCTAGGGGAGCAAATAAACCTTATGAAGACCATCTGACTTGCCTGAAATCCAGAGCTCCTGGGTTTCCTGGTAACTTGGGATTGGAGTTTTAAAGTGACCTAAAGCTTGTGGAAGTTGAATTCCTGTTGATAAACTGTAATGTTGAAGGTTGTACCTTTCTGTGCTAATCCCTGGAAGATGCAGTCTTTGGAAACATGTAATAAATGTCATAAATCCATATGGGAATTTGACAATGACATCATTGTGGCCATCCCTTTGTATGGTTATGGAGACTGCTACTCAGGCTCTGACCAGCTGGGTATGGCTTGCAGTTGCCTGGAGATGGCTTACAGTAGCTTAGGATCATGGAGCACTAGAAGGGATAAAAGTACTTCTGGCTCTTCCTTGTCCTGATCCAGCAGTGGCTATAAGAGCCATGCCTGACACATTTTAAATTACCAGCAGTTTTGTCTTGCGCTGAGGAACAGAGGGTGACTGTGAGAATTTGCTAGAAATTTTTATATCAATGCATAATCTTTTAAGACATCACTGATGATGAACAGAAAGTTTATGTAGTTTTACATGAGTGAAATTCAAGTGTTAAAAGAAATCTATTTTTAAATGGCAGCAGTACAAAAATACTGACATTGATTCAGATTTCTTTTAAAAGGCTACGTTTTTCAAGTCTGACAGCTACAGAAAGGCCCAACAAACTTGTTTCAAATTCCCTCACTCCTTTTAAGAAAATTCTACTGAGTTCAGAGTACTGAAACCCAAGATTTATAGCAATCTGAAGTTATGCAGTAAGAGGGCTATAGAGGTATGTAAAACCAGTATGTAATCTAAAGTTTGCACTACATAATTATTAAGAAATTCCCTCCAAAAAGAAGACCGCTTTGCTTGTAAATGTGAGGAGAATAAAGGAAGTTGCCTTTATTTTCTCATTTGCCTCATTTATGCTATTTCTGGCGCATCATGGGTCAGTAGATGCGCTCCTGAGGTAACAGGCAGAATGAACAAAAGAAATAACAGGATTTAGCACCACCATTCCCCACCCCACATTGTTCCCCATCACCCTCTGGTTACAAATTGACCAGCCAAGCTCAATCACGTGTTTCAAATCCTCTTTGGGAGTGGAGTCCGGGTATGAAGACATTCACAGCGATCTGCCCAAAATGGCTCTGTCCACTCTGCTTGAGATCAAACTGCCTGAGGGAAGTCTGGAAATGGAAGTGCAATTACTCTTCTGAGAACTTAGGGTCTCCTGTGTGTTTGACTACCATAGATATGTTAGTGCTCTCTAGGGAGAAGTCATGCAACATTCATGGAGGTGATGCCACAAATGTGATGTCTCTGGTAATTCTGAAATTTTAAGGTAAAGTTAAAAAGGAGAATAAAGCCACACAGTCCCCTGATGCAGTGGATATAATGCTGCAGAAAGGATTATGGCACTTTGTTTTCATTCTTGCCCTGTTGAATTACCTTTGAGAAATCACTGTGCCTCTCTGTTCTTCAGATTTTCTCTGTATGATGTGCTGCTCATAATTTTTTTTTGACCTTTATTCAGTGTTCTATGACACACAGGTGAACATGCTCTCTGACAACTATGACATTCAATGTTGTCACAGTCATTTTAATCTAAGGAGAAAGTCTAGCATTTCTAAAGAGTTTGTGTATCTAAGAATTTGTTCATTTTATTCACATTAATCCCACAGCTACCTGAAAATGTTGCCTTTCTCATGATAATTTTAAAAAAAGCTAAGCAACAAACAATAAATGAAGTGCAACACTTTCAATGCTAGATTTTTTGTATATTCACCATGCAACACCACAAATTATTTTGCCTTTCTGCTCACCATATTCCTCAGTAATTCCTATGCATGGACTCTCCCTTACAACTGCCTTCATTTCCCCATGTCCCTTAACGTATTAACATAATTTTCAGAGAAGTTAATATGTTCACTAAACAGAGTGCCAAATGCTATATCGCAGCAGTTTGCTGAATACTGTCTCTGTTGATAGGTGGGTTCTCAGTGCTGTAAAAGTCGTAGTGGGAGAAACAGGAATCAAAGTTTCTCAGCTGTGGTACCTCAGTTCATGCAGTAATTCCCACAGGAAGTAGCGCTTCCTACATACACTTTTTAAATGTGCTGTTATTTCACATTTGAAGTTGAAAAAATCAGCACAAGGCACGGTGATGGACTGTATCATTTGTGATAGAGTTGTGTTTGGTTGAAACAAGGATGTGTAGATTTATTTTGTCTGACACTGTACCCAAGAGCTTGCTCTCACAGTCTCTGTAAGCTGTCAGCTCTTCCCATCCATCAACCTGAACAGCATTCTGTTCCAGCATTGTTATTATCTGTCTTATCTTCCTTTCTGTTGCACCTGGCAGAGGAATGATACCTTTTGATGGATTTTCACTTACCTCTATTGTTTTCTTTCCCATCCCTTTTAAGTAAATATCCTATTGAGTGCAAACTTGGAAAGATTTCAGAGCAAATTTCACTAGCGGGGATAAACAGAATTCTATAACATTTTTTCTCTTCAAACTTTTAATGGGTTTGTGCTTTGTATCAGTGTCATTGTGTTGATGCAGCGACAAGTGTACAGTGTGGAGCAAATTCAGAGTAACTTGTTTAGTCCATACTGAGCTTTCCTGCAGACAGTATTCTGTTAGATTTAAAAGGAGCTATGCAGAACTAATATCAGAAAATCTGTATAGCCATAAAGAACTCGTAGACGCTTGCAGGAGCATAGAGGAAAAGTCTCCAGCTATTGTGTCAGTATCAAAATAGACTTGTTTTCTACTCTGGTAGCGGTGGGACCCTTGCCCTGTGTCTGTCCTCTGACCAGGTTAGCAAGACCAGAGCAGTGGTCTCTGAATATATGGTAAGAGATTTTCCATACACAGGCACTGAAGATAGCAAAGTCAGGCTCCTTTCAAACACCTCCTTGTAAGCAGGGAACAGGTTGCTTCCTGAGGCCAGGCTGCTCAGAGGCACATGCCAGCAGAGATGATGTTGAGCAGAATTTACCCAGTCCAGGAGCCTGTGAGTGAGTACCCTGTTACAGACATGACCCACAGGGGATCTGTTCTGGGCACCACGGGGAAGTCAGTAAGTGCCTGTTGCTCAGCACGCTGATAGCCTTGTGCTGTGTTTGTTCTAATCTTAGCCCAGGACACACAGCCCTAGCAGGGAAGTTTGTAGAGCTTGGGTCCTACAGCGCCTTGACATGGCTGGGAATGGCTGCAGCCCAGAGCAGTCTCTCATGTATCCCTTTTAACCATTGTTGGCTGGGTTTGGTATCAGGACACAAAGGGATTTTTACTTTCTTTGGGATAGACTGTAAGAAACAAGAATCTCCCAGGAGATCTCTACTTTTCTAACTTCAGTTTCCCCCTTGGTAGGAAGGAAGTGGGTATCATTTGTTTTCTCTATAAACACAACAGTAGCTCAGGTTTCTGGGGATTTCTGCATCAGTTTTTTCCCCTTTGTTTTCCAAACAGACTACAAGGACAGAGACAGAATGCAGGAGATATCTTTTTAAGACAGCTTGACACTGCTTAGGATCTTGCTTCCAGATGGCTCCCTGCAGCAACTCAGTGGCTTCCAAGAAAAAAGTGGACATAGGCTCTTTTATCTATTCAGATCACTAGGAGCTACCACACATCCCTTTAATGTTTAATCAATGATCTCTATTGCTTTGTTATATAAAAATAAAAAGCAAATATTGGAAATGATTAGGTGAAGCACTTAGCTGAAACTGAAAGGTGTCTACTGAGGAGACTTGTCAAGCAATAAAGCTGATTTTCAGAAAACCAAACAATAACTTTTTTTTTCCCCATGGTAATTTCAAATTAATGCTTTTGTCAGTATGTACAATTTATAATCTTATGAGTGAGTGAGAAGATGACTAAAATAAATAAATGTAGACATAAAATTAAATATTGATTGTTGACATGACTGTGAAAGTTACCTGAACCAAGTTCTTCATAGATCACTGCTGATTGCCTACTGGTCCTCCTTAAATTCCCAACCAAATTTGCTTTAATAAGAACACAAGCTACTAGTGGATGAGTGGCATATTCATACTCACAAAGATCAGTCTTGGTGTCTGTATGAGAAAGTGAGAGGAGAAGAGTTTCTTTTGCTCCCTTGATGTAAGTTTCACACTGATCTCAGATAATGGGTCAGATTATCTTTCTTGCAAAGCGCCATCATTCTTCTTCACCAGCCTTATGAATGCTGCATCCCTGAAGCAGCCCAAGCAGCTGACTCAGTACCTCAATGAATGGAAGGAGCACCAGGCTATAGGCATATGTGCTTCATCGTGTTCAGAGCCTGTGGAAAGCCAGAAACTGGATTATGACATCAGATTTTCTTGTAGTCCTCCATCTGACATATAGCAGCACAGACACATTCTATTTATTGCTCAAATTATCTGTCAACCTCACATTCAGGCTCTAAAGTGCTCATTTGGGGATCAACATTTATTTTTTTCCCAGGTGGAAAGGTAGTAAAATCTGGAGTATTGGATCAGTGAAGACATGTAAGAAAGAGTTAATAGCATTAATCAGAAACACAACAAACTCAGTAACAATTCCTGCAAAAGCCTGTTGTTAAATCCCTGCAGCTAATTGTATGTTGTTAGTATAAAATGCTTGCCAACTTCTAGTTATGACTAATTCCGAGAGCCTCATTTTTATTGCAACTGTGTTTAAATGAATTTATTTATTCAATAGTTTAAAGGCTTCAGTTAAAGAATCTTAATTTCAAATGAAAATATTTCAATCTTCCTTTGTCTGTCATAACTAAAAGAAGAGCCAGCATATAAGAACTATAACTTAGCCAGTTATATTGAAAATTGCCTTAGGTACAGTAATGACTTCAAAGTGTATGATGAAAAAATGCATTATGCATTTGGAAAGGTTTATGGTGACAATTATATGTTTTCTGGAGTGTTTAATCCACTGTGTAGAGACAGCATTGCCTACATATGTTCTGTAGAAGGGACAGCAAATGAAAACCGCTGGCATGCAAGAAGTTAATAATGGAATATATTTGTAAAACTGGAGCTGTTTCAACCTGCTGGCTGCACATCAAACACTGTCAACAAAAAGATATTTGTTAAATAAAAAAGGAAATGGACAGCCAAGTCAGAAATGACAGTTGATTTGTGGGACCTTTTAATTATCTGATGCAAGGGAAAGTAGCTCATCTGCATGCAAGTAGTGAACTCTAAAGAAATAAATTTGGTATCAATAGCTCAACTTCGAAATGAAGGTGGGCAGGTCTTCAATGAATAAATACCTTCCTTTCTTGGATGGTGTAACCATGCTGACTTTTTTTCATTATGCTTCTGAAGAGAAAATTAAAAAAAAAAAAAGTCACTAGTGATTTGGGGTTCTTATTTTCCCAGCTGTTGAGCAAAAAGAGCATAGAGCTTTGAAGGATGGAATTAAAATGGGGTGCCTCTAAAGCATTTCCATTTGGGCTGCTCAAGATTCAGTAACCCCACACCACTACCCAGTTCTGACAAATGGATGTGATGGTAAGTGCCAGCAAGCTCAAAGACTTGTTTCAGGTTGCCTACTTATTCTGAATGACACTCTTCTGCCAGCTGTGAGCAGTACACACTTGGAAGTTTATGATTTACACTTCCAATCACAAAGTTTGGCTGTCCTAGGGTTTCATTTTCTTCTAAAGGAATGTGAAATCTGCACCTTAAGCAAGCAAAGAAACAAACGCATAAATAAATAATTATTTTCAGCTTCTTTTGGTGCCAAGAGGCAGTACTTTTCAGCATGGTGGCCATAAATATGTAACTTATCATTATTAGCTAAATTCGTGCTTCTTTGTTTTCTTGCAGACATCTAATAAAATTTTCAAACCCAAAATTATCTCTGTATTTTATTTTGCAAACATTCTCTAACAAAGTGGCTAATTTATGTCTTTAATGTTTTCACTGTTTTGGCCTCACATATATGTCACAAATCAGCTACAGTATGAAGGATGTGAAAACCTCCTTCTTGAAGAAGAAGTGGACACAAAGCTTTCTCGTTTAGTCTCCCTGACAGAGAAAAGAAAAATGTAATAGCAAAACAACTACCCTTCTTTCAGTGACATGTCATAGTTAAGATAATTGTGAAGAAATGTTGGGATTTGACATTACTGGGATGTGAGATTTTGTCTTTACACAGGTTCCTTCTGTCAGCATGAAAAGATGGATTCATGGCTTATTCTAAGGAATTGTGTCCCAGCAATACCAAGCATCATGCCCAATCTGGAGTCTGGGGAATGCAAAACACAAGAAATGCACTCTCCTTCACTTGTTAGAACGTGCCCTGTACCCAGAGATGCCTCCACAGATTGCTGTGCTGTGAAAACGGTCTGTGAGAACCTGCTTATTACTCCCATCACTCAAGGAGAGATACAGGTTTAATATGCCTTCAGACTTAGGAAAATGACACTACCTGTAAGCCTTGTGAAGGTCACAAAAACCGCTCAAGCCCTCAAGAGCCTGCCTTAGGGTAATAATGTCCAGTGAACCCACTCATGTCACTTACAGCATTACACCAATTAGGAGGTAGGAAGGTTTGGGAAAGATAAGGCTGTGATAGTCAAAATGGGTGACATGGCATTTCACAGAATCATAGAATCGTGGAATGGTTTGGGTTGGTAGGGACCTCACACATCACCAGATTCCAATCCCCTTGCCATGGGCAAAAACACCTTTTACTAGACCAGCCTGCTCGAAGCTCCATCCAACATGACTTTGAACAATTCCAGGGATGGGGCATCCACACCTTCACTGGGCAACCTGTTCCAGTGTTTCACCACCCTCACAGTAAAGAATTTTTTCCTACTGTCTAATTTAAGCCTACCCATTTTCCGTTTAAAGCCACTCCCCCTTTTCCTGTCACTACATCCCCTGGTAAAAAATCCCTCTCCAGCTTTCTTGTTGACCCTGCTTTTGCTACTGGAAGGTGCTCCAAGGTCTCTCTGGAGCCTTCTCTTCCCCAGGCTGAACAACCCCAGCTCTCTCAGGCTGTCTTAATAGCAGAGGTGCTTCATCTTATTATTTTTCTTTCAGTAGTTTTTGTCTTGATTAACATTTCTTCATGTTGATTACTTATCAAGTATGAAAAAGCAGTAAAAAGACTGATTTTCCCTCTTTGTTCAACCTTTGTTTGATAAGTCCCCGCTGATACATGGTGAAACTGGCACCAACGTGCGGACAACTTTTGTGGATAATTGAAGATCAAGAGGAAGAAAGGTATTGAGCAATAGTGTCTTTTTATTTGCTTGTTTTGCTTTTATGATTCTTATTTTTATCTGAGGCTTCTTATTTCAGTGCACATTTTTTATAAACTTGGTGGCATGGATTTACAAGTGAAGATTATTTTTCAGCTTGTATCTAACATCAAAAGATGTTCAGAAAAATCATATTACATCTTTCAGCTTATGATTTATTTATCACATACTTATATATAAACACAGTTCTGAGCCTAAATCAGGGGCAGCCTAGCATCTATTTGTGATTAATCTTGCTAATAATCCCTCACTCTCCAATGAAAATTGCTTTTGGATCTTTCAGCATGATTTATCTTGTCACTACTGTTGCTGTCTCTTCCTTCATCACCAGAATACAGAATATGGCAACTTCAGTCCTAGGAAAGAGTTCTTTCTGCCCTAATCCCTTGTCAACCTGTCTGTCAGAGAGGCAGCTTCTGGATTTTCCTTACAGGAACAGGACATGAAGGACTGTAGAGAAGAAACAGAAGAACCCTTTGTGTCCTCCCAGACCAGGAACATAATTCAGTTCTGCACTGTGTGCTGCCTGGCTATATTCCTAAGTAGCAAGGGAAAGTTTCTGGGGTGACAGTGTCCTGATCTTTCTGCTCAGTGCTGGCTTCAGTGTGCTGGAGAGGCAGTGGAAAGCAAGGGAATTAACTTCAAGGGTTTTTTGGTTTTGTTTTGTTTTTTTTTTTCCATCTGAAATCCAGTATGAGCTCTGTTAAACAGTGCTCATACTCTTTACAGCAACAAAGAATTCATAACCTGGATTGGCCCTTCAGGGACTTCTGACTGGTCATAGCCTTGTGCCACAGGAAAATAAATACATTACTTGTCCTTTCTGATTCCATTCACTGTGCCTTTGACATCTTCTCTGGAATGTGTTCTTTGGAGCAAATGGTAGAGCCTGCTTTGCTTTGCAGATACTGCATTTAGATCCAAAGGAAGAGTGTGCCCAGAAAAACATTATTGACAACAGTGGTCTTCCCTTTGCAAGGCAGGTTATTGAGAATCCTTGGAGAAGCAGATGAGATTATACAGAGTTTGTAGTAAAAACAAAGAAAGGGTAAGATTATTCATCAGGGGTTAATATTGACATTGTAGTACATTTAGCAATATGTATAGATTCATTAATGCTTTGAGAATATTTAGACTACTTCTACAGCCATGGCAACAGTGACAGATTGCTACTTATTTCTTTGGATTAAGGTGATGGCTTTATGACAAATATGTATCATGGTCTTAAAAAAAATCACATTCTGCAATACACAGAAACATAACATATAAAAATTGAAAATTTGGTTTCACCTTGTGCCTTTAAATGGTTTTTGAAAATCATTTAAGCAGCATATATGTATTTCCAGAATCCAGATTTTCAAAACGTGTAAATGGGAAAGGGTTTCTAAAGCTAACTTTTGGTAGAGTATAAAATGTATAATGTATGCTTGCTGTGCACACTGTACTTTTTATCTGGACTTGTTTTCAGCTATATGAAGTAGAGCGATACCTTTAAATTCTATTATTTCTGTTGCTTTTTTATTCACAGATAATTTAAATGTTGATACCTAACCAAGAGGAACATGTCTGTCACGTATTATTTTAAAGAACACCATTTTTCTAACCATTCAGGGTTTTACCATAGGCAGGGCTTTTATTGGTAGAAGTTTTTTTTCTTTTTTTGTGTTTTTATTTCAAGAAAGTGACACCTGCATTCTGGTAGAACTTTGATTCTGTTACAGATTATCACCTGAGTCAATTTAAACAAATAATAAGAAAATTATATTGTAGGACCAAAATTTGAAAGTATCAACTCAAAATGACACATACTCAAGTTTTTCAGTATATCATCAATGAGGAGAAGAAAATAGGGAACAAGAAAATGGCTATGTCTTGAGTTGACTGCTTGGAGTATAAAATTGCATTTCCAAACTGCCCTTCATCCTGAGACCATAAGTAACAGCCACGTTTGTGGCATCATCATTGAAAATATCATTTATGTGGCTGAACTGGTTAAAGGAGAGGAAGTGAAAAGGGCAGAAATCACCAGCTTAAAAATGGTGTGAGGGGAATGAACTATGTGACCTGTTTGTAAACCTGATATGCTTTAATATGTTTGGAAATCCAGTGGAGGTTGATATGATTGGATTGATAGTGTTTGAAGAACTCATGGGACCAAAAGGCTGAAGTTAGGCTTGTTATCTCTCAACCATCTAGCACAATCTTGGAATGTACTTTTTTGGTTCAGTTGCGGCTTTTCCTTTAAATTGGAAAAGGAATTAATATCTAGGAGGTCAGTGAGTCTCTCCTTAGTCTTGGAGAAAATATTCTCTTGGAGTTCACATCCAGGTATGTGAATGGCAGGAAAATAACCAGGAGCACTCAACACATTTTGCCAAGGGCAAATTCTCCTTTCCTGAGCTGGTGAAATGAACCAGCTCCAAAGGTGAAGAGTGTGGTGGGTGTAGTCATTCTCTGATGAGCACTTGCTCATCATGATGGATCCAGATAGTACACCATCACTTCCCAACATTGTACCATTTCCAAGAAATCTTAACCCTAATTCTGAGAAATGACTAGGTAAGTACTTAACTCAGCCTCTTCCAAAACCTCCAGAACCTTCCTTTATGTCCATCTGAGGTCAAGAAAACCCAACAGTATCTGTGCCACCTACACTATAAACACACTCATTGAAAAGCACAAGTGGTGTTGCTTCCTGAGGTGTTTAAATATAACTGTAGAAAGTTTGAGTGAGAACACAAGTGCACGTACAGCCTCACTGAAAAATCCAGACTTTTCTGGTTTCCAAAGCAAATCATCTGAGTCTGCAGATTGTATTGCTGGTTAAGCCTTTCTGGAAATTTGTTTCCTGGCTACTTTCCACAGTAGTTCTCCTGTTTTTTGAACATACATTGGCTACTTCCTCCCTGGCCACTTTAAATGGACATTACCTAAAGCTGACTAAACCTGATTTGGCTGATAAATCTGTTTTAAGCAGCTTGCACTGACTGCTAATGCACAATTCACAGTATTCATTACTCCTGTAATTAAGTTACTATATTTGGCATTACTCTGAAATTCTACCAGGAATTCTGGAGCCTACCTCAGTTTTGACAAGATTAGGGAAACATGGGCCCTATTTTCTGACCATACATATGCATGCAGAATATCTAGCCCTACTTTTTGCCTTTTTTTTTCTGGAAAGTTTGGGCACCCTGCAGCTATTTAGAGATTAGACAGCAAGCTGGCTCTTCTGGGGGAGATCTGCCCCCAAGGATGTGAGGATGGGATCGGTTCAGTTCTCTAGTGGGTTGATTGGCAATGCCTTGTGGGGAAACTGCTGTGCCCTTTGTACTCTTGGCTCAAGGCCTTCCTTACCTTGCTGCAGGCTGAGGGGATCTGGAAAAGAGTGTTGCAGGTCTGTGGACCACCTCCCGCTAGAGGGAGTCTGTGTCACAGAGGGTCATAGTTCAGTATTGTCAGTGTCTTTGGGTTCATGTGATGTATGAGCCTGGCCATTTGCTGAGGTAAGTCCTGCTGGACGGAAGAAGGTGAAGTGCATATTTCATTGTGTTATTCCTCAAGAGACTGAGTGAGAGAAGTGGCAAAATCTCTCAACTCTTTTATCCTTCCTGTCTTATACTTACCTGAAAAAGACCCACTTTAAGTATGGTGCATTGAGGAAACACATTGTTCCCTGAGTCAGTGAAGTTGATGGCAAGTGAAAAAGGATCATGTGTCTTTGGGTAAAAGGTAACACAAATGACCAGACGACCTTTAAGTACAGGTGCAAGGGTAAAGAAACTACAGGGTGTTATGTCTCAACGGCTGGAAAAGAAATACTGGGAATTGTGTCTTCCCCAAGGAAATGATGGTGTTCTCCTTGTTAACAAGTGTGTGCACAAGAAAGTGTTTTACCTATTCTGCTCTTCACTGGCCCATACTTTTATGTCCTGTTTTATCTCTTTATGCTTCTCATTTCCTTGATGACAACTCTTAACCATGAGTAAACTCACAGGATCCTCTGAAATAAGAAAGCAAGATCAGTATTTAACAGATTGAAACTGGAAGCACAGATTAGAATAGGACCTTTCACTGCATAATATATTATCTGGACAAAGGCCCAGATATTCTTGGTTTTAAAGTTACTGTCTGATGTGTGGACCAGGTTTCATATCCATTAGACTATTCAACTTGTGCTGATAACTTTTATTATAGATATTGGCCACAATCTCTTTTTGGCTTACTACATGAAGCCATGAGATGGACCTACACTGCACAAACAAACCAAAACAAGTCTAAATTTTGAGTACAATGACAATCAAGGGGGTTTGGTTCAACAATATAGTCCATGTCTACAAAGACTAAAGCAGCCACAAAAAAAAGTTTGAAATGTGACATAGCCACTCAGTGCAAAGTTTAAACTTAGCATTTTGTCTGAGATCTGTCTCTTCTCAATGCACAAGAAAACAACTTTAGATGTCTCAGAAACTAGTCTACAGCATATCCTTGTGTCTTAGCTTTCTGTTAGGGAACATGTATGGACCATGTTGTGCTTCCTTTCTGATCCCTCCAGTGAAAACCAAAGTATCAGGCAGGAGAGGAAGAGTTTATACATAGCAATATGTTTCCCCAGTGTGAGGTCAGGATATGCACCCAAATCTGAGAAGGTAGGATTATTGCAGGGACCCCCAGTATAATGTGTTCTAGGGCTACAAGGGTGTGACGTGCTTTCTAGGGCTCTAGGAAACTCAGAACCTTTTTTCAGTTATCAAAAATAATTACTATTCCCACTACTCTCAGTTTAGATCTTTGCTGTGCAAACACTTTTAACGAACCAGGTGCGAAGGGGTAGATCTGTGCCTGCTTGCACAGTTCTCCATCTGGAGTAGATCAGTTACTACAGGTTCGTGCCTCAATCATTGGAGCCTGGGTCAGGTGTCATTTACTAAATAATTACTCCACAGGCTATTCCTGCCTGCTGGATCTTTTTTCAAGATACCTTAGATAGCAAGGTTTTCAAAAAGAAGGGAGGTGGATAGGCAACTCTCGTTTTATTTTAAAAGTTGCAATGTTATTGTCTGTAGCTGAAGAGTAAGAAGGTTAGGGCAAAGTATTGAGCACTTGGTAGGCAGATTTATTCAGCAGTCAGGTTATCTCATTTGGAGAGAGAGATGTCTATTGTATTTCTGTCTAGTTAGTCAAAAACCTTAAAATTCAGTGCTGGCATCTAGTTCTGGAACAGTCCAGTCCTTCTAAAGCCAAGACAATTGTGCTTCAGGGACATTTTTAGAAATCTCAGAAGCTTTTGTTTGAAAGGTATCAATAGTAACTTGAGCCAGGCTTAGGGAAAGAGTGGAATTGTGTGTGGTTTGTGTTGGTTTTTTTGTTGTTTTGTTTTTGGGGGGGGTTTTGTTTGTTTGGTTGGTTTGGTTTTTTGTTTGTTTGGGGGGGTTGTTTTGTTTTGTTGGGGTTTTTTTTTAATTTTTTATTTTCCCCCTCCCTGGGGTCAAAGGACAGAAAAATGTCTAAAGATACATAGACATTTCATTAGATGAACAGAATATCTCCCTGCCCAAAGGATAACTGTGTCATGGGAAGGATGCTCTGTTGTGTTCTTGGAACTCTTTTGTATAAAATTGTGGTCAGAGCTTGTATCTCTATACATCTAGTACTCCTGGCAGGCATTTTTAACTTTGCATTCATAATTCCCTTCTAACTTACTTCACTTCAAATGTGTTTTGGGGAAAAAGCCCTGCTAGGGGAATTCTGCCTTTTGTAAGAAATTTGGTTTCTAGCTATGTGCAAAACGCGATGGATATCATTGCCTACCTTCCTGTGAAGTGATCCCTTGAGAAAGGAAAATGCTTGTGACTGACAGAGCATTGCAATATTTGCAACTGTGTGTTTTCAAGTAGCTCTTTCTCTCAAGCCCCTGGCTTCTGTGAGACTGCTAGTGCCTTTATCTAACGCCCTCGGATTGCTGATTGATAATTAATTTCCACATTTCCTTTTGAACCTGCAGACCTTCAATTTTAGTGCTTTCATTTGTTACAAGAGGAGAATTCCAAGCATGGAAATTTTCTTTCTTTCCCCAAGGTACAGCTAAGAGGCATCAGGTGTTTCTATTGAGTTTTAAGTCTGATTGCTCTACCATGCATGTTAAAGGCTCTAGTAAAAGCAAGCATGCAAACAAATCTGAAGTTATTTGAGCAGAGCTTTCTTCCATGAAAGTATTTAGATAGGCATAAAAGCTTTCACTTAGACAAAAAAAAATTTCTTAGTCTTTTCAATCGTTATCATATTTCTGGATATAAATATAAATTTCCATTAGCATTTTTTTTCATTTTGGGGGTGTGTATGGGAATATCTCCTGTTAAGTCTAAGACAGTATAACTTCATGTCAGGGTCACCTGGTGGCACAGACCCTCAGTAGCCCACCAAGAGTCAACACCTCTTAAAAAAAGGCTGACAGCTTTTAAAGAGGCAAAAGCAATTAAGTACTCCTAGCATATGGATAAGTTTTATTATCTTTACAGATAAGAACTTAATTGTTTTCATGCCATATGTTTGGGGGTCAGAAGGGGAATCTGAATTGACTGAGAGTCTGAAAAGACATTGTCAATTTTATGAAGTCATCAGTGTCTTAGATGAAAGCATTCCCTTGCTCATCACAGCCTGTTCTCTTTGATTAAAATGATAAAGTGAACTGTCTTGCACTGCTAAAAATAAAAGACATAACTGGAAGGATGTTTCCAGCTGCACTACCCCCATCCACATCTGCCCTGAGGATGAGCAGCTGTCAAACAGTGTAATGTGCTGTTATGTTTGCTCATCTATAGCTCAAATGAGCCTCTGGGTTGCAACTGGTTGTGCTGTACATAGTAGGAACAAATCTTGTGCTATGGGTTAGTGTACTATGAAAAGGCTTTATTATTCCTCACCGGGGTAATGACTCTCTACTTCATCTTCTTCTAAGTAATTTTTAACTGTTGTCAGTAGAAATGAAAACTGTTGTCCTTTATACACCTTCCACTTCAACAACCTGACTTCTGAATATGTATAATGGCCAGACTTCGTGAACAAAGATCTTGGGAAGGGCTCTCCCCACGTGGGTGTGCCCTTCCAGCCTGCGAAGTGGATTTTTTAGGTGCGGCACAGCGTGTGCAGAACTGGCCCCACTGTTTAAGTTCTAAGGTCCATTTGCCACGGCCGAGCGAGCTTGGACAGACAGTGAAATCCTCTGGACTGGCTACAGCACTCGGTACTAAGCAGCGCTGACCCTGCTGAGCATCTGAGATCTGACAGGATCGAATGGCAGGGAGGCATTTAACTGCCCAGGGGACGGTCCCACTGAGACTCAGGGGCCCTTGGGATTCAGAGTCCAGAGTGCTAACCATTAGGCCACGGGACCGCCCCGAATATGTAGTGTGTCACTAAACGCTTGGTTTTTGATAACCGTCTTTGTCCTGATTGCTATCTGTAGCTATTCATTTCCCTTTGCTGTACCCTGGAGGGGTGTGCTATTGGTCAATATAGTTCTTAAGCTCTGTATCTTTTGTGTGTTATCTGTCTGCCAGTGCTTCCTCTTTAAGTGGCAGCATCAATATTTCATCGTTCCTAAGAACATGTATTTTCTGTACAGCTGTGGCTACCAGACTTGCCTATCAAACCGGATGTCTTCCTTCCAAAGTCTCACTAGCAGTTTTCTAATATGAACAGGTCCCTCCTCTGCCACTGTTGTGTGCCATTTGCCTGAGTCTTTCTACTTTTGGAGAACTGATTCTTTAAATGTTAGTAGGTCAAATTTTGTGTACACTCTGTGTAGTTCTTAGATTCAGCTTTCAATCACAAAATGAAATCCACTGAGAATCAGAACAGAAAGATATGCTACTTATGAAAACAAATGAAAGAACCAATGAACAAGAATTCCTAAGTGACATCATATCCTACTTACCAGAAAAGTATAAATTCCGTACATGCAAGGATTAGGAAGATATTATTTTATTTTTAGTTAGAACTCAAAGACTTTGAGCACTGGGAAGAATTTCTTCTGTATGAACATGTGAGTACATTTACTCACAGAAGGATGTGCTTCATACTCACTGTGTTGACAGTACCCACAGAATAAATAGAACAATGCACGTTGTGTCTATAGAATTTGTGTCTGCATTGCCATTAACGAAGAAAGCAGGGGAAAACCTCCGTCCATCTTATCCTTCACTGTATGAGTGTTTAGTCCACTTTTAGCATAGTGAGCATAGCCTTCACATTCCATAGTGAGCTAGATCTTAGTTAAGTATGGATAATAACAGAAAAGCTCCAGACTTTTGTGCCCAATCTGCACTTACTGATTGCACCTTAAACTATTGTTGATGTACAAAAATATTTGAGATGTGTAGCTGGAGACAAGGCTGCAATGACAGGGAAGAGAACCCTGAAAAATCACTGCTACCAAAATGCTATGAGTTTCAAATGCCTATGAGTTTCATGCTAAGCAGGAATGTTAATGTGAGTGTCAAGAAAGACTTTCAAAGAAGACTTATCAAAATAAAAAAGGAGTGCCTAACTGTGCTACTGGAGCTCAGGTAGAAAAATGATATTAGAATTGGCTTGGTAAAAATGGCTCAATGCTAATAATAATAATAATAAAAAATTAGAGAAGAGGGATTTCTCCAATTTGAAACACAGGCAAATGTGATATTAACTCTAAATGCGGCTTGCTATGACACTGCAGCATTTCAAATCAATATTTCCAGCTGAACACAATCACACAGAAGATTAAAAGCCCAACAAAATTTGTCAGTTTCATAGATAACAATTCCATCTGACACACCTGACAAGAGTTTACAGAAAATAGGAGGCAGAAAAGTAAATCAGGATGGAAAAAAAGCTGGGCAGACTGTTTGCTTAGAATTTTGACCTAAGAATAGGGCAGTATAACCAGAGAACCAGCTGCACTTGAAAGCACCATTAAAAATTGTCAGTCCTGGATTTCAAAATAAATCACATTGCCTAGAAAATAACATTACAAAAAGAATACTGAAACACTACACTAATTGTGGTCAGAAAAAATTATCTTTTCTGGTTCATCCATCATTCCAAGATATTTAACCTTCCATTTGTACATCACTTGGGTTAATTGCTCATTTCTTCAAATGGGAAATGCTGGAGTTAAAGGTGTACTATGCTGCAGCATTCATGACCAAATGCATATTTTTCAAACCCTGAAAAAGAACTGTAAACACAAGACATCAGGAGTATGATGCTCAGGTGTGAAAACTGCCTAATTTTCTCTCTCAGAAACGAATTCAGTTGACCACCTTTCAGACTGCTACAAAGAAGAATACTGGAAACTTGTGACCTTGCTAAATCCTTGTTGTCAAAGCAAGATTTAAAAAAAAAAAAAAAAGAGAGAGAGAGAGAAACCTAATGTAAACAGATGACTTAGAAAAAGAAAAGAAATTTAGTCACTCAAAAAAGGTACTCTAATAAGCAAACATTATTTTTCAGGCCCAAAGCAGACAATCAAGACCAAAATCTTAATACTTTCCAGAGTTGAGCACAACTTCTATTCCATAAGCTTAAGCATCACAGTGTATGTGTCTAACTTAGAAGTAACTATCAAAATATTGCAAGAAGAAAAATACACCAACCTCCAGATGGACTCCAACCCGAAGGAAATAACTCTCTAATAGGCAGTTCTCCAGCAGAACTACTTCTGTGTCCTTTCTCAAGTTTTTGTTTTTTTTTTTTTTCCTTCCTTTTTTTTTAAAAAACACCTCTTACAAGGTGAGGAAATCTGGGCAAATAATTTATGGAATCATAGAACCATTTAGGCTGAAAGGACCTCATGAGGTTTCTAGTCTAACTTCCTGCTCAAAGCAAAGCCAGTGCTGAGTTCAGACTAGGCTGCTTAAGGGTTCATGCCGACAGATCTTGTAAACCTCCAAGGAGAGAGATCCCACAACAACACAGCCTTGCTCCAGACCTTAATTATCCCCATAGTAATTTTCTTTTTTTCATTCTATCTACACATAATTAACACTGTGTCAATTTATGATTATTATCCCTCAGTCTTCTGTGCACCTCAGTAAAGAGCCTGGTTCTCTCTCTTGAATGTACTGGCAGACTGTTATTACCTCTGCCCAAAAAATTCCTTTCTCCAATCTAATGATCTTAGTTCCCTCAGCCTTTCCCACAGGCCATGTGCTTCAGTGACACTAAATACTCTCCAGAACCATTGATGATAAGTATACATACACTGCAGTAGCAGCTTCAAATTGCAGACCAGATGATGCTTCTCCCAGTGGAATAGACACCTCAGCCAAACTAGCAAACCTTTTAATTTCCGCACTTCCCAAAGCTGTATAATTCCAAAATAAAGCCCCAATACTCTTCACCCTTAAGACTAGCATGTTATCTGGTATCTCTACCAGTAGTAAATAGTCCTAAACAATGTAGAGAGGGATTTAGGAAGTATGATTGTCTGCAAGTGTTTTTCCTTAAATTGGTCAATCCAACCAGCCAGGGTCAGTTACTGTTGCTGGTTTTGCCCCATGTGTGGCTGGCTCCAGTGTATCCCACAGTTTAGTGGTGCCTAATGGACAGCAGATCTAATTATCACTGCCTTGTGAGCTTCCTGGAGAATATCGAGTATCAGGTTGATTTTGCTTTGCTTTGTAGAAGTTTTGCAGTTCATAAAGTAAAATTGCATCAATATTCTCTGTTGCAGGCAGGAGGTGCTTCTATATTTTGAAAGACAACCTCTTCCTTTCAACCAAGGGATGCTGGGGAGCTCTCTTAATGATAAGTGCCCAAACCATATCTGGGGAAATGATTTCCGACTGCACATTTCCCTGCAGTAGGAATTTAACTCCCTTGTATTAGTCGCACTGTTCACACAGTTAGCTTTGGACTCCAGGCTTTCTGTTTATGACAGATGAGGGGGAATAAAAGATAATTTAACAATGATTTACAGCTGTTTTTTAAACCCTTGGTAAAAAAACTCAGATACCACCTTTTGTTAAGATGATCAATCCTCTTCTTAAAACACTTCCTGTGTCTTTGCCACCTGGCC
>JAWWEU010000040.1:60641367-60678778 GCA_035583155.1 Acropternis orthonyx | reverse complement strand
CGGCCCCCCCCCCCCCCCCCCCCCCCCCCCTTTTTTTTTTTTCCCCCTCTTCTTAAGAAAGATAAATTGGGAAGGAGTCCTCTAGACCTTTTCTCACAGGAGCTGTGTTATCACATCTGTCAGTTTGGTTAAATACAAGATGTTTTCTCAAGGTTGATTTACCTTTACTGATCTGTTCATATGAATTTGGCCTCTCAGACTGGCCCAGCTCAATCAGATCTGATGACACTGCCAAGTAATATTCTCATTTCTCAAGTGAACACACTTCCTCAGGGGTGCCAGAGAACCATGATAGAAGTGACAATACAGGTACTGTAAATTGCTTGATAAATCTAGCCTGAGAACGAGTGTTTGGAAAGTGATATCTAAAGCAGAAGCAGAGGCCAAATACAAACAAGAGAACAACCCAAGATAAAATATGGGAGATCCTGAAGAACCAGCCGTATTTGAATGGTTCCATGCCTCCATCCTCATTTCAGAATGAACCTGTTAACAACATTCTTCACCATTAACCTCTACTTATCTCAAATAAGAAGAAAAGAAAGCCCTTCATTGTTCTTAAGCAAGAGCCTTTTTTATTGTATGAATTCAAGGTAGCATTTAAATACCAATGGAAGGAATTCTCTGCATCCTAACTCAGTGCCATTGTTTGTCCACAGGGGTTACATTGCATAGAAAAGCCACCAATGGATAAGGCTAACTATTTTAACATTTGCATTATCTTTGTATTGTCTTTGAGAAGTTCTTGATGATATTTTCATACTGCATGACTATTTTGCTGATTTATTGTTTCATTATGAGCAGGAAAATGTAATGGGTTAATTTGTATTAGTAATTCCAAGATGTCTGGAAGGTTTCCTTAGTCAAAAGGGTGGAAATGAAATTCTGATTATATTGATTTAGGTCTTCCTTTTATTCCATTCTAATCCATGATGGACTTATTTTTTTAATTTTCTGATCACTTAGTATTATGAAGAAGAATTCACAAAGCCTCTAGGGTTATGGTAAGGGTCAGGATAAACAGAACTGGATTCTACAGCAAATCAATTGGTTTTAGGGAAGCTCAGCCATCATCCTCCCAATACCTGGGATGGCATTTGCTGCATTAAGCTGCCCTCTTGTAGCTTGGAGACAGACTGTCTCATTAGAGGCCATGAGCCCAGTCCTGTAACTTTAGTAAATCAAAGTTTCTTTTAACAGACTAAAGCACTGGTCTGTTTATTCCCCAGAGATGATTAGTGATGTTATTTTAATAAGAAGAAGTGGGAGCTAATGGTTTGAAATGGTCGTGCACCAAAAAAACATTAAGTATCTTAAAACATGGCTAAGCTGGAGCAAACAGTGTTCACAGATCTGGGTGATTACAGGAGCCTTGCTGCTGAAAGGAACACTAACATCAAATACAGCAAAGAATGTTTAGCTGAAAAAGAAATCTATTTTCTTCCTCCATTTTTAATACAATTTCTCTACCCTTCATACTCTCCTACAACCCTTCTGTGTTTTGCATGGCCCCAGCTGATTACAGCACCTATCAAAGAACACAAAATGCCTTATGCAGGATTACCTTCTCCTTCTTTGATGGGAATGCTGCAAATATAGCAGTGTACTCATTTGAAGGTATTCTTCTCTCCTTTCATATTCCCTATAAGAATTCACTTAGTGAGCTACCCTTTTTCATTGATTTATAGGACTGTTGGGAGTTATGACAGAAGTCTATGTATTCAAACAATCCTTTGATGCTGATTTCTGCTAATGAAATCTGGATATAATAAAGATGTGATGAGCATAGTCTGGCAAAGTTAACACTCTGATGCCTATTTCCTATTAGCCATGTATGGTCTTCATTTCTTCTGTTAGGACAGCAGGTTTTATTGGTGAGAGGAAGAGTGCAACACACTGTTTATTTTATTTTTACAGCAGTATGTACAGCTCAGTGTGGGTGGCTGTGTTTTTTTCACCATAATCTTTGAGAATATAATCCCTGTTCAACAAAAGATCACATTATCTTCTCATATGTATGCTTTCTAAGGTTTTCTGATTGTGTGCTCAATACCTAGTCATTAATGAACCAAAATTAGATGTGGAAAGTGAATGGAGATTGGCTAATGAAGTTTCAGTACAGTATAAAAAAGAAAAGTTAGAAAAAAAATTACATCTTTCTGCTAAAGGAAAGCAGTTTTCCTTAAAGCATGATTTAAGGAAAACAAGATTTTTCTGAAACAGAACCCTTTGCTGGAATGGGGCTTCTGTTTGGTTTGATTGTAAACCAAATAACTCAGGTTTACTGACAGCTTGTTTGATTCAATCATAGCTTCAGTCTGAGCCTAGATGGCCTTTCAGAAAATAATGCTTCAAACAAACACATTTTGTTGGGTGCAGTCCATCCACAAGCAGCTTTTTGTTAATGATCTGGAGTTTGAATCCCATCTGAGCTTGAATTCTGGTATTTTCAATGTGACTCTAAATCTGACACTAAATCTGAGCTTCAATTTTTTTTATTGCATGGCCTATCCCCCTTGAGAGAATTATTTCCACTCACTGAAGTTTATAGTAGCATGTTCTTTGAGACTGAAATATTTTGTTTGCATTGTACGTTTATTCTGAATTTGTCTGGGATAGAGATAGTTTACTCCATAGTAGCAAGTACAGGGCTGTGTCTTGTATTTGTGGTATAATCAGCATCAATAATTTAGGGATGTTTTCATCACTGCTTCATCACTTTATCCAGAGTCAAGGCCTCTTCTGCCTCTCAGCCCACAACACCCGTGAGTGGGCTGGTGGTGCACAAGAATTTGGGAGGGGACACAGCGGTGACAGCTGACCCCAAATGACCAAAGGGATATTCCATAGCATATGTTGTCATGCTCACCATACAAAGCTGGGGAAGAAGGAGGAAAGGGGAGACTTTTGGAGGGTTGGAGTTTGTCTTCCCAATTTCCTGTTATGTTTGATGGAGCTCTGCTTTCCTGAGGATGGATGAACATCTGCCTGCCCATGGGCAGTGGTGAATGAATGTCTTGTTCTGCTTTGCTTGTGTGCATGGCTTTTGCTTTACCTGTTAAACTGTCTATCTCAGCTCACGAGTTTTCTCACTTTTACCCTTCTTATTCCCCCCCAGCTCCAGCAATGACTGAGTGGCTCTATTGGGCTTAACTACCAACTGGGGTTAAACCCCAACAGTCCTTATCACAATTATGCAACATGTATAAGAAAAAAAAAAAAAAGTTTAATTTTTGCATAAACAGACTCCCAAGCCGCATGTATTACTAATATTCAAAACATTAATCATTATCTGACAGTTTATAGACTGTTACAAAAGTAATAGCTATGTATGCTCTTTCATCACTAGTGAGAGAGAAATAAAATCAGGATATTCTTTGCTTGTTAGTAATAATGCCAGGGACACTTCTGTTAGCAAAAGTTGTGACCTCAGGTTCTCTCCTTTTCCAACCTAGTGATAAATGCCTTTTCTGAGTTAAGCCTCTGTCACAAGTCTCTCTTCTTTATTCTATTCCTTTACAATTATGCTCCATATCTGTGTTGCAGTATCTTAAACATTCATCTCAGAAATAGATGTGTATTTCCTTAACACTGCAACACAGAGGTTCAATATTGAGAAGACAGGTTACTGTAGCTCAGACTATCCAGAAAACTTGTCATCAGAATTCATTCCTGACACAAAAGCAGTTTGTTTCACAGCAGAAGACTAACGGAGGAGCCAAGATAGCATTAAGCTTTTTCCCTTTCAACATCTCATTTTAAAAAGGAAAGTAATAATGGTTGTGGAATACTGGTGCATCTAACACTGTTTTTCAAAGCATGCAAAGGTACCAAATCACAACTTGGAAGGTTTTCCCCATTAAGGGGAAAATGTTGATCAGGATTCAACTGAAGTCACTACTTTTTTTGTGGAGTTTTGTCATTTTTCCAGCAGCTGGTGCAACACATTGACTTGCTTTAGTGTAATTAACATCCTTAAAAAGAACACTTACTACATAACGATCTAACAAGGATATCAGAGTTTAGAAAACACCAGATGGATTCCATTATTTTTGAGTCTCTTTGGAAAAACAAGAAAACAAGCCAATATTGTCTAGTCCATGACCATAGCGTGGTTATATCTTATGAATTTGCACTAGGCCAAATTCACAATGCAATTAATTTTCATGGAGAAACAGTCACATCAGATTTAGCTTAGTAAAGTTTTACTGTCTTCAGGAACAAATCAAACTGTACTAAGTCAATGGTGACGAACTGATGATCAGTGTCCCTGCCTAAATAAACCACGTGAGGAAAAGCAAACTGTACCATTCTACAGGTCTGAGGCCCAGTTTTCCTTCTGTCTGCTTTTGATCTCAAAAACCGAAGAACTCAAATTGAAAAACTGTCATCCTTTGGATGCTGGAAAGCTGTAGAGAAATCCCTTTGGACTTGGCAGATACCATCTGTCCACACGTGCAAGTGGTTGTCTCTCATTCAGTGAGTGACACAATGCACTCAGTCAGGGACTGAGTCACGGCCAACCCCAACTCTGCAGGTAGTGACCAACTGCAGAGGGAACTTTTGAAGCTGAGGAACTCAGCTATTGTGCAGGCAGGTCTGGCTGCAGGTAGCTGTGATTCATGAAACAGTAGCAGGCTTCCTGTGTGCAACATGTTGCCGTGTGATGTAAGCCTTTCCCCCCATGGGAATGTGTATGACAGTCATATCAGCACTAGTTTGGTGGTTGGTATGTCCTTCCATACTCTTACCTGTGCCCTGCAACAACTAAGTCTCTTGAGTTTGCCCAAATGTTTTTCTATTTTCAATCCTGTGATTATCTCAGGGTCAAGACTTTCATTTCTATGCACTTATCTCTCTTTCATAGGAATCTTGCACCACACGAGATGGAGCAGGTAGACATAAAAACACCAGCTAACCTTTTTTAAACCTCTCCTTTTCAAAGGGAATTTCAAACCTCGTATCTATATTGATAAATGCCAGAATATTTCTGGCACTTCTGACAAATCATTCCATTGAGGTTTGTGAATCACACTTAAGAAAAATTAAAAACATTTGACCCACAAACTTGGTGACTGTGATGTCTTCACAAAAGGCATGGCACAACAAATGAAAAGCAGGAGCTGTTAGCGAATAATGCTGTTAATGTAAGCTTTAGCATGCTAATTAAAACTCCATGGGAGTTTCCTACTGTATATTAGTAGCAGCAGTACACTGCTAAAGTTAAACTATAGTGGACCAAATGTATCATCCCTTAGAATTAATTGTCTCTATTCAATGCTGTCTTATATAAATAAATAGATTTTTTTTACACTCTTCACAGAGAGTGCCTGATATATAATGGAGCATCTTTAAGCTAGCACACAATCCTGACTCGCATTGATGCAGTCAGGAGGTGGCAATTCTCTTTTTAAAGACCATGCTGGGCTATTAGCTTGAACTGCAAGCTGGTATCATAACTTTTGTTTGCATAGTATCATTTATCTTTGAGGATGTCTCCTTTTTTAGGGAGTAGAGTGTGACATATCCTCCAAATGTAAAGCTCCATCCCATCTGCCCTTTATTTCCTGAACTCTGATGAAATATTCTTCAGGACCTTTTAAAATATATCTACTTCTTTTTGTTTTTCCTTTTTTTTTTTTTTTAATCTTCTGTGAAAGCAAATAGATATTAACCTGATTTCAGCAAGAGTGTTTCATACAAAAACAACTGAAAACCAGCAGAAGTAAATCACACTTGTGTTTGATGAAGTCTTTAACACTGAAAAGACTCAAGATTTTCTCATCCTTTCATGGGTGTCAGCAGTAAAGCCTCCCTCCCAGGCACTGGTGTGGCTGCAAGTAGCAGGGACACAGCCAAAAATCCCTGGGAGATGTTAGGATACAGGGATTATAATCTGAGTCATTACCTAAACTTTCCATTACCTCTTTTGTCAGTCCTGCTATGGTCCTTTCTTCTCTGCAATTTTCTAGGAGTGACTGTGAATGCCCAACTTTTTAGAAGAAGGTGGATAGTGGAGGAAGAGGGTCTCTGATTTAAGAAATGTTTGACAGCAAGAGAGATTTTCAGTCTTTTGGGATTTTTTTTTTAATGCCATTTGCTTTAGCTGTTTTTGATATGGCGTGTCTGCGTGGGTTTTTTGCATGTTACTTATTTCTCCAAAGTCATGAACTTTTTGACTTTTTCCTTTTTTTCAAGGCTATTATGACAAAGTGAAAAGGGTTAAACAGTAATAAATACAGTATTCCAGACAAGAAAATGACTGCATACGCCACAGAAGCAGTTCAAAAGGTTTGTGCTTTGAAAAATGGATGCATATATGTAAAAACTAGTCTGGGGGTGGAGGGGGTGAGTTATTTGTATGTCTTGTTTTGTTTGTATGGGTTTTTTTTCATGTACTGTCATAGTTTCAATCTTATATATAACAGCAAAAGTTATGTTTTATTTTTTAAAATGTAAAAGGAAAGTACCTTAATAAAGTCTCTGAAAAGGAACTCCTGCACCTTCTGAAAGGCACCTCAGTATCATTTATGACACTCTGTTCCAGGGTAGGGAAGAGGGACATCTGTCTGTGAGTGTCTGGTGGCTACAGTGTCATGCAGTCAGCAGTCTGGGTAAGGAGACATTTGGAAAAGACTGTATCCTTTCAGGTCATGTTTTTATTTCAACCATGTAGTTAGGAGCTAATGAGTTGGAAGGAAACTGTAGAGATGCCAGGCACAGGGCAAGCACTTCATAGCAGGGCTACAATGTGGTCAGAAGAGCCACTGAGTGTTTTAGATGCCCTAGTTTTGCCAGCCGGTTGAAATTGTGATGAATTGTCTCTTGACTCTTCAGGAAAATTTCAGAGAAATTTACTTTCTATTTCTTTGAAATCATTCATCAGGAAAAAAATTATCCACATTCAGGCTATAAGCATCAACTTGCAAAATAAAAATACAAAGTTAATACAGTAGTCCTCAGTTTGTCAGAATTCATCTGAGTAATTTATTGACATGCAAGAATACAAATTCCAAGAGATTCACAGTACACCAGAAAGGCTGAATATCCAAAATTGCTATAATAAATATTGTTAAAGCTCAATGTTTATAGAGAGATGTAAATCACCAAGCTTCTGGATGTAAACCATCCACCTGGAAGTAGAAACTGGGAAGATACCCAGGGGATAATAAGTCTTAGTGTACTTTTTACAGCAGTAATCAAAACACAGGGACTGAAACATAGAGACTCCACAGGCTCATGGAAGATCACTGAAACTGACAATCAGCCTGTTTCTAAGTGTTCTTATCTCCAAAATGAGCTAAATACATGCCCGTGCAATTTCATCATTTGCATTATCGCTCCCCAACCTGAAACAAATAAAAAGGCAAAACCAAAAATATGTTTTTCTCTCGCAAGACATTTGGTATTCTAATAGTTCTCTCTGTTTTCATTCCTTCTCCTTTGTTTTATTTTCTAGTCTTAAATAAGTGGTATTCTTTTTCTTGGGTTTATAATTTAAATAAAGGATGTGAGATCTGATATCAAGTAACTAACAGAAATGCCACAGCTGAGATTCATAACGTTATACTGGCACTGTGGTATTAACTATATAAAAGTCTGATGCAAGAACACATAGTTGCAGAAGTGTTTTCTCTTTATATGTTATTACTTATAAGAAATTGATAATAGAATTCAACATAAAATCAGGTAAAAGTCCAGTTTTACATTGAGATCTAAGTATCCTCAAATGTGTATTATGAATTGATTCTATAACCAAAGTCCTGATTTAAGAACATTCTTTAAATTCTCTGTTTTTCTCTCCATGCCTTCATTTACCTAATTGTACATTTGCTGAGCCTAAATTAATAAAACATGTATGACAGCGTCAGTGTCTCCTGCACTACTGTGTGATCTGTGTTGTATTTTCTTTCAGAACAAATAACAAAGAGCATTTAAAGAAAATGAGCAGTTACAAATACTTTAACATTACTTCAAGCAGAATATTTCTGAGAAAAATTAAAAAAATATTAGGGATATAGCATGTTAGATATTGCAGAAAATCACATTAAGAGCTGTTTCTTGCCCTCTCCTTCCCAAATGACCAGTACAGAGACTAGACAGAACTCCCATTTATAGAAGAAGAAAAGCAGCGCAGAGTGTAATAGTCTTCTATTTATTTGTAGAGTTTATGCAACATTATTCCAGGGAAAAGAATGCAAAATAACTCTGTTTGTGTGTGTATGACACAGTCTGAATTATGGAGAAGCATTTTGTATATTTCTATGATTTACATTTTGACCAATATACTTAGTTTGAGAATTAAATACACCATCATCATGCAAATCAACCAGTGCAAGAAATTCATAAGTGAGGACGAAAAACCAAACCAAACCAAACCAAAAAACTATAAAAACCTCAGCAGCTCTGCAGCATCTTTGCATTACAAGTCGCAGAGATGCTTTTCTTAAACAGAACTAACACCAACATAACAGATAGAAATGGGCACATTCACAAGGAGTGACAACTTTTGGAATTGCTTAGGAGCCAAAGAAAACAAAAACATGGCTCTAGACTTGCATATAAGACCTAACATGATCTCAGATTTACTGGCAACCAAAAGTGTTCTTGGTTCAGTTTCAGGTCATAGTGGAAAGACAGGAAGGAAGGCTATTTTTGCTCTCTGTTCTGGAGAAAATTCTTCTCTATTTGTTTAAAAATGGCATTCTGAATTTCCATGCCTCCTTTCAAACTTTTTCTAGGACTGAAGAGCAGTTCAGAATACTTTGTACAGGCTCTTGCACCAATATTGTAGTATTAGCTTTTACTTAGCTTAATATTTTAGTTGAATGCTTTGGACTATAAAATTATTGGTCCTTTATAGTCAGTTTGAGTACCAGCAGGGTTTAAGTGGAAAAAAAAGCTTCAGGGAGGAAATAGAGAAATGAAGCTGATAAGCCTTAGCAGTAATGTGTTATTAAATAATGGATACTAAGGACGATGTTAAGATTTATTTTCTGCATAGGTGTGGAAGGCAGTGGATAACAAATCACATGTGGGAAAGACAGATAAGCATGCAAATTCAGTTCTGGTAAACGTGTACTGTGACATAACCAAATTGTTTCAAGTCTTCAGTTCATAGCAGCTAACCATAGCCCACTCCCTTTTAAGAAATCTCAGCTCTTCTCAAGTGGTTTCCATGGTTACATAAAAACACACATCTGATTTCTTCTACCAGGTAAAATACCTTTGAAGGCACCTGATTATTATGTATGTGAAAGAGGCTGTAGATTAAATGTTTATCTCTACAGAAAAAAATTTGTATGGCCACACACAATCTCTGCTCACTTCAGTCTTTGGCTTTGGGTAAAACCATGTACCAGCACAAAACCATCAGGCTGCTTGATTGAAAGAGTCAGCTGCAGGGACAGCTAGCAAATTCTGAGCAGGGAAACCAACCACAGGTAGGAGGTGCACTCATTTTGTTATCAAAAAACTTTAGAATGTATGTATGATGAATGTCACCACTGCTGGTAATTTTTGTGTTTGAACTACTGTCTACTAGAACAGCAAGGAAGGATTTGAGAGGGGTAGAAGGGAATATCTGACAAGGTGGTCCCTGCAAGATCATGTACTGTTTGGCCACCCACTAGTCACCCCAGGGTGTTTGAGAAAGCTCTCAAGAGGGACCTTTGTCTGGCAGCAAAAAGGAACAAATAAGGATTCAGTTCTTAGAATGGCCAGGCAGCAGGGGCGTGTTTTGGTTGGACTAGCTTTGACAAGTGCTGTCTCTTATAGAAAGACATTAAAATTCTTGCATTTTTGTTTATGCTGCTGGATTAGAGGGAAAAAAGCCCAGTACTCATAAGTAAGTGTTAGACATCTACCTTTTCTTCTTCTTCTTGAAAGTAGACCAGTCCTTTTTTTTTTTTTTTTTTCAGTTACAAGTTTTCAGAAGAAAAGAGAGTTTTCTTAAGTAATACAAAGTAATCACTGTGTTCCAAAAATTAGTGTGGAAAATGGCTTTAAAATCTGAATTCCAGAATGTGGGTTTTTTTTCGCTACCTCTGTTAGCAAATTCTTGTCATCCACGGGAGTCAAGGAATAGAATAAAAATACAATAAAATTGAGATTCAGATAAATGAAATGATTTTTCTATGGATCTGCACAATGATGCAGGCAGAAACAGAATTTCAACCCTTGTAGTTATCTGCTGTCCAAGAGAGGTTGTACGACCACCTGATATTTCTCATTGTGTCATTTTTTTGCCTGGATTTAAGAGAACTGTCATCTACTCTATAATCATTGCCATTTTCCTGAAACATCCTCTGAAAATCTCTAGATGAAATCCTGACTTGACTTTTTTCTTTCTTTTTTTTTTTTTTTCCACCTGTCTAGTGAGTGATTCAGCCCATTAGGCTGTATGGCAATCTTCAAAAGAAGCTACTAATTGCATTGGCTGAGTAAATAGATGCACTGTGTCAAATGCTTAAACTAAGATTACACACACAGCCCTGTGTTCAGAACCTAGCTGTGCTCTGCAACCTAATTAAAAAAAAAAAAAAAAAGAAAAGAAAAGTATCTTAAAGTTCTCCCTGTAGACCAGTAAAATCTCTGGGGATCCTGGACTCTGTCAGGTAAACACTAATTGACAATAAGACCAGTATGTGAGAGACTGAATGCCCCATGGAACCTACCTGCTTTGGCAAAAAATGAGGCTGTGAGATAGAAGTTATGATGTCTGCCTTGATGGCAGACCCTTTGGATCAGAGATTTAAGAGAAACCTGTAAAGTTTGGTCCTTTCAAAACACAATTTTCAAAGCAAATCTGTCACCAGCTGTCACAAAGGCATTGAAGACTGTGACAAAGTACCCTTTGCTAGATTGAATTTTTGTGGTGCTCAGGGGAATTAACAACTAGTTTCTAAAGCTGTCATCTGTTTGTCACCATTCTCTAATAGGGGTCTTTACTGGTAAGAAGAAGCAGGTCTTTTGCTGGACTCCCTTCATGCCTCTGTCTCTCTAGCATCCTCTGGGAAGGATACTACCCTGATGGCTTTTGAGTTGCGTAGAAGGAAGTCAAAGGGCTGTGATAACTAAATGTCTTTGCCCATGTTTTGAAGTGGGTTCATACAACATTTTGTTTTCAGAGTGAATTCTCATACCAGTATCCTGCTGACAGGTTTTGTCATGATGAGAATTTGTTCTATGCTCTAGAGATGCAATGTTTGAGATGTATCCCCATGGGGAATGCAAAAATACTTCATCAGAAGGGACTCCTCAAGCAAGGGTGTATCAGCTCTGAACAAGCTACATAATACAGTCACCAGCCAATTGCTTAGAAGTTCATTCTATCTTCTCTTTGCTGTCTGCCTTTTCTCAGAAAACAACAGCTCGTGGTTCTAAACATCCTTTTGTAGGGACCAGTTTTGTCATTTCTGTTGGTAATACATTTCTTCTAACCAAGAGAGGAGAAGATTTATGACTAAGGACCTTTAATTTCTATGCAGCAGAATCTGCTCCTCTAATTCAAAAAATGCTGCTTAGAATATTCTCCTTCAGAGAAAACCAAAGTAAACACCCCCCAACTAAATCCCTCATGAATGTTTGTTGCTCTGTGAAGACATAATTTTAAAGTGAGTTTGTTGCAGAATACTTGCTCGGATTTTTGCCTGGTTCCCCTCATTGATTCAAGCTAGCAGTTGAATATCAGCTGTATCTGTTAAAGGAGAGACCAAATGTTTTGTTTTCCTTTGGGGAGACAATGAAATATGGCACACACATTCACTTGTGCTGTGCTCCTCAGGTTGGCTTGTTCAGCTCTCTAATTGGGTAGCTCTGAGTGATTTCTGTCACTGATGATTTGTTCAACAAACTGTGTTAAAAGAAAAAAACTCTTTTACAAATTCATAACCTGAATAGAAAAGATAAAATTTTATTTACTTTCAAGTCATATAAATTTCGATTTAGTCCAAAGATCTGACAGTTGGAGCAAGGTCAAGGGAGTATTTCCAAATATTAATTTCATAAATCCTGGAAAACATTATTCTTCCACTAAAAATTTATGCTGGAAGGTGTTTATTTTGTTATTTTCCATTTATCATTAATGTTCAGCTTTAAAGAATCAAGTCAGGAATACAAACATCAGCAGGTAACTCATGTGGTCAAAGTTGTAACAAAAAAAAATTAAAATAAACAGTGAACTTCTCACAAACCAAACAGAGATTAAGTGCCTATTTGTTCATGCTAAAATAATACATTAAAATAAACTGAGAAAGGAAACAAGATTAAAAGCTTGTAAGATAATATTACACTAACTCCAGGAATAATATTATTCATAAAGTTTTGGAATAGGTTTGCTTGATGATCCAGTCATGCCATTAGTGTGACTAGGGTACTGCTAATTGACTCATGATAATTAATTTGTTCTTAAAACACGAATAGTGCTCTGGGTGCTTAACAAACAGTCCAGGTGCTATAAAGCCAGGGTACCTGCTGTGAGGAGGCTTATGGTCTAATTATCTAACAGTACTGTGTTCCAGGATCACAGTGCCAAAAGAGAGCAATCTTTATCGTGCTCCATTTTAATATTTCTGTTTATTGGCTCAGAAATGGTGAGGAGCTAACCCCCTTCATCACCTAGGTATAGGAGTTATAAAATTCTTTCTGCCTTTTCATGGCATCAGTTTGGGAGTGCATTGCTAGTCACCCTCCATAGTAATACTTGTTGTATTAGAATGGAGGAGGAACAGCAAATTTCCTTGTTGCTAGTGGAACATGGCATTCTTGCTGGTATATGCATGGGATGTAAGAGATGGCTCTGTGCTGAATGAGGTGATGTGAATGAGCTGAAAATATCTTCTTATCCTTTCAAGACAAGTTGGGGGTCTGGAGGCAGCTCAGGCTGATCAACAACACACATACTTCTGCCCTCCCTGGTGTGTTGCCTCATGAAGCACTCTCACCCTGGTCACTCAGTTTCCATATATTCAGGTCATATGGACACAGACCGTTCCCAGGATCAGAAGGCCAGGTTTGGAGCCATATATACCATTTATATTAGTGATCGTAGGTACCTGCTCTTGAGTTCATGAATGACCCAGTTGTGTTATCCTGACTTCCATGGTCCCCCAGTGAATGATAGATGGAATTGCACTGAGGGTCTTCTCCCTCTGCTGCCCACTGAGTGACAATGAAGGGACGGGAACAGTCGTGTCACTGCACTGCTCTCAAAATTTGCGGTGAATGAGAGATTGCAGAGTCAACAGGCCACATCCTACAAGGGCGGGTCTGCCCTGCAGTGACAGCACAAGTTCTTCAGGACCCCAATCCCCTTTTCCACCCATGTCCTTCTAGTCAGTGCGGATTTCCCAAGCATGTGGCCCATATACGGCCATATATATTAAAAATGTCAGGGAACAAATGTGACATCTGTGTAGATTAACCAAGAAGGATACTGTTTATTCATCTGGAAAAGACTGGTGACAAAGGGGAGGGTTTATCACTGACATTCTGAGTTATAATGAATACATATATGAAATGTATATTTAGAAATTCATCCTTCTGAATTTCAGGCCAAACCAAAGGAACCTTCCTTTAGTAACGATATTTATGACTTGCAGCCCTCGGTCATTTCACATGACCATTTTTTTTTATATGCTGAACTGTAACCTGGAAGCAAAAGCATGTGTGGTCAGCCACAAGTTTTAAAAAGGCTTCCTCTGAGAGACAGAGTCAGTGCCTGTGTCAGTATTGTGGCATGCTGTTTTGCCACTCACAGTCTTTGGGAAGGAAAACAGAGGGCTCTCTAGGTCCTCTTCATGGATGCCAGTGGAGTAGAATGGCTCTTCTGAAGGAAACAAGATGCCTTCCAACATTGGGATTTACATGTCTGTACACTTTTGGGTTTTATACCCTTCCTTAACTCCATCACCTCTTCCCCCTAGTAAATAAAATTTCTCTTCCTTTTTCTCCATTGTCATTAGTTCCCAAAAGCAATTTCCATCTCTAAGCAGATTAAACATGTCTTAAATTATATTAAAACCTAACTTTGAGCATGAGAGAACCTGCTAACATGAATCCTGAACTTTGCTACTCCTTCCTGAATCAACACAGTAGAATAGTTCAATGTCATGTCTACGTGCAATGTAAATGTATTCCAGCTAGCTGACGTAAAGCTGGCTCGTTTTCAGGAATTCTCATTTTGGGTCTCTAACTCAGCTTCTACTTCACAACTTGTCAAATAGCTGCTCAAGCAGAAAAAGATCTACAATATGTCTGCAGAGTGGAACATTATTTATTGTTAGTGGGAAGCTGAAAATCAATTCACTTCATTCCCAGAACAAAACAACAACAAACAAACAAACCCTAATGGCAGCATGTGTTCACTCAACCTGAAGTGCTCAGTTTGCACAGTTTGCTGATTGTCCATCTGTATTGCTTATCTGTAGGTGCATACATAGGCACTGGCTACTGCTTTCCTGTTGTTCCTCATGAGTGAAGAAGTCCAGATGCATGCAGAAAACTTGAAAGCTCTTGGTTCCTTTTCTTACAGACAGGATGGGTGCAATTGCACCTGGCTTGCTCTCAGTCATCTGATGTACCACAATAAGGATTGTATGATCCTTAGTACTTTCCAGAATGTCATGGTCTGAGATATCCAACACCCAGATGCTGGAGAAACCATTAAAAAGGAGCATCCTTGCTTTCATGCAACTGTTCAGACATAGGAAATACCCATCCATAGTTCTGACCACTTCTTGGCAAGTTCCTCAATCAAAGCACAGTCTACTAACAAGGCAGGCTAAGGAATGGAATTTAGTGCCCTTAGGAAATAACTGTCACCCTATCAAGAGAGGAGAGGTGCTTCACCATATTTCAAGGTGGACCACAAAATAGAAGCTATTTGTTTTCTCTTGTAGGATACAGTGGCAAGGCAGAAAAGGGACAGTTTCCTAGATTAAGTAGAATGGTAGCCTATAGCCACTCCTACTGGATTTAAAAATTTCGAGAAGGTAAAAAAGAAAAAGAAAAAAAAGAAGAAATGCTTAAGCTACAAGGCACTTCATCTTGCTTTCCTTACAAAGACAGCACAGGCATAATTATTTTTATTTATATATCTGCATATGTAGAGATATGTACCTGTTAATATGTAACTGTACATCTAAAAACTGCTATCACCTGGACTTTATGACTTCCCTTTTTAAATGTAGACATTGCTGAAAGTACAGTGAGGTCTGACAGGCACGTTGTTTCTTTAGTAACTCTAAACACTTCTACCTTGATAAGGATTTTCCAATCAATGCCTTCCATTATCTTCTGGCAATGTTAATTGAAGATGTATTCACATCAAATGCTTCTATCTTATCTGAAGAAGGTGTGTGGAACAGAGTTCCAGTACAATGGAAATAGTAATATTCTGAGACTGTAATTATATTCACACTTCATGCACTGCTGGAATTACTTGCAAGTTAAAGCTATCAAATGCTGCACTTGTGTCTCTGGATTAGTGATGATGAAACATTTAATATCAGTGAGTAGATGGAAACATCTCAAACTCTCTGAGATTGTTTTTATATTATTTAGCATTGTTTATGACATAACAATGTCTTACACTTTTCTTAGGAAATTAGTATTTTTTTGATATGGAGGGGGAAAAGATTGTTTCTTCCAGTTTATTTTTAAAGATCAAGATAAAACCACTTTTTGGACACCCTTTCTACTTCAGAGGGAAAAGAAAGACATGAATGCATTTTTACTGTTATATTGCAGGCAATCTTATTAAAATTCTTCAGGGAATCTTCCTGGTTGGAGCTGCAGGGTTCTTGCTTTGATCTACAATCTCTGTACAGCCTTGCTCATCCCTCCGAATCTCCAGCAGGGCAGAAGGGATATAACTCAACCCAACCACTGGTGGCACACTGCTGGGAGATCTCCTAGCTTCTGCAATAATAGGTGATGGGCTAAGTTACTTTCTTTTTTTGGGGGGGAAATTGTTCATTTTCCCTATGATGATCATAATTTATTGTCTCACTAGGATGATGACAATGACCTGAGCTTCTCTTCACCTCCATTCTGCTGCACTCTTTCACAGATACAGCCAAGGTCTGACCATGTCCAGGAGACAAGCAGAGACACAGTACAAAATTATTGGGAAGATAGGACTGAAAAATGCTATTGCTGTTGCAGCTATGATGGAGATTCTAACTTAGAAATTGTCATTCCAGTTTCTTCTCTCGAAGAAGAGGTCTAAGATGCTTCCAGGGTATGCTCCTTTGGGATGCAGTACAATGTAAAAGGATTACAGGAAACTCCATGAGACAGAGTCTGTGGTTTCCAGGGGAGATATGCAGCAACACTGAAAGATGAAAAATAAACTGTCAGTGGACCATTTTAAGAGTTGCTGCAAGAGATATGAGTAGAATATGACTGGGGGGGGGGGGGGTCTACTAAACATGTAGGGAAGAGTCCCATCAGTTCCATGTTTCCTTTCCCCAGCAGGCTTTGTGGTTTGTTTGTTATAGAGTGAAGATCAGCATTGCATGAGTTCCACATGGAATATGAGTTGTTATCCTACCTAGGAGTGTAGGAATTCTTTTATGACTTTAACTTTATGAGTGTGACTTTGATATTTTGGAAAGAGAAAAATTAAAGGAGATACAGATCTCTGATTTTTATCCACATGATTAAATAAGGAAGAGCTGAGAGAAAGTCATGACTTTCAAGGCTCACTTAAAATAAGTTACTGTTTTGGGTGCCAGGCAGGAAAAGTTGGGCTGAGAGAAACTACTGAAGTCAGGCAATTGAGGGAGCTGTAGCTATTAGTGCTAATAATGTGTAGGATTATACTTTAAGGTAGTACTGAACTCACAGAGATCAGCAATAGACCTCAGATTAACCTAAATGGAACAAAATCAAACACATTAGTCATTCCTGCAGTTCTGGGGAATATTTCAAGCAGCAGCAGTGTCTTTTGATTACTAATTACAAGTTATGGACATACAAAACTGCAATTTAAATTGAAGTTGCTCATAGTCAAGTAGGGCTGCATTGATTAATTCAGAACTGATGGCCTTTTCCTGCTGGGTGAGTACAACACAACTAAAAGCAATACAAACTCCAAAAAAAATAGATATATATTAAGATTCTCCTTCTTCACTTACTTTTCTGTAAAATATTTCCTCTGCCACTAAAGGATATTGGGTTTTAGGATAACAGACTTACACTTCTGGATGCCCTGGTCTGTTTGCTGTTGAAGTTAGTACTTATTGATACACCTGTGTTTGTTATGCACCGCTCTTTATGTGTGAAGGCATGAACTCAGTAACATGTGAGTAACTGCCTTGAGACCATTCAGTTCCCATCCTTTTCCTAAGGATGCCAAAAAGCTGAAGGATTATGTGATTTGTCTGAATTTTTGTTGAGGATAAAGATAAACCAGCAACAAGCTTGACCTAACAATCAAAGGAAACTCAGACACTTCTTGCTTCTGGCAATTGTTGACTTGAATTAGATTCAAATCAGTGAAATGCCCTAAACACTCTTTGTCTCTTGGACAGTTATTTCATAATTATTTTTAATCTCTTCAAAGCAAATTTTATTGGTCAGGAAAATACATGTGCTTGTGGGTTATATAACTCTGGATTTAAATAGTTTAGGATTTTGAAATCATTTAGGATCTTTAAATCAAAGAATTGTGGACATGAGTTTTGATGGGTTGATAAACACTTAAAGAAGAGAGAGACTTTTAAAAAAGAAATGGGCTCCCCAGCCTCTAACTATAAAATTGAGAATTTATCTGAATTAATTTCAGAGGTCTAAGGTCCAAAGCAGTAAGTATAACTGCTGCTTTGATAACCAGGATTGCTTTCAAGTCCATACTCCCTGCTACAAGAGTAGCAGGAATATGTAGTACAGAGTCAAGAGGTCACTCCTTAGAGAACTTGCCCTAAAGCCAGCTGAGGAACAGAGAAGTGGATGAAGGAGTAACCCTGCACAGCTGATCTGTAGCTCACTCTGACATGGCTTTGCTGTAAGGGTGCTTATAGCAATGTCATACAGTTACTTACAAAGATAATGAAGCACTGAAACATGCCTTTGCCTTGATCCACAGCACTTTCTCTTCAACACACAGAAGAACCTTGGAGAAAAAAAAATAAAGTCTTTTCTTATCAAATATTGCCAGTGTTTTTCATCTTCCTCTCCTGGAAAGGTGATATGAAGTAAAACAGGACTCTTCACCTAAGGTAATAGTACCTGTATATTTTATTCTATATTAGAAATAGGTAATTGAATTTTTACAATATTCTTGTAAAAAAATTGACTGTCATTGCCATTTTATAAGTGTCATAAGTCATGCCTAACTTTTTAATGAACTTCCTCCCATTTTAGTCTGAAATAGTAAGTGGGAGGACTCAGGAAACCATAGGCCAGTCAGCTTCATCTTTATCCCTTGGAAGGTGAATGAGCTGCTGAACCTGTAAACCATTTCCAGGTACTTGAAGTAGAGGAAGGAAGAGGCAGCACAAACTCACCAAGAGGATGTTTGACCTACCTGATAAGCTTTTTATGATGGAAAGACTGTCTTGGAAGATGAAGGAAAAGTAGTCAATATTGTCTACCTTGAGTTCAGAATAACTTTCAGTATCACCTCCCCTAAGATTCTCATGGAGAAGGTGATGAAAATTAGTCTGGATGAGCAGATGGAGATGGATTGAAAACTGATTGAATGTCTGAGCCTGTAGAGTGCTAACCAGCAGTATGAAGTTTAGTTGGACACCTCTTGCTAGCAGTGTACCCCAGGGATCTGATCCTGTTTAATATCTTCATTAATGATCTGAATGTTGGGGCAGAGTGTACCCTCAGCAAGTTTGCTAGTTATACAAAGAGGGAGGAGTGGATGATACACCAGAGGGTTGTGCTGCCATCCAGAGTGATTTTCACAAGCTGGAGAAAGGGACTGACTGGATCCTCATGAAGTTCAACAACAGAAAATACAGACTGCTGCATTGGAAAATGCTGAGAGCTGACACACTGGAAAGCAACTTTGCAGAAGAGGATGCAGGGATGATGGACATCAAATTAACCATGAGACTGAAATATGCCATTGTGGCAAAGAAGGCTGGTGGTGTTCTGGGCTGCATTAGGAGGAGTTTTGTCAGCACTGACCTGGAGAAAATTACCTCAGCAGTTCCCTTCCAACCACAAACATTCTGTGGTTCTGTGAACTGAAACTCAAAGGCAGAAAGAGATGTATCCTAGAAAATGGTATTCATTGCTGTTGCTTCAGTTGTTTATATGTATACATTTAATTTTATATATTATAGACACAGAGCTGTAGCCTTAGCCAGATAGCAGCCAGAAATAGTAGGCATAAAATCACGTAGATATGGTAAGCACAGTTGTTTATTACTTGCATGTTTTTAAAAGAAATTGTTTTCATCTTTTACAACATTTTAACAAACGTTACAGGAGAAGAGACAATTCTCATGTCCGATTTAAATAAGTGGATGATGTCCTTTTCCTTTGAAATCAACATGGTACCCTCATAACTGCTCTCTATCCCTGCTTTCTTCAAAATTAATTGCAACCTGAAACACAAGTGTTTCTAATATTCACAAGGGCAAAACAGGCAACTCCTGTCTACCACCATCATTCTGAAATCCTAGCAATGAGTCCCAATTGCAAATTTCAAATAATTTTTTTAATTTATTTTCTACCTGAAGATGTTCTCGCCAATCATTTTCTCTGTGTGCAGATGGTGATATCTTGAAAGCAACACACCTCATTTTGAAGTAATTTTTCTAAATTATCCTCATTCAAGTCAGTGAAGAAAGCAATACAGGGTTTTTCAGAAAAGCAAGTATTGAAGTAGAGAATACAATATTATCCTTCTCCAGAAGTTTTCAATTGTCTTCCATTACCTTATCTTTCAGAACCTGATACTTTTTAGAAGTCACTCAAGATACTGTGATGTGAGTGGGAAGTTGCGAGCATCTGTGTCAGGGGATCACATTGATTCCTTTGCTGCTCTCTACTAGCAGAAGTTGCTGTGCATCATCATCATGTTACTGCTCCAACAAGATGTGTTGGATTACAGAAGCAAGATTGTGAAAGTCATTTTATTGCTGGTCTAAAGCAGCATGAAGTATACTGGGAAGGTCTTCCATAGCTGTTTGTTTAATTTTATAATTTACAGACCTCTGGCAAAAAGAGATTTCCACAAGTTTTGCAGTCAGCAAGCTCTGATGTTTTAGCAATCAGAAAGCTCTTAATAATGTTCATTCTGTTATAATTGGAAATAAATTATTCTTCTGAGTTTGTCTGCCAGGAGCCTGTTTGTCTCCTTTGATCACCATTTATTACAATAACTTATATAATCAATTGTCATATTGATGCCAACATCCCATCTTCTTTTTCCTATACAGATTAATTTCTTCAATCATTTTCACTGAAGTGAACCTAACTTTTCTTGAAATTATATTTTAGAGACCATTTATTCTTACAATTCTTCTCCAAAATCTTAATTTTCCCCCACAGATATTGACATTTCAGGTTTTTCTTTGAAATCACAGGGCCTTAAATACAGACTTTCTTTTTCTTTTCTTTCTTTTTTTTTTTTTTTTTTTTTTTTGGGTTTTTTTTTTTTTTTTTTTTTGAAAGAAGAAAAACTGAGACTGTCAGAAAACCAAACAACTCTGAGGGATTTAACTTCAAGAAAAATGCCAAATATCATGAAGCTGGTGATTAAAATTGCAAAATCTGGCAGTATGACAATTGCAGGTGATGAATATGTATGCCAAGGCTTTCCAGACATAGTAATTAACAGATTGAGGTGCCTGAATGCTGCATGAAACCAATTTAGAAATGAGAGTAACTCTTCAGCTTTATGCTTTGTTCTGTACTGAACATCCTGCTGTTCCTCAGCAAACACACAGGACTCACAGCTGAAAGCCACAGAAGACAAATGATAGAGCAGACTCATTTGAGCAGCTCACCACCTTCAGCAGGTGTGTCCAATATCTGCCCATGTATAAAGGATGTGATTTTCCTAACCAAAAGGAAGGCATTTTAAGATACCATTGTGCACAGATATGGTTCACCTCAACACTGTCTCCTCACACCAGAGCAGACTCGCAGTGCCCACGCACCATTAGCACCTGTATTTGGGTCTCCGCATTTCAAAACATGATGACTGTGTTGCACACACACCATGTGTGCAAAACCCACAGCCTGGACTTCTGAGTAGAAGCACTTCACCTCCCATCGCTGGGTATCTGCCCTGTGTTTTCAGCCCCCAGATGGCCACTGCTTTTAGATAAGGTTAGAGGTATGGCCATACTACAGGTATTTGGCATAATGAAAACACAAGAAGTGGCCTGAGTGGCCAGGACAGTGGTCCACATAGGCCAGTGTGCTGCCATGGGTAGGAGCAAAAGGGAGTGTAATTCTGCTCAATTCCTTTCCCCCCTCCACTGCAGCAGCAACCTGAACTGCTGTGCTGGGGATGTTAGAGAGGCTTTCTGCCTCTTCAGTTTGCCTCTCTGTGTGTGGAACAATGGTCTGTGAATTTTCCTGGACCATTTTTAGACCTACATTATGTGTCTTCACAACCCCTGGTGATAGAAAATTCCCTACCCAGTCTGCAAAGTTCTTATTTGATAGTCTGCTTAAACCAACCTCCTGGTAGTTTCAATTTCCCTCCTGGGTTATAGTGGATGGAGAATAACAGATCCACAAGCATTACTGTTTCTCTGAAGAAACAAAAATCTGAAATGTTGGTATAAAGTGCACATTTAGCTTGTCACTGGGTCAGGGATCAGCAGAAGTGGAAGAAATGGGAGAAGAGGGATTTGGGGAAAAAAAATCTAGATTAATTAGTGAAAGCAGGCATAGTTTAAGTTCAATCAGATAGGGAGTTATGAGAGATAGCAGGGAACTCTTCATGGAATTGTCAAGAGCAAATAATTCAAGCAAATCTAATTTTCTTCCACAATGTGGTTACAAGACCTGTAGGTGGAAGAAAAGCAGTAGATAATGTGTGTCTTAAAGCTTTAATCAAATTTCACACAACATAAGGAACAGACGTGGTTTTGATGAAACTTTTACTGAGTGAGCGTAAACTGGATGGAAAACCAAAACTATAACCGGAACAATGACCAGTGTGAAGCAATAGGATGAGAGGCAATGGACAGGCACTAATGTGCAGGAAGTTCAACCTGAACATGAGAAAGAGCTTCTATACTGTGCAGGTGACCACACACTGGAACAGATTGTACAGAGAGGTTGTGGAGTCTCCTTCACTGGAAATACTCAAGAACTGGCTGGATGCAATTCTGTGCCGTGTGCTCTGGGATGACCCTGCTTGAGCAGGAAGGTTGGACCAAATGACACACTGTGCTCCCTTCCATTCTTAGCCATACTGTGGTTCTGTGAAATACATGGAGAAATATTGAGGTTGCAGAGGGATTTGGGTAGGGATTGTGTGGGTGGCCAGGCAGGGGACCTGTGGACATTACTTTCAACTAAAGACAATTTTCCATGAGTGCCCTGCCACCTGCTTCCCACTGACTGCTTCCAGGATCCTACATCAATGGGCACACTGAAATATGCAGTAGAGAGAGCTTTTACTATCTCAGAAACATGATGTACCCTGCATAAACTGGCCCTTGGGCACTAAGTGAGAAAGGAACAAACAAATTAATGGTCCTTTCTAT
This sequence comes from Acropternis orthonyx, assembly GCA_035583155.1. Lineage (NCBI taxonomy): Eukaryota > Metazoa > Chordata > Aves > Passeriformes > Rhinocryptidae > Acropternis > Acropternis orthonyx. The sequence continues at coordinate 60,656,084 of JAWWEU010000040.1, read as the reverse complement.
TTGGACTTGCTTTACAACACTTTAACTGGACTGTGCTGCAGGTGACATTGTGCATCCTCAACCATATTCTGAGCCTGAATTTTTTTTTTTATTCTTAATTTCAAAATCTTAAAAGTTTAGAGTCAGATTATTTTTGGCAAAGAAAATTGATTGTGGAGTTGTGTTTGTCAACTGTCAAATTAGCAGTCTCATAGATCTTGTTCTTTTGAGGACTATATTAATATAAAGACAAGAGGAAAACAGGAAAAAAAAACCCAAAACCCTACAGAGCCGTATTTTAGTCAAGCAAAGTCACAGAGAAGATTCAAACAACTCAGTGTGTTTGAAGAAGTGAAATATGCAGATGAAGGAAGATCCAAAGCTTTGAACCCTTTTACATATTTTTGCTTGGTGGGGGCTGAGAATTCAGACATAAGCTCTTTTCCATCCACCTTTCTCTGTTTTAAGCATAAATGAGTTTCTATGGTAGGAACAACCAGGGGGAAATGCCATGTGATTTCTAGAATATATATGGAGGTACATGGGATGTGTAAATATGTCCCTGGTGCTAATGACATCTGTGCCAGGAAACCCTCCCTAGCCCCCAGCTGATGTGTGTTTGATATTCATCAGCTCTTCCATTTAAAACTGAGCACCAGAGTTGCCTTCAAGTACAGTCTAATGCTGTGGAGAAATCAAGAAATTCATAGTGTTGTGTGTAGTCATTAGATAGTAAACTGAGGTGTGAATGAAAGACCCTTTCTAAGACATGAGTGAAAAAAGTTCCATGTGTCCAGGGCAGAAAAAAGAGAAATCAAGTTAACCAGAAAGGTCTTATGAAACTCCTGAAGGCCTTAGATTTGTTTCTGTGGCACATGTACTTTCCTGTATGGTAATTTGATAAGATTTCCACAATACATGCATAGCACTCTATTGCAGTTTTTCAGCAAATAAACTAAATTATACATCAATGTTATGTTATGTTTTAAAATGTTTATATTTTTAGTAATTGTTGGTTTTTTGGCTAACAACTTGCAGATGTTGTAGAAGGAATACTACATGAGTAAAGGATAACTGGGCTCATAAAGTTTATCAGTTCAAGCACTCTTGAAAGAGGGAAATAACACATTTGCTCTTTCTCATGTACTTTCATAAGGAAACATATCTCAATAGGTCTGAGAATGGAAGAGGTACTCTTGAGTGCTAACTTCATCTGAACTGGGTGAGGACAGTTCACTGGGAAAATGACTTGAGCATATGCTATTTTATATGTATAAGACTAACCTGTTGCAACTTAAAGAAGGGTCTAGTTCTGTTGCTGTGATCCCCTTTTAAGCAGATCTGTAATGGGCAAACCTAGTCCTGTCCCCAGATCTTGTTCTTTTCCAGACTGTGGATTCCTAAACAGACATTCATTGAATATTGCTGTATTTTTAGTGGAAAGCAGCTGCCTTTTTTCTTTCTTCTCTGTGGTGAAGCAGAGGTATAAATCTGGACATACTTAGGTTTTCAGATTAACTAACAACAGCCTGGCAAAAACTGTTAAGACATTAACTTGTTTTGATATTATCTTTTAATCTGCCTAAAGAAAGTGGTGTGTAAAGTCTTGAAGATTTATGTATTAGGTTCCCTAGGTTGTTGCAATGCAAATTATCATAAATCTTGAGTATATTCTTAACAATTGTTTAGCCAGTGCACTCTAATGAACCCTCTTCATTTATTTACTCAAAATACCTTACCAAGGGAAAAAAAAATGGCAGAGACAAAGGATCGTGTTTTCAGGCTATCCTTAGAGATTTCACAATGTGGCAGCAACTGCAGGTGTTTGTTTTTTTTTTTTTTTTTCTTCATTAAATTGCATGCAGTTTATCTAAGAGATATCATTCTGTATCAACTGGAAAAAGCAAACAAGCCCCGGCCTAGGAATCTCACCTCTGAGCCAATAATATCTCTCTCTCAGAAGCCCACTAAAATTCCGGGGAATTTCCATTATTTGTGCACCTCTTTTTAAAACCTGTGGTTTCAGGCCAGATGATTTTAAAAAGCCGCATCCCTGGTGCTAATGACATCTGTGCCAGGAAACCCTTCCTAGCCCCCAGCTGATGTGGTGGGTGGGCAGACTGGATACCCACTCTCCTAAGAATTCAGGAGGATCTTCCTGAGTAGTCTTTGTACTCCTTCACAACATGACTGCTGGTACAGCACATACATCATGCTGCCCCTTCACTGGGGTGTGAACCCCACCAACTACTTTCCAAGGATAGTGCAGCTTCCAATGCCACTCCTGCTGTGGCTCTGGCCACTGGATTTGCTACATCTGCCCAAGGCAAGCCAGACTTTGTAACATGATGCAATTGGCTTAGATGAAAATTTGAGGTAATGCCACCAGAAGTGTAAATACAGTGAGAAGGAACAAAACAAGAATGAAATTTAATGGGTATTAAACAGAAGGAGTAGAGAGGTACATTGATTTTTTTATACCTCCCCAACAGTTCTCATTATTTAAGAGCTTGCATTTTCCTGAAATGACTGGATTGTGATTTTCCTCCAGTTATCTCTTTACTGTAGCATTTTGGTTTGCTGATCGTCCATCACATCCCATATGAGGGTCCATATGAGAAGTCACATCTTTCAGAATAGGTGTAAATATCCCTCTTTTACTAAATGGTGAGTTACACTTGCCTGCTGATATGGACATCAAAGCAATAAATATAAACAGACCAGTAAGACTATAGGTAGGATAACAGGTTTTTCAGAGTCCATTACTAAAAGAGAAGACTAGATTGGCTGCTACACAGGACATTAATTCTGTAGCTATCACCTGAACAGTATGCAAAGTTTAAATTGATTTATCCCAGGAGTATCTGAGAACGGTCACTTTAAAGGATTTTTTTTTTCTTCTTTACTTATTAAATGATGCACCTCCTAGCACTCATTTGTTGATCTGTTTTCCTGCTTCCTTCCACTGCATGGGTCATTCTGTTATCCAGACACCTGCTCTGTTCTCTGTACTTTCTTTCAACAAGGAGCTCTTTGACTCATACGAATTGCAGTAGGTTAACACCTGTCTTCCCTCTCTGGCTTCCACTGGGTCCTGGTAGTGGAAACCCTTGGAAAAGTTCTAAATCATTACTATGGTTTGGGTTGAACGTGGGAAATGGATCATGTCAATCTCATTTACAGAATACTTCAATATGTTCAGAATGACTTTGAAGAAACATATGCTTAACTCCAGTATCTCCAGAGTATACCTGTCCTGCTAACAATGAATATCCTTGCTTTTTACTTCTCCTGCTCTTCTGCTTCAGCTCCCAACTAGAAGTGCCCAGCAGGGCAACTGCTTGTCACAACAGTGATATGTTATGTAGTGTTGGGTTATTCTGTCTGACACACAAATTCCAGGTCAGCAGGATTTTTTGTTGTTTGGGGTCCTTGCATCATACTTCAACTCTTAGAGTATTTTGCCACTTTTCCTCTGCTGCCTCTCCCTAATCTTTCTGCAAACCTTCTCCCTCATGCCTCCTCAAATACCAGATGTAGCACATTCTCACAACACTGGATGGATCCTCTTGAAGCACTTCTGAGCTCTGCTTCTCACCTGGGATCTCATCAGACCGCCTTTCAGTTATGCAACACAAGTGAGCCAGCATCTCTAATCCACTTCTTCATATACCCGCTTTCCTAATCACCTTATTTATTAGGATGCCCTGGTGCTGGCCTGGATGGAGTTCAGAGATAGCAGTGCAATTTTGCAGCTGAAGAACATTCACTTTTGAAACTTCTAACACCTCTCATTTTTGTATAAATCTGAAGTTTGTATTTCTTGTATGACTGATCTAAAATGGACCAGGAGATGAAGGTCTTGTTAGAACATAGTGTAACTTTCCTTTCCTTCATGTGCTTCTGAAGAAAGGCTTCAGCTCTGGCAGTTCAGGCAACCCAGCACTGTGAGTAGCTGGCATAAGCTGACTGTATCTTCCCTGGTTGTCTAAAGCAAGGTATTCAGCTCAGTGGCCTAGGATGCACCTTATTTATGGTTGCTCTGTGTGTAAGCGTAAGACCATTACTTGTTCTTTTTAGTTAGTGTTGCAACACACCGAGGCAGCCAAGATATTTTGGCTTGAAACTTGTATTTAAATATTTTAAGAACATTGATCCCCAGGACTTCAGAGATGCCAGTGGGTGAAATAACTATCTTGGTGTTGGATGGTTCTGCTCAAGCAGGGAGAGCTGAGGTGAAGGGGGCTCAGCATGAAAGCTCTTCCTGTGCTGGGAGAGGAACACCCATCTCATCACTGCCCATGATTTCCTGCAAGAACAGGAACTTAACTCCACGCTGCCTAAGGTTTAATTTAAAAGAGGAATCTGTTGCTGTGGGAGTTTTTGTATTTATATACATTTTATAATATATAACATAAATATAATTGTATATATTTACACACTGTTGATAGTTGTATATCTGTATACACACTTTCACAGTGATAATGGACTCAAACTGAACTAAACATTTTTTCTTGTCTCTCTGTGAGTAAGATTTTTTGGAATTATATGCGGGATGGCCACTGTGCTCTGAGAGAAACTGCCTCTATACTTCCTGTAACACACTGCTTTCATCCAAGCTCCTTCCCTTGCACTCTGTATCCTTCCAGTCACCTCTGGTCAAGATCACATGGGGTGGGGCAACATCAAGGAAGCTCAAGTCATTGCAGTTGAAGGAACAGGGGTGGATGTACCTGGAGGATGTGCTGGCCACGGAATCAGAGAGAATAAGGGAGTTTTTGTGTTGGGGAAATCTTAGCAAAATTTTGGGATAAAATGGAAGTCACAGTTAATGGGCAAGAAAACATGACGACTTGACACTCATTATTACTTTTTAAGCTACCTATTGTGAATCAAAATTAAGTCTGTAAGAAGTATGAATCTCTTCTCTCTCCACCTCCAACATCTACACAGAAGTGACAGGGCACACACCAAGACCAAGCAGGTTCTACAAAGCTTTTCTTAGAAGCTACTTACACAGCGGCCATGCTCAAAGGGATTCATCCAGGCTCAGAGAGTTCATTGCGCTGTGCCCTGTTACAAATATCATATTGTATAGATTTTGCCTTGAAGGACTTAGCTGTAGGGGTCATGCAAGTAGCCAACTCAAAATTAAATGTAGTCTAAGCACATAGTGCAAGCTTTGAAGAGCTAAACTAAACCCAAAATATTCCTTCTCTTTCTCTAAGTCAGGCCACTTTGTCTTGGTTCCCATCCTGATGCAAGGTGTGAAAGTGAACAGCAGGGATAGGCGAACTCCTTAGGAGAAAAGACACAACTTTTATGCAGATATTCCCTTTTTGACACTGTGCATGGCAGAAAATAGACAATTCCACCTCGAATTTCTATTTCCAGCTTCAGTGCTCATCAAACCTTTCTACAAGACATCAGCAAATTACTGAGAAACACCCTCTCACCCTCACAGCTGAGCTTACCTCACACAGAAAATTCCTTGCTGGAAGAAACAGTTAAGAGGTAAAGATGAGGATGGGGTAAACTGGGGCTTGGTCCCACTGGCACAGCTGCTTTCCAGAAACCCCACAGCTATGGGAGAACATGGAAGAATTAGCATACATATGAAACTCTCTAAACTACTTTTGACAAAGATATTCTCTAGGCAGAGACAGGCTCCATTTGACTTTGGCTGTGGGCAGACAGGTATAAAGATCCCTATAATCACAAATACTTTCTTCAGACCATTAGGGAAATGGTTGTCCCCTGTCAGTCTAGTGAGAATATCTAGAAAGTGATGCCAAAGGGAGAGTCTTGGCTTGTGTGTGTCCTCTGTCTTGCAGGCAAGAAACAGAGCTGCTCTCAAAAACCTTTTGCAGGAACAAAATAAAATGAAAGTTTAGAAAGACATCCAATAACTTACTGAAGTTGGGAGCTCAGAAATAGGCAAGAGCATCAGTAATAAAAAGATGTAAGTCTCTTGACAGTGTTTATTTAGTGATTTTCAGTATTTAATAAAAATGCATATTTATTAAATAATGAATAGAATTTATTAAGCACACATAGTCGAGTTAATTAAATTTTATTATTTGAGTAAGGAATTAGATATTAAAAATTGAAGTCTTCTTTTAGTTGCTGACCACACAGAGTATCACAGGGAAAGAGTCAGTGCCCCTAGCTAAGCAACTATAATGTTTTTAAAACATCTTTAGTCCTAACATGCAGAGAATGGAGAATGGAGTAGAGTATAAATGTTCCATCTCCTCTGAAGATCATGTACGAATTACAATAGATGCTGTCATGACGTGGAATTAGGTGATAAATAAGACCACAGAAACTGAACAATAAAAAACAATCCTGATTTTCCCTACTCACACAGAAACGCTAATTGCTTCCTAGGAAAGCCAAAAGAGTAATGATTTGACATTTTTGCTGTTAGTGACAAAATCTTGCAAAGGAACATTATAATGAAACATAACTGTATAACTAAATTAGACTATATAATAGTCATTTAGGGCATTTTCTGGCAGTCCTCTGCTATGAGTTCCTAAAATGGCCCTTTCTCTTGCATATAGATCCTTTGCTCAGCTCTTGGCTATGTATGTACTCAGATGTCTTGTAGCATGATGTAACAAGTGCCAGTTGCTCCGTGCACAGTGTCTGGTGTGCATATGTCACTACAGGAAGAGAAACCAGTGCTGTTTTATGCAACAGTACAGAAAAGCCATCAGGACTTTCCCCTATACCCCAGGGCTTTTCTTGATGAATGTGGTGTTGACACAAGCATTATACAATATCAGTGCAATGCTTAAAAGACAGCACTTCCCAAGTGAGGCTACTATTAGGTGGTGACAGCCAGGATTCCCACTTTGAGCCTCCCCTTCTGTTTCCCATCACCCATCCTCCCTGTGAAGCTGGGGTAGCATCATCTGCGTGACCCCCCTGCCTCAGCAGTGAGGAAGGCAAAGGGCTGAAGGCAGGCTGTGCTCAGGGCAGGGCCGTGTGATATGCACACGGGTGCTTGTGAGGGAGTTGCTTGGAGCAGGTCTGCTACTTCATGGAAGGGGTAGCAAAGCAATAGATACCCCAGCTGAACAGATCATCAGAGCCCCCCTATAGTGATACAAGCACTGTATCCACCACCCACAGCCTGAGAAACAGATATGGCTCTGTAAAGGTGGGGAAGGCGGCAGAGCTTCTGTCTTTAGGTGCACATCACTGCCACAGGGTGAGATGGGGAAGGCAGCTGGGCTTCCACCTCATCACAAAGACCCATCCCTTGGGCCAGCTGAGAGGTGGGGTGTGCCTGAAGCACTGTTCCAGCCATGGGATGCGGGGCCAGGGCATACATTGTGGTCAGTTCATATCTAGCCTGTGACTTTAGGTGATGAAACATATTTTCTGTAGGATCCTGAATCAATTGTGTGTGTCATGAATAGAATTATAACTAAACCCCCATGTAGAGCGTGGTGCCACATTGAAATCCTCATGCCTGGGAAACAGCTGAACCCACTAGAACTTGTGAACTACAGACATGCAGAAAAAGGCTTACAGAAAACAGGAGGGAAAGAATTAGATTAGGGTATGGTAAGGGAAAGGAGAACATACTTCAACCACAAGAAGCTTCCCCCAGAGCCCTTTCCACTCTTGCTCTCTGTAGATAGATAGTTGATTAAATAAATAAATAATCTCTCTTTCCCCCTGCAAGTTCTGCTTGACAGCTTTGGGGACTGGGGATTGGGTTTGAACTGATGCAGATGTGTGCATCTGGCATATCACTTCTTCTATTTCCTTTGTTTTTAATATCTCTGACACCTTCAAAAAGATACCCTTGAGGCAGATTAAATTTTTCGTGCTCTGTTTTGGCATTTATGTGCTGCCTATTCTTCAATAGTGGCACCAGAAGTATATGAAAAAATCTTTTTCCAAAATTTATTTAAATGCACATATGTAGGGAAAACATATGTAATAGCACATGCAGATCCTGCCAGTAATGTAGATGGTCTAATGCTACTTCCAAGGCCATCTATATGAATGTTTCTATGTTAAATTAGAACCATGCCATACAACTCAAAATGTCAACAATTAAGCATACACATGCTTTTTTAAAGTGAATACTTACATACACTTCAGAATTTTAAGTGTCCCTCCCTTAGCCTGGACAGTCTGTGGATATTCATACAGACCAAAAGACAGATTTGGATCTGCCATTACTGCAAGTAGTTCCCACTGTTTGTTCTGTAGTCTTGCTAAATACATTGCCTAATGACCTTGCATGCTGCAGAAGACTATGATGTGTTCCCCTTTAGGTCATACTGTCTCCCACAGAATGCAATTCCTCCTATCAAAATGATTATATCATTCTCTCCCTGCCCAAACACCTTCGCTCTCATTCTCATGAAAATCGTGAATCTCATGACCTGGAAGAGGCTTACAACACATGACCTGCAAAGACCACATCCAAATGTCTAAGTGGCACTGGTACCATCTAGCCAGCACCAGCATGCTCTCTTTTGGGATCCCATGCTGGTAGAACCAGACTTCAGTAGAGAACAAGAATGGTACTTTTAAGTCTGCAGCAGCCATGGCAAATCCACACAGACCTTGAGACCATTTTAAACAAATCCACATTAAAAACCCACCAGGATCATGTGGACCTTTGTTCAGCACAGGCTTTCCCCAGTTGAGCCAAGGCAGTTGCTGGGATCTTTGCCTTCCCATCATGCTCCCTGTGAAATTTGCACTTTTCCATCCCTGCCACATTTTCTTTTTGTCATTATTAACAACCAACTTTCTTAGGGCAAGGCTAATAAGGGCTGGGTTTAGGACCAGGATTTATATTTATTCTTATTTTTATTCTTTCTTAATTTTATTCTGACTCTTAATCTTACTTTTATTCTTACTTTTACTCATGTAGAGAGCAGTTTATGGTTTGTTTAGGTACTGTATGAGGGTGCAAGAGTTGCTTGGAATAATATCAGTGGATCATGCCAAAATCAGTGAGCCAAATGCAGCACAACATTGCTCTTGCCAGTGAGAGAGAGAGAGAGAGAGAGAGGTAGGTGCCTAGAAGAGATTGATCACCAAAGGTATGTTTGGTTTTTTGGGAGAATGAACTAGAAGCAGGGAATGAACAAATGGTTTCTCTTTGTTGGGGAACAGTTCAGTGTTCAAGTGTGTGAACTAGCTGCATTTTACTTGTCAGGGTAGAGATAGCCTGTGGAGATATGTTTGAGAGCTGATCAAGCATAAATATGATTTTCCTATAAGCTGATTTTGAGGGGATTTACTCCTCTTCACTGACTTCCTCTTCCCCCACTATTTCTGTGCCTCTTGAGAGGCTCAACAGCTTGTAGAACTGTTGAGACCCTATGCCTTCTATGGAAAGTTCAAATTTGTGATGTGATGTAGTTCAAGTCACAGAAGGGGTGATAGATTGTCCCCACAAACATCTGCTGAGCAGCCGTATGGTACATACTTGTGCCAGTCCAGTAAGAACTTGCCCATGTAATGCAAAAATTTCTATCACATTTAGCAATGCTGAGAGTTATCACCAGAGGAATTGAGGGCTTTGGGGTAGGTGACATTTAGGGACATAGTTTAGTGATGAACTTGGCAGTGCTGGGTTATGGTTATGGGTTATGGTTATCAATTATCTTAGAGTTCTTTTCTGACCTAAATGATTCTATGAAAACTGAAAACTAAACTACCTTCTTAGCCCTAAGTAAGGTCTATAAGTAAATACCAGAAAATTAAATTGCTGAAGAAAATTACTAGTGTGAGTTTTGATTGATTTTTATTATTTCACACATATTTGAGGAAAGCAGACCTTGATTAATCAGAATGGTTTTGTAAATTTCATTTGTCTTAAGTACTCCGGAGTGAGTTCCTCTAAACAAACAATGGATGTTTCTTTCTTTACCTTTTAGAAGAGGCCAGTGCTTAAAAAACTGTAAAACACCCTAAATGAATGGAAACTTATTCAATGTTGCTTTTTTTCTTTCATGTTTTGTTCAAACCTGAACTCTTCAAGATTGTGGGGGGTTTTATTCTTTTGTTTAATTTGTGGTGTTTTTTTCCTTTTTGTTGTTTTTGTTGTCTTTGTTTTTTAGTTATTTGTCATAAACCTTTTCCACTTTTTAAAAATAGGTCTCTGAAAGTCATTAACAGGTATTTCACTGTGATGATTCCACAGTCGTAATCTTGCACTTGATTTATGTCACTTGGGTTTGATTAAAAAAATACATAATGTGGTGTTTGTTTTTGTATACTGACTGAATCAGTGTGTCTTGGAAATGAGTCTCCTCTGTGGTTGTGAAATAACATTTTACCAGACATTTATATCAGTGTTGTTGCTTCTGCAGTTATCAAATTAAAATCAGCCTGAAACTGAACCTAAAAGAGATTGGGTGCAGCTAAACAAAGCTGTTTAAAAATCTTGAATATCTGTAAAAGAAATAGATGGAGTCTGCTAGTTATGTGTTTCAACAGAACTCATAAATCAGCTCTAAAATAGTTTATTGCCAAAAGTAGGCTTGCCTCGGTGCAGTTTAAAGATAAATTTCCAGTTTCCACCCTGTCCTTACCTTGAATACTTTTGGACTTAGAGACATTCTCTGTGTAACTAATCAGCTTCTTGTCATTCATTCCAACTCTGGCTCCTTCATCCTGTCTGATATCTGTGTGTGTGTGTGTGTGTGTGTGTGTGTGTGTGTGTATGTATATATATAACATATTTATATATTTATAAAAAAAGAATTCCACCTTGAAATAATTAGGTTGCTTAATATTTTCTTACTTTAATTTTGGGTGCATCATATGCTGATGAGAACACTGACAAATCTATGTAATCTTTTTCATATAAAATAGAATTTTGATATCAGATACAACCCAGGAAAGGTAATTCTGAACCTGATCTCTCCTACGTGGAGTTAATCCCAGGGTCAAGAGTAGCTCTGTTAAACCCTCACCGCTCATCACTCATCTGTGGGTTTGTTCATGGATTTGTTGGGGATTTTTTCTTTTTGGTGGGGGGCAAAGAGAAAGATTGTTGAAAAGAATTCTCTGACTTCTGCTAATCTGTTAAATTCTAGTGGGTTATTTTGTTCCTTGAGCCTCATGAAAGTTTCAAATCTGTGTGTCAATCCTATTTGCAAGATGTTTTTACCATGCATTTCTTTAACAGTGGTGTGAATAATTTAAGTCATAATTTGTGATTAACTTCATCATGAATTACAGCATGAAGTTTGCAAAGAAAACCACTCATTTATACAAATAATAGGAGCTAGATTTTCATATAATACGGATGATAATACATATTCTTATTCTTGGGAATTATCAAATTTCCATTAGTTATTAAGACTTAGCCAGCATTAATGAGCAGATCCTATGAATCTCATCTGGAAACACAATGCAGCAGCATCTAAAAGGTGGCAGCTGGAGTGCCGTGGCAGAGGGGGAGACAGGGAGGGAAAGCAGAAGGACACTTTTTTCCTGACCATTTACTTTCTGTCTGCTGTCTTCACTCTGCTAAAAATGACTGCCTGTGGTTTAAAAGTAATGATTTATCAGGGGAAGTAAAGTGAAGGGAAAAGAAAGAAAAACAGAAACCGAGGGTGACCACTGAACGGTAGTAAAACTGCCCAATGTCATAAATATGTTGTGAGGAAAGGGAAGGTGCTGCTGGCTCCCATGTTCTGCTACACAAAAATCTACCAGCAGGAGCAGGGAGTAGCTCTCAGAGAATTGTGCCTATTCAGATTTCAGGCATTTCCTTTTGATTCGGCCTCTCTGCAAATGGATCAAAGCTAGGAGTACCAGCTGCTATACCCCTATTGTTCACACTCAAATATCAGGTAGCTCAACTGAATCAGAAGTCCTGCTGATTTAGCAAAGTGCAAACACAACACGTGCTATTGTCTATGACACAAAAAAGGGGCATTGAACTGAAGAAAATGGGCAAAAAAGCAGAGGGAAAGAGAGAGAAAGTGCATGGTGTGCATGCAAAGCCTTCAGTGTGACAGTTAGCAAAAACTTCATTGAGGAAGGAAAGGGGGACAGGAGCAAATTGAAAAGAAGGAAGAAAATACAGCAGAGGAACAAGGAAAGCAGTGTATATTGAGAAGAGATTGGACATAGGGAACTAAGAAGATAGGAAAAAATTTTAGACCTCCAAATTTAATATCATTGCCCTATAGTCTGGGAGGGAAAAACTAATATAATCTTTGATTTCTGTGATACAGAAGTTGAAAGGAGCACTTGATCCAAGCATGGTTATTACACATCTGTAAATACAACATCTTTGTTTTGAAAAATCTTCCTGCATTTAACATGTTAAAGACAAATTCAAGTCTTCTGACCACTTTCAGAAACCATGTCCATTTTGTGCCTTTTTTGTACCATTGTCATTTCAGAGTTTGAATACCCTTTTTCTATGACTCTTGTGTGACTGTATCTTGTGCTGTCCAGTAATTACAGCATTTCTTTCTACTCCTTTCTGAAGGCCATTCTGCCCTTTTGAAAACCTTTCACATCTTCCACAATTGTCTTTCCTTTCACTGCAGTTTCTTATAGCAGTGACTGTTCTGTGTTTGCTGATGAATGCAGCAAAGCTGAATCCACACAGAATTTTAACAAACACCTCAGGTGTTTCTTCTATTTGTCATCACATGAAGGTTCTCTATGTGTTAGTCATATGCATATTTATACATAAACTTTCATAAATTTGCTCCACTGTTGTGTCAGTGTATGGGAATGACTAGTTTTCTTCTCTGCACTGAGGCTCGAATGGTAGGAGAAATTTTATTTTATTACTAACACCTCTTGTGAAAAACACTATAAATGTTTTGCAGATTCTGCAGATCCTTGCTAAGCTACCTTTTGATTTATAATTTCAAATAGAATTCAGAAGTGAAAGAGTGCCCCTTCACTAACAGACCCTACTGAAGCACATTGCCTTTTATATCCTCAAGTTACTTGTCTTTTCCTTGGTCTCTCTCTGCTGTTTTATTCCCTTTTAAGTTGGTGGCCAGTATGGAAAATACTGAGATTCATTACTACTTTTTAAGGAGGTAGGATATAAAAAGAAAAAAAAAAATTACTGGTTGGCTGACACTTGAAACCTGACTACTAAAGGAAATTCTGAGACATTTTTAAAACAGCTTTATTTGGTTATGCAATTTTTTCAAGTTTTTTGTATTTTCATTAGATGTGGTCAAGTCTTTCAGTATTTTTAGACAACTGAAAATTATGCTTGCAAATCAAAAAATACAGTACAAATAAATCAGTATTTCCACATCATATAATGTTCATTCTTCATTTAGTGAAGTGAAGTAGATGATTTATTCTAATGCTCATTTACACACTCACTGGTCTCTGTAGATTTAAGACTGATTTCTGGTCATCATGTCAAGCCTGCCTCATCATTTTCCTGTAAACAATTTTAAGATTAAAATTTTCAGTGACTATTTGAAGAAAAGAAATATTTTAATGTTTAGAAATTTTGGATAGAATAAATTTATTAAGCAGAAGAAAAAACCTGAATCTTCCTTTTCTGTATTTTATGTTTCAAAGAGGATACAGTCCCTCGTAGCATTAAAAAGACTTTTTGACTACTTAAACCACTGTAGCTTTCTTATGCCACCAGAAGAGGTACAGCCTGCTTATTTTGAGTTTTAAAAAGCATTTTTGAGGCAACAGTTTCTAACATCTGAAAAGTACATTTATTTTTCAGTGAAAAATCTAAATTAAAAAAAGCCCTCAAACCCTCTTTCATACTGCTTCCACAACATAATTTAGGCCCATGATTGAAGGAATCTCAGTGCCAAATTCTTCTTTCTCTTTGATCTTTTTCCTAGAGATTTTTAATGTTTTATTCCACATTTTTTTTTCTCCTCTTCTCCCTACCCCACAAAAATGATGCTATAGAATAAAACTTCAGCGCTGTGTTAATGAAAGTCGATACTCTAGTCAGCTGCTGGTCAGCCACAGATCCCATCTGAACACTTACAAAAAACTCTTAAACATTTTTTAACAATGTTATTGGAGAGAAGAACCTCTCCATATCCCTTTTCCTTCTTTCTCTTTTAGCAATTTTTACATACATGTGTGATAAAATGTGCAGAGGGATAATCTCCCCTTCTCTCTAAAGCAGTTCCATAGAGCAAATGTGTCTTTGAAATCCTTATATCCTGCTGCAGATAGTAATAGTTCCCATGATGAGAAGACTCACCTTCCTTGGAAAGGCCAGGTTGCCACAATCCTCAGTACCACAAGGAAACGCGGATAAACTACTTGCATGAAAAGACTCAGATTTCCAGCTTATAGTTGTGATAACCAAAGTATAAGCAATCAGTAAGCTGAAGACAGCAGCAAATTACCTTTTCAGTTCCATTGTCTTTATTTTTTTTTTTCTGAAAAGCTTAACTGGTGTCATAAAAATAAGTCTATTTCAATTGTTTTCAATTTTCTGTATATGAGGTAGCTAACATCAATTGAGATCAATATTATTTTTTAAATTATATTCATCCTAGAATGGATTTAATCCAGCAACCAAGAATGAAAGCTTTCTGGGTTGGCTGCAACCTATGGCAATGATGCAGAGCTGAAAGATTTTGAGTACTGTCCTTTTCTACCCTCTACTTTCTACAACCAGGTATTTTTTTCACTAACTTGTTGTCCCTGGAAAAATGAAACCAAATAAACAAAACCATGGAAAACTCCAAACAAACAAGCAAAGCAACCCCCCC
>JAWWEU010000040.1:60612603-60641267 GCA_035583155.1 Acropternis orthonyx | reverse complement strand
ACCCCCCCCCCCCCCCCCCCCCCCCCCACATCCAAGAAAGGAATGTTTGTAGAAGCCTTCCTCTAAGTTTAATATTTAAGGCAGTTGTTCACAGTGCTATTAGGACTTGCAGAATTAATTCATGTGTTTGAAAAAATGTCTTACTTGTAATTTGTACTTCCCACAGTACCAGTGTAATTGTTGTTTTGTTTTGTTGGTTGGGGTTTTTGGCAAGAATACTGGGATTTTATTTTTTTTAATTTTTTTCAGGTAAACTCAAGGCAAGAATAAACAACCATTTTCAGTACTGGATTCAATATGAATAGAAAATGGAATTACACTAATCAAGAAAAACATACAGGGGCTTCTAGTCCAAGCATAAACTGATCAGAAGCTGTATCAGCTGTGTCCTCAGTTCAGCAAGGAGCAATTACCAGCCTCCTGAAAATTTGAGCTTCCTTTGAAACTTTGGTCATTAGGTAGCACTGGAGACAGTAAACCACCCCAGGTGGCTGTCAGCCTGCTCCACTAGGGAAATGCAAAAGGTTTTTGTGCTTTGGTCAGTTCACATAATTCAAGGCTAATTGTCTATTTTGCCACTTAAAGCTATTTTTGAGCTTGCAGTTTCACTGGACGCTGCACAGATTTTGGATTTTCTGATTTAAATGTCAGAGACAGATAAAATGTGCTGGCTTTTTAATATCAGTTTTAGACTGTGCTTTAACTACTGCATGCAGTAGTCCCAATTATTGGTCCCCCTCTGAGAGATTCTTCCTTCCTCATAAGTTATTACCTCTTTGAGTGATTCATTTATTCAGTCATCCAGTCAGACAAATGTATTTGGTGCTGCCGGAGAGGGACAGGTGGAAGGGCTCCACTATTCCTGCTTAGCCTTAACAGAGACCAGTCCATGGAGGTGAGTTTGAGGTATCTGTCACAAGAGAATGCAGACGAAAAATGTAAAGTTGGAACTATGAGTCAGTTTTCATCCAACTGGACTTCAAAATGGCTCCTACCCATCTCTGCCCAGAAGGGCTGCAAGGCCAGGCACAAAGAATCTTAGAGCAAATTACAGGATTTTTCATTTTACAAGCATTTCTCCTGGAGACTGCTTTCCACAAGGACCTTCCATGACATGAAAGAGAGTTCAGTCTCATTTCTACCATCCTGGTTGCCCTCTTGTTCTCCCAGTTCTGCTGTTATGAGACAAGAGGCAGTAAAGCATCTGTTTTCCTTGCCAGAACTGGTTCTGTTTAACTGGAAGGGTAGTTGGCAGTTTGTGTCTAGAGAGCACCATGCCTACTGCTTATTTGTGTGCAGGGAACAGGATCTTGCAGTGCAAAGTGGAACAGAGCTTGCTCTCACATAGAAGAATGTGTTGGATGACCTCCTTGCTATGAGTCCTTTTTCACTTACTCATAGTGCAGAGTGCTCCCTGTGCTTATTACTTGTGTATAAATTCCAAGTGGGAGGTTTCTGCAGATAATCAAGATATGTTCTGGAGAGTGACAGTAAGATAAAGCAATAACTTAGACTTGTTTTATTTATCCAGAGTACAGTAAATCTGCTGCCCAGACTCTTAGGTTATGAATGACAGACTAAGAAAACATCTTTACTCACAGAAACTAATGCAACATGGTCTAGGTTGTCTGACTAACAGAGAAATCATGCCCAGTGTCGGGAACAGCCTCGGCTGATACTGTAGGGAGGACTGTCCCTTTGCAGTGAGTTTAACAGAAGCAACACACACACTGTAATCCTTGCACACACATCTAGTGGACTGTTCTTCCTCATTTCTCCTTCCTCGTTATAACAGAATATCTTTGTGGGTTAACACCACTAAAAAAAATACTGATTTCCATTTGCTGCCATTTTTTTTTAGTATGTAAGGATGTAGAAAAAAGGAATTTGTTTTTATGCAAATCTCTATCAATAAAATCTAGACTGAATGGTGGTTATAAGGGTTGCCCCAGCTTAGGTGGCCGGGAATACATCATTACATGTCTTTATATCTAGATCTGACATTTTTGGGCTGCAAACATAAGTAGAGGAACAATTATATATACTGAGTTAAGATCATCTTGTCAAGCTGTTTGCTAGACTATATTTTATCCAAGAGATTTTTTGGGAAGGTGGACTGTAACCAAAGTAAATTCTAGAGTTGGTGTCTACAGACAACTGGAAAGGCCCTGAAGAGCTGTTGTACATTGACATCTCTGACAAAGTGTGCTCAGACAGGGAACTTTTCAACCAGAAGTAAAATTTTGATACTTGGAGATGGAAATAGTGAATGAATTGTCTGAATAAAATGAGTTTGAGAACATTCTGAGATCTGAACATCATTGCGTAAAAGGAAAAATGCTAAACATTTAAGGGAACCCAGCAAGGAAGGTAACTACAATCTCAAAATCAAATTAAATCAGAGGATGTTAAAAGATGGACAACAAAAGAGACTAAGGATAGAGGTGGTTCTTTTTTTCCTTTTTAATGCCATAATCCTTCAGAAGCATACTAGAGGAAGGGAAAGAGGTTTGAACCTTGGTGACATTCATCTGAGGAGCTTTACAGCTTAGAAGGAGTTATAACATCAGAAATTAAGATTTAAAATAAGTAAAGTATGAGAAATTAGATAATATTTTTATTCTAATGGAAGACTGTGATCTCCATTAGAAAGTCCAGTATTTTGTGCTTTTCAGGAGCTAAAACCTGGATGAATAATGTGTTTCTAAAGAAGATTGGGGATGTATTATGTTTGTATTTGCATCAGGACAGAACAAAGGACAAGATATTGTTTATCTCTCTCAGCATTATGAACTACAGCAGCAGAGGTTACATTATTAAGACTACGGGTTTTTTTCAGTTCAAAGCCAGACCTGAGCATTATATTAACTTATGTGATACAGAAATTTCTGCAGAACAGTACCTGATCTTCAACTTAAGAGTTTATTAAACATCTTCCACTATAGCTCCTTTTTTGCACACTAGCAGACTTGGAAAGAATAAAATTAAGGACTTTAATTAAAATTATGTAAAGGTTGCACAATTTTCTGTTAACAAGATCATTTGTTGAGTATTTTCCCCACACCTAGTGCTGCATTCTTCAACTTTTTTTGCCCTGCTTTTCCTCAGGGAAAGTACAGCAATCTATCAGGAGCAAACAGCTTGTGTTTAAAGAATACTGAAATGTTTATCAGTCATTTTACAAAGGGCATAATCAATATTTATTCCAGTCACAATTAATATTCTGCAAACACAGGGCACATCATGCCCTTCTGAACCCAAGTAGATTTTCTTTGTGCTGACACAATTTTATAAACTGTTACTTTAGGTGGCTAATTATAAAAGCAACAAATCAAGCCATGGGTATGAACTAGTATCTTACTAAAACTAACCTTGACTTCAACTATGAAACAACAGCAGTAAATATTTTCTGCAATAATTAACAAATAAAAAAAATAAAAACCAAACAAACAAAAAACCAAAAAAACCCCAAACAAACCAAACCTGACACCTTCAGTGAAAGAATCATTGAAAGTCTGTGTTTGGATTTCAGGAAGTATAGGAACTATATTTAAAAAGAAACATTTCACAAAAAAACTGTGGCACCTTTGATAACAGAATGTTTTTCATTTGTGTTTCACTGACCTCAGAGAATGAAATTCTATTCATAAAGCAGTTTACAGAACACATTTGGACCCCATCACTAATATTAAATTAATCCCAAAATGAAATTATTTAGCCACAAAACAGTTTTGTCTTGGGTGAGGCAGATTGTGATTCTGATCTCATTTACAATGGTTTTACATCAGTGTAATTTGATTTCACTGAAGCTTATGCTGTATAAAAGAGGAGAGAACACAGCTCATATTTTCTGAGTGGTCATAAATTGCACACAATTGCAAAAAGAGGAATTTCTACTCTGGGAAGAAATCCATGCAAATGTATTTTGTTAAAATTTGGCCGCCTTTTAGGAGTGTGCTATTTATAATTTTTTTTATAAGCTTAGCTCCAACCAGAAAAGATGGTAGATTTGCAGTGCAAATGACTACGAACCAGTCAGGAGATTCAGTTTTGTTAAGGGTGCTTAGGAGAAAATGGAGAAAAAAGTAATCTAGAGAATCACAAAGAGAAACATTTTAATTAGATAATGTTACTTTGAGATATTTGTATTTGTGCAGTCCAGAACTACCGAGGTATTTGTCATTAGTTAGAATAGAAAAACAGGGTAGAAGAGGATTCCAAGGCTGTTGCAGACCATCTTACTGGTTAGGACCAGAAAAAATCACGTTATTTGCATGAGACAGAAAAGAATGGTTATGGTGACTGTGTTGAATTACTCCTCAAAGGTGTGGCCACTGTTTAGCTAGCTCTAGCCATGTTTTAGCCAATTTTTGATTCTAGGGTTTGTTTTGTAGGTTTTTTGTTGTTATTTGTTGTTGTTGTCTTTTAAATTTCTACCCAGAAGACATATAAAGTACTTCTGAGAAATCCCTATTGCTGCTCTCATAGAAAAGCCTCCTAGCTAGTGGAAAACAAGTGACTGCCTTGGGTCCCTTGCAGTGAGAGTTGTGAGTCACAGCATGCTGCAAAGACATCCCAAAGAGCACAGCCTTGTTCTCTCCTTTCTCCTCTCTT
Source organism: Acropternis orthonyx (assembly GCA_035583155.1). Taxonomy (NCBI): domain Eukaryota; kingdom Metazoa; phylum Chordata; class Aves; order Passeriformes; family Rhinocryptidae; genus Acropternis; species Acropternis orthonyx. The sequence goes on along the minus strand of JAWWEU010000040.1, from coordinate 60,636,653 downwards.
GGAGAACAGTAATTTCCTTATTAGTTTTTCAGCTAAGAATTATGCTTCTCCACATACCTCTCTGAATGATACAACAGAGGTTTAGAGGTACCCTCTAATCTCTCATGCATATACATATTCTATTCAAGGGGATCTCAGTTAAATTTTAGGGGGGGGGGGGAGGGGAAGAAGAAAAGAAGACAGAAAATAAGAAAAAAGAGAAAAAAATACTTTAGACAGAAGGAAAGAAATTCAGTATTTTCTGGGAAATGTTTTCTTATCCAAGGGAACAAGAGCTGATAAACATGCATTTAGCTTGGCTGAGACTCTTCCTTTGGGAATACTGCACAGGTAATTACTACCACCACTCTAGCCCAACATCCCACGCCAACTCCATAGGTCAGTCCATCCAGCCACCACAGATGACTCAGAGAAGAAAAGGCTTTCAAATTACTGCAGCTACAAGCACCTAACCATGATCACCTCTTTTCAAGTGTCTCCAATGGATCGCATCAGGAAATTCTGTTCTTTACTTCCTTACCTTTCCACTCATGTGCTCCTACACCCAAAGCATCAACCGCTATGGTGCCCGTGGACTGGCACAGATGTGCCCTTTCTTTGCTGGCACCTAATTCATCGCGGTGAGTTTCTCTCTGGGAAAAAACCTCAAATTCTCTCCTGGTTCTGACCTGGAATTTTCCATGGTCAGATTTATCTCTCTGACAGGGAACAGAGGCCCCAGCAGGATAAATCCACCAGCATCCTCAGTGTGCTCAGCCTGCAGTGGTAAGGGGTATAGAAGCACCTTAGGTTTGCTCTTAGTCTGAGTGTACTTCTGTGGAATTGTGAAAAGGTGTAGCTCCTAACATTGTCTTGCACACACAGGTACTTCTGTGGTCCATGGCAGGCTTAGTCACTTGGCAACTATTTCCTGAATTGGCAATCACCTTAGAAATGTAATGTCAGACATCAATAGAAAGTGTGGAGTTTAGTGTAAGACTTTTCTGTTTAAATTTGAGTTGATCTATGTCTGTTCAATTAAAACATACACGACTCAAATCAGCAATGAACATAGCAAAAGAGAGTTTCCTTTTCTACCATGGAAGCAGACAGTAAAAAAAAAGGCACAGATGTGACTTCCTGATGAAAAGTGAAAGGAAGCCTCCAGTTTATAAATCACTTCCTTTTTTGAGAGTCTAGAACAACACTTTGGTGGGAAAAACAGATTCTATTAGGGAATTTAAGGTTCCAGCCTGACTGCATATTAAAGTCTTCATTCACAAAATTTAAAAATAATCAAGAATAATTTCAAGTGTTTTATGATTACCAATAATTTTTGTTGCATTATCTGTACTTTTGAGGAAGTGGATGGAATGCATAAGAACTCTAGGAATATTTGAGATGAACTGAGAGCATATTATTTTTAAAATATATGAAAAACAAACAAGCAAACAAAATTATCCTTGACAAATCAGGACAACTATTACTGTAGTATTCTACTCTACTTGAAGAAAGGGAATAAAATGAGAGATTTAAAAAAAAAAGGAAAATGAAAGAAAATTTTTCTGGAGAGGAAAATAATTTCCAACAGATACCCAGGTGAAGGAATAATCTACAAACCCATAGTGCAGAAAGATGCTTGGAGGTTATCAGATACCAAATTGTACCTGAGCCTGTTATGTGCTGCAAAATAGCCCTGGCTTATGGGTTGGTACTTTGTAAATGCAGAGATTAATGACCATAAAACAGATTAAGTCTTTGGAGTAACCTAATTGCAGCCTTCCAGTACCTGAAAGGAGCCTGCAAGATGGAGAGAGACTTTTTATGAGAGCATATAGTGACAGGACAAGAGGGAATGACCTTAAACTGAAAGAGAGTAGGTTTAGATTAGATATTAGGAAGAAATTCTTTACTGTGAGGGTAGTGAGGCACTGGAAAATACTGCCCAGAGAGGCTGTGGATGTCCCATCCCTGTAAGTGTTCAAGGTCAGGTTGGATGGGGCTCTGACTAGCCTGATCTAGTGGAAGATGTCCCTGCCAATGTCAGGGGGATGGACCTAGATGAATTTTAAGGTCCCTTCCAACCCACACCATTGTATGATTCTACAATTCTATAATGCTCTGTTGTCACTTTGCAACAGGTGTGTGGAAACCTGGTCCTGTTCCTTGGTGCTGTGCTTCCAGAAGCATGGTGATGAATGGGAAAGAGAGTTGAGGAAAAGACATAGAAAATCTTGAAGCAAACAACTTAGTACAAAAAATCGAAAAGAAATGAGAAATAAAATAGTTTGGCAATGAGATGTCTCAAGAGCAGGTGGTGGGTGTAAAAGATGGTGGCTTACAAATATTTGCTGGTTAAATTGAAGAGTAAATACTCCTATTGTACTGCATAAATATTTCAGGGAAAAGGCAAACAACTCCATGGAGTGACAAATATTCCAATTTATAAAGTAACATTTACCTTACAGATATCATAGGGTAAATATTTTTTGAGTGTAGATATTTGATGGAAAAATATTGTTCTGTCTTCTGCATAGAACATTAGGTAGGACAAAATTCATTAAATAAAAGCCAATTATTTTTCAGGTAGAACAGCAGTATGACATTGCAGAAATCTCATTATAAACCAAACGTATTATGGGGAATTTCATGCACAGTCCAGTCAAGAATGTGTCTGCTTACCAGAATTCTGTTTCGATAGGAAAAAACCCTAAGCAAAATGTCCCAACAACACATAATATTTAGACATAATAGTAATAATATCAATTGCATAATAAAACTATTTATTTTTATTAAATTTATTATGTATAATTGCAATTTATAAATACATTATGCATAATTCTATATATATATATAGAATTAATTATATAAACATATATTATGTATAGATTTAATAAATTATTGTTACTAAATGTAGTAATAATAAATAAGTATATTTAGTAATAATTACATAAATAATAGCTCATGATAATATTGAAAAGAAATAAAATCACACTGTTAATTAATGAACACCCCCCCTACTGTTCTGAATCAAAATTGTAGGCTGAGTAAACACCAACAGCAACTTAATTCATGAGATCTTGATATTTGTGCAAGGGATTGCCCTCCTCCTCACCTCCTGCCAAAGTTAAACAAAGTAACTATTATTGCCACTTGTCAAAGCTTTCTTATTCTATCTTCTAGTATCCACTGATGTTGTAAATCACCATCATTAATGCATCAAGATATCCCTCCCAAACACAACATCAAGAAAAATTAAATGCCGTTCTTCTTCACTTAATTGCTGGGGTGGGATATCACTCTGGAGATCTCTTGCCAAAGATCCTTGCCCAGACCATCCTTAACCAAAATGGTGGCTCTGGCCTGTGTCCACCCAGGTTTTGGATATATTCAAGAAAGGAGACAACCTTACAGACTTTCTTTAAGAGAAGTAAAGCACTGCTAAAGTCTCAATCATATGTTAATGACGGAAATGGATCACTCTGCCCAAACCAGTATATCATTGCTGGCAATTCCACAGTTGTGTCTTGTTTGGACTTCAAGGCTAAGCACCAATTTAATCTCAAACAACAAGTTTTCAGAATTAAACCAAGAGGCTGGACACTACCATCTACAATTTAGTAGTCTTATAGTCTGAAAACTAATTCTCTGGGACAGTTGGATCAGATAGTGAAGCTGTCTTTTGGGTGTAGTTTGAATTGTCAATATGCGTTTGCTTCACACACACTGTTTTCAGTACTGAAAACCCAGCTGAGCACAAAAGATTCACCGAAATGGTTGGAAAAAAAAAATTACTGAAGAATGCAACACACCATAACATATCTGTTCTGCTAGCTTCTTCCAGCTCCCATCCCTCTTTCTGTGAGTCTTTCTTTTAAGATCACTCCAGCATATGGCCTGCTGCTTTTAAAAAATGTATATGACATTTTTCCATCTAAAAAAAAGTCTTGCTGGAACCTTTGGAAAGGAAAATGTTGTATAGCTTATAATAATAATAATAATCAGTTATTATATTTTCTTGTTCACTAGATGGAGAACAAGGCTTACCATATTCTAAGGAACTGTTTCCCAGGTTTTCTCGTGTAGGTATATTAGAGGCAAATAGTTACATGCTGTCTTATTCATACTGCTTATTTTGCTTTCTAGACTACCTCCACATTTCCAGCTAGTACTTTCAGTTTACCCAGAGGCAAAACTTTCAGATTCTTTCCTGAGTTTCTACTGTTTCAGCATCTCTCAAATTCTCAAAAGCATTCCTACCTTATTAAGTATGCCTAATGATAATTGAGTTCCTGAAAATGCAGTCACACTTATTTCCACTGACATGTCACTATTAGTGGATGCTACATCTTGTTCAAGACCTACAGCAACTTGTACAGCTCTTTCTGCTGACTCCACAATCTGCTGTTTACAGGCTGTAATGCAGTGGTTTCATAGTCATTGCCAATGCCTTTGCAAGGGCAATCAAACCAATGCCATAATATGTGACTTTCTTTCACACCCACAGTCTCATTGTCCAGCAATCCTGTTTCAGGAGCCCATCATTTTGACTATGGCATGCAATGTAACTCTTTCTATTCAAGAAAGAGCAACTGTTTGACCCGATGCTTAGTTCACCAAAAGCAACAAGGAGAGAAAATGTCCCTAGAAGTAAAGAGAGATCTCTGAAAAGCAGAAGATGAATACCTACCATCATCCCTGAAGTCAGACTCAATGAAGAATTTAAGACTGTGTTTTAGTGCAAAGTAAACTAGGCTTGGCAAGGGAGAGGGGCTTGGGGAATTATACTGGTGTTTTCCATCTCCATCATCTGTGATTCTATTATGCTATGACTAATCTCACCTTGCTTTAATATTCTCTTCTGTAACCTGTTCCATGTACTTATTGCCCTTTCAGTAATGCAATTATCTAAGAATTGATGGCCATCTCATCCATACTAAATACTGAAGTAGGATAAACTGCATTATTTCTGAATCATCTGCAATAATGGATTGTGAAGTCTAGAGCTGAATATCTTCAGCCTACATAAGTTCTGCCTCTTAATTCCGTTAGCCTCATTTTCAATTAAATCACCAGTGTGTGAACAAGGGACCCAGAGGATAGAAAGGGATGAAAATGGAGCAAAAGACAGAGATTAACGAAATATGACATTTTTTTCTGAGCCAGGTCAACATAGAATTAAAAGTGAAACAGGTAAGGAAGAGAAAACAAAATAAGGATGAAAAAAAAAGAAAAATCTTCAGCACTGTAGTAAGATATAAACAAGGGATATTAGCAGTGGGATACAAAACTTTCATTTTGATACCTTTAAATCAAGTCCATAATATGGATGTACTGACTAAAACCCATTTAGATTTTCATTGTTATAGTCTGCAAGAAATTTGTTGGTGACTTTCCAGTTTTTGCTGGATGGTTGTTATATACACAATCACAAACTCCCCCACCATCATAATTGATGGCCTTGTTGACAAGCTTCAAAGATATGCCAAATCATGAATAGTTGTGGAGAGTCAGCTGCCCAAAATGAAAATCCTTAATGCATTTTGTCATGCATAATTGTGCTAGAGAGGTGCCAAGGAAGTGTTACCAATATCAAGTTAGATGCCAGCAAAAGCTAAAGACCTGGAAAACAGGGTCAGATAAACAACCTCATAAACGCTGCATAGGAGTCAGATGGAGGCAAAAGTACAGTGGGATGAAGCAAGAGAGAATACTTTGAAGGAAAATTCTCAACCAGAAATATATACCTACACTATTTTAGCTTTCTCTGCTGATAAAAGGTCCCACTGTACTCCTCTGATGTATCATAGGATGAAGAAAACACCCTTAGAGTTTGAGGAGGCAAAAGAGAAAAATTTCAGGATTAAACCCCCAGAAGGTGAAGGGAAAAAAATCCTCCAAACACAAATGATGATAAATGACTGTACAGTAGACATGAACAATGTCAAAAAATGCTAATCAACACAGTACTATTTAACACACCAAAAATATTACAAGAAGTTCAGGACAGAAGAAATGGTGCCAGAAAGAGGATAAGGCCAGAGATAGGGAAAATACAGATCATTATCTTGGAAAAGGAAAGTGGCAAAGAGGGGAAATCTAAATGAAGGAAACTCAGAAATTATTTAGATTCAATAGTTCAGTTTTTTCAGACTGTTACCATGTACCTTTCCTGGCTAGACTGCACAAATGTAGTGCTTGCTGCTGCATCTCTTGTTGCTATGGTGTTCCTACTTCAATGTGAAAATATTATGGAAATCTCTCTTCCACTACTTCACAGGGATTGCACATGCTATCACCTGTGTTGCTTAATTGCTAAATGCTCTCAGAATGTTAATGGAAAAGTAATGTGTGTAGGAGAGCCCATTTTGTAGATTAGATTTCTTAATGGACTTTCTGGAAGCATGAGGAGTAATTAATCTCCACAGTAACGTACTGTCACCTGCTGCTGTGGTTTCCCAAACGTCTTTTACAAAGACAGCACTTTTTGTTTTTACAGTATTGTGTACATTTGCTCTCTGAATAGTGTGGGGGTGATGGGATTGTGAGATGTGTAACCCCTCTCACTGTTCCTTCTGCAGGAAGAGAGATCCAGAACTCCACACAAAATATGCATACTTTCCTTCATAGCTTACATCAGGTGTTCATTAACTCTTATCCCATTCTTTGCACTTTTTTCTGATGACTTTAGGGGCAAAAGAAAACATTCTTTCCTCTCCCACGTGTGACAGTTCAGTCTCTACTGCCACATAAAGCCTGAAGCTCTCACCAAAGAGAATCCAGAGACCCTTCATTTGGCCCCCACATAAGCAAAAACCTAACTTTGTGATCAACTGCTGCACTCAGTGAGGCCATACTGAAAACAGCCCAGTAGTTCAGGCTTAGTGCAACACAGAAGCTGGAAAACTTTTGTGTTACATAAATACTTGAAATTCCTTCAATAGGTTAAAGGAAAATAATTCCATGGTTCTTTCTGATCATTGTTCAGATGATTGTTCTGATCTTTAGTTTACAAAACTGAAAAATTCCTTCAGTGCCCGTATAGGTGTGGCACTTGTGGAGTTGGATGTGTCTGGCAATTCTTGGAGTTGACTACATGCCGCATGTTCGTAGTGTATTAGAGAAATTCTGTTCCTCTTAAACAGGAGTACTTTGGCAAATCTATGGGTTTAGGTGGGAGAGAAGAATTGTGGAGCCATATAGAGTTATGAATACTGAGCCAATGTTGTTCTGGCTTTGTGTGAAAAGCAAAGTAAACTTCAAAAATGCATTTTTGCATTGCTATCCAGCTGAAGAGGACTTTTTAAAAAAAAGCTATTTAAAATAGAAACAAGTTGTGAAAAAAAAAAAGAGTTAAAAAACCAGAGAATAGAATACTGAATATTACACACATTCTAATGTGTACTGCAATGATAGTTAATGCTGAGAAATAAGCTGAGTCAAGAGTCCAAAATGAGTGTGCTGATTTAGGATAACAGCTGAATAGAAAAAACCCAAAACCTTTCTTGAGTAGTTATGTTGTTTTCCTACAGACTGGGGATCCTGTAATGATGCTGTCTCTGTGCATCTGTCACCACACAAACCTGGATGGATCCTCCCCGAATAGCTTTTGGAACATTGGCAAATTGAGACATTTGTTAAAAAGGTACAGGCCTTAGGGATGGATCATGAAGCTCTTGAAGACATCACCGCACTTTGGAGACAGAGTAGAAGAGAGAGCCACCCACCTCACATGCAGGAGCAGCTGCAGCAGAAGTTCTTGCATAGATGGACAGGCAAATCTGCATGTGAGCAAGGTCTGTGTCTTGCTGTGGAGAATCCCATGAAAGTCTCCCTGGGACACACCAAAATCAGTGAAACATCAGGCTCATCCGCACATGAAAAAGACATTCTGTATTCCATGGAAATGCTTGCTAAAGATCCAAGCTGGCTTCAGAATGGATTATAGGGGGAATCATCCTTTTGTTTCTGCTCTTGTTTAGATTTGAAACGAGTCTTGACTACTGCCATTTCAACATTACTTGGTACATAATGAATTAAATAATAAATGAGAGCCATTTGCAAAATGATATTTCTTTTCTTAATATTGCTGTAGAGGAAAAGTATTTTAAACTGGATTTATTTTAAGTTTTCAACTTAATTTTGTCTCTTTGGAAAATCTGTGCTTGCAGCTACTCACAAGGGTAGACCTGCTAGTTCACTGACCTTTATTGACATGATGCCACCTAATGACTTGCTGGCTTTCTTAAAGGAGGGGACAGGAAAGTTACTTGCCATGCTTGTAAAAAGTGTTGTTTTGTGCAGTCTAAGACAAACAAAGAGCAGCTTTCAGCAGACACACATTTAGAGACTTTTTTCTTGTTCAATAAAAAAAGAGAGAGAGCCTGAGCGCATATGCTTTTTGGTGGAAAAATAACAAGTCCACATCAGTTCTTTGGTAAATTATAGGGAGGGAACCTACTGCTGGGGGATTGACTATATTTCAGTCTTGTTTTTTCAGTTTTTCTGTTTTGTTTTCTCAGAGATCTTGGCAACTGATCAGTCGTTGTGAGAGATACTGCACAACTGACTTGTGTTAGGCATTGCTCCCTCCCTTGCAGATGGAGAGTTTTTGTGATGGACAGAAGAACTTCTCTGACAGTATTCTTTGCACTTGAATATGGGTTATGTGAAAGAAGCAAACTTTTTTGTTCTTTAGAACAAAATTAATCTCATTAAATGATCTCATGAAAACACCAAAACCCGTTTTTCAAGACCAAAATTTTTCCTAAATTTCCCCTTGTGTTCTGTGTTTGTTTTCAATACACCTTTGCTCTCTGCAGCCTTTGGAAATAATGAGAAGCCCTTCACTGCCCTTTTGTAAAAAACAACAACACACGCACAAATCTCACACCTATATCATCCCAAAATCTCATTAACGTGCTGCATTTGGAATTTGCTTGTGTTCTAGTAGCAATGTCATTCATGCACACAGACATTCCATTTTGGGAACGTGCCATTAAACATTGCTGAGTTTATTTGGGATCCATTGTCAGGCTTAGTTTTTTCTAATATTGAGGGTACCTCAGTAGTGTTTTTCTTTTTGTGTGTTGTGGTTGAGGCCAATGGCCTGGTTGAGCTTGATGATCTTAGAGGTCTTTTCCAACCTTAGTGATTCCATGACAAAACTTGCACACTCTCACAACACTGGATGAAGTTTACCTAGTCCAAATCTTGCTTAGAGTGCAAATATTTTTCTTTGGCAGACTAGTGAACAAACCTAGAAACTAGGAGAAAAACTGGTTTTTAGCCCATTCCCCAGACTGCTTCATCATACAGACCCCGGACTGAGCAGTCCAAAATTTGAGATGAACATCTGGGGATTATTTAGCCCAGCAAAAACAAATACACATAACACTGTGGATGTGGGATAATATCACTGCCCTGAGAGTAAAAAACAACTTGAGTATCTTGTGGTATTTAATACTGGGGACAAAATAATTTGTCCTATCTTCTCTTAGCTTGTACCTGGCTAAGTGTGATCCCAGACAGAGTACATCTCATCTCTGTGTTTTTATTTACCTGCTTACAATAGGAATAATGTATACACATCTCCAGCCACTTTTTCTAAATGATTTTTCAGACCCAATGCACTGTGTAACTTTTAAGTATGTTTCCCCTTAGACTCTGAAATGACCAGTGAGATCTGTAGCAAAATATTAACTCATCCTCTATGTGTAGAATTGCACTGCTCAGGGGAAATGGCAGGAGGTTTTTCAAACTAGCTTGTTCAAAACACAAGCTGGTGCTGATGAATTACCCTTCTGACTATGAATGTGGAACGACTTGGCTGTGAGTGATGGAGAACATGATGTTGAATGAAGCTGTTGAAACTCCCACCAGAGCTGAAATGCTCTTGTAGTGTGGAAGAGAAATGGGAAAGGTTAAACCAGTGTTTCACTCTCAGACTGAAAGTCAATAATAATAGTAGGGGGGGAAAAAAGTGTCAGGCAGAAAAGACGCCTTTATTTTTGGTGATAGTTTGCTCTTAAGCAGCTTTCTGTTAACTTCAGCAGAGGTTGCCAAAGGTGGAATTGTAGTATTGGCACAGAAGTACTCTAGTCTTTGTAGATATAAAATAGAAGAGTGGTGTGAGTGCATGAAAAGAGCTGAAAGCTGCAGATCTCCTGCAAGGTTTGCATACTTGGCAATTTTCACGGACCTTCTGCTAAAAGACTGGTATTTGAGAGGGGAGAACATATCTTGAAAGATTTCTATCCTTCTAAGAGTTAATACTTCATAAGAAATCAGTATTTTGTTAACCAAAAGTAGTCACTAAACCAAACCAATTTTTATTGGGGGTAGGATAATGAAATCACTTGTGACATTCTGTTTTGTATGTCTCACTGTGTATTTCAGCAGAGATAAAGGTGCCAAATTGGGGCTATGATAGATAATTAATCAGTATGGAAGTGAGAATGGAAACTTATAGTTTGGGTGAATAGAACCCACGTAAATTCCAAAAGCTTTTGGGTTAGAAAAATAGGTAATGAAGTAGACATGAAAAGCAACACTTTTTGGGGTTAAAATATGATTTTATGAAAAAAGTATTTTCTTAGAATTAAAACAGTGGAACTGTGGAAGGAAAGAGACCCAAAAATCCCAGCTCAACCTCAGCTCAGGATTTCTGGTCTTGTAAAGTTGAAACAAAAGCAAAAGCTATGTAGAAAATTATTATTTTGGGAATGCTAAAGAAGATCCAGCAGAACTAGCAAGCAGCATGTTCACCAGAGGGAAAAAAAATACTGCATTCCTTTTCCTCAGCAAGGAAACAAACCCGTGAAATACATACATAAAAAAGAAATCAGTTTCCATTTCCAGTGAGGCAGAGTCATTCCCCAAAAGGTGCCTATCATATCCAAAGTAATAAAGCAAGGCTACTTCCTTGTTTTGCTTGGAATGCTGTTTAGCATTTCAAGTACATTGTGGGAAAATAGCAAACCTTTATGAGGTGCACAAGGATACTGAACTCTTTACAAGTAGAACTTAATCTGTAGAAAAAGCATACCCAAGAGAAGAGTCAATGTAGAGAAGTATACAAGTATTTGATTAAAAAAATCCCTGTCCAGATCCTTTTGGATGTGGCTGTGATCACCAATGCTACAAAATAAAATCCTGTAAAAAAGCAACTAAGAGATAGCACAGGTGACAGGCATAGCCTGTTCTTCACCCCTATAACCAAACTACTGCTAGATAGGCTGTTATTTAAAGACCACAGGATTATGACTACTAAGATCTTGCAGAAAGCTGTATTAAAAGGATATCTGAAAGTCAGAGAAGTACTGAAAGATCTCAGAACAGTGTGTATTTGATACTGTCACCTTGGGAGGCATCATTAAGAAAACTCTAATGGTCCATCATATATGCCAGGAGTCCAGTAAGAATCAAATATAAGGGTCAAGGTTAGTGGTTATGAGTGAGAGTGATTGAAGTGGAATAGGCCTAGAGCTGTGGATAGATTTAGAAATTCCACAGGCTAGAGCTAGAATACTCCTGCATATTGACAATTATGGATAAATTATTGGAATTTCATAAATGCTATATACTGTTACAGGTATTTAAAACTGAGTTCCCATTTTAAGCTCCAAAATATCAACTCAAATGTCTTTTTTCCCTCTTGTAAGACAATAGTTAGAAACATCCTTTTAAGAATGTGTTTTCGGACACCAGGTAATCAAAACGAAGTTGTGCATAGATATATATATTTTATTTTTTTCCCCCAGGAACAAAGGAAAATAATTACTTTAAAGTACCTACTTACAAGAACAACTCTTCTCATCAATCCAATTGCAAACAGACGCTGTTCTTCCGTCACAATAAATTTGCAGTGGTTCATTAGTTTCTATAAGAGAATGAAATGCATCATCTTGTTAACACTGGCATTATTTTAAATGGTTGATTTCTCTATGTATGTGTCAAAATTTGCAGCATATCTGTACAACAAAAATAATTGATCAAGGAAGAGTTTGGTAGACAATGAACAAGAGGAAAAACTAGTATTTCCTGCAGATCCCAGACTTACACCTTGACTGAAAGCTGAGATGGAGTTTAAACAAATGTGACTGTGAGTAGAAATGTGTTGAATTATCAGCACTCACCTGAAGGACAATACCTTACAAAGTTGCAGTAAATCTGATGTTTTCAGTCACAGAAAGGGATGATTTGATTTTTTGCAGTATCTGAAGAAAATGTGTGTGGGGGAGCAAAACCAGGGAAATTGTGCTTTGAGTATTTTCAGTATGATCACAAAAACAGCCTTGAAGATATGGCAAAATCCTGGCATTCGTATTCTAGAGAGAAGTGTTTTAGCCCTAAGGGTAACTGTTGTTACCTAACAGGAAGGATGTGGTCATTATTTTGTTTTTATCAGCTTTCCTTTTTCTCTCTTTTGCAGGGATTTAAACACACTGTGGTCTTGCTGAATCCTTCAATCCATTTCCCTGGCTGAGGCTGGCTGTATACTCTGTGGATGTGATGAAGGGATTTTATCATGGAGCTGGCTCTGCATGCAAAATAGGGATGCTAACTAGGGAAGGACAAGGAGAGAGAAAAAAGCTAGAGTAATATTTGAAAAAGAAATAGGAAGCATCTCAGCTCTAATTCTCTTCTTTCTTACTTTGTCACTTCTAAGAGAACTTTATTGACTTAACCAATGTTTTCAAATTTTGCTTCTTTTTGTTCTGAACTTCTGAGAAAAAAGAGTCAAGGTCATTATTTTCAATTTATACCTTAAGACTCTAACTTTTTGCTGTAGATATAAGATGCTATTTTATTATTTATTTTGGAGGATAATCCTAATCATTGTAAACTCAAAATACAATATAACTCACTTATGGCAAAGTTTGGGGATTAAGTTTTCCCTGTTACACTGCCTAAAGCTCACCTACTTGATTCTGCTGCTTAGTTCTATCACCTAGTCTGATTGATATTTTCAAATCAAGCAGGAAAAACTGTCACTCAGTTTTAAAATAAAAAAATAAAGATATTTCTCTTTCTGGTCTTATCTCCCTGCAGCTCCTTCCTGACTTCTGGGCTGTTCAGATCCTATCTACTCCAAGGCAGCTCAACTAAAATTCACTTAGAAAATTTACCTTCAGAATGCAATCCTAGCCCCTCTAAGGGAGACTGAGTGCTCTGCCACTGACACCAAGCTTGCCTCAATGTCAAGGAGCATGCATGGGTCCTGGACTACTGCAGCCCATATGACAACTGGAGGAGCCTCCTGGGCTTTCTTGAGAGACTCCATCAGCAATTCACACCTTAAAGCCTCTGGTGGAACATCAGCAACTCACACACTCAAGTAGTGATGCACTGGCTTCTCACTGCACGTCAAATGTAAGATGTAGCCAACAACTTTCTGAAGCCCTGGATAGTGGCTATCCAAAGTGACCAAAACCCTTACCCCACCCCAAAACTGAAGGCTCTTGCCATGTCACGTGTATCCTCTGTGGTCAGTATGTTACTGTGCCCCAAAGCACAGATGTTCTCACACTGACTAAGAGAAAGGTAGAAAGGTCTTTCTGAGAAATTATTTTTTCTTGGAGCACTAAGAACCAAATTCTGCCAGTTTTACCATTGGGCAGCAGCTCTTTACTCAAGTGATGAAATTAATGGCATTTTCTGCCACACTGTATGGCACAAATGAAAGCACAAGACTTCTGCTTTATGTGGACAGCCCTCTAAAATATTTTCTATAACAAAAATATAGCTTGAAATAATTCTAACAGCCTCTTATGCCTGGACCCCTCCACAGAGACAAAACCTGCTCTAACCATCATATGGATGGTGTAGCTCTCTCCCAAAACTCTGAAGCTGCCTGTGCTGTTACTGCATAAATGCCTGGTCTTTCTGGATAATCCATTTCTCCTATCTCACCTGCCATGCCAGTATGCAAAAAGCCTCTGAGGTATCCATTCTGTGAAAATAATGGCAAAGAGAAAAAAACCATTTACCATATATCTTAGATAGCTGGCATTACCACTCTGACAACTATTCCCAGGTCTTTTTTGCAGTGTGGGGTTGCACAATCACACAAGCCAAAGGGACTCAGTAGCCTTTCCCTGACAGAACCAGTCCATGCTGTTGGAAGCATACCTACTTGTAGTGCAGGCAGCTTGTGCTCACCTTTAGAAAACACTCAGCCCCGAGGGCATTTGCTCTTAGGAAAGATCCCACATCTGGCTAGCCTGCCAGATGTGCCTCTAGCACAGGAACACCCATGGGCAATCTCTCTTTGGGCTATGCTTTTTGATGCTGTGTGTATGTAACATTGCGGTTATATTGGTGGCATTTAGGACATTAGTCTACAAAACGCACAAGACCTTCAACCTCTTTCTGACTTTGTCTCCTAGGATGCAGCACAGGTGCAACACAAACCCTCCGCCGGATGTGCTTTATGATATGTTTGTTTTCTTTCTCTTTACATGATGCATTACCCCCAGTCAAAAAAAAAAAAAAAAAAAAAAAAAAAAAAAAAAAAAAAAAAAAAAAAAAAAAAAAGAAAGAAAAAGCAAAGGTACGAAATGATTGAGAAAAAGCTTTTGTGGCACTCTAAAGCCTCATCCTTTGTATTTCAAAACCACAGGTTCCATAATGACACCACCACTTAATTCTGTAGAATTAATTAATATTGGTGCTCCCAACTTCTGTTACCTCAAGCTTTTTCTTCCTTTAGTAAAACTAATTGCAGTTCCCATCCCAGCTACCAATATCACAAGCTATTAACTGCAGCCATTAACTGCAGCTTAAAGAAACCACACTGATTTGTTCACTTCATCTACGATCCATGAAGTATGGACCTCGGTGAATTACAACACTCTGAAGAGTTTTATAAAAATGTTGCAAGTGATTTGACAAAATGCCTGTTGATTTCAATGTGATTGCCTCCCCTGCCTCCCTCCAGCCACAAAGCTGCTCTGCAGACACTCACTTCAACTACCAGTGCAACTTTGTGCATCTGTGGATTTTCCATCCTGCACCTAGGATTGGAAAGAGGAAAATTTGTTGTTGTTGTGGCTGATACACACATGAGTTTTGGCCAAGGATGAGTACAAGTGTTATCTTTTAGTGAAAAAATCTCATGCTCAAGATAGTCCATAGCATATTAATTCTGATGCTAATAGGAGTTTGGAGTTGTGAAGGGCCCTAGGGTGACTCGGAGTTATTACTCTCATGTCAGGTTTGCTCTAAAGATGGTGCCCTTGGTCTCAGCTACCTCCAGACAGGGAAGTAAAAATGAGGCCCAAGGCAGCAGCAGAGACTGTCAATGGAGAAAGAGTATTAACAGATTAAGGGTTATTCTCCTTGGACCTCCAGAGGGAATGGGCACCCAAGGTGTCCTTCACAACTGGGGTTATTTCAGTAAGGATTCTGCACAGGAGAAGGCAAAGAGCAGTGATCAGGTGTCCTTGAAGGTCCTTATGGATCTCAGAGCCAGTCTCAAGGGAAAAATATTTATGATGGATGATACTGAAGAGAAATCAGAATTATTAGTTTGACCCGGGCATGCAATTCTTAATCCCTAGCTCAGCTGTTGAAACATCCTTTGGAAGACATAATATGAAATCCAACTCTAGTGATGTACAAAACTCTCACTGAATGTGTCAAACACCAAATCTTTAATTAGGCTGTTCTTGTGTTTTATGGGATGCAGAGCAGTAACCTACTTTCTGCTCTGATTAAGAATAGGAAGTGACTAATTTTCAGTGTTGCAACAGTTATCAAAAATAATAAAAAATATGAAAAATCCCTTAGAAGCTAAATGTGGAAAATTAAAGAAGTCTGGATGAATAAACTTATCTCCAATTAACTTAAGCTTTGCAAATCCTTTAGATGAGACATTGAAATGTTTTGGAGACACTATTTGATGAAGTCTAGTAACAGCATCAGATTTTTCTGAACAACCTGATTTTCATGTTCCAGGGGTGTCAGCATAAGCATGGATGTACTAATCATTCTGGTATAATTAACTGCCTGGTGAAATGTCTCATTAGCGTGGGGAGATACTGATGAATAATTTGTCATATTCTAATTATTCCTTTCTCACCTTCTCCTTTTTTTTTTTTTTTTTAAATATGCAATTATAAGCATTTAGGAAATACCTTGCATAGTGTTGAAAGTCTACCTCATCATTTAGATCCTTCCAACTTTTCTGAAGAGCAATTTATGCTAAGTGCTGAGAATTAAGGTAACTATGGAATTAGCTGTTCTACAACATTGCAGCAGTGCACAAGGTGCACATTGGCCTGCATATGATCTGGAAAGTTCCTGTTTGAGAAAGTTTCACATTGCACTTTACTGGCCCAAGGATGAAAGCAGTGAGATATAGTATTAGGCTGCACACAGACTCTACTGTATCTGAGACTTCAATAGTTTGTTAAATTCCTTGCTGAGCAGTTTAAAGACAGCATGTAATATCAGCTCCCCATTCCTGTCAAAGCTCTCCTAACTTAATGGAAATATATAGAGAGTGATAAATATTTCAAGCATGTTTCTTTTAACTAGAGAAAGGAAGAGTTGACATGTCCCTGGAATGTGGAAGAAGATGGGAGTGAGATAGTTTATGTTTCATATGTACATCAAGTAAACATTTGAGTTATGTGGTAAATGGGGTTTGTAGCAAACCTTGCCACACATTGACCAGAGATGGCTCTGGAGGGTCAATGAGAGATGCACACTCCCTGTGTTGCTTTGGAGCACCAGCAAGGGCTTTAGCTTCAACTAGGATGTGTACCTTGATAGCACACAACTCCAGAATCAAAAGGTAATGGACTTCACTCCCTTTGTATTGCAGAATGTCTGAGCAGACACAGCACCATGTACACCATGGTTCTGCTCGGTAGATAGTATAAAGTTGTCCCAAGAAATTGCTTCTGTGCCTTCATTTCCTCTTCTATTTTTATTCTTATTTACTATGAAAAATATGTTGAAATGGGGGCAGGGAGTAAGCAAAAATGGCAATGTGTTCTTGTGCTTGCTTATAAACAATACTTCCCGCAGTGAGGTAGTTGTACACTTGTACAAATATAACCTTGCAACAGCTTTCCTAGAATAGCACTATTAACTAATTCCCCACCTTTCAAGGGTCTTATACACTATGAAATACTAGACACAAGGAATTTACAACACTTTCAGCAAAAATTGAGCCAGAAGAACAGAGAAATCCAGCTGTCAAACCAACCACTTGGGCAGAGCTAGGGAAGCAAGTAGGGTCAGCTGCCTGTTCATGGAAGGCCAACTGGTTGCAGATCATCTGACTCTTGAGAAAGCTAGTACTGGTCAGCTCTGTGGGTGAAACTGTGAATCTCAGCATCTTGGAGCAGGAAATTTACCCTAAGGGTAAATTTTCTTTAGTCCATCTTTCAAACAGGTAGATGAGCTGAGGATTTGCTCCTTGTAGTCACATTGCAAATGAAGCTCAAACTACTTTCTTTCTCTTTATTCTTCTTTTTAAAACAGGAAAGAAATGACTAACCCTAATTATTCAAACCAAAACTAATAACTCTTATATTTACTGTCCATGAACCAAATAAACCTTTTATTTGAATAATAATAATAAAAAAAGACGTTGAGGTTGGGGATTTTTCATAATCTTGCCTTAGGAACAGCAAGAGTATCCATCAGATCCATTTCTTTTTTCCCTTAATGGCGTTCATTTCTGCCACAATTTTCAGTCTCAAAGCTGTTCAATGGGCTCCCCCAAAGTAAAATGTTTCTCCTAAAGTCTCACAAATCGAATTCTCATTGTTATCATCCTAGCCCTATCTTTTAATTAGTCCAAAGAGGAGGCAGTTTATTTCTGAACATCTCTATTGTAAATCTGATGAACACAAAATCCTAAGAAATATATGGAGCCTTGCTTTCTAGATACTTTTTTTATTAGCTGTAGTCCAAATTTTGTATTCTGGCATTGACTGAGGGTTCTATGGTGATAATAATAAAAATCAAACTCATGAAGCAGAGAAGGTGCTTTCTGTGAGCTCTGTCAGTGTCTCAATTGTTTCCTGTTTTTTCATCCTTCCATACTTTTTGAGTGTTTCTGTGGGTTTTTTTGATACCTTCCAAATTTTCATAGTCAATGTGAAAATGTAGTAAGTGAAAATTCAGTGGAATGGAAGAACAGCTGGTGAAGAGCAGAAAAGTTAAAAGCCTCGCTCACCCCTGTTTCTGCACATATTTGATCTTTGTGCAGGAATTGTGAGGCAAAAGCATAGACCACGTGGGTGGAACACCTTCCAGCACTTATTCACCAAACATTCCTATCCCCGTGCTTTGAATGATGTGCTTATGGAATTAGTTCCCTGGAATCATCCCTGTTTGCATTCAGCATGTTGTGGCAGCCCATGCAGTGACAGGAGGAAGGCAATTTCTGTAATATATTCATGACTCTTTAGAGAGCAAGCATGGCCATGCTATTAAAAGAAAGAAGCAGGACCTAGGTGGGCTTCATTCTGAAGCTGAGCCACACTGGTATAGTGTGACTTCAGTCTCTGTATTTAACTTTAACCCACTGTGTCTCATTTTCCCATAATAAAATTGGAATAAGAGCACTGCCCTACTTCATAGGGAGCTTTTGAGGCTTATTTTGTAAGTGAAGTTTATTGAACTGTGAAATGGTCAGAATGATAAAATGTCACAATGATACAACATTATTCTCCACATTCCTCTTCAAATCTGCTACATCTCACAAATCACCCGTGTTAATGGCTGGAATGACAAATGGTGTTCATAGTTGGGTTTTTTACATTTTTCAGTGTTTTTTAATGAAGGTGTGCAGAATTGTATAAGTGAAATACTGAAAATAAATAAACAGGAATGGATGCAATGACCTTTATCCACTTTTCTCTCTTGTACTATTGGCTATTTGATATCAAGACACTCCTGTGTCTGGAAGGGACTGTGACAGTTTGCACAGCATCTAACTACATGGTGAATTTATAATGTAAACAATGAACTCCTGGAAAAGTTTGCATTGAATATTTTTCATCACATGAAGGTTCCCACTCAAGAAAATACCCCGTCTAAGACAGAAATTTAAATGAGTACTGTTCCCATAAAGGATAAATTCAAATGTAGACCTGACAATTTTCCTACAGGGAAGCTTGAATTTTCTTGGGACTTTTTCTTTTTTCTTTCTCCAAGAAGGAAAAATTTTGAAGTTCAGGAGTGCACAGACTTGTTTGTGTCAGGTATCACCACTAGCAGAATGGGGTGCAGTTCCTGGCTGTGGCACCCTCCAACTGTACTTGGGACAGTGCACCACTGTCCAACCACAGCTGTGCCCTTTGCAGTGAAAACTGTCTTTAAATGCAACCTGTCATACTTCTATAAATGATTGTCTCATATAATATGAATTTTGTTATGTGAAAGGCTTGTAACGACAATCTTTACAGGCAACTTCTGGCCTTAAATAATCAAGTAACTTACTCTTCTAATGTTTGGGAGTGCTTAGGATGCTACTGTCATAAATAAATAGGCAATAAGTACTTTCTTGAAGCATCCTCATGACTGAAGTACGAGGCTTTGCTAATATACTTGAGAATAAATGCCGTCCTGTTTATCATTACCGCAATAATCTGTTTGCTTTGAGAATTCCATGATGGCTTTATTTATAGTTTCAACATAAAGTACCTCTTCAGGTGATAGGATAACCTTTAATAGTATAATAGCTGAGAAATAAGCAGCTGAAGCCTAGCTGCAGACTTTGAATTCTGCCATGTATCTGACTCTTTGGTGCACGTCTATATAGATGGAATTAAATTTATTTTTTCATTCTCTTTTGTGTTTTGATTTGCAGGTTGGAATTGTTTGTCATAGCAATCCTGCCAATGTAGTTTATATCACCTGTAGTTATTTCCCAGTTAGTTGCTGTGGTAACAAATGTCATATCAAAACCAAAGGACTGCATTCCAGGTACAACAGATGCAACACATGTGATCCCTTGAGAAAGGCAATGCTCTGTGAGATGTATTTGTCTGGCAGATGACTGATGTCTGGTCTCTGTAGTTTGGCCCATTTGTGCCCAATGCAGCACTAATGACTGAGAAAAAAGATGAATTTAAACCACTTTTCTGTGTTTTTTCTTTCTTTTTTAATTTTTTTTCTTTTTTTCTTTCCTGTGGACAGATATTGTTAGCTTAAAGTGTCCTTCAACTGTTTCCTGTCAACTCACAACCCTTGGGAGCTGATCTGACAAAGAAGAGAAAACTGTCTTTGGCATTACCTCAGCCCTGCTCCCTAGGGAGATTTATCTGCATAGAAGGGATGATCAAGGAGTCAGTTTGACTAGTTTCATCATGCTGCAGGAGAGCTTCAGAGAAAACACAGGCAGAACTGGCTTTTGTTTTTCTGAGCTGAAAACCTATTGTTTGGTTCTGCTGGGTACTACTCAGATGGCATTGTAGTAATTGCTTAGTCCATAGAAATGGGTCAACAGAAATTACTATTAATTCAAATAGCATAACAAATTTATCAAGTAGCTTTAGGTAGAAAGAAAGAAACATTTGAAGAAAGGCTATTCTTTCCTTCCGTTAAAAGCTTGGAATTAAATGTACTGAATTTTCATTTCAAACTAATGATTGTTTCAAAGTAAAGGTAAAAATGATAAAAGGATGTTTCACCAGAAAAAATAAACCACAAACCAAAATGAACAACCAAACACACCCCCCCACCCCAAAAAACACAATAAATGTTTTACTTGTGATTGGTAGATACATTTCACCGACTTGAAATAGTGTAATTTGACAGGTTTGTTTCTGCCCATAAACTGGGGGATAAAAAGGTGTCTTAAAGGAGAGCTTTATTTCTGCTTCCTTCTTGGCTTTACTAGGACCTGTGGCAGAGCAATACCTTAAACATCTTTGACAATATTGCATGATTAAATCCTTCAAGCTGCAAATTTGTTTTTGTTATTGCCTCCATACATTGCAGTGAACCCCCTTCTCTGCCTTTTCAGTCCTCTGTTCCATAGCTATCAGATCCTATACCATTAATAATATATCCTGTTCCTGGTTGACTTCCTAACTACTTGGGGGTTTTTTGTGTCAGGTTTCCCTGGAGGGTAAAATGCACCCTGCCAACTACCAGTCAGTCCTGGTCCACTTAAGCAGTGTGCAATATGTTGGTCTTTCTGTTTCTTGCATGCCCTTAGCAATAAAGCTTGATTAATTTTTTCAAAGACACCAGAAACTATAGGGTTATAAATAATTTTGCAAATTTTATGACCACATTTTACTTAGAGTTTAAGTTCATTGAAATAAAGACATCCTTGTTTGCAATGAAGTTTCATACTGTGAGGTGTTAACCAGTCATTAGGGCTTTAGATTAAATATAAGATTTAAAGAAAGGTATGATGACATGGAAGAAATATTTCTATTTTCCACTGAATAAATGAACACTATTTACAAACTGTGCATATATAATGGTCTTCCAGGATTCTCCATGCTATTGTTTTTGTGGGATTTTTAACCAAAAAATAGAAAGGAAAATAAGACTGTTTATGACTAGTGAGATTTGTACTACCACTGCTGACCTCAACAAAGAGGTCTGAATACTGAAGATGGATCTCAGGAGTGAAAATGGATCTAATAAAAACCTCTTCTCCACCAACCCTCATAGATTGTGTTTGCAGCAGAAGGACTTAACATGTACTGCAGAGTGGGTGCGATTTTTAAAGTCTGGAAAAGGACACTTAGGGGAGTTTGTCTAGCTTTACTATGTGCAGTTCTTTAGATGAAAGACATTCGACTCTCAAATTCTGTCCCTATAGATGAGTTAGGAAAAAGGATGAACCATGTCTGTTTATTTGCTGCACATCAAATTTCTTTAAGATGAACTCTAAGTTTATCTTTTTGTGTCAGTTTTTTCACAACATGTTTCTGAACTCCCCAGGAAGATTAATAAATGAAGAAAATCCTGCTAGCTCACTCAGAGAATGACATATCCCTGGTGCTTGCTTGGTTGCCTCACCTCCCCAGTCACCTGTGTTCGCTAATCTGAATAGTTGAGCTGTTCCTAATGGCTTTGTTTGATGTTCCAGACTGATGTTGCATCAAATTATGTGCTTGTTTGTTTGTTTGTCTTCCATGGGAGTTCTCTTGTAAATTAGCAACAGCTAATGGGGAGATAAACCTTTCTCAAAGTTGACTGTCAAAACACCCAGTAGGAAAAAAAGGACCATTATAGCCAATTGACTGCTACATAAATATACCCAGGGACCACCAAGAATGACACATGAGGAGTGGGAGCTGTCAGGGAAAGAACTTATTGAAAGTATTTCATAACTAGCAAAACCCAAATCAGAGCCTTTTGTCACCCTTTCAAAAGTAATTGCCTCACTTCTTTGCACTGGGTCATGCGGTCTGATTAGTTACTGGCATTTAGAAGTAAATATAACATTGTCTTTTTGGTCAATAATCCACTGTGATTCTCCTGATGGAATCACTAATGTTGGAAGTAAGTGGGAAAGGTGAAGTTATACACAACTGTCTGGCAATTTGTGTCTTAAATTTGCTCACTTGAATTACTGTGAAGGGGATCAGGTACAGAATCAGCTGGAAATGAATGAGCTACAGACTAGTCTGAACCATTGAACAAAGCTGTAAGAGATGATCTCCATTCTTTAATGTTCACAGAAGTTTACCTGTCTTTTAAAACCTCATTTTCTCTTGCATTTTTTGTCAGAGAGCCCAAAACATGATAAAACATTGTTCAGTCAGTGCTACTAAACCTATCCAGAGCAGAAAAGCACTAGAAATCTCACCTCAAATATTCTATAATCAAGAAATCCAGATATGCTTTCAGTCCAACACATAAAATATACATTGACTGTCATAAAAGATGAGCACTGACAGTGTCATGTAATATCTAAGCCCCACTTTGCAAATGGCAGAATTTGAGAGAGAGTGAACTCCTCAGCCTAGAAGCAAACTGAAAATCTAGACACATTTGAAGATTCATCTGTTACTGAATTAAAATCTTACCTCATAGTCAGGAAAAAAAACCCCAAGGATTTTTTATTAAGAACTAATGCTTTTTAGAATGTGTGCCAGCTTCACTCAAATATCTTTCTCAGCTACTGTCAGCAACATCAGACTGTGAAGAGAAAATTGCCCTTTTACTTTCCAATTATGAGTAAACTATGACATATAGATTTTTAATACCTTCTGCACCACTGTTTCAGCTTGTTCATACATGCAGTTTACAATAATTTAAGATATTCACTATATAATGTGAAAATCTAATGTCTGTAAGGTTCAGTGTTTGAAAACAGTGTCTTGAGTCCTGGTCTTAAATTTCTTGAGAACCTCTTCAGTACCTTGAGTTTAAAAAAATGCAAAAGTTAAATATAATCACACAAAACCTAGGATAGGTTACATCTTCAGATTTGGCAGCTTATGCTTCACTGAGCAGCTTCTTTTTAATGTAATGAATCATAAACACCATAAACTTAACACCTCCTCGACTCTAGTCTCCTCTATTGCTCAGTTGAGAAAGGTTTAGTATCAGAGATGTTTTATACAAGCCCAAGTCATTGGCTTGGACATTATAGTTGTACTTTTATTAATGAAGCAGTTTACAAAGAATGGCATAGCAACATGAACAACCTCAAGAGCAGTCCAGCAATTTATTTTTTTTGGGGGGGGGAAAGTGCTGTCACTGATCAAAATTAACAGGTTTATAATTCTACTAGAACATCATAATTTTACAAAAGCACATTGTGAACCAAATCAAAAAGCAAAACCAAAGTTAAATAGTTCAACCTATTATATTTTCATAGAATCGTAGAATCATAGAAGCAATTGGGTTGGAAAAGACCTCAGAGATCATCGAGTCCAACCCTTCATCCAACTCCGGTCTGTTTACTAGATCATGGCAGTCAGTGCCACATCCAATCTCAGTTTAAAAACCTCCACAGATGGTGAATTCACCACCTCTCTGGGCAGGCCATTCCAATGACTGATTACTCTCTCTGTAAAGAATTTCTTTCTAATATCCAACCTGAACTGCCCCTGGCTGAGCTTAAGCCCGTGCCC
>JAWWEU010000040.1:60588688-60610617 GCA_035583155.1 Acropternis orthonyx | reverse complement strand
TTGTCTTTCTTGCAGCCTATGGGGCATCACACTGTGAGCAGAGACATACCAGGCAGAAGGGTCTAGGGAATGCATTTCTCACCAAAGCAAATATGGACTAGAAGGAGGATTGCAAACATTTTCAAGATCTTGAGGACCTGAGGTGGGGAAAGTGGAAAGGATTGGGTTAGATACAGCAAGAACACCAGAGACCCATGAAGTACTGCCAGAGAGATAGCAAGTGAACACTGATCTCTGGAGAATCATCTCCCACAGATGGTGGTGAGCTCCGGCACAAGCACAAGCAATTATCACACAGAGGAGAGCTCAGCAGCCAGTGAAAGAGGACCATGGTGCAGGTGTTGGGTGACTGGCTGCAGACACTAATTTTGTGTAGGCTGGATAACACAGCAATAAAGCCAGTGTTCAGGGCAGGCTGCTGCTTCAGAGGGCTGTGTTTTTCTCCTGCTTTCAGCTCTGAGTTGGCTTTCAGTTGCTACCCTACATAGAATAATGCTGATGTTATTCTTCTGTATATGATTTACTGTTCATTTTAAAGGTTGTAATCCTAAAATGAAGCTTTTCTGCAGAGCTTAAGACCTTTTCTATATCATATTAAAATCCTGCTCCTGTTTTCCCTTTACAGAAATTGCTGAATCTTTAAAAATTCATTATTGTCAGTGCTCTAAAGAGGCAGAGGTTTCTATAGAGAAAACATTTGTAATATATATACATATAAAGATGGCCAGAATCAGGAAAAGTGTTTAGTTTTGGTATGTGTACTTTCCATGGAAAATACTAAGTTGTAAATATCACAAGCTTTGCATTATATTTGGAGTCTATTTCTTCTGATTTTCTGTTCTGTGTTTCTTGAAAAGCTTGTGGTTATCACAATTAGCCTTGTAAATAATTTTTTAACTTTCCAAAATTTTCTAAACATGAAGTTTTGAACTAATTTTTTTTATAGAGGTAATTGATAATTTCAATTTTTGTTGCATGATTAAATAAGGCTGCTCTTTGTACATGTAAAGTCTTATTTCACTTTATTCAGTTAAAAATTTATAAGCTCAGTTGGACAGACTTAAAATAATACATTTTTCCTGAAAATTATTGTTTGCCTCTACAGAGAAATTTTGTTTCTCAAGTACAAGGGGTGGTGAAAAAATAACAAAGTGGGAAAGCAGCAGATTATGAAAAGAGAAGCCAAGTATTTAATCTGAAAAAGGAAAATCTACCCTTTTCCAAGTGTTTCTGTTGTGAATTGCACAAAACCTTCACAGAAGATGAAAAAAGATGAAATATGATTTCATTATATAGGAAACTAATGATCACTGCACACATGTCAAGATATCTCTTCAAATTCCATTTTGACCATATTGTCGGGCTTTGCTTTACGGCTAGTTATTTGCTGTACTTTCAATGAAAATTTATAAAAGGGTCAGCATAATGGTGCAGGATAATTTATTTATGTGTTATTTACTTACATAGAAGCACTCTAGATGCAAGTCCACTTTTGTCAAAGAGCAAGCTGAGTGCAACCAAGACCGAAGGAGAATGAAGAACTGTGTGTGCAGAGGGTACATATGTGTGTCCTGTGACACATGGAATCCTATGTGAATACCCAGGTGTACAAGAGCATGGCTGTTGGACCTAAGGTGAATTCACAACTGTGACTGGTACAAAGAGATGGAGCATTCATCTCGAAGGATGGGAAGGAGATAAAAAGGATCACACAGGCTGTTTGCCCTATTGAGTGACTTCATTGGCATGAGCTTGTGCTATGAGGCTTATAAGGCAGGGAAATAATCTTTTTCAGACTCCAAATACATCACTGGTGTAGTACCCAAAAGACAACTATGTAGAAATAAAATTGCATCTAGCAAACTGATGGGTTTACACTAATCCTGAGTACTCGAGTCAGGGGAAGAACTTCCTCAGAAAATCTCTGCAAAAACTACCCAGAGCTCTGTTAAGACACTGGCACTGATGAGTTGTGTACTTCATCATGGGAGGGCTGAAGATGCAGTTCAGGAGGCTCACACCATCTCCCAGGTGCTGTTCTGGACTGCCAAGGTGTGTGCTGCCTGTGGGAGCTGAGAAGGCAAACAGTCCTATCTCAGAGGTGTTGGGACAGTCTGTAAGGCACAAAATTATATTGGGTATCTTAAGACAAAACACAAAGACTCTCCTGGTTCTACGGGTTTCAAGGGTTGAGGTCTTCCCAAGTGGTTTGTGGCCAGCAGAGAACTCCTGGTCAGACCCTGCCATGGGCACTTTTCACTCCGTGATGTGGGGAGGCACCTCTCATCCTGTGAAACTTCACTAATACAAACCCATGTTTGGCATCTGAAAATATCATACCCCAGCTTTTCCATGAACTTATGCTGACATTCAAGCCTGAAGCCATGCAAATTGAGGAGCACTTAATTATAGTGAGACCATTTTGCAGCTCTGCTATGCCATCATGGAAAACACCAGGTAACTTGCTGTCTTAGTAAAGCTTGAAGACAGTACCTTATTCTCTTTTCCACTGATTATGCAAATGTTTGTTGTCATTATGTTAAAAAGGGACTTTTTCCAACTCCCTTCTTAATAGTGTTCTTAATTCCCACCAATATTACTACCAAACAAAATGTGTATTTGATATACGCAGGGATTTACTGATGAAGGAGTCTGGAGTAATTTCAGTTGTCTCTCTTTCTGGAGCAGATATCCTGAATTCACTTTAAAAATAGTTTGCAATTTTTCAGAATGGGATGACAATCATCCTTCTTTAGAGTTTCTCATGCTAAGAATTCATAATTATTTTTATTTTTTCAGGAAAGCGCTTGTGGCACTAATGTATTTTGCTTCATATACAGGCCCCTCTTTCCACAGATCTCCAGTAATGTGAGCTTGTGGGCTGTATCCCATGCGTGAAACATCCTTTTTGAACACTTGTGCAAAAAATAGATCTGCACAAATATTTCAATAAAATTGAAAATCATTCTTGAATTCTCTGTGTTCTAATAATAATTTTGTTGTGCAGTCTGCTGTAATAATGAAGATGCTTTTTTCAGCCTTGACACAAATCACATCCATCTTCCTCAGTATCTTCTGATTTGGAATGATTCCTGTTTCACATTTCAGCTGCTGAAATGCTCGTGTGCAGTAAGTAACTGTTCTTTGGCACAGTAACAGTTCATTAGGTTTTTGCAGGAGCTCCTGTACAACTGGAAGCTCACTTTTACAATATCCTTACATTTTGCCAAAACAGATGTGCGAAAGTGTCTTTTAAGAAAACACCAATAACATTTCCACAACATTGCCCTTCAAGTGTGGAGCATAAAATCACCCTTCCTTTCTAATGAGGTCTAGGTTAAGTAACCAGTGGTTCAGCATGACCCGGATAGCACATAGTTGAGAGACTAGATTGTTTTGGAACAGGTCTGTGAGCACACATCCTGTAGCTCCTGAAAGAGGCAGGTCAATATCATGGCAGAGGTGAGTCAATAATCTGAATGACTCTCACTTGCTGCAGCCACTTTAGCTTCTGTGCTGTGGGAAGCAACACAAACAGCTTTCTGCCAAGGTGAAACTCATTGTTATAATGGTCAGAAAGTTCTCACATGTGATTGGTTTCCTTATTTTTATCTGCAGTCTCCATCCCCATCTAACTGTAAGCTACTAGAGGCAGTGAATCAGTGTGATTTCTGAGTGGTTGAAGCCATTTGGATTTCAGCCTTGAGACCTGTAACTTGCTCAAGGGTGTCCATAACAAGCTGGCAATGCCCGGCCTGTCATACCTTATTCATTAAAAGATATTATGAGCACTATACCCCATATGGGTAGCAGAGGAAATGATGAGGGGTAGGTGGCTGTGATAATGTCATGGCCTGCAGTAACAGAGCTCAGGGTGTTGCCAGCAGTGCACAACACTGCTGTGCAGCAGGAACCACAGGCTTTGGATGACCTTGTCTTGTTAAAGTGACGGATTCATCTAGACAGAAAGATGCAGAAAAGCTGTGATCAGTGTTGCTCTGAATGATATGTGCTTTCCTTATTCTGTAAAGTCTTTTAGCAGGAGCTGGGTAAATATATGTTAAGCTGCAACATTTTGCAATTACAGAGTACCTTGACCTCACAGCAGGTCTAAGATGCTCATAATGCTGTGTCCTTCAACATGTCCCTGAATGCCCTTTGTGGAATGAACTGCAAGACCCAGAAAGTATCAGAGAAAGAGTAATCTAGCAGATTGACTTTGATCTGTGCTTCTCAGCAATGTGCAATGGACTTTGTAGATAAGTTGATTTTCCACGCATCAACATCAGCTCCTCTGCTGCTAATGCCCACGTTATGCCTGTCCAGTGGCGCATAATTCCTTTATGAAATGATTTTGCTTTCCCACCTATCCACTGGGTCAGCAGGTATGGACCTGTCTAGAAGTAAAGGAAGTCTGTCTGACAAGTTAGCATTAAACTGCAGGGCACTGCAATGGAATGGGACTTAGAAATGCAGACCTTACACAGACATGTAGTGTATTCTGCCTTCCTAAGTCCAAACAGCAACTGCAATAGAAGAGAAGCATGGATGAAGATGCAGCAGATAATAAAGCAAAGACATAGTTGTGCAGATGGAACAAACAATGCACAAACTGGGTTAACATTAATAACCATTTCTGAATGACTCTTGTATATTTCTGAGAGACAAGGAATCAATATAATGTGCTGTTAACTTTCCTATAATGTCAAGGGGAGATTGCAGCCAGACACAATTGAGGACATAATTTTATAGATAAAAAAAACCTGTGGCTGCAACAAAGACAACACTACAGGAATTTTGGTATAGCAACTGCTGTACAAAAAAACTTCTCCAGATCACCTCGCAGACCTCGAGGCTGCTTCTCCATCAGTGAAGTGGCAATATTGATACTCCTTGTATCCTCCCACAGTCTTAATCTGTCACAGCCACTGCAGCAGCCTGGCTTTCAATGGGAAAAGACATCTTCGAAATATCTGTCTGGACAGCTAAAGCATTATCATCAATAACTACAGATGTTATAAATGGCATAGCATCCAGCTCTGAGAATGATTTATTCTCTTTCTTGTGGACAGCAGTTTACACTTCATAGAGAAGACTTAGAATGCTAGGTAGCAAATTTCTGATGCAGAGAGTGTTTGGAACATTACTGGAATATGAATGAAATGAATTTGTAGGAGCAGGAGCAATATACTCTTGTATGTGGCTGTATCCCTTCCCCACTCTCTTGGAGATGCTTTTTGACATGCTAGTAGACGTGAGAGTACATGTTAGACACGACAGTGCATGCTAGTACATGACAGTTCCCTATGAACAAAGCCAGTTCTGAGCTCTATCTTTGCTCCACAACAAAGCCTAGTATTTTGGAGCTCGACACATAAATAAAGAAGTATTTTAAACTAAAATTTGAGAGCATTACCTTTTCCCAAGTTATATAATAAGATATAATTGCAACATAATTTTTTATTGACAGTATCAAAAGGAAACAGCTGGAATTTCTGATCCCTCCCTTGCTGTCTTTCCTTTCCATCTCCCTGTGTCCCATGGCATATGGAAAACATTCAGCCAGGCAAAGAAAGAGGAGCAATTGAAAGTGCCTTCATCCATATAAGCAATTTCAATGAACTGAGCACTGAACCTCATAATGCACAGTTTGTTTTGATGATGATCAATCAGAGAAACAGCAAATTGTGCACAAGTTTTGCCATTGTTTTTCTCTGATGAAAAGGATTCTGACTTGAGGAGACTGAAGACATCCAAAACATCCCACTATTAAAGGGGTAAATGATAACTGCTTTCAATTCTACCACAAATATTCTGCATGGCTTTGCAATGTATGAGAACATGCCCAGGACTCAGCAACAGAATTATTGGAGGTTTTTTCCAGGTCTTTCCCTTAGCTCATATCCTATCTTCTGTGAGAGATGGTTCATGTGTTGGCTTTTCTCAACACCTGGTTTACACAGACAAAATTCTCACCAACTATGTGATCAGTAAAACTTTCCACAGTGCCTGGATGGATGACAATGGCCCTTTGAGAAGCCTTGTTAGAGTATTTCTCACACCTGACCTAGCTTATGAAACCACAAAGAACTATAAACCTTACTTGTTCGTAACACCAGAAGGCTGTCTGGAGGACATTCACCATCTAGTTAATACTGTAAGTTCATGAACGATATATCAGAACTACGGGGAGATTAGCTTGTAGTCTTACAGCACATCTGACAAAATCACTGAGGAGCTTAACGGAGGCCTGAAAGAATAGGTCACGATAAAATATATATAATAATATATGTTTTGTAGAGGACACAAGGAAGTTTTGCTCAGTAAAACAGAACATTGTTGGACACATGAAATGTGGTCAAAGAATTGACGTCCAAAATGGTAGTATGGAGTTTGTTTTAGTCAAGGAAAAATCTTCCTATTTAGTTCACCCGTGATGACAGTTGTGATAATGCCAAACTGAAACACATCACTTGAAATATGCCGGTTTCCAGACTCCTTGAGCAACCTGGTGATGGCAGTGATTTCTTTCATTGGACCAGATTGACAATCACAACTTTAGGGAATAGATTGTAGTGGAGAAAGGGCTATTTTACTTTGAAAGGTGTCAAACTCCCACACTTTCAGAGTGGGTCTGGGACTTTGAAAAGTTCTGTGCTAGTGGAAGTGCATCAGACTTTGACAATGCCCTTAAGCTCTATGCTCTCTTCACATACCAGTTTTCACCTATGAAGTGCCACTGCAACAGTTTGTTACCCCAAGTGGCTCATGCTGCATGGAGGTAAGTGGAACTGAAGCCCTGCAGAATCTGCTCAATTCAACTTACAATTGTGAGGGAAATTATTTTATGACACAGTATCCCCCTCCCTAGTGCCATGTCTCTGTGAATGCCTTTTAGGGAATTTTAGCTTTCTTCTTCAACATTCTTCAAAATTAAGGGACAGAATATGCCCAAGTGGCTGTCTCCTTAATGTTTTGTCCTCTCCTCTCAGGGAAGTCCTTTGCAAAATGGGCGTACTTGGAGCTCTGCTGTGCAGGAGCAGGAATTCTGGTGAGGAAAAGCACAAAGCAGAACAAATTTTGTTTATGACCCTCCCTCCAGCTGCATTCTCAATACCTACAGGGTTCAAACTCTTCTTCCTTCTCTTTCATCTCTTAGTTGGATTTCAGGGGAAATTTGAATGCAAAATGCATAGAACTTCTACTTGCTTACAATGGAACATCTCATACTGATAATAATAGAGATCTCAAAGTATTAGTGATTAAAAATCACTCAATGTCAGAGGGAAATGAACGACCAGAAGAGTATATGTAATTAAAAAAAATGTTCCTGAACTACAAAAAAGAATAGATATAAGCAATTAGCTGTATTGAAAGTTGTAACAATGTAATTTCTGCTGTTTTTGTAAGATATGGAGCAATGACTATATTCAAAATACTACAGACAAAACTTCTGACTGTTGAAGAAATTATTTTCAATGAGAAGGAAGAAATCATAAGACTTTTGATCACTCTGAATCATTTATTTTCTACCTTCATGTTTACTTATCTGTCAAAAAATTTACTGCAGGCATATACGCAACAGGGCTACTTTATACAATGATTAGCTGTGCTATAAATGAGCAAATAATTTCTTTCCCTAAGGAAAATAAAGCAAAGAATAAGCTATGCATCTCCAAAAGAGAATGAGAATTTAAACAAGAGCTAATGAAACTTGAGAAAGGAGTGATGAATCACAGAACTCTAGGTCATGGAGTAGAGCTGTGTAAATAATTGATTTTTTTCAGCTTACTGTCAATTCTGAAAAATGAGAAGAAAAGAAGAATTGTTTCAAATTAACCTAAAATGTGTTGTTTATCTGGAGTAAAAAAAAATTAAAAAAAATGTTTTACACTTAAAATTATGAACACAAAAGCCTTGTATCTATTCTGAACCTAGAAGATTCATTTTGAATTTGAATATTCATGTTGTGTATCTTTCCATTGTTTTAAGAGGGGGAAAAATCTTAGAAATAGACCATTATTTATAACTGAATTTGTATTTTTATACCAATATGTATGTATCTATTTTCACTAGTCTGTCAGATGTAGTGTAAAATAAATTATTGAGACTACTTTCTGTCTTTGTTGTTGTTGTTGTTGTTGTTTATTTGAAAAGACGCAACAGGTTGGTAGGTGTAAAGACCTTTTATAGTAGACCTTTTATAGGAATGTAGGCCAAGAGTTAACTAGACAGCATTACACTCCACAATTTCCAGGTATTTTGAGAAGACCATAAAAACTGACTGCACTTTGAAAAGCTGCCATATCAATTTGTGGTACTGCTGTTTTAATATGAGAAATTAGCCTTGTAAATTAAAATGAGACTGAATGAGTTCAGTTCTTACTGGAGCAGTCACTGAACTAAGGAGGGGAGGATCCTGTAACTTGCCTGTATGAGAGTGAGCTAAAATTTGGGCTGTGCCACCTCTCAGTCTTTAAAGCATTACTTCTTCGATCAGAAGGACCACGACCCAGTCAGTGCTTGCTGTGTTAAATGGAAATGTTTACACAGACATAGATCGTCTTGGGTCAACTTCAGGAGGGGTACCATGTGTGTCCACTCAAAGAAATGCTACCTGACCTCTGCAAAATGAGAAACAGAAAGCCTCCTTATCACCTTCTTCAGATATACTTGAATGAAATAAAAATATATGTATATTAATTTCGTATAACACATAATAATGTAGCTGTTAGGTGTCTATTAGTTACAGCTAAACCATCACCTGGAGATTATACACCTGACAATCGATATTTACATGTTAGAAGAAATTCTGTAATGAAGACAAATAACCATGGCGGGGGCGGGGGGAGGGAAGAAGAAAAGTGTTTTTCAAAGTCAAACTAAAATTTGCTTCATGTCAAAGAAATGAATATAGTGGAAAGGTTGTCATAATATAAAAAGAACTAGCTAATCTGAAAAAAAAAATATGTAAAAATGTATTGATTGGGAAAACTGACTGGTCAGCATTAGGCATCCCACCCACACCTTTTCAAAGAGATTATATGAAGTCTGAGTTTACTTATTAAAGACAACACTGAACTGGACTCTCTGGGAAAGACATACTTAAAAATATGCTCTTTCCTGTTGCAGTTGTCTCCCTCAAATAGCTTTGTGACTACATAGCAAATTGTGCTTTCTTATTGCCACAGAGCTGGCTAACTGCACATCAAACTGGGATGCTACTTGAACTCACCCTCTGTGAGATCAAACACTTCATGCATCCAGAAACAGTTTCGAGAAACTGGAGCGGGATCCTGGAGTGCAATGCCTTGCAAAGGCTCTTTCCATTTAACAGTGTGACTAATTAACACTATGGCAATCTCTGTAACACAATGAAAATCTGTATCTCAGACCATATTTGAAAAGACTCCTATGAGATACAGAATAAGGAATTCCCTTGCTGAAAAGCAACTGATTACTTGCGATTAGGAAGTGACCTAATGTTTGAGATTGAAATATTTACTATTTATATTAATATTTTGGCCTTTAGATAAAAAGCTGTGTTGACAAAGGCAAACTAGTGCTGTCCTAATATAGAGTTTTGTCATGGGCAAAATTGGTTTTTTTCTTCTTGATAAAAGGAAATTGGTTTTCCCAAGTCCTGTATATCAATGTGTATAGTTTGTCATCAAACTGGAGGAGATTCGTTGAAGTCAACCTTTACCTGAGCCCGTGTTTTCCTTCTTGCATGCACTTATCCATGCATTTTGGTTCTGGATTGTTTTCTTAGAGCTTACAGAACAAGAGCCGTTGCAGAATTTTTTCTGTCTAGGAGAGCACAGAAGAGATACAGTCACTAAAAAATGAATCATTTCTCCATGTGAGTAATGTCTTACTATTTCTTCTCAACTGTATGTGTTGTGTACGCTGAAGGATAAGGGTTATATGTCTCCTATATTTATCTAGCACATACATCAATATAAAGTTCTATTGCCTTTTATAAACACTTCCAAGTTTATTCTGACACCTCTTTTGTGTCAGTGGGCTCTGTATCTCAGCCATAACTGTGCAAAAAGTATTTCTATTGATCAGCTTCATCTTGTATATTGTTTTATTGAACTCCTTTCCTTTCTTCTTGAGATATGAGGACAGTGGGTGCTGGGTGTCTGATTTGCATTCTCTGCATATTCACTCAGAACTTCTGCTAGTTTCCTGAAATGCCCACTTTCAGTCATGTCTTCACTAAACTGAAGAGATTCAATCTTTTAAATCTCTCCTTCTGTGGAAATCACTGTGCTTTCATTATGTTTTATGCATAATATTTTGTCAATCCTCTTTTCACCCCTCACCTTCAGCAGTATCTTCTCTGAGATAAGATGATGAAACTCAATGAAAAATGTCAAGTGATATCTTACAAGCAATTTGCACAGTAATGTTGTGAACTTCCCAATATTCGTTTCCTATTCATTCTCCAGGCATCCTAACAATATCATTTACATTTGGTTCATCCTAACAATTTTATTTACTACTTATGCTGTATTTTGAGTAGCAGTTTCACTAAAACATCAGAAGTGGTACTACATTCATTTTCTGACTTTTAGGCTTTTATTCAAAGAATCCAAAATGTGTGAGTAGTTCATATTATTTCCATGTGCATTATAAAACATTAGTCAACAATAAATTTCATAGCTGAACTATTTCCAGTGAATAATTTATCTGATGCAGTTAGTTCTTCCTATGGATTACTATTTTCTAGTTTGATACAGACTTTGTCATTGGTAATTGTTCAGTCAGCAGTTTATGTAAACACAGTTCAACCTTCAATTGTTTACTTTGACTAGCCATTATTCATTACTGATTATTTGCACTTGCTGATTGGCTATTCATGGTAAAATTGTTGCAGTTTCCAGCCACATTTATAAAATTTTTAGACAGGAAGTTTCTCAAAAGAAAACCTAGAATTACATTGCCATAAATAGAAGAGTGAGTGGGTTTTGGGTTTGTTTTGGTTTGGTTTGTTGTTGTGGGTTTTTTTGTTTGTTTGGGTTTTTTGTTTGTTTGGTTGGTTGGTTGGTTTTTTTGTGTGTTTTTTTTTGGGAGGGGTGGGGGATTGGAAACATTTCTATAACACGAGAAGACATACAAGTTGTTGAAGAGTGTTGTCAGGTGTGTCAGAAGCTCTTTGTCAGATGCAAAGATGGAGAAATCTGATTTTGGAGAAGGACAAGTTGGCAACAGTACATTAACAGAGAACCTGAGAATGTGCATGGAAATATTTTAGATTGACAAAGATGGAGAGTTGACAACACCTAAATTTATAACCAATACTAGTAGTTAGTGAAAAATATTGCTCTGAAGAATTGAGTTCAGTGGAAAATTTCCTGAAGAAAATGCTTTTTTGCACTAGGATTTAAGCAAAGGACACAACCTGATAGATTGTTATTCAGTCAGAATAAGGCAAGGAGAAGGAAATGAAATTATATGGAAAATTTAGAAGTGATTGAACCAGTAGAGAGGACCGCTTTCATAAGTTTAAGCTTTAGTGTCTGTTTTAAATCTGATTTTAAAATTAGTTTCCATGTAATCAAGCAACTTGCAAATGAAATAACTTAATACAGAGAAGAGGGTAATAGTTATTAAATGAACAAGTAGGTAAAGAAACTGATGCCCGCAAACACAGCCAAATGAGTTCCTTAGCAACTTATGGCATAATGTTTAATGAAGGTTCAAGGCAAATCTCACTCGTGATGGATATCAGGGACTAAAAGTTCTAACAGTCCTTGTCTAACCCCGAGGGCACACAGAGTCTGTTTTCACCTTAGCTTTTGACACTGCCAGGTCCTGGTTGCTCAGTTTTGCACTGGGCTCGAGTAAAAATGTGTAGGTCTTGAAGTCACCAAATACCCAGGCACTGAAATGCAAAATGTCATCGGACTGTGGTTTTGATGTATGGTCTTCATTTTTACTGCTGCTTCAGGAGCTAAAATGAGTCTGTGTAGGTAGTCACCACCTAAACATCTTAAGTCAGCTCTCCTGTCTTGATCTGTGCTCCCAGGAATGAGTCTCCAGCACTAAGGGCTTTACAGACACTCGAGAGTGTCATGTTGTGGTGGGCTCTGTCTCTTCAGAAGTGCTTTTCTTTCTGTGTCCCTGACAGTTGCTAACCTGGTGTTGCTGAAGCAGCAGCTACCCTGGCAAAAGCACACAGTGAACACAAAATGTGCGGGTATGAGCTTAAAAATGTTAACTGTAGACAGAAGAAAACCTGATGGGAAAAAATTGACATGAATAACTTCTTGGCAATTTCTTGCAGAAAACAGGTCTCGTTTTCTTAAGCTCCATATAATACAGCACTTCATTATTTTAAAACTTATTGCTTTACTATGATGCTTCTTTCTATAGGTAATATTGGCAAAGTTTCCTAACAGGTCACATTGTGTTACTTGTCTGGTTTTAATTTGGCAGATAGTTAAACTAAACTGCCTGACATAAGACATTAAAGTTATGACAAATTTTGGGTCTTCATAAGAGAGGTGTATCCTACTCAAATTTAGGTACACATAGGCAGACATTTTCAGTTTAGAGAATTTCAAAGAACACCTCTCAGGAGCGTAGTAATAATCACAAATCCCTCTGACAAGAAAGTCCAGCTCTAAAAGTAAGTAGAAAATCTCTTAATTATATTGGGTTTCTTCCCATCACCAGTATCAGCAATATTAAAAGATTTTGTGGGAACATCTGAATTACCTGAACAAAATATTTTCTTTTATCCTCCAACACTGGTAAATCTTCCAATTCACATTTAGGTAGTGACCATTAGAAAATGATAAGTGGGGAATCAAGGGCTTCAGAAGTGATTTTTTGTTTGTTTGTTTTGTTATCAGCAACAGTAGGAAGAGGAATATGAATTGCTGCTTGTTTGTCACAGTACTCAGATTTGCACAACAGCAATAATCTCACCAGAACTGCTAAACCAAACACTGAGAACACAGACCCTTAACTACCTGATCAAAAACAGGGAATGCAGAAGGAGGGAAAACAAGCATGACAAATCAGAAAGAGAAAATCAGTGATGCAACCTAAAGAGGTAGAAAAAAAATTTTAAAAAGAGAAGCGACTTAAAAGCAGGAGACAAAAAGAATTTTGTGATAAAATATTTTCTCCATCTTGGTACAATGGCTCTTGGAGGCTGCCTAAATTTTGAAAAGCAGCATTGCAGATGCCCTTTCAGGGAAAAGTGTTTTTGCCAAACAATATGAGCACTATGAAAGTTCCCATAATCTGCTTCAATGGCCCAGTCTGAAAATGCAAGTGAAATTAAAATTATGTGGTAACAAAATAACTCCAGCTTTTAAGGATGCTATTTTTAAAAGAGCCATACAATTCTGTGAATCTTAGGGTATTTCAATCTCTTTCCAGAAACTAACCTTGCTTTCTAAACAATAATTTACATGCTATTGCCCACAGTGCTTTGCAATAAGTTCTTGCTTGCATTAACTTTGAGAAACTTTTGATTCTGATTATATCTGAGGTAATGCTCAAGCCTGTCATCCCATATATCTTGAAAAATTCTCAGAAAAAAAAAAAAAAAAAAGATCAAATGTCCATCTTGACTTTGAGTGATAGTTCCTACAATTACTAACTATAATTTAGAATTTGCCAAAATTAGAATGAGTAATGCTGGATCAATTTTCTCCTCATCTTTCAAACTGACAGAATCCCCACAGAAAATATCCATGTAAAGATTATAGAAATATGCCAGATTTTCCCCCCATCTTTACTGAGTTTTGAGGCAAGGCTATTCAAAATGAAGATTATTTATTTCTCTGGAAATATATCTTTAAAAAAAAGTTTGAGGAAGTAATTGTGTCATTGTGAAATCAGACATCTGAGCAAATATAAAGTGGAAATAACATTGTGCCAAACTTTTTGTTTAGATTTATTCGTTCTTTTGAATTTACAATCTGTTTAAATAAATATGCTATTTCAAAACTATTCAATGGTTCCATGCAGGTAAATTTCTTCCTGTCAGCATCTCATAAGATGTTTTCACTAGAGTGTCACAAATCACATACACCTGAGAACAGAGTGAATCTGCATTGGGTGCTGTAAAACTTGTGGTTTAGGTACAAGTTGGTACAAGGGAGTGAGATAAAGCAGGTCTCTTGCAATTATATTGAACACTGAAATCAGATTTCTCTTCCCTGGAATTAAGTCATCCAAGAGACACCCAAATTCAGAGCTGCAACACAGGAGTAAAGTGAAACTGTGTGAAGGGCTGCTCATTTCCATTCTTAAAAAGGAGGAATCCACTTTGCAAATGAGAATAACAGGGTAACTGGTACCTCCAGTCTGACACTTTCCCTTCAGAGTATAGCCTTGAAACATAGTCGGTGCAAGAGTCAATAATATTTATTGATATAGCAACAAACTGCTAAGAAAGTAAAAGTCAAAAAGCCAATAACGTATTTAAATAATGGACACAATGCTGTTAACAATTTGCAATTGCATAGTTTTGCACATTATGATACACAATTATGAAGACTTTATTTATCACTCTTAAATCTTTTTAAAAGCACATAGCTTCTATGAAAATACGATTCTACCACTCGTTCTTCCCCAGTTCACGAAGTGTTAAAATGCAATTCTGTCCCTCTTTGTTCCCCTCATCCCACAACAAACCACCCAGGCACAGAATAGATGGAGAGTCCAGAGGTTTGTTCAATGGGGTTCTCTCTGTCATTCTGTTGGGCTTGGGCTTGCAGGTCCACAACAGTGCTGGCTGTGGGTGTTTGCACCTTTACCATCAGAAAGTCCACCCTCCATTGTTGTCTGTCTGATTTTACACCTTTTTTCTACCATACACACACACACTTTTTTTTCATTCATTGCTTTTGTTCCCTTTTTCTGCCCAGTCTCCTCAGAAATACGCAATCTGCTTCTAGTCAGTTTTTTCCCACTGATTCTAATTTTGTTGTATATGTAACTGAATTTGGCATGCCCAATTTTTGCTACCATTAATTGAACAATCTACGTCTTATATGGTTAATTGACTTCCGACTCCCCTTCAACTACCCATTTTGTACCGGTTATGTATGGTTTATGCTAAATATTTGACTGTAGCCTTAATTCCTCTGCCTAATTCCTGTTAAGTTTGAACACTTTCTCATCTTGTGTGCACACAGTCTGTATATCAGAGCAACATGTTTCTCTCACTCTGTTTGTACACAATCTTATGCTTTTGTGTCACTGCTTAATTACAAATCATTAGCCTTGCTATATTTATGGAACAATCTACTAGTTTTTTTCAGGAAACCATGTGGTCTATGGAGTTCAATACTCCAGTGGGATTCTTTCTCACAGCAATAGAATAACATGCTGTCATCTTAGTGATGCATATCTCTCAGACACGTTTTCTTTAGTTTCAAAGTGCATTATGGCTTTACTACATTTCTATAGACTTCCTCTCCTTTTCTTTAGTTGTATTTTTTTAATTATTTATTTGATTTTTTTAAATGTAGAATTCAGGATCTTCTTCTCCCTCAGTCAGTGACATAAATCAGACCTTAATAGCTGATACATCTTCCTGATATGTCTGATATCCCCCGGAGAATTCTCCACTGTTGACAGCTGCCTAGGAATCAAGCACATGAGAGTGTGTGAGATTCTTTCATCAGTGCAAATGTAACTTTAGCACAAATGTAACTTTTTCATTAAATTGAAATGAACAACAATTCATAGAAGTGTCAGCAATCCAAAGGAGGAATCTTGGCAGAGTACAGCCATTTTGAGATAGAGAAAGGTGATGATTCTCTAAAGGATGAGGATCAGTCTTACTCAGCCGACCTGAAGTGAATTGGTACAAGGAAGATGAAAGTATGGGACAACCTGAGCAATATGAATAGGTGGAGTTGAATGTTTGGCTCTTGTAGATTTCAGAGGTGCAATCCCTGAGCTACTAATCTGAATTGTTGTAGTTTTATCCACTCTTTAAGAAGTTCTACCTCAGGCATGATATCAATGCCACTGAGAGCCATGAAACTGTGTATAATCCCTACTAGTTGTAGCCAGCTCTGTATAGTGTTGAGAGAAAGCAGTACAGAAGAAATGGAGCGATGTTTTCCCTTCTAACTTCTGAAGTCATGTTTCAGTATTTTATGCCTCTGTTATCAGGCAAGCACTGAACTAAAGAATAGCTTTATCCTTTACTAAAGTCCCTTGTTACTGACTCTACATCTTTAAGCAGCTGTAACCATTTAATTGGCAAAAAAAGGGAAATACCTCATTAAAAGAAACCTTACTGCAGATTATTGAACATAACAGTTCCTCTGGTGTGGTTAACAGGGTTATGTATTGCCATATCTGATTGTTTTAATGCAGTGGACAAGAATGAAGAGCAGAAGCCATGAAACAGTCTTTCTGTGTAATTTGGGATTTAGGATTGATTTTGCTTAACATTTCCTAGATTATTATGTAGCTAACCCAATGTGAAAACTGTCTTTCTTGGATCTGTATTTCTTTTGCTTTTTCATTATTCATCAATGTGTCCCAGCCTGGAGTATTACTGTGTTCTTTTTTAATCAAGTACTCTGTTGCTGTAAGGAGCAGATTCCCTACCCTTTGTATTGATAAACATAGACATGCTTCATGTAAAATCTGAATCAAAGCAGTTGAATTATTTCTCTCTTGAGAGCTTCTGAATGTTGCTGAAGATGAATATTCACAGAAAACATCAAGGAAGTTCAAACAAGAGAAAGATTGTACAAGGTTTTCTCTCTTTCCTTTTCCCTTTTGTTTCCTTTCCCTTTCTTTCTCTTTCTCTTTCCTCCCTGTCCCATTTCCCCTCCCCATCCCCCTCCCTTTCCTCTTCCTTTTCTCTTCTCCTTTTTGTGAGGATTCCAGAAAAGATAAGCTAAGGCATATTTTGATAGTTTCACTACCACTATGCCGTGTCAGAAAACTGAACTTCATTCTCTTGCATCTTGCTAACATCTGACTTTCAAAGATCCATGAGCAAGTTTTGTGATTCTCAAAGGTTAATCAGGGGAATGATTACTTGAATTGAAAGAGCTAAACATGGTAAATACTTTCAATAACATGTGAACATAATGGAGGGCTGTTCCTGAACCCCCACATTGTCTTTTTCTTCATATCAGTCTTTCACACAGTGTCCGACGTATTTTGTCAGGATAACAGCAGTTCCTTATTTTGGGGGTCAGGGTGTGGGTGAGTTGTTGGATCTAAATTCCTGTCCTCTGTTTCTGACACCTCCACAACACCCCAGTCAATATAACATTTTCAAGATGTTGACCCAGTCTTTCTGGAGCCCACATCAGCCTCTTAAACACACACCTTCTGTGCCTGACCCAGCTAGTGACAGATGCAATCTATTGCAAAAAATGCCAGCCATTTCTGAAGGTGTGTTTGCTTTGAGAAATATGTGCCTTTTCCTTTTCCTGGTTGAACTCCAAAATGTTAAAAGAATTTAATTTCTAACTGTGTTAGTCATACACTAGTGTTTAAGAGATGTAATGACTCCTGAGAAACCAAACTGCAACTTGGTAATAATAATAATAGTGCAGATGATTAAATCAAATGCAGAAGTCATAATTATGGGATCTTCAATTAGTTTACAGCACTTGCCACAGAACCCATGACCATGCAATGCAATGCATAGGCATATTTTTATTTACATATGTTTTGGCACTCAGTGCACAGTATCAATGTCTGTAAGCTAGCGGATATATTTTATTTCCTTACTCAAAGGTTATTTAATACATCTTCAACTCACAAACACAGGCCTAAGGCTAAAAATTGATAAAGTGTGCATGACAGAATCATTATGTAGGGAATGGAAAACATGAATGATTAAAAATATTCCAGTAAAGCGACATTGCCAGTATTCTGCAGGTATGGACACTATTCAGGAGTCCTCAGTTCCGGTACATATTTTCTAACAAGACATCTATAGCGTATAAGCACATTATAAAACTATTATCAAGTAATACACTGACTTTATAGTGAGTAAGTTTTAATACATGGATAGAAGTGTAATTATTTCTTCATGCATATGCAAAAGCTGCAATAAAAGAAAAATGGGCCTGCAATAATGGAAGGAATAATATTTTTTTTATCTGCTTGCAGTGGCATCATTTTTTCTAAAGCCTTTCTTTTCTTGAAGACACTGTTTACCAGTCAGCTAGCTGAGTGACAACCAGAGCTAGTCAGACTGCTCTATGGCTCTCATTTGCCCTATAAAAAATCTTGGTTTAATTTATCACCAGTGAAGAATTTTGTGCTTTGTGCTGCTGCAGTATATCATAGATGATTAAGTCACCATGACTGAGAATGCACAAACATATCTA
Organism: Acropternis orthonyx; assembly: GCA_035583155.1. NCBI lineage: Eukaryota > Metazoa > Chordata > Aves > Passeriformes > Rhinocryptidae > Acropternis > Acropternis orthonyx. The sequence goes on along the minus strand of JAWWEU010000040.1, from coordinate 60,592,270 downwards.
ACAAAGTGCTGGTAACATGCTTAAACAGTAATCAGGACAAAACTAACAAACTGATCCATGTGTGACAGAGCTATATATAAGATAGCCCAGGGGTTTTTCCCCCCAAGAAGAATTAAGTCTTAAATTAGGTGGTACAAAATAATAAAGAAAATCTGATGTGGAACTTGAAGCAATTCTATATACCTTCTATATCCAGAATCAACTTCTGCTCATATTAAGCTTTGTAAAAGAAAGTTTTTCTTTCACGTACATGCAGTATAACATCTTTTTCACAAGATCTAATTTTGATTTCCCTTTACTAGAAGTAAAACATAGGAATTACATGGTAGAACAAACTACATTTCTTTACACGACCACCTGGTTTTGAAACAGAGCAAAAACCTAGCAAAAGGGCATTTTATGACACAAGTATATATCATGACAGGTTAAATTTAAGTAACAAGTTATAGCAGTGACTTTAAAAAATGAAATCTATGTGGGAGGATGGTTTTTTTTAATTCATATTCTAATAAAGGCCATTTAAAAATTATTAAAGAGTCTCATTATGCCTTTGGCTTTGGCTCAGTCTGTGAGGTAGCCCATCAATACTAAACTCCTCTCAGGACAGAATGGAATGCAAGAGAAGAGAATATTTTATTTCAGTTATAAGGGACTTACAACAATCATCCAACTGCCTGACCACTTCAGGGCTAACCAAAAGTTGACATATATTATTAAGGGCATTGTCCAAATGTCTCTTGAACACTGACAACATGATGTGGTCTGACACCCCAGGATGAGCTTTGCCCTCAATGAGCTTGGCCCTCTTGGCTGCCAGGGCTCACTGTTAACTCATATTAAGTTTACCATCAGCCATCACCCACCAGATCCATTTCTGCAAGTCTGCTCTCCAAGCACTCCTTTCCCAATTTATATTTCTGTCTGCTATTACTCTATCCCAGGTGCAAAATCTGGCATAGATTCATATAGACTGCTCAGATTTCATCTGTGGAAATTAGTGAAAGATACAGAGCTGAGAAACATATTAATTTGAAACTGCTATTGAAACAATTAATACTTATTTCATTTTTCACCTATATCAGGGAAAACATAAGCACAGCAATGAAACATGTTTTCAGCTACAAAACAGATTTATATCTGTAGGAAATCCTCTTAAATATCAGGGATTTGTTCTCCTTTTCTTCTCCTGTTAATCAGATCAGAAGTGAAAATGAGAGCTAGTAGACCTGTTCAATACACTCAATTTCTTCAATCTTTGTTACATGGCTTGAGTTCATTATGATGCTGGGTCATTCCTAAAGCAAGAACAGGACAGCTCCAACCTGCTGCCTTGGGCAGACAAGCCCAAATAACTGAGCCTGATTAAATAGTCTATCTGTTCACCCCATGCTAAGCTCTGAAATGGACACCTCAAAAAAGATCAAAGGCATGCAAGTCTAGATAACCTAGTTAAAAAGTTTTTTTTGTTACAAAATGGTTTATTATTCAAATAACAGAAATTAGTCTTCTGTTTTAATATCTCATTTCTCTTATTTGATGTTTAAAATATAAAAATATAACAGCACAATTAAAATTAATCAGAAAATTGCAGCCAAATAATTAATAATAACAATAATTACAATAAAACTACCCTGAGAGAATTCTAATGTTCTCCATCAGAGTATGTCTTTCAAGTTCATTGGCTTCTGGATAAGATTCCAAAAAAAAAAAAAATGACCAAAGCATAAAAAGATAAAGTGTTTGAGTTAACATCTCCTATAGGAAATCAAAATTCATGGGAGAAAATAATAATTGCTGTTTATATGAGAACGAGAAACTAAACTGTAAGTCAAGTGCAAATGGGTGCCCTTTTTCATCCATTGCAATAACAAAGAAATTGAGTCTGAATCAGGGAAGATTTGAAATATAATGTGCTGCAATTACTTTGACCAGCAAATATCAGATGGGAAGCCAGACCTTTTTGTTATTTAATCTCCTTCCTGCAGTGGGCCCCCAGGCTGCAGGGGGAAGGAGCCAAAAGCTGACTTGTCATTTTGCATCCTAGTTGTGAAACCAAGGTGAGTGTCTGCAGTCAGTCCAGAAACATCTGAGATGCTTCTGTCACAGAAGTGATAGAAACCTCTGTTGCTGCTTTCCTAGAGGTTTTATGCGTGCGGTGAGAGTGCTGTGTCAGGTGGGCATCAAAAGCAGAGCTGAGGAAAGATGAAGAAAGCTTTCTGCCTAGGGGAATGAATTTCATTCTCCATCTCAATATAAGCAGGTAAGCATCACAGATATTTCTGATGTGAATCACAATTATTTGGGATGCTGTTGCCAGAAACACAAAAACAATCATCCAAACAAAGCAGATTACAATACAGCATGCATAAGATTAAAGCAAAACCACCTGAAAATAAGAATTATGTTACATATAATATATATATATATATGTATTTAAAAGGTCATTTGCCTGTTTCCAAGCAGTCCCTCATGTCTACATGTGCAATGAGTAGGTAACACCCTACAGATTATTCAGATTTCCCTTCCTTGTACTTATTTCTAAACTGATAGCTGAATTAGGTCAATGCCATCCTTGTAAAGCAGTATGTAAGTTATTCAATTCAAAAGAAATTCTACTGCTGTTTTGAACAGAAAAGACGAGATGACCAAGGAGAATGGTGCCATACCTCTGAATGTCACATCACAGGCAATGCTTCCTAGGGGTAGTGGCTGCAAAGCAGAAAATAAAGTAGGCCAAACCAATACTTTCTAATAATTATGTTGCCCTTTTCTTCTCAGTTATTTAACAAAAAACTACACAGTCAAGCATATTTCTTTTGCCACACTTTTCATTCCTAATTGTATTCTCCAGAGCTGGTTATTAATCTGAAGAAAATTACAATTATCTGGCAATACAGGTACCATGCAATTTCTTTAAAGCTCAGTTTTATTAGACAACAATAAAATCAAGCAGATAGTCCTGGGAGGAAACAAACACAAAACCCAAACAACAACAAAAAACCCAAACAAACAAAACCCCAACAAAACAAAACCCCCAAACCATTACCAAACCAAGCAGAGAAAATTATTGCCAGCACAGTTACATCTTTACCATTTCAATAGTTTGCATTAACTGAGAGAGAAGAGATGGAGCTGTACAAATATAATGACAGGATAGACCTGGAGTCAGAGAGTTTATCTGAACAGCAACAGCAACTGTTTTATGGTTTTAAAATCTTGGAATTTTTCTTTCATCTACCAACCCTGCACCTCAGAGGGATCACCTCCTCTCTCATTTTCAGCTGTGGAACCAGAAAAGAGACTGCATGCCCCATAGAAAAGAGTTCCACCTGGCCCCCTCATGAACTGTTAACAATGAATCATTTGCAGCAGCTTGCGGGGACACACCTGACCCCTCAGGCTACAAGCTGGGTGTTTGGGAACTTCTGAGATAAGAAAGGTTTCCTATCTTTACACCAGTGACTCGGTGTGGTAACACCCCTCTGGGAAGCCATTAGCACCTTCCCACCCAGCCTGAGGGGTTATGTCTGCTAATGGGCCATCAGAGATTCCAAAAATATGTCAGAGTGTAAATCACCCATT
>JAWWEU010000040.1:60568549-60588588 GCA_035583155.1 Acropternis orthonyx | reverse complement strand
ATGATCACCATTCTGTTTGTGCCCCAGGGTGCTGGGTTACACACTTGTTTTTGTGGGTTAAATGGACTTTTTCCTCTATACCCTTGTACTTATTGTGATCTTTTTACTAAATTGTAATTCTGATTTGTAATCTGTTTGTGAGTTGGATTTATTCCTCCTGCTGGTTTACCTTTAAACCAGCACAAAGTGGTAAAGTGGCTGAACTGTCTCCTCATGCTAGCACAGTAATGAAGCAGCAGGTTGGCCTTTCTGCCCAGCAGATGGTATGTTTGTACCCGTCAGGAGCAGGCCCCATCATGTCACCTATCATCTCAAATGTGGATTGCACCTCTGCTGTGCTCACCGAGGTATGTGACTGCTTGGAGCAATTTCTGTGTTGAACAGCAGTCCTCTGCCCCACAAGGCAGGTCATCTGCAGGATTCTCCTGTCTGTTTACAAAGGGTGCTAGAAGCTGTGTCATTTGTATGTTTGCTTTTAATCCATCAAACATCAGTGCTTAATTTTGACTCTCCAGTGCTCTGTTATTGTGGAAGCAGAGAGCCTGCCTGCAGCACAGAACGAAACCAAAGCTTAGCAAAGGGTAATTGAGGAGGCTCAGCTACACACAGGCAGCCATGTGGCCTCTTTGCAAAGCAAATGTGGGTGTTGCCGAATTAACAGCATTTTCAATGCTGATGGCACACTTGCTGGTGTAGTGTTCTTCATTCAGTCAGAAGGAAAGTCAACAATTGTGAAATGCAATTTCTTCTTTGACTAGTAATTTTCTGTCAGTGACTCATTCATACCAGCATCTTATTTATATATCCCAGTGGCTTTGTGGGATTGGATAATTGTGACAACAGGAATACTCAGCCTAGTGTTGGCCTTCTCCTTCAACAAACAATTATAAACTGGAACATGCGCAGACTCAATCATTAGGAAATTTGGACTTGCAACTGTCTTCAAACTAATTGAAACTGTGCATGCAAGTTAAAATTTATCCTTTACTCCAACATATTCCTTTGAAAATGTCCTCCTGATCTAAATGTCATAAATGTTACATAAAATTTCATACACTTTCTGAAGCCTCCCTTTTGATGTCCATCTCTAAGGGTTCTCCTCTGATATTTGTCAGGCTAGGTTGCACATGTAGTCACAAGCCTGATCCTTTCTCAGGGATGCCTTCACAGGCATCAAAGATGATAGTATCTGTAATTTCCTTCTATTCCTTAGATTTGCAATCAACACCGTTCTGACAGAAGCAAAAGAAAACAATACTCTTCTGGGTTACCCTGATACTCTTGCTGAGAAAAAGTAAATTTGTTTACTCCCTCAGTCTGTCTGGCCACTGGGGTCAAGGAAGGGAAAAAAACACGAGCTGAAACCATCCCTTCAGATCACAGTGTCCGAATAACTCATACAAGGCTTGATGGTCTTTATTTTTTCCTGTGGACAGATAGTCCAAGCCACCAGTTGTTCATTATTGGTTTTGACTTATATTACTATAAAAATGTAATAACAGAGCACCAGTGGTATGATTTTAAAAGATATGTATTGACATAGCATAGCAATATATCAGGAACTACATCTCTTCTCATGCTCACAGCCACAGCTAAAGATAAATAAGAGCAACAGTCACTGTCTCTCGCTACCTCAAACACACACGAGAATGAAAGAGATTTTCTTCTTGCTCTGAAAGTAGAAAATTCTGTCTATTTTCACACCATATTTGGCAAGAATTCAAAAAAATAGGCCCTCCAGAGAAAAGTTCTGCAAGATAAAGTTCAGCAAGGTGCAAGGTGAAATTTAACTTCAGTTTGTAGTTGTCATAATCAAATAATAGTGATGCTCTTGGGCTTTTTCCTTGTAATTGTATGCACATATAGTACCAGCTAATTTCTTGCAGCTCCTGAATTGTCAAATATCTACTAATTGTTTGATTTTTACAGAGGATATGTGTACAGCGTTCAGCTAGACTTGTGGGTACTCATCACCTTTGCAAATCTAGCCAGATGCTTCAAAGGGAGACTGTCTATGTCTAATGGGGAGTGCTCCCAAACAAATATCTCCCATCAAGCTGTTATACATCACCTCAACCATTCCACTGAAACCCTCAAGTCATATCAAGGGAATATCTATGATTAAAAGTGAACAAGAGAGAATACATATGGTTGAGATGCTGAAATACTTAAACTGAGAGCATTTTTTGTAACTCTGAGTTGGGGGATATGTCTAGGAAAATAGCACCATCCAGTCTGAAGAGAAACAGACATGGTATTTTTTTATCATTAATACAAAATTAAATAACGTTCAAATATTTATTTAAGCAATTTTCATACCAAATTACCTGAAGCTAGGGGGCATTGTTTTAATTTGCACACAGGTCCCTTTTCGTCACTGTGACAGTATCAGGTGGGTCTGAATTACGTAATGTTTAAAGCTGAGATGACATTCTAGAGCTCTGCACAGTGGATGCAGAAGAGGCCTCAGAGGGTCAAGGAAGCCAATCTTTCACAGACAAAGTCCCTTTGAATATTCAAGAGAAGGTGGTCTCAGATTTGGATGATTTATGAGAGCCTGGTTCTAACAGCTTAGTTCATCTGCTGTGATGTTAGCCATTTTGATATTTTCAGTGAAGGATATAAGAGTCTGTTTATATATTTTCCAAAGGACACAGAAAGAGGCCTCTAATTTGGGTCAGAGAGGGGCAACACGCTATGAAGAAAAAACTTTACCTTGTTTTGCAGCTCTTTGAAGTCATAAAGAGGTTTCAAATGCTAGAGGGTAAAGACGGGGCGTGGGGTAGGGTTGAGGGAAGGGGATCAAAGAGGGAAATTAAAGCACTTCATCAAGTAATTCTATAATTTATTATATTAATAATATCAGCACACTGCAGCTCCCAGCTGCAACTCAACTGAAGCTGGCAAAGAGCAGCAGTAGATGTCATGTGTCATCCTATAATAAAGTGGAGAAGAAGGAATTTTGGCAGGGAAAATAAGCAGATCTTATTGCAGAAATGTTCAGAGATGTTCATCAGACAAAGCAAACAGACCTCAGTTATTGCAGGCTTGTCTGAGAATAGTTTATCTGACCTAGGAGGAAAAGTGCCTAAAACAAACCCATCAACATTTCAAGCCGTGATGAAGGAACATGGTTTGGCAAACTTGCATGTGCGCTTCTAGTCTGTGTGCTTTTGTTTATCAGCTTGAGTTTTAGTTTTATGAGAGATGTCCTAGCATGAAGTATTACTTCATAATCTAGGTCAGGGTGCAGCTGAGCAACTTTGATACTTTTGTCTTCAGATGGTGAATTTTGGGAATGCTTGAGAATGGGCTTGCAAAGCAGGTTAGGCTGGTTGCCAAAAGCTGGGCTGATGCCCCACACAACCAGTGGAAGTGAAATGAATCCTGGAGTCTCAAATTCCTGCAAACTGTTTTCTGTTATATAAGCATCGTTAATCTGATGAGCCACTGGATCATTTTTCACTGTGATTCCACTGTCACTTATATTTTTCTTATTCTTCTATGTGAGATTGAACTTGCACATGCTATTATGCAATAGATGTTTTAGGCTCTTGAAAAGAACATTATCTCACTTGCAATACGTAGACTATAATAGGAATACCATTGTTTGTGCTCTTAACCTAAGGCTTTTCTTTTGTTTTTCATGTTGTGTAGTTGTGATAGTGTCTAAGACTGTATGGAGATCCAAAAGATTTTCTTTCCTTTCCTCTTGGCAAGAAAGCATGTGATCAGGACATTATTTATTTTAAGTCATATTAAACATTGCTAGACTTTAGTAGTACTAAAAGTTCTACTGAAACACTGTAATTAATTTACATGGAAATTGTAGCTTCCACACTTAAGTGAGCCTCTGGTCAATAGTGTGATGGTTAAGGAGTCGATCAGAGTCAGTAATGAAAATTTAAGATTTCTGGAAGGTTGGATTAATTGAGACAGCAGAGAAGTAAGTGAAGGACTAAGTAACTTCCAATTCCAGTGCAGAATGCACAGAAAGTGAGGGGAAAAAATTTCTTCACTATCAATCCAAGAAGAGTCAGAATTCATGCCAGTCAGAAAGCGAGCTTCTCCTAGTGAGAGAGTCATCATGAGAGGGCCAGCTAGGGAAATTTATTCATAGAACAGTGAGAAGATTCAGAAATGAGTTCTAATTCTCTTTTTATGACCCATGGGATCATGAGGACAGGTAGTTTTGCTACATTAGAAATTCATACTCTTTAGCTATCTATTAATATCTACTAATATGGCAACCAGCAGTGATTTTTTTCTAATTAATTCAAAATTTGAACAAACAATATATTTTAATTATTAGAAATGCTAGATAATTTTCAGTATTCAACAGCAGTAACATTTAACTGAGGTTATAAATTCTTTTTTTTTTTAACTCTGTAGTTTGAAAGATAACTCTAGCCAAAGAAGACAGCTCAGTTTTAATACAAAAATAAAGCCTGCATTATTTGAAGAGTCAAATAAATGTCAAATAGAAGATTCTATTCTATTCTACAGAAGTTCTTAAGAATGTTTTGGATTCTTAACCTGGTATATACTGACAGTGAGAAACATGCAAAATTAATGCAAATATCATGAAAATAAGAAGTAAACATTTCAGCCAATAAGACTAGAAAGCCTTAAAAATTGAAAACAGCAATAACATTTATCTGTGCTCTGCATGACACTCACCTTAGGGAAGTTATTAATACATTTAGTGTAGGTGGTGTGTTGAAAATTACTTGCAGAGTTACAGAGTAATATATTACAACCTTTGCCATAGCTTCTCTTAAAATAAAGGGAAAATACTTTTAATACATTCATTTCCATGGCACTTTGAAAAACATACAAGCTTTCTCTTTTTTTTTTTTTAAATATTATTTGCAAGAACTCACATTAATCAATGCTTGTGTTATTATTCCCAAGAAAGAAATAAAATATATCAAAAGTTGAGCTTGTACTGTACAAAATGATCACATGAAGTAGTTTATTTCTTTTATCACATGTGCCTTTTTGATGTAAAAAGGAATGGAGAACATAAAGAAACCCTTTCAGTGGTGATTAGCATTAGTGAGGTCTTTTCACGGTCATCTCTTGTGAAGTTATTTCTTCGTTGTTGCTGTATACAGACTTGCATCAGAAACCAGTCTTTTTCTCTTTCCTCTTCTCCATGACTCCTGTAACTGTGGGCTAAAAGGGCAGAAGTCAGAGCCAAAACAAAGTTACTTCTTTAGACAACTTCTCATTGCTAGCAACAGTAAAATTTTCTCCATCTATGTCCCTGCACACTACCCTGGACAGATTTACTGGAAGAGTAAAGGCCAGAGGGAAGGTCTATTAAGAAAATAAAGTGGGTTTTGCTGGTTGCAATGAGCTTCATTAAGAAGAAAATAAATGCTGCAACCTGAGTGCACTCCTTTGATTCTCTTAACAAGTCACTTGGTGTTGTGACTCCCAACACTACTGACATGGACACCTCTGTCTGCTTTTGATCTCATTGGTCTCCTTTTCAATAGGGAAAATTTAGATAGGAAACATAAGGATCAAACATACAGCAGAACAGCAGTGTTCTGGTCTTGGCTAAGAACATATTCCACAATCATTAGGTCTTCTGTACCCTCCATTCATGGACCTGTGAAGCACCAGCTCAAACCTGTATATATCACCCAGATCTGAACTGCAGTAGCACATCAAAGATTTAAAAGTTGGGGTTCTATCTAAAGAGTGGTGACAGCTGGTTTTCAGTGACCAGTATGTGAATTTGCCTCAGCCTTTTTTCTTTCTTTTCTCGGTCTCAGCCTCCTTCTTTCAAAAAAAAAAAAAAAAAAAAAAAAAAATTCATAAAACCACATTTCTACTTTTCTCCCATAGGATAAATATATATGTGGTCTATGAAAACTGAAATATATTAATGGAACATTTCAAAACCAACCATTCCCTAACAAGCTTTTAATGCCTGTTGAAAGTGGAGCTTACCCACGGGAACTATTGGAAGTCCCTAGATATATCTTATTAATTAACAGGAGAACATCATTGTCAGCATCTCTGAATAATTTATCCACTCTATTAACTATTTTGATCCTAAAATTTTTGTAGATATTCATCCTCTGTGAGTGATTGTAGGAAGAATATTTATGCTTTAGTAGTGATATCGATCACTTTTATAGCATTTGGCAGTGATTTTTAGCACCAACTCATAAAATTGGTGGAACCGAGTGATGAATAAGGATTTGCAAATTCAAAGTGCTGAACAGATATTAACTAATCACTGCAACATCGTGGTGGATCACTGAGCCAATGTGTTATTATGCTGATGGGAATATTAACATAGAGTGACTTTCCATATCTTGAAAATCAGTGCTCATGACTTCCCACTTTTTCTTCTTTCAGTATTGAATGATAACAACCCAGAACTGCTGAATACATGCAGTAATTTTAGGGATGTCCACCCTCTTTGAATGTCCCATGGACCTTGCAGAGTGTTTAAGCTCTCAGACGATAATAGGCATGGCCAACAAAGGAACCAAAACAACAGACAGCAGACTGTGCTGACGCGCCCAGCACATCACTTTGCTGCTCCTTGCTATGCCCAACTCACTTCACTTTTGATACAGAGGGACGAGATGAGCATTGCACTGTAGCAGCTGAAGTTGGAAGGATGGTAATTGAGAGAGGAGGCAGCATCATGTCTCCTCGTGGTGGAGTAGAAAAATTCCTCCTTGTGCCACTGCCTTCAGCATGTGTGAAGGAGTGGTAGGGTGCTGAGGGTTTTAGCAAAGAACTGCTGAGGACTGAGCACTGCAGGGCATAGATCCTCAGACCTGTCACAGACTGCTTTTCTTTAAATGAATGATGTGACAATTTTTCCCTACAAAGCCAATGCTCATAAATCAGACTAAAAATACCATTAAGAAAAATATTCAAAATCATGAAGGTGCTTTCTTTGTTGCTGCTTGTATTTTTATCTTTTGCCTCCATTTTTGTGTTCTCTTTCATGTACCTCTAATTTTCAGTGATGAAAGAGATTCTGCTTTGCTGATCTTTCCCAGCTGGGGCTGGATGTAGCAAAATTGAATGTATCATGAATACTGCTGCAATTTGAGGCAAACAGAGCTGCCCTGGAAGGAACTGACCTGTCTAGCAGGACTGATAGAAAACCTAATTTTCAAACAGAAAATTTTGTTTTTCTAGCACAATAATTAAAACAGTTAACAGGATTAGAGTATTAGAGATGAAAAATCCTAACATTTGCTGAAACATGTAAGGTTCTTCAATGTCCCATCTCTAGATTCCCTTTACAGCAATGCCCAGGACACTGCTTGCTTCCTCATGTAACCTCAAGAGGCATTGCAGGTTTCCTCTGACAGGGAGAAATCAAGGCACTAACTGTATGCAATGGTTTGTCTTTGAAAAGCACTTAGTCATGGAAAAAGCTGATAGACAAAGGCTGAACCATCACCTCCTCAGGCTATACAGATAAATTTGCATTGATCTGGGTTGTGCAGCCTTGATTCCACAATCTGTCTTTGACGGTGATTCAATAACTCAAGGTGTTACAACCCTAATATTAAAAGACAGTGTTAGTGGGTGGTCTAATTAGACACTGAACATCATCATTGCTCATGTGAGATAAGTGTGAAGCCACAAAGGAGGTGATGGCAAATACTTGAATGGGGAAATCAGTTTATGAAACTATGAATCATTAATTATGATGTTGGTGTTTTGCTTTTCTGAAACATATTTAGGGCTACTTTAGCCCAGAGTAGCTCCCATTTTAATATAGGGAAACAATGCCCAAAACTGGAAGTGAAATACAGTGGAAGATTTTCTCAATGTTCTACTGTGTCATACCTCATTCTCGCTCAGAAGCTCTTCTCAGCTGAAGCTCTTAAAAAGAGCCCTGGTCTAGAAAAGATCTGAGAAGAGCTACAGCTTGACAATATGCCATAGAAACCATATGGGCAAAATATTTGCATATAAAACATACAGTCCTGTGGTGCAAAATACAGTGTGAAGTTCTAGAATAATAGAAAATTGGTTTGGGAGGTCATCTAATCCATCTCTTGCCTCATATTCAGGCTGGCTTATTATTGATAAATGAAACCCCTATGCATGAATACTTCAGATCACAGAATCTTTATGCCACTCATGTATTTTCTTTGTGTTTCTTAGATTTTTGCACTCACAGTTGCACTTGGGGAACTGCAAAACCAAAGTCAAGTGCTTTTAGATTACATTCTTTTAAAACAATATGAAGCATTTATCTCCATTTTATTTATTGTAGCTATAAACTAAGACCAAAATTTAAACGTGCCCATCCTGCACATTGTATCATCCTACACATACAAATGCACTATGTAAAAGCACATTAAAAGAGTTTCACTGAAGTGGCAAATTCACTACTCAAAATGTAATGCAGGTTGTCTTAACCTGACATGTTTTATGGTATAACCGCTGCCTGATAGCATTGCATTTCTTTCTACACAACGCTTGATGCATTGCTACACAGGAGAGCATTTTGTTTCCCTTTAGCAGATAAGTTTTGGTTAAAGAAGGGTTATAACAGGAAGTGTGAAGCAACTTTTATAGTCAGCCCACCCTACATGAAGGAGTGTCATATGGAACAAACTTGGAGTTTGGCACTGTGAAACTAAGTGCTGGGAATTAAAATCAGTAAGCAGACTGCAAGGGATGTAGTTTAAGCCATGTGGAAGGTGCACAGGTATAGCAGACTCCCTAACTGTCCTGTATCGCTATCATCATTCCACATAGCTATCATTTTTTTAATTGCCAAGGCAGTTGTACTATATTTTGGGTACATAAAAAAGGCTGGTTAGAGCATTAAAAATACTCATACTGTTTTTCTTGATGTTTTCTCACACCTTTAAAAACATATGGTTTGTTTGAAAAGCTCAATGCATCTATTTCCTTGTTTTATCAATAAATGGAAATGAAGGCTTAGTACCTGTCATACCTCCCAGTGTTCTTATACACAATAAGTCTTCGTTGTTACTCTTATTATTTCCTTTTCTCTTTCAGGTTACTTTGTATTTTGCAGCAGATATAGAATTAACCTGATAGGTGAAACACAGAAAATGGGATGATATTTTTGGATCCCCCTCTACATTTCAGAGTGATATTCATGACAAAGATGTTACCTTGTCAGCTGTCAGTTTGCTAACAGGGAGGATCAGGGAAACACAAAAAACCAAAACATCCCCAAACAAAACCCAAATCAAACCAAACAACCACAACAAAAAATAAATAAAAGGAATGGAAAAAGAAATATCTATAGAAAAGAAAAAAAATTGCTAATAAAATCAATCATCAATAGATAGTGATGCCCTTTACTGTGAAATTGTATGTCAGCTCCTATTCTCATGGTCCATCAAATACTACTATTCTAATCATCTGTCAGATCTAATCAGAAGGAGCCAGTCAGCCTACCAAAATGTTTTGTGCAGCTGGGAGCTTCATGTCATGACCAATCTGGCACTTCTGTCTCTGTCACTTTAGCATATATGTTTTTAATATAGCATAATAAACTCTGTGCCTAAAGGGTGTTTTAAAGATTTATTTTTTTATTGTTTTTGTAATAATTCAGATGTCAAAGCCAAAAGTTCTGCTTTGCTTCAATAACCTGAGCAGCTTTAGTGAGGCAAAAAGAAAATCAGAATGAAAGAATTGATGAAGCTGCTTCTTAAACAGTTTTGTTTTGCTTTGTTTTTTCCCCCAAGGTAAAAACTCATTTGCATGACTAGGATGACACAACTCATTTCCACAGATCTCTTTCTTTACACTGTTTAAAAAAACCACTACTCAGTCAGTATAAATCAAATGCAATTTTTTATAAAAGGTATGTTCCAAAGTTTGCACTTTATATAAGGCTGTGAAAAAAATACCCTGATTTATGCTAGGAATAAACTTGATATAGTGGCTATTTCATGGGGGTGGGGGAAAGCAGATATAAGAGTGAAATCCATAGTTCTGGCCAGAATGATAATACTTTTCCCTCAATGAATAAGCGTCTTAGGGCCAGGATGCACACAGGCTTTCTAAGAGGGCATATTAAAGGGCATTGGCTGATGTAATCACTGCATTACCACTACACCACACAGTTTTGGAACCTCTTGGTTCTGAAAGAAGCTAACCAAAGTTCAAGCTCAATTCATCCTTTTCTGAACAGCCTAGCTATCCAAAGAACTGGAAATGTTAATTACACTAACAAACTGTCCAGAAACAGAACTTAAAATAATGACTGAGTAAAATAAGGCAAAAAACGGGAGCAGGGGAAAGCATGAGCAGCAGAAAAATTAATTTCAGTCTAGTTTTGTTTTCAGACTTATCTACCTCTCCTGAAGAACAGTTTCCAAAGTATTACAAGATATATCTCTTCTTTCTTATTCTCGTTTCCATTTTAGCAGGCCACCTCCTGAAGTTTCTCCATCTCCTCCTTCTAGTCTTGAGTGATAGAATGAGCAGTTGGCCTGAAACTGCTGATGGAGAAGCAGTCCACTGGGAGGAGAAGAAAAAATAATTTTTAACAGTTAAAGAAATTAGCTTCTTCCAACTTTATTTCCACCTGTAGATTATAGAGTACTCAACTATATAATAATACAATGATTACATATAATAATATAATTGGTTTTATTTTTTCACAGGCCTTGGGAAAAATTTCTAGTGAAAACTTCACTTACAAACAGCTGACTTTAAATATCTGAGAAGAAAAATAAAAACATACCCCCTCCAGATCAGTTATTTAGCCAGAGAAATGTCATTGCATTATTCACCTTCCTGAGCTTCAATGTGTTCCTTTTAAAAAACACTCCAGCACAGTAGCTGTCCTCCTCTAAGTACTCCATGAAGATTTTAAGCATATTAAACTGATAACAGACTGATTAATATTTATAGTCAGATGTTTTTTCTTTTCTCCAACAACTGTCTGTGGAAGGTTCAGGAGAAATTTCCAGGATAAAATTCAGTCTAGAAAAAACTTATTAAATAACACTGTCTCCTGTTGATAAAATATCACTTTCTTTCTGAAGCTTTTTCTAAAGTCACTAGAAGATTTGAGGAGCCGATCTTTACAAACATTTAGGCTCCAGGCCTTTGTCCATAGTCTGAACCCTGTACCACCATCTTTTTACGTCCTTTTACAGGCTATAATATAAGCTGTATTGCTTTTTATCTTGTTTAGGCACATTGGGAAGCTCTTATTTCCTGGAGAACTAAAGGACACCTGGACTAGATAGAGAATTTTCTTTCTGTAAAAGCTGTCTGGATGGACTCCTACTGGTTCTCAATGGGGAGTGAGGCAGATAATCAGACTTTTTCCTAAAAAATGCTTGTAGGATTTTAAGTGGGTACCTTGACTGTTCTTTTGCCACCTTGCTGGACCAACCTTAGAGAAACCTGGAGTAATGTTAAGACATTCATTATTTTCCTCTCACCCTCAACAGCCTGAGAGGTATTTCTCCATGCCCTCACCATTCCCTTCAAATGACCCCCTGTTAATCCTGGGTGTCAGTGAGCAGGTAGTGAGCAGGTATTGGTATTAGAGACAAGAAGTGTGTTGAAGAAACTCTTGTCTGCAAAGAGTTCTGTACCTGACATGAGTGACCCAAGACATACACAGACTCAGGAAAAGAACTCATTTGGAACAGTTGTGTCACCAAGTGTTCTATCAGATCTATCCCACTTCAGAGAACCTTTGTTCAGCAACATCATGAAAAATGGAAGTATTTTATCCTCAATAAATATGGAAAATTTTTGTAGGAAGCTGCATAAGATGAACCCACCTCCTGCTTGAAGATTATACCTTCTATTTGATTCTGAATGTACAAGAAATATCTCTTGTGTTTTACCTGAAGTATCTTTAACCTCTTCTCTTTAAATACATATTACAGATGTTTCTGTTTATCAGCTTTCTGTCTTTGTGTAGGACAAAGGCCCTTTGACTGCTTTTTCTGATCATTTGAGAGAGATTAGATATTATCTTTCTAGTCTCACACAGAACCTTTTGTTTTATACTTCTCATATGCTTCTAGCATCTCTCTTTAAATCAACACAAAATTTTTGCCAATCTCAAGCCTACAGAGGCTGCAATTCCCTTTCTCTCCCTAAGGCTCATCTAAATTCTGGATTGTAGAATTCCCTCTAATAGGACAGCATACAGTGACAGTTTGCTGTCCTCAGGTTTCCATGACAGTCTAGTAAACAGAAAACATCAACCACAAAGGAACAAAAAGTAAATTGCCATTCAACACCACATAGCTTTTCCATTCAGAAAATGCTGATATGGTTGAAAAACACCAGCTTAATGCTATCTGATAAATTTTTAGAATTCCTTTACAGCCTAAGAGCTTAACACCAAATGACCTTATTTTCCTTGCAGCTTTAGGTACCTTTGGAAATTTTTCTGGTTTTTGGAAGAATAAGAATTATCTCTCCTTTTTTGTCTATAAATAGTCAGAGAAAGCAAGGTGAAAAATGTTTTTTCCCTTAAATTCGGGCAGAGCATGTAGGATTTTAAAGTAAAAATTATTTTCAAAGATGACTCTGAGTCTCATATAATTTCAAAAGATAATGACCCTTTGGAAATTTGCGATCTGTCTTGAAAGAGTTGATATTTGTATTATGAGGTGTAAGCAGTCTGACAGTGGAGAAAATACAGATTTTCTTTCCTTCCTGTGTCTCTTCCTCACAAGCATGTATTAGTTACATTGGGGAGCCTCAAAAAATGTGATTATGAAGACCCATTAAGGATTGTGCTTCATGAGACTGAACAGTGAGCCCTCCATGGCTTGAACCCTGCTACACATCTAGAGTGTTGGCACAGGGAAAATGTTTTAAAGACTTTCCTTTCCATATTGTCCCATACAAGTGCTTGAAAATTAGTTATTCTGGGGCAGGATAATGGAGAGAGTCAGTGGGAGCGCTCCCATCCTACCCTAGTGCTGAGTGCTCTGCAGTTGAGCATACTTAAAACAGAGTTACGTATGTTGTTGGAGGATTGGAGCTTCTGGTGATCCTGCCTGTCAGCCTCATGTAGTTAACTTGTCATCTTTAATAGTCCCAATGTGGGGATTCCTGAAATAATTACACCAAGCTAATTATCTGAAGTCTGAATCACCACAGATGATGCTTGACTGGTTGGAGTGCAGCACAGATTCTTCTCTCCAACAGCCCATATATCAGAGATGAGTCAGGAAAACAGTGATCTCATTACTCTTACAAACACTATTTGAGGGTATGGTTTAGTCAGAGATTTTTTTTTTTTCAGAAGCATTAGTATGAACAACAAAGTCATCATAGCAATAAAAGTGGGTTAAATCAGGTCCGTGATGTCTGAAGAAAAGTGTTGGAATGACCTTCAAGTTTTACAAAAAGTATTAATGTCCTTAAAGCATCACTACCATGGAAGAAAGCCTCACAGCTGATACTGTCAGATTTGCTAAAGCTCAAAGAAGCAGTGGAGAGATTACTTTCTCCTTTCTGAATACTTACCCGTATCCTGCAGTACTCCAGTATTTGTGTGTACCTTTGGAACGATCGCATTTGACTTGTTCTCTCCCAGACTCCCTTTAGATCCCACTTCACATTACCAAACATAGGGGGGGAAAGCAATAAAACAATAAAAATGTGAGAGAAGGAATCAGATAAGAAATTGCACTTGGTGACCAGGTGATTTTCTGTAGATTGAATGAGCTTCTGATGGATACACAGTTGCATCAGTAGGTGCTGCAAAACTGGACATTATGCAGTATTTTAAAAACATTTTGTATCAAACACTCTCAGGAACAGCACTCTGAGTGGACTTGGAGTAATATAGGGCAGAAAATGCATTATCCGGGTCATGATAGGTTCTTTAATACAGATATAAGTAATTTTCATTCCCTAGCTGCCTTCTCTCCCTTTTTAAATTTTTGTTTCAATACATCTCACCTTTGTAAGATCTCAATCTAATTTAGAAGAAATTCCTACAACTACCTAGATTTCAATAGGAGTTAGAATTCCCCCTATGTGATCCCCCCAAAGGAAGCCAAGATGGATATCTGCCATTCCTGGTCTTATGCAGCACAGCTGCCCCAAAACCCAAGGGGCTGTTTCCATAAAGCCATTATCTCCAGATTCAAATTTAGCAAGAAGAAAACCACCACTTTAAAGATTTGGGGGTGTTTTGCTTTCAGCTACTTCTGATACTTAAGTCATGGCAGGCCCAAAACAAGTGACAAAGACATAAGATTTGAAAGCTCTAGTGGATAATATCTAGAAGAGATTAAACTCTGATAGCTGGTTTTGTTAACTCTCCTGATAACGTATCCAGGGTAGCTGTAGGAATAATTGTTACAAAACATACTTTGGATGGACCTGGTATTTAATTTAGAAGCAGTAGAATAAAGCAAGGTCTTGAGTCCTCAGATTAGTTTCAAGCCAGCTGCTGTTTCTGGCTTTAATTTTATGGTGTTCATTCTTGCAGATACCAAAATTCTCTTCTGTGCTTGTATCTCTATCTTTTCTTTCATTTTCTTGCAAGGTACTTCTGCATTTCAGAGCTTCATTAATTCAATTTCTTATCATGTAACTGGATTCTTGCATGGCATCAGACCTAAATACAGACTACTTCTACTTGTCCCTGAAGTCCTACTCCCTACAATTTTTCAAAAAGCAGATATTTTTCTTTGAAACCTACCTCTCCAATAAAGTTTTCACCAAGAAAATTTCACTGGCTCAAGGGCTGGATAGTGGACTGAGAAAGAGAGTTCATAAAAGGCAGATATATCAGACATTCAGACTGGATATAATGAACTGCAATCCCAGTCTCTGTTCTTTAGTACTTCTACCTCATGCAAGGGACCTTTCAAGCCACTGTCTTATCACAGTGTCTCTCCAAAAAGTGGTTTTGGTGCATTTCAAAGCATTTCATTAATGCATGACATTCAGTTGGCAACCAGGAGACTGTAGTCTCTTGTTCTGCCATTCGTCTGTCATGCAGGAGCATGAAGGCTGCATGTCTCCACCAGGGAATGTTACTGGGCAAGGGCAGCAGCTGGGATACCAACACACTAGTTCAGGGACCCATGGATGGGGATGGTGTTTATTACTAGATAATATTTTTCCATTTAAGTCAAAGGGAGCCAACAGCGTGTAAGGGCTCTGTCAGTCCACAGCAGGAAAGGAAATGCCCTTGTCAAATCTCCTCAAATGAAGAATGAACCTACTTCTAAAACATTATCATGGGACCAGGGCAAAACAGGCATTTCACCAACGGGTTTTATCCATTCTGCAGCACCTAATCAGGATACCAAATATGCAATTACAAAATTCTGTTGTAATTCTTCCTGGATCATTTCCCATGGTAGGAGTTTAAGTACAATGTCCTGGAAGCTCTTCATCACTTACCAGCCTTATCTCACATTTCTGTAGCTGTTTGGTGTACAGAGACTGACTTGTTTTCATTCACTTTGCTTTTTAGCAGCTCGGAGATGCAACTAAAAGTTTCCATCTTTTACTCTTTTTGCACGTCTTATTCTTTCTTAGCTTTAAAACCAGAGGCTACAGATCCTGTGATAGTTTCTCTGTTTGGCCATAAATTAATTCTCTTTGATGGAGTAGTACTTTGCTGTGTGATTTTTTAGTGTTTTCTGAATTTCTGGTAGGCCCCTCTTTCTTAGGAAAGGGATTTAAAAACAAATGCTATTTTACAGCATCACACTGTGTGTTTCAAGAGCTTGTTAAATATTTAAATAGAGTCATGCTTGTTCCAAGAATGTCCCAACCTACAAACATAAGAAGGATGATACATACTTTTTATCTTGCTAGAAAGATGTCAATTTAGATTATGTTTTCCTTATTCAGAAAGAAAGGTTCTTAATACTGTACAGGGGAGTGTGGAAATCCACTATATATTGAGGAGCTCATGTTCTTTATTTGCTGTATGAAAACCCCATTGGTACTGTTCTGAAATTCATTAAATGAAATAAAACCAACACTCAGGAATTTCATGGACTTTGAATCAGAATTTTTATTTTTTTATTTTTTTTTGCTATGGCAGTGGAGAGTATTTCCTGAAAATAGTATCTTATTGTTCTGGCTGCTGCAGTTCTGTCCTTTCACTTGACCATTTCCATGTCTCAGGTATCTCTGGCAGAATAGAGTAGCACCCATCAGAGTATTTGTCTGCATTGGAATTCTATCTCAAAGGACTGTGGGAGATACAAAACTATTGAAATGATTGCCCCACTTAACCTCTGTTACATGAAAAGTAAATGCTGTTCAGCAATCAAGTTGCCTAAATCTTGGTTACAGCCAGTGGATAGACACAGCTTCAGAATTATTTATCCTAGTTATCTAAACATCTACCAAACTCAGGCTAGGAATCTCCTTCCCATTAGAGACTCCCTTCTTTCCAGATGCACCAAACTTTTCCTCAAATGAAATATTCAGCCGAAATTGCATGCAAATCTGAATCTGAAAGCAAACTGGCATTTCACTTTATTTCCACCTAAAGATCTAGTTTAACCTACAACATGGAGAAATTACACTCTTGTGCAACATAGAGCTGGTAGTCCTCAGGGTCACAATAACTCACTCCCTTGTTCTATAAATAAGACCAGAGGCAAGGCAGGGTAATTTGTCTTTGCATTTGACAAGCACTGGTATTTTATAACTGGCAGAAGATAAGGAAAACACCATTTGATTTGCATGATGAGCGACAGTGTTACTGGGGCTAACAAATTCATTTCAATAGAAGCACTCTGAGCTGAACAATACATTCATTAAAAGAGCAGTTTGCTGATTAGACAGTGGAGCAAATAGCTCTTTTTTCCCCATTTTGCCATCAAAGCCATTTTACGAAAGCAGTAACAGAGAACAGGGGATATGTTTATCTGGCTGCCACTTGTTCTGTGGGTGTACAATGATTGTATGGCTTTTCGATGCCATGGTGGAGCAGAAGGGTGATGACACCAGATCTGTGCACCCACAAGCATGCAGAAAACAAGTCTGACTGATCTTACAGGCAGGACTAACACCCTTCCAAATTACCTGACAGGGTAATTTCAACAGCAAGAACATTACTAACACTGAAGTGAATATGAGCAGGATTGGAGAACAGGAGCATTTCACTGGGCTATTGCCCTTGCAGCCATGACCTCAACATTAGGTTATTCGCTCACAGTATCTCTCCTGGGGATTAATCTGCAGAGACCTATGTGACTCACAGATTCCTTACCCAAGACTACAAGAACCCTCACCTGAGATGGAGATTACTTACTCAAGATTACCTTTGCTCACAGAGCATAGGAATCTTGCTTCAGTTTGATGGGATGAAGACAGTCTGTCCATCTTTTAATGTATTTTATTAAAAGAAGTAAGCAAGCAAATATAAACATCATTCACTGCATTACTGAGATAATATCTGCATTTAATTAAGCTGCTTAGAGGCAAATTATATAATAACCCCATTTATATAAAAAATAAAATTAAATCAGTAAACCAGTAAGTTCAAATTACTAAATCTCCAAATTACTGTAACAGATATAGCACAGCATTGCCAGTCAGTCAAAGGAGGTGATTGTACCACTCTATTCCGCACTGGTGTGGCCTCACCCTGAGTACTGTGTGCAGTTTTGGGCACCACAATTTAAAAAACACATTAAGCTATTGGAGGGTGTTCAAAGGAGGGCTGTGAGGATGGTGAAGGATCTGGAGTATGAGGACCAGGGGAGGTCACTTGCTTCGTTCAGCCTGGAGAAGAGAAGACTGAGGGGAGACCTCGTTCTGGTCTTCATCATCCTCATGAGAGGAAGTGGAAGGGCAGGCACTGATCCCTTCACTCTCATGACCAGTGACAGTACTCAAGGAAACAGCATGCAGCTGAGTCAGGGGAGGTTTAGATTGAATATCAGGAGAAAGCTTTTCATCTGGAGGGTGGTTGAGCGCCAGAACAGGCTTCCCCAGGAAATGATCACAGCACTAAGCCTGTCTGAGTTCAAGAAACATTTGGACAAGCTCTCAGGCACATGGTGTGATTTTTGGGGTGTTCTGCACAGTGACAAGAGTTGGACTTGATGATCCTGATGGGTCCCTTCCAACTCAGCGTATTCTATGATTCTATGATAAATAATGAAACTGAATGATGATGCTGAAAAAAAAGAGAACACTTTATATTCAACTTGCTTGACAAAAAACTCAGAGAGTGGGTTTCTTGTTATCTGAAAAACTGAAAAGCACCAGGACTACTGCAGAGCATTTTATGCTCTCCCACACAACATACTTATCTCTACATTGGCGAGAAATGGATTTCATGGATGGACCACTCAGTGGATAAGGATTTGGCTAAGCAGTTGCACTCAAAGAGTTGTGGTCAACAGCTTGATGTCAAAATGGAAAGCAGTGATGAGTGGCCTTCCTCAGATATCTCATGCCTCAGGGATTGATATTAGGACTGGCACTGTTAAACATATCTGTTGGCAACATGGACAGCGGAATCGAGTGCACCCTCTGCAAGCCTGATGATGATACAAAGCTGTGTGGTGAAGTCAACATGATGGAATGAAGGGACGCCATCCAGAGGAACCTTGACAGGCTTAAGAGGTGGGCCCATCTGAACCTCATAAAGTTCAGCAAGGCCAAGGGCAAGGTGTTGCAAGCACAAACACAGGCTGGGTGGAGAATGGATTGAGAGCAGACCTCAGGGATGCATTGTTTGGCAAGAAGGTCAGAAAGACCTGACAATGCATGCTTGCAGCCCAGAAAGCCACTGTACTCTGGACTGCATCAAAAGCAGTGTAGCCAGCAGGTCAAGGGAGGGGATTCTGCCCTTCCTGAAGTACTGCATCCAGCTCTGGAACCCACAACATAGGAAGGACAGATTCAGAGGAAGACCTCAAAGTTGATCAGAGGTCTGGAGCACCTCTGTTGTGAACATAGGCTGAGTGAGTTGGGGTTGTTCAGCCTGGAGAAGGGTCTGGGGAGACCTTAGAACAGCCTTCCAGGACCCAAAAGGGGGCCTACAAGAGCTGGAGAGGGACTTTTTACAAGGACATGTAATGATAGGACAAGGGGGAATGGTTTTAAACTGAAAGAGTGTTAGATTAGATATTATGAAGAAATTCTTTGCTGTGAGGGTGGTGAGACACTGGCACAGGTTGCCCAGAGAAGCTGTGGATGCCCCATCCCCAGATTTGTTCAAGGCCAGGTTGGATGAGGCTTTGAGCAACCTGGTCTAGTTGAAGGTATCCCTGCCCATGGCAGGTCCATTGGAAAAAGATGATGGTAAAGGTCCCTTCCAATGCAAACCACTCTACGATTCCATGATTTTATGTTTCTGTGATTCTATTTCTGCACATACAGTATGTTGACTTAATTGGTGGAGAAATCAGTTTTTAACAGAATCTATTATTTGCAGGATAGAAATATTCATTCTAGTTTGTGGGGAAAAAATAGTAACCCAATACTCACAAACCACTATATCTTTCAAAATTGCCACAGACCACCAGCTTCACAAGGTCAGAGGTAATCTCAGTTTCTAGAAACTGTTGGGGTTTTATCCACATTAATATATATTCAAACCTGTCTTTCAGAGAAAGATAGTGCTTAAAAAATTACTGAAAATGAGGGCAGAAAAGCATGAAAATGTACTACACAGAATTGACATGATCAGGAAGGGAAAGAATCAGATAATAAGTGAATTTATTTTCCCTGCACAGAAACCCCAGGATGAGCTGTTTATTTGAAACTATAAAAAAAGATTGAAAGAGGCCACAAAGTATGGAATGTGGAAGAGAAAATAAAGGGACTAGAGAAACAGTTTCTGTATGAAACCACCAAAGAAGAGAACAGAATAGAAGGAACAAAGAAATCACAGCAGCAAATAAATAAAAAAAAAAAATCAAAGGGAATTAAGGCCACACAACAGATCTTGTTTCTTTAAAAAAAAAAAAAAAAAAAAGAGACAGTAAAAAATGATAAAATGCTGTTGAGAAGGGAAATTGTACTATTGCCTCACAAAAACCAAACCAAAGACATTGCACCATACAAGTTACTGA
>JAWWEU010000040.1:60526120-60568449 GCA_035583155.1 Acropternis orthonyx | reverse complement strand
TACTATGGCCCCACAAAAAAAAAAAAAAAAAAAAAAACAGAAAAAATATACAAAATGCAGTGAGAAGAAAACATTAGGGAGAGATATGAAAACTGTAAAAAAGTAGTAAAGTGTTGTCTGCACTTTGTTGTATCTCCCATTTCCTTGTGGATGCCCATCAGTTGTGTTGTTGCCAGTGCTGACCCAAGAACTTTCATTACCACTGACATAGTTTTTTAGCAACTCTTACAGCAAAGGGGTATTTTCAGTGGTTTGTAAGTGGGATAACACTGTGCAATTATTTAAAACAAGCTGCCTGATATGAGCAATTATAGATCTCCTTAGTCTGATAGGAATCATTGACAAAATAATGGAATGACTAGTAAGGGATCCTGACTGATAAAGAAATTAGAGTTTACAGAAGAAAAGATCCATCAAACTGACTGGGTTTGTTTTGACAGCACCATGAAGTTCGACAGCAAAAGCAAAAGTGTTGATGTAACATACCTAGATAGAAGGAAAACACTTAACTTGATGTCTGATGATTTCTGGATTAATAAATTGAAATACTGTAAAATAAACAGAGTATATTGTAAATATTTCAAAAACTGATTAAGTAATAGTTCTAAAATACTCTCAGAAACGGGCAAGACTGTTGAGCTGCTGTCTTTCCTGTGATCCCATAGGGTTTGGCTCACAGCTGAGCACATTTTACATTTTTTCTCATATTTAAATAAATTAATCTTCTGTCATAATCTTGCAAGATGCCTGTAAATCATGTTAATAAAGTTTTCAGGTGATATAAGATGAAAGAGAACTAAAATAATGCTCAAGAGAAGTCAGTGATAGAACATATTGAGATACAAATTTCACCATAAGGGGGCAAAAAATTGTAAAGGAACAAAATTTCTTAGAATATGTCCAAGTATAAAACCATATATCTCATAAAATAAGGATGCAGGACATAATTTCAGAATAATAGATCTTACTGTAGGAAACACTGCTGAAGACTCAAATATGCAACTGGGAATGTGCTGGACAGGAGAATTCACATTCTCTCTTGCAATTAGCACAGAAGTGACTTTTATTGGAGTACCACATCTTGTTATGGCCTGTCCTTTAAAATTGGAATTTAGACAGCTGAAGAGGGTTTAAAGGATATTGAGAAAAATAATGAGTTAGATACATGTCTTGAATATTTAATCTCTTTAGATCGCCTAAAACCAGCTATGGGTGAGTTGTTTACAATCTATATGCTTAGGTAACAGATCAAAATTAGTAGCAATTTGGGATTTTTAGTTTTTTTTTTTTCTTATGCTTCATCCAAAAGCAAGGAATATCTTCTTTCTCTTCACTGTAACAGGGAAGGTTCAGGCAAGAGCAAAAATGCTATTTTTAACAACAGAAACATTCAGTCACTGTAGCAATGTATCCAGGCAGGTAATACATTCTGCATCACTGAAAATGCATATAGGAATATTTGATTTTTCCTTCAAAGAGATATTCTAGCTCAAGGAGAGCTACTGGATGTGAAGTGGGAATTAATATAAAGCAATCCATTGGCCTCTGTTAGGAGGAGGTCAGACTAGCAGACTGTGATGTGCTTTCCTGGCCCTGACATCTACTAAACCTACATAAGTGTATGCCAGGAAAAACAACATAGCTGTTAATGTCTCTCCACTAAAAAAAGTCAGATGGCATAAGTTTGTAAGTGTATAATACATGTATCATGCTAGAGACTAAAGATATGCAGTAAAAATCTTACAGAAAAGTAGATAATAAAAAAAAGTAAGGGCATTCTCCTGGTCCTTGTGTCTCTCAAAAAAATTTAAAACATTAAAAAAAAAAAAAAAAAAAAAAGAAGAAGATATTTATCAGACCTAGATTAGTAAGTGTTGACATTCATGACCAGTTCTGGAGGTGCAGCATGGACCTTACGTCCAGACCAGCTCCAATGGCTCATATATCTCTCAGAGTTTCTTAAAGATTGGATCCCACTTTGTTAGAGCCACATATAATCAAAACCCAGGGTAACATCAACATATATGTAAAATTTGAAACACTAAATACTTCTTAAAACAAAGGTTCAGCATCAACTTATGCTGCAGGGAGAAAAACAGGAAAAATATTTATAAGCTGCTTCTGAAACTTTGCTATGAGACTTGGGGGAAGCCTTCAAGACTTGTGATGACTTTGCAGCTAGGGCAAGAGGGAAGTTTGAATGTGTCTGACACTGAGAGGCAGCACTACTATGCAGGGTTTCCTACTCTCTGTCAGTGACGAACAAGGATAAAGTATTCCGTGTTTGTATCCCTGTGCAGCAGTAGCCCCGAGCCCTCTCTGTGGGCTCAAGTGATGAGCCCTCCTACCCTGCCCTCCTCCTCTCTCCAGGGAAGGAGGCAACAGCCATCTATCTGCCATTCATAGTCTAGGCACAAAGCGACTAAATTTAAGAAGGGTAAGGGTGATTCTGGAGTCATACCCTTCCAGGGAAGAGGGGCTTGGCTTCATCTGTTAAGTGGTCCTCCATGCTTGTGGTTTCTTCTATTCTCTTCTTCACACTAAAGATGTGATTCCAGCCTGCTTCATATCCAGCAGACTAGCAAGGCAGTCAGAAAGCAAGCAGATATTGTGCTAATGCACCCTGCAGAGACACAGTTTTCTGTTCATGTTTGGTACTACATCATTTACTGAGGGTACTAAAAAGAACCACCACACCTCTCTGTCTTTTACAATAAGGCTTTATTCTGCTTTGTGTTAGCATGTGTAGCAAGATGCCTTTTAAAAGGCTGCAGGAGGAAGCGAGAATGCTATGCAAGCTTTTCCTAGGGAATTGAAAGCCATTTGTATCATCATTTAGGCACTGCCGGGACAGGTTGTTCACCTACAAAATCATTAAATTCAAAGAAGCCTTAACATGGCATAAAAGTTCCTGTAGTCAGCAGAAGTTATATTCATATGCACTCCATCTTTTAATCTCATAACTGACAGCTGCTGCTACGATTTTGTGACATGTGATATTAGAAACAGGGAAAATTGCCTAACTGAGGAAGATAAATGCACTGGCGTGCTTTATCTCCAAGAAGTCCAGAGGTGATCTAGCAAAAACAACTCTTCTCAGAAGCTAAATTCAACTATGTAGCTGTGGAAGAGCAACTCTCAGCCTCACTAATGTTATGCAAGAGACACTAAATTATTGTCACACAAAAAAATAAATGCTAATTATTTTATTTATTATTTATTATTTACTTTATTAATAGTTCTCACTCTCAGTAGATGTCATTCCATATTTATGTCCATTCACTGGTGTCTTCACAGGCATACAGCTAGTAAGGCATTTCAGCATGAAAAGATAAAAAAGAGAGAGAATTCAGAAACAAACCACCTTTGCTCCTGGTTGGTGCATTGAAGAAGATGCATCCCAGTTCATCATACATCTCCCAAGATAGGGCTGGCATGCAAACACATAAAAAGGAAGAAGACGCCATCTGAATTTTGGCAATAGGCAGAATATTTTTTATTATTATTTTTTTTCTGGAAAAAAAAATAAAAGGAAAACTTTCAGTTCACTGCTGAGAATCAGACCAGAAAATGAGATCCACAATAGTCCTGCTGAGTGCCCCATTCACTCAGATGTAAAAGCAGTCTTTCTCCAAACCAATGAATGTTAAATCATTTATTAAAATATAATTGCTTTAGCAAAAAATTACTGTAAGGGACACTATCTAGTCTTGTTTTGTCCGTTGCTTAGAGAGAGAGAACTGCAGGTCTTGAAAATGAATCATCAAAGTTTGAGAACAGTCTAAATAGCAGACTGTTGGCAGTTATATCTCGAGTCTCTCACTCTTTGATTTGTTATTAGGAACATTATATTTTCAACCATGGTGATCCTTTCCTGAGGACACTTCCATTGAAATAGTCACATTCTTATACAGGATTTTACGTGAATCAAATCAGCATTTTATGACAAAAGGCACTCTGTCAGGAAATGCTAACCCATTTTTACTATTTATTTTAGGATTGATATTAAAGCCTTTTCTGCCAAGAGGAACCTGATAGAAAATAAACTTCTAATGGAAATCAGGTGAATCCAAAATGCTACTAGCTTTAAAGAAACCTATAAAAATTATTTTCAGAAAGAACTCTGTATTTCCATTATACTGCACTGAAACTATTTTGTACCAAAGATGAGACTATTAAGCAAACCAAATAATAACAAAGTAACTTTAAAACTTTACTAGATTTCCCTGGGAGACTTCTAACGTGACCCATTCTTTGTAAGAGTACTCACTTTTATATCTTCCTGTAGGACTCTGTTAGTTCACCCCCTCATACCTGGGCAGCCTGGAGCAACAGAACTCCTGTGTTTATGCTCTTTAGAAATGTTTTTGTGGAGCTGCTATGAAGTCACTGGCTTTTCAGAGCTGAGTTTGGTCCTGACAGGGTAAATAGCTGGACTCCTCATTTCAACATATTTCTGTCCTATGCAAAACTCACAGTCTAGTATTCACTGCAGAACAGAAATGACAGCTTTCATAAAACCTTTGAAAATAAATCAAGGTCTTGACAGTGTTGATTTTGTGCAAATCATCAGTAAAGGTACTGTTTAATGTATCTTTGTTCTCAAGCACAGAGCAGTATTATTTTAAATGAACATTAGAAAAGAGAAAACTTCTGCTCGTCATTTCTCCCTCCCTGTGCAGGTGCTTGTGCAACCTTGAGGCTTATTGTACAATGGGCATGCCTTGCAGGTATCAACCAATCACTGCCTGCACTGGCAGGGGCTGTCAAAGATAATTCCTTTTAACCATCACGGCAGAACTGGAATTCATCCCAGATTCTGGAGAAAGCTTTGAGTTTATCATATAGTCTATAAATAATTTGTTCAAATGCTGCCACATTATCCATGCACAATAGGGCGTGGGAGAGCTTCTCTTTGTCCCCTATGTAGCAATGATTTCTTACACAATGCACCAATTGTGCAGCATTTGGGGAGTGCTCTCAGAAAATGTCACTAGCTGTGCTTAAATACAAAAGATGGCATGCTGGAATTGCCCATGCTTTTTCTACAATGACCTCTCCACTCTGATGGCCTGCTTTTCCAGGCAAAGTGGCCTTACGCTTCTCAGCAATCCCAGATGTAAAGTAGTGTAAAGACTTTCTACTGCAGAACACTGTACTGAATGCTGTACTGAATGCTGTCACTGTCAAACACTGTTTCCTATTGAAGCTCTGCTGCCTAATGAATTACTTAAAGGAAAAAGGACTGTGAAGTCCTTATATATAAACCCAATTCTTCCACTGTTGTGTACGTTTCAGCAAACAACTTATTTCATTTTTTCACTGTGCTGTCTGTTAGACAGAGTTGACAGTACTTCCCCGTCTTAAAGACATGTGATGAGGTTAATTAGCTGGTGTTTGGGCTGTGTTTTGACAAAATAAAAGTGCTTTTTACAATCTAAGTGTTATTATTAGAGTGTGTTGAAATTTCTGCATATTAAAAACCATTTTCATTGGAAAATAC
This sequence comes from Acropternis orthonyx, assembly GCA_035583155.1. Lineage (NCBI taxonomy): Eukaryota > Metazoa > Chordata > Aves > Passeriformes > Rhinocryptidae > Acropternis > Acropternis orthonyx. The sequence continues at coordinate 60,562,946 of JAWWEU010000040.1, read as the reverse complement.
AATTTCGTTGAAAGAAACATTATCTCCGTAAAGTGGTTGTCTTTCTTCTAGAGGTTGTAACAAAATGAAAGAAAGTGGTCCCTTCCCTGTGCAAGTTAAAAATAAAAAAGGGGAGAAATTCAGTGGTATGAACTATAAAACAGCTTTGTCCCTATAGATTCTGCCCATCTGCTCCCTGGTTGACCTGAGATTCCGATCCTGCATCACACCAATAACCACCCTCATTGGAAGTAGTTCCACAGACAAGCATCAGAGCCATCCAGTGTGGGGAATATGCCAGGGAACAGTATCAATTACTTGCATAAATGGGATGGAAGATGAAAGTTTGCCTTTCCCAACTCTGTGTATGACTTAAGATACTTAAAGAAAGGGCTGGAGAAATTGTTTTCTATTTATTACATAACTGTATTTGAAAATCTGAGAAACATAAGTGAGAAAAACAGCGTATCTCCAAATATGTGGCAATTTGTTATAGGAATTCCCTGTAACATAATTTTTTTGATTTTGTGATGTAGCTCATAATTTTCTTGTCCTAGTATGGAAATGTAAGAAAAATCAAAGCAAGTTATAAATGGATTTTCTACTGATACGAAGTTTGCTAAAAGTTTGCCTTTGGCAGCCTTGAGAGGCTAATAATAGAAGTGAGCTGCTTCTCTCATTTATTTTTCAAACCTAGAGGCAAAAGTTGGATTCCCTTATGCTCCTCCTACCCTCACACTTTCTATTTTTATCTGCTTCAATGAGACTGTAGGGGAATTATAATTTTTAGCATGATGGCAACACAACAAAGTCCTTTGACCAATGAATACTTTGACTTTTGGTTAATATTTTCACTTTTATTCTGGCTTCATATAGCTCTAATAGAGATAAAAGGGGGATGGGGGGCTAATTTTTTCATTTCGTGTTTTGATTTTTAGTGGAAATTTTCACTGGAATATTAGTAGAAACAAGAAGAAAGTAAATTTAAAACTTCAGGAATCTTTCTCTTCTTCCCAAACAGCCTTAACTCAACTTTTCTGCCATATAAACTTTCAAATGAAAGAAGAATCTGTTTTCAGCAAGGGTTTGCTTCCAGGTTTTCTTCTGCTTAACAAATACATTTTTCAGTGGACAAAGGCAACAAATCAATCATAGACATCTTTATAGCGATCTTTACAGATTTAAAAAAACTTTTCCTTCCCTGCAGCCTCAGAATTCTGCTGCTTCAAGTCAAACACACATGATCCTTTCTGTTCCTTTCTCGCAGGCTATGGCAGCTGAGCTGCTTATAAGATTTTTCAGTCTCCTCAACAATCCCTCCAGTTTGTCTACAGCTTTGGTAATAACAATGCCCCAAAGAGAGCATTGTATTCTTGCTGAAGCCTCCACAGTACTGTCAGGAGTCCACTAATTATTTTTTATTCATGCATCTCAGAATGATGATTCCTTTCTCTACCACAGAATTGTTTTGTTGATTACTGTTCAGTTCAGGATTCATTATAAGACCTGTCTTATTATTTTTTGTCTAAACAGGATTTCTCCATTTCTACTCATACATTGATACTTCTTGAATATTGAGTGCTGTTTCTGTTGAAATTTTATGCTAATTCTAAGCTAATGTGTCCAGCTAATTTGAAATTTGAATTCCATCCTCCCAGGTGTTGACAACTTCTTGCAGCCTATCATTCACCTCCAATTTTGTAATCATGATGTCTCTTTGGTTATGCAACCTAATAAAAATATGGAATTCAGATTTAAACACAACCTTTCAACTCACAGGTAACAAGCCTTCCCAGATGGATCATAAAGTACCTATGACGACTCTGATATTGATAACTGTTTTCAAACTTTTGTGTGTCCATCTGATAAGCCACATAATTCTAAACATATTCTCTAGAATATTGCCATAAATATAGTATTTTGAGCTTTTCTTTTTGTATATTCGGGGTTTTTTTAAGAAACATGACTTCTACACTTTCTTTTGTGAAAAATTAATCTATTAATTTTTGTTATCCAGTATCTATTTGAGATTCTCTTGATACTTAATTGCTAGGAAGATTCTATAATTCAACTTTAGCATAAAGGTAACATTTTTTGCAACTTCTATTATGACTAGTACCCCTATACTCTGAGATCAAGGAGTTAAATCTTGGGGATTTAGAAGAGACAAATCTTGTTATTTGTCAGTCTCAGAAGCTTTGCTTCCACTGAGTTTTAGAAAATGTCTCACAGCTATATTAAAGACCCATAAAAATGGCTACAGGTAAATTATTTTGCATTGGACAGAGAGAAGCCATATTAAAATATTATTTTCAAACACCCCTTAGACAAAGGGCTTGTTCTTCACTGCTCCTCACCTTTTGCATTCCTCTGCATCTTTACAAACTCTATGTCCCTCCTCTAATCTAGCAATGTTTCACTTTCAGTTTGCACCCACTATGACAAATCCTTTGCTGGGGAAGATGGATAGTGCTTTATTACCTTCAGCAAAAGAAAACCTCTGTTTTAAACTGGCTGAGGATGCCCGACCCAGTTCCTTTAAGTTTTGAAAAATAGCACCTACATCCCTCCTTACAGGGGCCAGAACCCTAACCCTAACCCATCCACACTATCGTACAATCTGTTCAGTACTGAAAGCAAAGTACTGAGTAGTTTTTGATCATGGTTTTGAATAAAGGGAGCAAAAGAGAACACTACCTTTTTCAGTTCTAATTGCAGTGTAGATCACCTGGTTTACTGCCTCTAGCTGAATCTCCTAATTACCAAAATGTTTTAATCATTATGTGCTTTTGAAGTGAATGTAATATTATGACAGCTGTTTCCAATACAATGAACAGCAGCTGAACTGAATAGCCACTGCATGGAGCAAATCCCTTCAAGGACTTTACATCTTTCATCATTCAGCTCTGTCCTTTATATCATGACTAGCTCAAGAGATTTTTCCCTTCTGCCAACTGCTGTTCTTCAGTTCTAGGAGAGAATTGCTGGTGGGATTTGCAGACAGGTATGGTCACCTTCATACAGTTGACTGGCTCATTCACGCTGCCTGCTTGGACTGCCGGTGGGGGGGATGCAGAGAGGTGAAGGCTGAGATTTGACATGCAGGAGGGAAAAGCACTGCTGCTGTTACCCAGTATGGATCTTAGTTATCTTGGAGAGCTGTGTTAAAACTTGCAGGCAAATAAAGGAAAGGTGTCTCCCTAAAGAGACTGAGCTCATGGCTGCACTTGTGATCACTCCTTTAAATATTGATAGTGTTCAGGGCAACAGCTGTGAGCACCTTAGGTCATTTATAGCTTGAAGAATTCTACAAAGGAGTTATCCATGTCCCTTCCTGCCAAAATCTTCTGCATGATATGTCTGTTGTTACCACTCCTGCTATTGCTGATGGTATCAATACCTATGTAGTTTTATGTAAACACCTCTCATGATCAGAAAGGCAGGAAAGTGCGGGAGCTGTTATTGCAGAGCTGTTGAGGGTGTGCAATTCGTATGGATGAGTTAAAGACCATTTGATTTTCCCCTTAAATAGAAACTGAAAAATTTGTTTAATTAGCAAAACTGTGTTTCTGGCAGAAATCTAGTCGCTTAATTGGGTGGTGAGTAATGTACAGCTTGATACAGCAAAGGGATTGCACAGGCTGTGTACTGGGTATGCTTAACACTACACATGTAAATAGAATTACTGAGGCCAATCCTAACACTGACCTATCTACCACGTAGATATTCAGGGACTTGTTTCATTTTTCAGAAATGGTTATAGGAAGGATTAGTGGAAGCTGCTTAGTCACTTGCTATATATCTATGAGTTAAGTCTGCATGTGCAGCATCTTTTAAAGCCTCCTTATTCTGATTGCCTGATGTGAAATTGCTCCTTTTGTTTCTCTGTAACCTGAGAACAGTGAGTACAGTGCAAGGAATAACACTGTAACTATCACTGACATTGGCTGAAACACATTTTGTGCTTGTACTTGAGCTAGAAGCCCATAGTTAAAGCAGCTAATCTGGAAGACTGTTCCCCAATAGACTTCTACCAGACAGTATCTTACAAAGATGTCACTGAAAGGTCAAATACCATACAGTTCTCTAAACCTGTCACTGCATCTTTTTTACTTTTACCAAGTGCTTGTTTGATCTAAGGGCTGCAAAGTCCTAATGGTTTGACTGTCAGTAAAGTAAAAAAATGTGTTAAACATCATCTTTGTATTTCTTTATTGTGGGAGTACACTATTTCCAAGCAGACCAAAGGGAAAAAGGCACATTGACTGTCTGGTTTCACCTTTTCCCTAGCACCTGGAACAGGAAAATACCCCTTGGTGTTTCCGTGGCAAAGGGAAGATGGCTTTCCCAAATTTCTCTGCAGAAAAGAGCTCTTTGTGTGCCTGTGTCTTTTATATGATAAAACAAAGTCATGGTTGGTTCTCAATCTTTCCAGTAAACTGGAGTAAGCAAGGAAGAAAAGTAACAAATTTTGAAAAAGGAAATACCTTTACTTTCAGAGAGTAAGTTGAATAACTTCATATTTGCCAGAGGCTAAGACTATGTGGGCAATCAGGACCTGTGCTTTGGCTGACACATGGTAATTTATTAACCCACTGTAATTCAGCAGCATATGGACATGAAAGGGAAGGGAGCAGGTGCACTGGGAGCACAAAAAGGTCACAGAAACTTGAGCTGAGCTTAAAGTTGGTGCTACTGAGATCAATAGTAAAACCCCAGTGACCCATCTGGAGCCAAGATTTCCTTCTGGTTATTCAAAATCAAAAACCTGTGAGCCAAGATAAGCTTAATATTAATGTTCACACTTCTACCATGTTTATCTTATGACAACTTTGCACTGACTGGATGTGTTGACATGCTGTATTCCTTCTGACACTGACCACTGCCTGGGCCTCACTTTTGAGTGCATTACCTACAAACTGCAAGACCTGTCTTTACACTATCCAATCATCTCTAAATTTTACTGACATTTGCTAAGCCCCACAAAGTATCTCTAAGAGCATTAGGGCTTTGGATTTTCCCTTTAGAAGCTGAATAAGGTGAGAAACATAAATGTTCTGAGCCAGACAGAAAATTAGTTGTCTGCCTACAGTAGAAATCAGATCTGGGAAGACTTTTTGCCCTCCCCCCCCAACTCCCCTCCCTGTCCCCTCCCGGCCCTTACTCAATCTCACTACATTTTCACATAATGAAAATAAGAAGTGCCCCTTGAAGCCATCTGAGGAATTTTTTTTTTTTTCATTTGCACTGCATTTGTCAGCTGGCAATTTAAACAAGAAAGCACTTGTAGAGAAGGTTATTAGACTATTAGGGAATAGGTCAGAGAGTAAATTTTGTCAGGGAATATGTTTGGAAATTTTTTTAAATTATTGTTTCTGCAGCAGATTATTGAAGTTCCCAGACATTCAATTTTCCTCCCTCTACCAGATACCCAGCAGCTTCTGACCCAGATGCAGCATTGCAGACCCCCAAGGGTAGATACAGAAAACTGTTTCTGAACCAGTTCATTTTGTAGCTGCTTGAAAAATGTGTAATAGTTATCCAAGCAAATCAGTACCAGCTATCTACTGCTTGCTAAATGAAGCACAACTACAGACATAAGCCCCTTGAAATGTCAACACAGAATCTCACTGGCAAGGTGGAGTGGTTTTTCCAACTGATCCATCTATGTATTTTCTCAGAACTGCTTTGATGGGACCATTTTTTGGAAAAATTACTTTCTCAAAACCAATCCTAAGCAGGACACTGTTGACTGACTTTTACGAAGTAGCAGTTAGTGCTGAAGTTCTGGAAAAATAATCTATGTGCATTTGTTAAATTCTCACTGCTCTTTACAAGAACACAACTCTTATATTCTGTTGAGGGATCTCTTACTACTGTAAAATCTACTCTTACTGTTTAATTCATTCATCCTAGACCACATTGCACAGTGTTGTGTCCAGACAGTGCTTGAGTCTCAGTGAAGAAGAATCCAACCTCCCTGGGCAATCTGTTCCATTTTTTTGTTTGTTTGTTTGTCTTCTGTTGTTGTTTTAGAACAAGGCATTAGATTTGAATGAATGACATGGAAAATGCCTAAACAGACAACTTGTGAACCCCAGAAGGCAGATAATGGTAGCAACAGAATTTACAGGCAGCAACAAATTGTAGGGAACTGAAGACCTCATTTTCCCACAGGTGCTCACACTCTGACTCGTCTTGACTTCACACAGGGTGGTGGGTGTTCAGAGTTTCTGAAATCCATCCTCACACGTGCAGAGGCTGGGGATTGCAGTACTAGCTCAGCCTAGAATAGATCTCAGGAGATCTGACTCATGGTCTCTTACTCTAATTGCCAGACATTGCAGGGAAATTACTATTGTTATTCAGGAAGGGTGTATTTAACTGTATATATAGATCATATGCTTGACTAATGTAAATTGCAGTAATCCCATTGACTTCCACCATCTGAGAATTCTGTCTTTATATTTTAGTAACACTTTGCATAAAATTCTAACTATTTTCAAGAAGTTAGGTGTGCTGGTTATTGGTTTGATTCTCTCTCCCATCATTGCTAACTGTCCAACCACAGTAATTATGTAGAAATAGGCCTGCCATTCTAATTAATACCTGTCTTTTGAAATTAATTTGCAGGTATGGTTCACAATCCTTTTTTGATGCTGCAGCTAATAATTATCACCAGGAAGTAATGAGTGTATGAGAACAGGTGATTAGAAAGGGTAGTTTTTTTGAGTTTTTTGCACATTGTATGTGGATTCACTGTTCAAAATATAAAGATGAATTTACCATGAGGAGAGCATTCAAGTTTATTAGGAGCACACATATGTTTCTAGCAGTAGTTGTTTAAGCATATGAAAAACTGTTTGCAGTGAGTGTATTAACTGTCCCAGTTACTGAAATGAGAACTGGTGCACTGAAGGGCACTCTGTGGGTGGAACTCCACAAGTCATAACTTTTTTGTATTTCCCATTGCACTAAAAAAATATGCACAGCTATTAATTGCTTATAATAAAATATGGATGATTCTCCTTTTTCTTGGATGTTCTTTGGTGTGGTTCCTATTTCAAAGTAACAATCTACCTACATACTTTTCTTTAAGAAAAACTGGATTATTTTTTGCAACATGAAAGCAAATGCTTGCTAAAAACATAATGCAGAACACTGTTGCATTCAGTACTTTTCTTTTGCTCAAGTTAGTCTTGGAAACTTGGAGTGAAAAACCAAATTTTTTAAGAGCTCTCTGTAGCAAATATAAGCATAAGAAACTGCTCTGCAAGCAGATTCTGATTAACAAATTACTGCCACTTCTTCCCTCTTCCTCACATGGACATCTTCAGCACACATTGCACGGAGGGCAGATAAAACAGCTGCAGAAGAAAAATCACACTCATTTCAAAGAGCCCAAATGTTGAAGTGAGGCCACTTTAATCCTGTGTGAAAATATGGCTCAAATAGAAAGTGACCAGCATTGTTTCCACAGGGTATGGTTTACTACTGTTGACTTTTCCTTTTTCATGTCAGCTTCAGTGTGCAAGTATATCCACACTTGTTTGTTTTTCCCCTTCTCTATTATACAAGAAAAAGGCAAAATGTACTCTCTATTGGCAGTTGCTCTGAGAACTGCACTTCCATATTGTTGAAGTTACAGCAAAGTTGGACTGCGATATCTGTTTCTTTATTGCAGATGGAAGAACTGACTTGGGAAAAAAGTAAAGAATAGGTTGATTTCTTTGCCATAATAAACCAAATCTGAATCTGATGTTGAGGAAAGCTAAAATACACAAAATTTAAATCTTGCTAAACCTGAGCAAAAATAAATTCCTGACAATTATTTTTTGACTAACAAAAAACATTTGTTTGTGTCTGTGTGCTAAGAATAATTCTTCTTTGAGCATTTGTTACTGGTTGTTTTTCTTCATGTTACTGGTTCCTGATGAAAGAATGCAGAGACTTTTAAATCTCTCTGGAAAAACAAAAAATTAAAAAGTTAGTTTAAGCAAAATTTTATAACCATCTTGTCTTCTGCAAACCTTTTGCCAAGTTCTGCTTATTCACAAGGTTTGGGCAAACAGATTCATGTTTTTCATCAGTAATCAGAACCAGGCATCCACGCCTCTTTGCAACTCTGGCTACAGTCACTTCAGAAGCTAAGAATGAGATGTAGGTGCCTGAGTAGGACCTCTGGGCTCCAGCCACCATTCTAGGAATGATAGCCTCACATAGGTTTAGTGTTACGACTGTCAGCCTTGTGAACTTGACTCCAACGGCATGCCATGTCCAAGATGGCATGAGAGGCCCATGTCTGGGCACCAGGATAGTTCTCAAGGAGTCCAGACATCACCTGTCACTAATACCCACTCTGAGGAAGGGGTTGTGATAATAATTTTTTTCTTTTTTTTAGTGTTAGTTTTTTAGTGATTTTAGTGTTCTCCATGGTTGCTCAATCTATTGATCGAAGTCCAGATGCTGTTGTGACATTTATTCTTGACCTACAGGATTTTCACTTCAATCCTGGCCTCAAACAGTTTTCTCTCAAAGGTCTCTCTGGATTTGTTGTTTGACTCGTACAAGCCTTTGTTGGTCACGTCTACATGTCCATCCTGCAGGACAAAACCCTGCTTCTGGTTGTTAGTTTTTGTTTTGATTCATCTTGGATATATAAAAAATAAAATAAAATTTGGAGTTCAAACCTTCAGCATTGGACTGAATGTTCAGGCTCAGTAAATTTGTTCTTTTCTCTTTGCTAATTATGCACTCAGTGTTCAGCCCAGCACCACCTAACAAGCAGTCTTCAATCTCTCATATAACTCCTGAAAACTTTAACTTCAATCAGGGCATTGAGAAAGCTGTGTTCTGAGAGCAGATTATTATCTGGGCTTTCCTAAGCTCCACCCCAGTGGTGACATTGATTCCCTCTGTGACCTTGGAGAAGTCATTTGGATCACAATGCCCTTGGATTCACAAGCATTTAGGTTGTAGGAAACAAGGCTAATGGCCCACATGTATCTGTCAAGAGCGAGTGGTGTGGAGAAAATGAGTTATAACTTACTGTGACAAGGCACAGGGTTTTGTTTAAAGGAGAAGTGAAAGGTACCTTTGAGTCTGGTAGGAATTTGAGGCAGACAGTCTAGACTGCAGGCAAGTTTGAAAGTTCATCTACAACTGTACTTGCAGAGTAATTACCAAGTAGATTTCTGCAGAAATCTCTCCTCAACCTGATACAAATCCCTATCTTTATTCATATGCAGAGTAAGGGCACAGAGCATATGAATTGGAGGAGGACAGCAAATTAGGGAGACCTGTGAGCACAAAGCAGACAAGAGCAAAATTCAGAATATTTTTGCTAATTGGTAGAAAAATTGTGTGGTTCATCAGGGACAAATACAATCACCTGCACTTAGGATTAATTGTCTGCCTAAATGCAGAATGGGGCATGAATGGCTGGAAAATCATGTTTTATTAATCTGGGGTATGGAGAGGAACTCAATCTTAATGCTAGTAAACAATGTTGCAAAAAGGGCAAATTCCGTAAGAAAATATATAAAAACAGAATACAGGCTACAAGCCACCTGAGATATTCCTTCTTTTGGTACTCAATTGAGGCATCAGTTGGTTCATTGTGTTCATTTTCAGGCACAAGACATGTAAAAATTATATATGGGAATGCTCAGAGTCTGAATAGCATTGTTATTCTAATTGATTGAAGTGACAGAGTGTAATGGATAAATTATTGAAGAATTTCAGTTTCATCTCCTGGTGGCTAATTTGTATGCTTTGAACAATTAGCATATCTCGGGAGAAGTACTGTGAATTCTCAGAATTTGCCTGTGCTCCATAATAAGTCTTTTGGATTTTCCCAAAATATACAATTGATAAAGTTGGGGAAAAGGGAAAATTCCCCTTAAGGAACACACACAATCATTTTTCAGCAGAGGTACAAATGCTTTCCAAGAGCGAAAGGGGAAGTAATAATTTCATTTTTCAACATTTTCTTTTGATATGTATATTACTTTTCATATCTAGAGTTAATTGGTTTAAAGTGCAATTTGGTCTGTGGCACCAAAAGGGCTCTGTGTTTATTGTCTTTCTTTAGTTCTAAGAGCAAATTTTAAGGGGAATGAACAAACAGAGAAATTTACCTGTCAGTCATAGAAATTCATCTTTAGTTAAGTTTGGTCCTTTTATTTGTTTCTGGCACATTATTACTGTTATCAGTATAATTGTCATTCTTCATCATGCTTCTTATTTCACTTTTTAATTGCCCTGAAAGGTATTCAGATTTTTGCAAGAAATCCTTTTTTTTTGCCATATCTCATCATGTACAGTTATTATCTTGACCTCTGGGTGTTGCATACCAAATGAAGTTAAGATGTAACCTCGGGAAAACCTTATGAAATGTCATAAGACCCATGCAGCACTAGCAGGTATCTAGGAGAATTGGAAGAGTCAGGTTCCATGATCAAACAAATAGGCAAGATGGCTTTAAAAAGATAGTGTAGAAAAATCTTGGAGAAAAGGTATCATTAGTATTTGTATTACCTTTGCTGTTATCATAAGGTTTATACTTCCAGTGAAGACCAAACTTCCCCATAGTCACGAAGTCCTTGTGTGACTTGTGTACAAAGAGCAACAACTGAATGAGGCAGAGAAAGGGTGACCTCATTGTGAGCCTCTGTCATTCCCCATGGCACTTCACTGATAAGCCCCCTGATGTGGGACAATGGGAAAACACTGATAAATCTGGGTCTGGCCAAGTGCCAGAGATTTTCAGTGTGTCACTGGCCAACTCTGAACGCAGAACTAAACACCAGTGCAAAATGGCAGAAATTTTTGCAACAATATACAAGTAAAAATTTAAGGATATTCAAATGCTTACTTTCCATGTGGTGCTTAATTATCTCTGAGAAACCACTTGAAACCCCTATTGTGCTTCTTCAGATAAAAATCCCCTGAAACTGAGAAACTTTGTAATTTCTCATGGATCGTCTGAACCATTTGTTTAAGAAGTTTACTCTAGACCTTATTCAAAGTAGAATATTATAAAAGATCTTGTTTCTCTGAGAGGGTAGGCAGGGCTAGAGTACAAATGCATTTTCTGCTCTCCTGGTAAAATCAGAACCTCTTTCTTTTCCATTACTGGTATTATAAATTGCTTTTTTTTATGAAATAAAATCAAATCAAGCTGAATATGCATAATTAAAAGTATTAGTAAGTCTCTGATAAAATCGATAGAGAAATTTCTAGGTGAAAGATGAATCAAAAGTTTGTGTTGAGTATTGAAGAAGAGGTTAGGACCATTAGGTCCCGGACAGTGGTTATGAAACTCTTCTGAGCTGTCACTACCAACAATTTGAGAACAAAAGATTTAATCTACAATTCTTTTTGAACTGAAAACCTACAAAGAACAAAAACTTCTGCTAGTGGTAACAGGGACAAAACCAGAATAGTGCTAAGCCCCAGTGCGCCTTGTGATTTCTAGTGCTATCATTTTTAGTCTTGGCTGATACCATCCTGGATTCAGAAGAAAATGCTTGTGCCTGGTGCCGATAGTGCAGTGCAGTGCTGGGGGTGGCAGGGGTAGCTGCTGCGCTGTAAGACGACAAGTTGTTCAGAGGACATATTAAATTAAGGATCTGTTTGGTTGCCCATGTGGAAATTAAAGATCCCATGGCAAGTTTTAAAAAGAGTGGAAGATAAACCAAAGCAATGATTTGCCTTCAGAGCCACTGACCTATTCAAGCATCAAACTCATTACTTTATAAAGCTTGTGGGAATACTTGCACAGCGTATGAAATGCATTAATCCATCCGTTTCTTCTTCTTTTATTACCTGGAACTCTGTAGGTTACACAGTCTCTCAACTCAGTCACTTTGCTTAGCTTAATTTCTTTCCAAGCTGACTGGAGCCCTGCTAGCATCGCCAACTCAAAGTGATTCTGGAGCACAGAGGAGTTTTTTCAGGCTGAACCAACAGTTTTGAAGACATACTAGTCTCATTTGTCTTCCTGTGTTTGTGATTCCAGAGCAGTGATATCCTCCATAACCCCAGACACACCCTGAACACTGACTGTCCTGTCCCACAAGCTGCTTCACAGCTGAAGTGGTGGCAAGTGTTCTAGAGCCACTTAGGACTAGTTTCAGCTGCAGGTGCTGAGTACAAACCAGGTATCTTGATTTTCTAATGATTTAACTTCAGACCACCTAACCAAGAGAGGTTAGTCTCAAAACTGAAATACGATGATCTTGACCCTCCTCTGTGAGAAAATAAGTTCTTTATTTTGTTATTAAATTCCCATTTTCAGGGGTGGGAAATCTGGTTACTCTTCATGATTTTGTCCACCTCTTTTACATTTTTTTTCCATTTCTGTTAAGCTGATAGTGTTTTCAAGAGTACTATTTTTAGACTATCAACATATTTCACTTTCATAATAAAAGATTTCATATTGGATGGATATGTTGTGTACAAAAAATAGATGAAGGACAAACTTGCAAGCTGATATAGCAGTGGTCATAGCAGAAATGAAGGTAGCAATGGATTACAGCTTGGAAATGGAGGCAGGTTGCATGCTGTGCACCCTTGAAAACTCCAGGAAGATGAAATAACCACTGAGGGATGGAGAAAGTGTGACAACACACTTGCATTCTCTGGTGCATGGATCAATACATAAAGGCACATGTGAACTATCTCAGGGCACACGTTCAAAAACAGGCTTGCTTGAGGAAGCAAATGGCAGAGCAGGCTGTGAAGGACCTTAAACTCTGATCCTCATGAAGTCTGCTTTATTTGATTCTGTGGGTTACTTTCAAGTGGGAATCTACTGTGTATTTGGAATGTCAATGATTTTATTCTCTATCTTCTAAATTATGGAGATAGCTTTTGAAAACTCTGGGACAAGTTTTAATTTTACCATGCACTCCTTGAATTTTGACCTACAGAGGAATATGTAGCCAGTCACAGTTAGACAACATTAAAGTACATGATACTTTTCATAATAAAAAGGCATAGGACTTGAATGAAAATATTCATGTAAGTTAATTAAATCAAGAAAAGCATAAAAAATGAGTAGGCTTAAGGAATAAAATCATCAGTATCAGGGAAGCAGGTTACTCACCATGTGGAAATAAAACTCTTTAGAAGACATAAAAAATTAATACATAAGATGTGGGTAGAGTTTTTATAGAATGGAGAGATAACTGTACTCTTCTCTAGGTCATGTCTTTTAGAACATAAATCAGAAAACCTTCTTTGGCTGTAACTGAACCATAGTTATTTACTGCAACTGACAATCTATTCCTAATACTTTTTGAAGTGAGCTAAGTATAACTTATGAAACAAAATGCAATGATAGGTTGCATCTATGTACAGTTTTATGAGTTTGACATTTCGTGGAAGTTTCTTGTCTGAATGATGCAGCCAAAGGATCCCTAGCAATAACTGTGTCCTCAGGGTTGTCTGAATTGTTCCTATCACATAAGAAATTACATTAAATTCTTTAATGTATTGGACTGGCCCGGGAAGAAACTATCTTAACTACTCAATTCATTGGAATTAGATGGGATTTACACTGCTGAATGGAGTCACTGGCAACATTCAAGGAAACAAAGAGCAGGAGAAAGCAATGCCCTTTACATAAAAGCCAAGATGTACTGCAGACAAATAAAGGCATTGTTAATATTTTTGCTCCATGTATACACTTACTGAAGAGGCTGAAGGGTTGTGGCAGAAATGACCTGTATTTTTTGTAAGCTAGGAGAAGAAATTTCAGGGAACTCTCCTCCTTAAATATCTTGTGGGCTCAAAGAAGTTTGACAAAGCTTGAATCCCACTACACTCTGTATGAGAAGAATTCCTGCAGAGTAACTGTAGGGAGGCAGTTGTTGCTATACTTGCTAGAATTACTCATGTTGTAGCATACTCACAGAAATAATAAGATTTCTTGATGTGTGTTTATTTCCCACTGGTACAGTATGTTCTGTTATGATAGCTTTGCAGTCACAGTGTACTTGTTCTGGTTGAAGAAGCACATTCATTATAAGCTCTTCTTTTCTGATGTTTATAAATTTCTGGAAAAGACTAATTCTTTGGCCTGGCATTTCCTTTGTTCCTGGCAAACAAAAGGTGCTGATGGTTTTCACTCTTTTTGTTCCGTATTTGTTAAAACAGATTTGTTGCTTTGGAGTTAACAAGCAAATAAACCCCATCCAATTGGCTGTTACATATTCACATCATATTTTTACCCTTAGGTAATTCAAAACATACTGTACTTTAATATATTATGTTTTAAGTGAACATAATCGCTGTCTTGTGGAAATCTGAAGAAAATTGAAACAATGCTTGTAGTGATCAGAAAACTCTGGTGCTAAATGTCATATAAAATTCACAGAACTCAGCATTCAGCCAGTTTCAGTCTTCTTTCAAGTCATAAGCGTGTCATTTCCATTTTTACAGATAACAAATTTTGCTGACTTAAATGAATTGAGAATTTGGCTTATACTCCCTACTAGATTTTTTCCTGAAAAACTGAAGCAGACTTTTGAGGCTGAGTATGGCTTTCAAGATTTGGCTCTGTTAGCTATTATTTGTTTGTCTTCACTTGCTACAGTGTTAAAATCCTGATTTCCAATATATGCTTTGTGTGCCTGCCACTGCTGACACGTCTGGAGCATCACTCTCTGAAGCACAACAGCAGTTGTTTAAGAAGTGTCATTTAGTCTGTCCTAATATTAACCACTCTTGACCTTCTGCACACAGCCTTCCTTCCTCTGAAGCCCCGCTAGGATGTTTAGATGAAAGCGTGATTTTCATAGCTTTCACTCCAATCAACTCTTTCATGCTCCATGGCTCTGCATCCTGCAGCACACCACAGTCTCTATGTGTGTGCCTGCCTCAGGCCTGAGCTGCACATTCAGCAGCAAAAAAGGAAGAAGAAAAGAGCCTGGCAGATTTTTTTGGTTTACCATATCAATTCAAGGTTAATCTGCCAATTTCTCCATGCTGCTGCTGTGAACCAAGCAATGTTTATTAAAACTGGTGGAATTAAGTAGATTGAAGACCAGCGGAGAATGTCAGACCAAACAAAACCCGCACCCTAGTTTTCACCCCAGAAAAGCAGAGAAGTATGCAGTTCAGATTACCCCATCCATGAAATTTTAAATAGAAAATTTAAATGCCTGGTACATTGTACTTGCTCATGAGTTCTTGGGGGAAAGATTTATATTCAAATATATACAGTCATGCTTTTTAAAAGACATTAGACATTTATTTTTTAACATGGAGTTCTGAATTGCACTTCTATTTAAATGTGCTAGCTTTCTTATTTCATGAAATGTGCTGAAGTGTTAAATTTTCTTCATAAATTCAGGGGTACTTCTACAGCTGGCATGAGTTGTCATAGCTTTTGTGAAGTGAAAGAGACTATGATAATTTACAGCAGCTATTCTATAAATGTCAGTAGTACCATTCAAAACTATGTTCCCTGGTGCAGATTTATAGTTACCCTGGGAATAATTACTCTGTATTGTATATTTAGATTCTCATTGTCACATTTTTTTCTGGTACTGAATCCCAGCAGTCATTTCCAGTGTAAAATCCCCAGCATGTAACATGATGGCAGACACATCCCACTTTTCATTAGCAACAAAATACGGGGAAATTACACAGTCATTTAGAAAAGGCAGAGAGGGTCTGGTGTATAAGGAGAGAATCTACACGGTTATAATAAGCAGATGTTCTACTTTTGACTTTAGTGGAATGTACTTCTTGCGGAAGATCTGAGGGTTTAATGACATGATCAGTATAACTGTACAAAAGGAGGCAAAGACAAATCAGAATAAAAACAGAGACTGATGTGCTGTAGGAAAATAATATCATGAGTGCAATAAATATCTCAAGAAAGGAATAAAGGGATGTTATTTCTTACTCCTTTCTGCCTTCTGACATCAGGACCCAGATCCACAAACCTGGTCTGACCACAGTATTTGAAATGATAACAAGGCTGAATATTAATTTCAAAGAGTAAATACAAGAAAGCTTCTCCCACTTGTGAAGTCCAGGAGTCTGAAAAAAGTGTGTGTGTCTTTGCAATGTACATGGAGATTCACCTGCAGGGTTTTATCTAACAGAGAGAGAGACTGGGCATACAAAAAAATTCAACATATGGCAATCTTCTGGTCCAGAGCAATAATGAAATAGACATATATATTAAGTAATTGGGAGTTACTATTCTTGCATCTCCTGGAATTGGAAAGTGTGCCCACAAAATTGAACACATTTACTCTGTGGAGCTTTGGTTTTTTCTGGATGGCAGCTGCATCTTCATGGTCTTGCTGTATGAGTTATCTGGATCAAGTGTCTCACATATACTTCATATATATTTCGTTATTCCAGTACAGACACAGTCCAAAAGCCCAAAGGAAGAAATCACTTTGCCATAATATAACAACTTTTTAATGTGTTTCACTGATAGAGAGTAGCTGTACCATTGCCCAGAGAGGCAGAGGACAAAGATGGTGAAGTTGGCATAATCAAATCTGATCCTAAAAATCAGTCTTTATATATATCTCCAGAGAATAATCTGTGAGTTTCACAGTTTGGTTGGGGGTTTTGGGGGGGTTTGTGGGTTTTTCAGGGTTTGTTTGGGGTTTTTGTGGGTTTTTTTTTGTTTTGCTTTGTTGGGTTTTGGTTTTTGGTTTTTTTGTTTGGTTGGTTGGTTTGGGGTTTTTTGGTTGTTTGGTTTGGGGTTTTTTTGTTTGTTTGTTTTTGTTTGTTTGTGTTTGGGTTTTTTTATTTGGTTGGTTGGTTTGTTTTAGGGGTTTTGTTTCTGTTTCAGGGTTCTGGTTTTTCTCTTTTTTTTTTTGTTTGTTTGTTTGTGTTTTTTTCCCCTCAGTATTATTAAATTTAATCTAAACTGTTAATTGTTCATTTCTATCAAATATATTGGAGTAGCTTCACTTCTTGGGGTACAGCTATTCAAGTATCAGAGTAATTTCGCTTGAGAAATTTTCCATCTAGAGATGGAAAAGTGTATTTGGAGCCTGAGTTTTGAGGGTTTCTATGTCTCTTTTAAATGCAGTGGAAATTACATGTAACTGATCAGTCACTAGATTGGTGCCACTTTAGATGGTATATCAGACCTCCGGTCCTTCTCTCAGTTTTAACACAGATTTTCAGAGGAATTGTGGATATCATCACTAAACTCACAGCATCAGGGATTTTTGTAGGTAGTGTAGAAGTGATTATAGGTCATTGCCAAATTCTGATAAGGGTAAGTTATGCTTGTAAAGCTTTATAATCAGATGAGCTATATGTGCTTCACAAGGGCTAAGGTAATGTTCCTTGACTGTGGATCCCCTCAGGAAGTAGAGGAGTATAATAAAAACCTTTCCCACTGCCACAGCAGTAACTTTTGGTGCTGAAGCAGACAGCTGAGAAATGGACTTTGTCTTCCCTCCAGGGAGTTTGACTCTAGAGGTCTGGGATTAAAAATCCAGCCTAGAACTGGAATTTGAAAAAAAAAAGAAAAAAAAAAAGGGGGTCTCATGGACTCTGTGATTCTGTTTTTGATATCTCATTGTCAAACCATGCCCACCCTCAGCTCCCCAGAACAGTGACAGATGTGTGTCTGAGCTTGAAAGGAAAACAGCCTATAACTTTTCCGAGTATCCTATTTTTGAAGTGGTACTGAATAGATCATCCACATCTGTGATGATCGTGGCAAGCAAAGGAGGGACTGGCAGCACCAGGCAGTGATTTTCTATAATGGAAGTAAGTTGGATGCTTACAGTTCCAAACCGATTATATTATACATCCTTTCTACAAAAACCTCATTTACATAACTGAATCATGAAGCATCTTTGTGCTAAAGAGAGCTAATGTAAAAGACCAGCAGAGCTTAGCTTTTGCATAGTTAGCTCGCTTTTTCTTTATCTCTCCTTTTTGAACATCTGGAATTAGCTGTGGATGAGACTGACACTTTCTAAAACACTCTTGGGAGGTTCAGTACTGGGAATACCACTCCTATTTTCCCTTTTTTGCCTGTCAGTGATTTTTTCCTCTTCATAAGCATCTTTTCCACCCTCATTTTCTCAAAACACCCCTCAAACAACGAAAAGCCCTTGTATTCTTCCCCTTGCCACGCAAGCAAATATCTTACTTGGTTAATCATTTATCTGCAGACTTCCTCTCACAACATATTTTTGGTTCTTTATCCCCTCATAGCACTTCTCTGAACTTTTATGTATCTTTCCAAGCATGAAATAAGTACATGTATTTCCAGGAATTATATTTAACAGACCAGTGGGAGAGATGTTCTCACTGGGGTTAACAGCTCTATTCCATTTTTGACTCACTATTTGAATGGTACCAAAGACAGATAGTTTTCCCTGGCACATTTTGATCTTCTTTTGTTGCTGTTATTTTTTAATGTCAGAAACATATGAATTTTTAAACTTACTGAAAATAGTGTGATAATAGTAATTTTAACTTTAAATCCTAATCCCTTTGAATATAGGGTTCCACACCCTTGTGTTAATAGAACAGTACTTGGAGAATTTAGTGAGACTCAACATTTTTTAAAGTGCTTTTGTGATTAATGGGTCAAATACTCCCTCTCTCCCATGTAAGAAGACACATATGGGAATTTTTCTTCAAAATGCATTCAAAACTTTTAAAGGTGTTTTAAAATAAATTACATGTTAGGATTTTTCAAATCACTTGCCAAAAAACCCCCAACCAACCAAGAAACAAATAAACAAAAAAGCCAATATGACAGAATGCATTATGGGTGTCTCCTCTAGTACAAGAAAAGCAATGATGGAGCTTCCAACTTAGTATACTAATTCGAAATTGGTCTGCTGCAAATTTCAAATTATCATACTGGAAAATAAGGATCTATTCTTCAAATAGCAAAAACAGTAGAAAAGGATTTTCTCATCAGATAAGAATTTGAAAGTTAGTCTGACACAAATTTTTACCTCCCATAAAGAGATCTATATTTGTACTCCTGAGTGTCAAAAGAAACAACTAAGTTACTGAAGAACAGTTGTCTTGACACATTCATATGTAATGCATGTACTCAAATGTGAGGCTAATCTGTGTTGATTTAGCCTGTGTTGTTTGTAACTAATAAGAGACTGACAGTCAAAAGCTGTTTAAAGGGGTAGCAACTTGCTTGCATCCCTCACAAGTAGGAAGTTGTGACTTGAAAACTTTTTTTGTGGGGGGTATAGTGGGAGTGGGTTTCAACTCATCACCTGCATGAATTCTGATTTTTTGCTACGGGCAGTTAAATTTCCATGACATACACAGACAAATGTAAGAATTTTCTGTCATGTAACTGGGCCAAAAAAGCTGTCTGTTGTCCTTATGCTACTTAAATGAGTTTCCACTCACTCATCAAAGTCCATAATCCTGTAATGTATCTTTTTTTCAATATTTAAACATTTTTTTTCAATGTTTAAGCATGTATTTTACTTTCAACATTAGCTTCAGCCCTACTGCTGTCAATAGGACAAGACCATGTCATCAAATGTTTTTCTGAATGACAGTTTTATCTCAGCTGACTTTGTCAGCATAAACACTTTTCCTAACATGGAACAAATCTGCTGTTGGAGGTTTTTCTGGTCCTTACTGAGCCCAACCTACTAAGCAACACAAAGGAACTAATTGGTATATATCATTAAATGGACCTGATTCTTAGAAACTTTAATAAAAGTTTCCACATTAGAGTCCCCCCAAAAAATGAAAAAACAAAAGCTTACAACTAACTTGAAACATTAATCGACACCTCAAAGTGCATTTCCTAATGTTTGCCATATTACATTCAGATGTACACAGTAACCTATTAAATCATAGAATTGTTTATTTTGAAAGGACCTCTAAGTTCATCAAGTCCAGCTATTAACCCAGCACTGTCAAGTCCCTGACTAAACCAGGTCTTCAGGTACCACATCTACACGTCTTTTAAATGTCTATGGGGATGGTGACTGCCACTTTCCTGGGCAGCCTGTTCCAATGCTTGACAGCCCTTTAGGTGAGGAAATTTTTCCTAATATTCAATCTAACCTTCACTGGTGCAGTTTGAGGCCATTTCCTCTTGTTCTGTCTCTTCTTACTTGGAAGAAGAGACTGACTCCCACCTTACTAAAACCACCTTTCAGGTAATTGTAGA
This sequence comes from Acropternis orthonyx, assembly GCA_035583155.1. Lineage (NCBI taxonomy): Eukaryota > Metazoa > Chordata > Aves > Passeriformes > Rhinocryptidae > Acropternis > Acropternis orthonyx. Next base: position 60,542,800 of record JAWWEU010000040.1, on the reverse strand, counting down.
GACCAATAAGGTCACCTCTGAGCCCCCTTTTCTCCAGGCTAAACATCCCACCCTCCCTCAGCCCCACCTCACCAGACTTGTGCTCCAGACCCTTCACCAGCTCTGTTCCCTTCTCTGGACACACTCCAGCACCTCAATGTCTTTCTTGTAGTGAGTGACTCAAAACAGAACACACAAGGCATGGCCTCACCAATGCCAAGTACAGGGGAATGATCACTTCCCTAGTCTTGCTGGGAACCAGGGATTATATCCCACCAGAGGCTCAGTTAATGGTTTTTGGACTTTCAATGAGCCTTAGAGGTGTTTAGCCAGACCTTAAATCGTGTAGAACAAAATCAACATAGTTGTGTAGTTTCACACCTCTCAGTTATCCAGCCTGTGGCACAAATGCTGGTTTTAAAATGTATGTTTTTAAGTATATGACTTCCTTATTTTCTCATTCCCAAGTCTTTCTTTGGCCACTACCAGGCAGTTTAGTGTGACCTCCTTAACTTTCTACAGCAGCCCACCAGTTTTGCTTGGGGCACTACACAACTCAGAAGGAAAAAGATGCAGCTCTGCACAAAGTGAACTCACATGTGTCACACAGTTTGTTCTCCCTATTGACTTAATTTCTCCCAGGGCTTGCTGTGATGGCCAGAGCACATGCTGAACCAGGGCTGGCTGGGGTTATCGTTAATTATTGTGCAAGTGTTTCTAGATTCCCTGTGCTCCTGGCTCCTGTCGATACTGTGAGGCATATCCAAATATAGATAAATTGATTTCAGCCTTAAACCACAAGATAGAAATTGCTGTGAGCTTTGCATAAAAAGCACAAAATTGTTACTTCTTTTACTTATCTTCTCTTTATTCTTCAATTCTTCTCAGTCTCCCCTTCAATCCAGTGTCCTTAACACATTGCTCCTTTTAATTCACTTCTGGGACCTTCTGGTTATTAATTTTGAGTTAATTTAATACAATAGTTTGAATTTGATTACCTGAGAGGCTATTACCTATGCATGTCTCCATGGTAAAGTGCAGAAAAGTTCAAGTTTAAAACGGGTTTGAATGAAGCAATACTGAATTGCTTTGGATAAACTTGGACTCTAAAACTTTTACTCACTGCTAGTACAAGATGAAGCTGACCTTTTTTTTTTTAAAAAAATCCTAATTTTATATATGCATGCCTCTATTTGTGCATTCATTTGTATATTCACATTCACAAACTCATAGCCTTCTCACAAGGACAAAATCAAATCTCTTGGTATTTCCAGCTGAGATCAAAACCAAAACTGCCAGACAACTTCAAGCAGATTGGTGAAGGTCAGAAACACAGACGCCTAAGTCTGACTCTAAAAGCTTTACCACCTAGTAAGTCCTCACCTGCATGACATTGACTTCAAGTAAAATTTAGTATTGCATTAATTACCTGGTCGTGAACTTGGAAAAGTATTACCACCAAGGCAACTCAGTCCTGCCTGGCAACATGCTCCAGCTTCCTGTTTTGGGTCTTCCCCAGTGAACATCATCGACTGCACTTAGGTAGTAGCACAGTGACAGGAAATGTTTTGGGCCTCAGTGGCCCAGGCTGTGGGCTGAACCCAGCCTGCAGTGATTTCTCGTATAGCCCTGTCATGCTTTCAGGGCTGAGGGTGAGCGTGAAAAAAGCACAAACCCAGCAACTGGCTCCTCTTCCAATGCAAGAACCCAGGCAGCTGCCAGAACTCCCCCAGCCCCCAGGCTGTGCACATAAGTCCGTAGCTGGCATTAGTTTGGACCAGCCAGGGCAGACCACCAAGCAGACTTGCACTCACACTACAAGCCAGGATTTGCAATCACCTTGTCTGATTTATGCTCTCTGATGCGTTGCTCTACTCTTCCTTCTTGCCTCTCCATCATCCAGCACACAGAAATCACAGTTAATGCAGTGGGAAACTGCTCCTTCACAGTCCCTGATGTCTCAATAAGCTCTTTGCAACTACTTGGCTGGTTGAGATCTATCTCTTCTTGTACTGTATCTGATACACCTGAATTTCATAGCATTTTTTCCTGCTCCCTTAATTTAATTGTTTCATTTTACAAATTAATGTTATTCTACTAAATGCCGAGCTACAGCTACTTTCTTAATACTTGTGCACAATAGTTATGTGTTTGTCACCTCCCCAGGAGATGTCTTTCACTTTTACCAATATTTGATTGTATTTTTTCTACAGTTACTCATCTCACAGATGCTCAGACTTTTGATTTCAATGGGACTTTACTTGGACTTAGTGGAGATAATGCCACTTATCTCTTTTGAAAATTACTTTAGTCTGGGACTGGAAATGTCTTTTTCAAAGCTCAATACTTCTCTTTTCCCCTCCTACCCCACAACTAATATGAATGAAGTTTTGCAGGATGGGCCCTCTTTTGTGGCAATGTCAAAGATAAAATGATCTTGTTAAATAAAACCCATGAAAAGTTATTTCAAAATGAAAGGTTATGTGACACATCACAAAGAGGTTACAAATCACAAACAAAAATTTTCTAAACATAGTCAACCTCAGAAGATTAAAATAACTCAGTCTGACTTTGCTTCTCTCCTGTATAATACCCAGGACAGTCTAAATGACACAGGCAGTTAGCAAAGCTACTGAATTCTGTATCCTCCACCAGAGATAATGAATCACTGCAGGGAATTAAAAGTAAGACCTATAAAAATCATGGCATTTGCCTTCCTGATACAAGAGGATACTTTTGTGTGTTTGTCTGTCTTTTGATTTGTTTTGGTTTTTAACCTCTGATGATATCCAACAAAGTACTCAGCTAATGTACAATTCAGTGATTTGTTTTTCCTGGTTTATATATATATATATTTGCCTGTAGTTTTTGCTCTCTGAAACTACTTTTATTCTCTATTTATAGGGAATACTGTGCATGACAAGAACCACTAAAACTGAGACCCCAAAGTCAGTGAAATTCTTCTAATAACTTCTCTCCCAAAAGGTGTGAAACACTCACAGCATATGCACAGTAGTAGATTCGTAGTCTTTATCTGTCAAATGTGTTTGTTAACAACTAGATTCTGGGCAAGGAACCTGATGCATAGAAGTATAGTCTGGCTGAAGAAGAGCCAATGAATGCCATAAAAATGTTATCTTATTTCATCTGAGAGAGGTTGTTTGGGTTTTCTTCCTCATTTCATTTTCCATAATACCTTAAAGCCACCATTATCACTAAGTTGCTTATTTGGCGGCTTTCAAGATTTGGAGGCAAAATGCAGAGTATGGGTAAGATCGAGATGTAGTTTTTCTAGCATAGCAGTGTTGCATTTCTGATGGCATCACTGTGTTTGAGCCTCCAGTGGATGAAAATCACACTGTAGCCTAGTAAACAATTTTAGATTATACTCCACTGTAAAGTCTGCCAGGGAATTAATTCCACGAGCAATCCCCTAATGCCCGAAGAAAGCAGGTATGATCATATAAATACATATAGAAAGGCTTACTGAAACTAGATAGGATTAATTCTATGCAGGGCATGAGATTAATTCTAAAGATAACAGCTTTTTTCTGACAGAGAGGAGTGAGGATGTTTAGAGCGTTTTTTCGTAATAACTACATAAAAATTGCGGGTATTACCCTAGCTTTAAGCGCATGAAAACAGGTTCAGAATCTGTGGATTTCACATCAGCTTTAACTGAGACCTAGATAATAAGAGATGTTTAAGGAAATTCAGATCAACTTTGTCCTAACCTGAAAGAATTTCATGCTTATAAATAAGAATATAGCACATATAAGAATATATGACTTTCATAGCAACTAGTGAGGTTTGAAGAAGTAACTCAGTAGTAAGAATTATCAGGAGTAAGAATTATCAGGCACCTTTCATTTCAAATCTCCTGGGTTTTTTATAACACTGCCTGATATCACAAGATGCTTATGGATTTAGTATTTAGAGACAAGTCTCTCACCATAACAAGATGTGAAAACTCTTACAAGGGATCCTTAATTACTTTTTTATAGTAATTATAACTGTCCAGAAACTATAATTGCTTGCACAAACCTCTGATACATGTAGTTATCTATGCATGCATGACAACGAATACGGATGTGAACAGTGTGCATGCAAGCACATGTGCATATACAAACACTCACTAACTTATGCACTCACTAGAAATAGTGCTTGCAAATCCTTTATGACAAATAAACCCTTTAATAATGGGCAAACTTCTACAGGAAAAATTGAAATTACTTCCATTTCTTTTGTTAACGTGTATCTCAGAACAGACAGAAAGAATTACTAACAATAATGGCATGACTTATGAGGCATGTACCTAAAGATATTTTATTACTATTTTCTGGTAAAATAGCACAGAGAATTCCAGATTTGCAACAAAAGTGAGAGCAAAATATTAGGTCACTCTTTAATAACTGACAGTCTTCTTGTCTAAGGAAGACTACAGAACCATAATAATAACAACCTGCAGTCAGCCTCTATTCCTTGTAAATTATTCTTCTGCTGTTTTAATTTACAATAAACAATAGAACTGAAGTTCATTGGAATTCATCTCTGCAGCTGAAAATGTCAGCTTTTTTAAAAAAACCAAACTAGCAGGTGGATTTAGGATTGAAAAACAGTGCTGAATTTGAAGCACTAGATTTTTAAAAAGCATTTTTGAATATTCTGTAAAATTGTTTTATTTGTCCTATTTTTGCCTTAATTTTCTTCAACTGAACTTGACAAAATGTCTAATACAAGGTTTGTGGGGGCTGTCCTCTGTGTGTCAGGCACTGTGCCAATTCATAATGAGAAAGAATACCTTCACTAAGATGCTTTCAGTCCCAGCTGGAATTTCTGAAAAGAGTTAGCTTCCAATATCCTACAGCTATTCTGTAGCTTCTGTCATCTTTTTATTTAAACCCCTTGGGAAATTTCACCCCAGATTTTTAGCAAAGAGGGATAAAGAAGGGAAGTATAACAGGTTGGGAATTGAGGCATAAAGGTATGTGATTAGGAGATTCTCTTAAATCAAGAAAGGACATTTAACTTCATGTCAGTGTGATATCCTTGTAGCTTAGGGAGATTTAAGATGCTGTACCCAAAAGCAGTTCTCTCTCCTCATTTCTAGATAATCCATCACAGCCTTATCTACTACTCTTCTTTCAAGTAGTAGAGTGGTTTTGTAGCAAACTGCATAGTCTGAATGAACCACATGCAGAAGCTCCACTTTAAGAGTCCACAAAATGCAGTCCACTCCCATGGGGACAGGAAAGTCCATGGTCCTTTGGACAATATCTAACAACTTCTCCCATGGTGACCTTCAGTCCCAGGGGATCAGACTACATATAGTCTGAAGCAAAAGCCTCAAACTGCAAACAGTGGACATGTAGGTAGCTCAGCAGAGGCTACACCAACCTACTGTTTTGCTCCTATTGCACCAAATGACTTCATAACAGAGACACAAACACTGAACAGGGATGTGTCTTGGGTGAAGTCTCACTCGTACCCTGACTGAATTCTGGCCTGATCAACCAAGTCCATCTGAAACCAGCATCTATAAAGATAATGATTCAATATGTCATTTTGCAGATGTCCAGCATTAAGTAAGCAAGTAGTCATTGATCAAATGATTTAAAATTATCTATGTGTTTTGTCACCCTGAGGTCAAGCAAAGCTGGTAAGACCTTTTGAAAATGTATCTGTTTCCTTTGGTTGAGAAGCTGAACTTTTTGGAAAAGTCTGACTTCCATTAACTTGATTGTTCTCATCAGGCTAATGTCTTTTGAGACCAGAGTTTGTTGCATAACTGCAAAGCCATTTGTCATTGAACAGGTTCCTTTTCATGCCCTTTCCTATTACAGGTAACTGTGGCAGAGGCATTCCCTAATCAGAGTGTTTCCTTGCAGAGACCATGCTGGTTGAATCTCATGTGAATTGTTTAAAACTACGTGGAAAATTAAACAAGTCAAATTTCTGCTTTCCAGGATATAATGTGAGGGAACATAAAAAGCACAAAGCAAGAGAACGTATCTTGCCTAATATATTTTGGTTGTTATATTTGCTTCAAAGACACAGTGTATTAAGGTAACACCTTAACAATAACAATAATTTGTTTATGAATCAAAGTCTCTTCTTTATATTTTATGGATACTAACCAGAGTAAATTAGCTTTGGGTAGTAAGAGGACCATTAAATAAATTTTATCAGTGGCTATTTCATCTTCCGGACCCCAAGTGCTTTATATTCAGGAGTTGCTTTACCACTGAAATGGAATGAAGCAGTTGCAGAACACAGGGGAGCCAGAGACAGGAGCAAGGGATACTGAGCAGTTGTCATGTATCTGTCAGAGTGGTCTCAATTAAGAGACTCCAAAATGTCTAGTCCAAACCCCTTGGACTCTATCCTGTGTTTCAAGCATTTGTAAAAACACATGTATGTATAGTATTTTTCACTACATCCAGGAAATCAGAAAAGTCTGCCTGTCTTTAATGTAAGGCATTTTCTGTGAACAGGTTTTCAGTTGTGTAACTTTGTAGCTAAATTCTCTGATTTTAATTGCAGAGGTGGAGAGTTCAAAGCCCAAGGGGGTTTGGTTTATTAGCAACGCCTCATATTATTAATGCAAATTCAAACAGATAGCTACATATTCAACACATAATTAGTTTTGGCATCCAAGGGTATTCACCACATTTAACACAAATATTTAATCTTTCTTTTATTTAAGCACATATTTATTATAGTTATAAGTTCATGAAAGTTGAAAAAAAATAAATTGCTGCTTCATATGAGGCACATTTTTATCAACAACAATCACAGAGGTCAACCAAAGAAACTGGCTGGGCACAAACAAACAAGTACCTAACAGATCTTTTGTATTGCCAAGAAGAAACAGGAACTTTCTCAATTTGAGGGAAAAACCCCAATCATCTTCCTGTAAAAACTTGTGCATGTCTCACTTGGGAGAGAACTGATACAAACCCTCCAGTGACATTGATGAAAATTTCAAATGGCATTCAAAGGGCTTTAAACGAGGCCTTAAATCTCTTATGTGTGAGCCACTGAAAGTCTCTCATCAATCAGTTTGTGACTGTGAGCTTGTTTATCCCTTCCTGTTGTGTTGTGAACTACCAGCTTTAATGCTGCTGAGGAAACTAATTAGTCGATCATTCTTTCCCCAGTCAGCAGGACTGGAAACTGAGAGGGAATAGGTCTTTGGCCAGAGGAGGCAAACAGTTTCCCTAAAGTTCATGCCTCCTCCTTTGTGTCTTCTGCAAAAGAGTAAGGTTTTTTTGGTTTTTTTTGTCCCCTACTCTTTGCTAGACTCCACCTATGGCAAGAGAGAGAGGCAAAGGAGAAAATAGTTTCACCATTCAGTATAGTGAATCTTGAGCAAATGAGCTCTAAAATCAGGCCAGATGATGAGGAAAGTGGATGTTCCTCATCTGAGGTCAGTCTAGGCCCAAAGCCCAGCTTGGCTGCAGTAACCAAGGCAGTATTTCACTGCTTAACAGTACATGCCATTCTCCTGCAGGAGTGGGAGAAGATATCTTTGTTCTTCATAAGTCTCAGCAGATTTTAGATCAGGTCATGCTGTGGAGCAAGTGTCCAGCATCCTTAGGAACCCATCAAGAATCATAGAGTATTTACATCTGTTCTCACTTATGCCAGGCCTTGTTTTCAAATTCCAAATTCCCAGAGTGACAAGTAACCATGTACAGTCCTAACGCAGGCAGCTTTATCTGTCACACCTCAAAGAGACAGAGAGACGCAGAGTGTCTGTTTATCTATATCCAATACTGCTATGTATGCCATAGCCATTTAGCAAGCTATTGCTGTTTTAAACACTTATTGATTTCATTCCTCCTTCAAAGGCACAACAGAGAGATCATAAACCCCAAGGTTCTTTGGGTTTTCACATCTCCAGCAAGTGAAATCCATAGAGGAACTCTCCCAGAAGAAAGAGTCTTACATCACAGAGTATCGAATACCCAAAGTGTGGGTCTGAAAGTGTGTGTTCTTGGATTGAGACATGGCAGAGAGACTAGATAAATAAGATAGCATATGCACTTTACCATGTCATATCATTTTTATTCACTTCAATTCAGCTACAATACAACAGCTCCTCCAAATTTGTATTTTGAAAGGCCTCTTCAAGGTTCTAGTAAGTTCACAAGCACAGTGAAGGACTCATTTTTAAAGGAAAATACCCAATTTCCTGCTGCACAGTTTGCTGTGTGGGGACCCCACTCCTGAGCAGTGAAAGACAGCTCACCTCACTGCTCTGTGCCTTGGCTTTCCCACTCTTCACATGTGGTAAGATGAGAATAAAGCTTACTCCTTTTTCATGTCACTTTGAGATCTCCCAGTAACAAATTCTTTAAAATAGGATTTTCCAGTAGGATTTTCCAAGGATCTTAGGAGTCACCCCTCCATCTCAGTGTTACAGTCAAAGTTGTAAAATAACAAAATAAGGTGAGGGAGATAATTAATAAAAAGTTACTATTAATTTATTTTTATGCCTAAATGGGAGCTGATCTCTTAACAATCTTTAGTCACAGTGTTCTCTGTTATTCCTTATGCCAGTGATGTCTCTTGTAACCAGTGTTAAGAAAAACTTAAAATCATAGAATCATAGTACAAGCATGAGACAAGCAATATCACTTTATCCTCCCCAGACCACAACATCCTTCCTTTAAGCTTGGTGACTGCATCTCCAATAACTGTCAGCTGACAGCCCTCTTAAACATGATGAAGATGACCTTGGGTGAGTCACTTAACTTCTTTTTTTCCATTTTAAAAACTGAAATAATAATAATAATAGTAATAATAATAATCTATTATGTATTTCACAGGGGCAGGTAACAATTAATGTTTATGAAGTCCTTTGAGATGAGGTCTGATGATGAAAACACTATGCAAGTGCAAAGCATTGGTTTTGTTTGGTTTTGTTTTGGTTTTGGGGGTTTTTTATAGCTTACAGATACATAACTGAGGAAATATTCCAACCCTAATCCCACACATACTCACTTCTGCACTATAAACCCTGATTATCTTCATGGACAAACAGCTGATACTTGACTTGTACTGAAGACATTAACTGCATCAGTGGTCTCTTTTTGCTACTATTACTATGTTCCAGCTGATGACTTACTCCTCCATTATCTTTTTTGGCTTTAAATTCAAATTATTTGCTCCAGTCCCCAGTGAATGCCAGCAAAAGCTGGGTTTGGTATTAAATCACATTTTCGAGGTGGCAGCTAACAAAGTGTCCTTTTTTAATAATTAGAATTACTTGGTCCCATAAAAATCATTTAAGCTTTCTTGAAATCTATGGGGTTATGCCAACACAAAGCAGCAGAAAGTCTAGGTATCTTCTCTTCTACCATGGTGTCTGCATGGGAAAGGGAGTCAATGGCCCCACTTTAGCTGGGGAAGAGAGGATAGATGCAGTTTACAAGGCAAATAAGTCCCTGCTAAGTTCCTGAAACTTAAACAATGGAGAAGAATGAGTTAAGGGCTAGGACCATTAACAGCAGGTCACAATGGAGTCCTGGTCAGGTCCTTTAGGGGATTTCTTTACATTTATTTGCCAACGATCAGAATCCTGAGAGTCACAACTAACACCTAAGGACTGGTGGATCATTTTTTTTTATATCCTTTATATCCTTTTCTGTCCTATGCGCAAAGAAAAATTTTTAATTGTTATTACATGTCTAAGAGTTTAATTTGTCAAACCAACGACATGTTTATCACACTCTCACTTCCCAGAAATTTTTTGGAGGATACTTACAGACATCTCTCAGGCCCTGACCCACAAACACCTGACATCCTGTATCCTTATTCCCTTTATAACCAGAATTACTGTATTTCACCTGTATGGGGAAGATGCCAGGAATAGTAGGACAGGTGATGCCCAAGGCTTGACAGTTTAGGAAAGGTTTCTGGCAGGAAGAAAAGCTGTGGAATGATGAAATGCACCAAACCCTGAACTTGCACCATTTGAGCTAAGTCCAGAACTGATCCTTGTCCTGTGTATGAATATGCCAGCCTGCTTGGAAATAGTGTGGGAGCCTCTAATAAGGAGCTCAGAGATCAGTCATACAAACTTGACTGGGGATACTTAAGCAGGGATTTTTCAAGGGAAATAAAGATATGTAGAAAGATAGAAAATTACAGACTAATCAAGGTTGTGAGAGAAAGCAAACTTGAATGCAGAGGATGGTAGAATAAAAGCTCTTCTTGACCTTTTATCCAGTTTGCTTTGACACTGAAGAACTTTCAAAGAGATTTATCTTAAGACAGTAGCAAACACAAATCTGTGAAGAAACTCCCAAGTGCCAAACTGAGTTCCTGACCTATGTCTGGTGTCTTTGCTGGCTTATGGATTCCAGTTGCTCTGTGTGAGCCTAGTGCCATGCCAGAATGTCACAGAAATTACAGAGCAGAGCATTTTAATAGGAGACACTGTTAAGCATGCTGATGTTGGCTGAGTAATTAATTCCTTCCTGCAGAAAGGAAGAGGGGAGAGTGCTATTACAATGTAAAACCCCTTCTATGCCAGCAGACCAGTAAAAGAAGGCAGATTTTTCAGCAAAATGAGACATACTCTGTTCTTCCTAAGTGCAACAATGAGGTCTCACAATGGGTATCAGCCCTCCTGGGTTGGCCCTAAACTGATGTGCCTACAGTGGGACTGTGCTGGGGATGAGGGTAGACAAGCCCAGGCCAGCAAAACCCAGACTTTGTGGAGCTGCTGCCGGATTGCTGGCACATCTGGGCAGCTCTCCTAAAGCTGTCACTGCTACCACCTCCCAGTGGCCACCAGGAGCAGACAGTAGTGTAGACAAAGCCACACACAACACTGCAGTCCTTCTGTCTTCTAAACACAAATGAAGCAGCAAATTAAAGAGAGTCTTGCAAGACCCTCTGGCTGTCCTGATCATTTAGATATCCTGAAAGAGAGTCCAAGTCTTGACAGCACCCTTCCTGCAAGTGAAAGTAAGTTTCTTTAAGGGTCACAAGAATTTATAAATAATCTTTCCCCTACCACTTCTGTAAGTGAGAGAAAAAACAGCTTCTTGTAAACAAACCAAGGAAATTTGACAATTTTAGGAATGATAATGTTACAGATTTTCACAGTCAAATATAGGTAATCACAGCGTTTGGTTTTGCTTGCTTTTTTTTTTCTTTCTTTTTTTTTTTTTCCTTCTAAAGCTTTCATGTCTGTTTAATTTGTCTCAGATTTTACCTGGGATTTTGTCACACCAGTTTACAATTTTTTCTGGTGCCCTGCGTTCTTAGTATTTGGGGGGCTCCGGGAACTTTATTTGTGCTGTCCAAATGTTGACTGAAAGGGAGTGAGGAAGAGAAACGTGGTTTTCTGTGATCTCCAATGGCATACATTCTTCATACCCTGAGACCTCAAACCTGACTGAAGTAAACAAAAAATCAGTATATACAGACTGTCATACTCAGCACTAACAGTGTGAAAAGGGGACAGGGGCTTGTTAAGGGGTACTTAATGAGCTTGTTTTAATGGAGGCCAGTTTGCAAATCTGTATCTAGCTGCAAGCCCTGTTAAGAAGAACTTTTTAAAACAAAAATCTGTTTTGAGATCAGGGAAAGTACCCAAAGGCAATGGTTCACAAAGCAATTTTAACTGCAAAGATGCTTTTCCCATTTACTATATCCTTTTTCCCTTTTCGCAACACTCATCCCCTGCCAATCTCACAGATACTTAATTATTTCAAAGTGAAAGAGGTGCAGAAAAGGCTGTATACAAATGAGTGCTACATATTTGCTAGGCGGAAAACTGAGAGCTTGAAGGACACATGATAAATCATTCCGCATGCCCTATCAGACAACGGAATTTAAACCAAGTGGATTTAATGATCCTTTGTTCTACAAATGCTAGAAAATTAAATATAATCTTAATTTTATAACTATGACTATATGTATCCCTTCCATCTTTTTGTTTTCTTGTCTTGCTCTTCCTCAGCAGAGTTGGTAAATATTTGCATTCTCTATATCCTCCGCTGCTTTTCAAAGTTAATTCCACTCCATTATCCCCAAATTACAGTGTCATAGAGAAGTGCCATATAAATGATGGGCTTCCAGTACTTAAGCACAAAATTGAAAGTTAAAAATTAGAACAGGAATGTAGCAAAAAATGGAGTTTTGGACTGGACTACGTACCTCTTGTTTTACGTGAGTGATCCCTACCTTGGCTTTCCCTACAGAACAGGACGTGTTCCCTTCCAGAAGGACGTGGGCAGACCCAAGGTTAGATGCTGGAGTAGCTTAGGCCTTGCAAGATGGGCAGCTGCAGGGAAGTGTTGAGATTAATGGCCAAAAGTAAACTCCTGTGTTTCCCCTGGAGAGAGAAAACCTTGTGGAAGCCTGCCTGATAGCTCAGATCCAGAATGGTTCCTCTAGAACAGTGCAGATAGCCTTCCAGTGGCACGTGTAGACCCCTTTTTATTCTTGCACAGGTTCATTTGGTATTTTCTGCCACTGTTGGTTAATCAGTTGCAACCAAAAAAAGAAAAAAAAAAAAGGTAGGTTTTTGCATGCTGTAGTTGATGGAAAGAAAATCCTCTGTTAGGTTTCCTTGTTCCACTTGCAGTGTGAATCTTTGCTTTCAGCTTTATTTAGACAGGGAACTCCCGTTGGCATCAAAAAGGCTGCTGTGCCAGTAGCTCCAGTGAGAGCAGTCCTAGAGCAGTTTTGGAAGAAGCAGCTGGGTCTTGGATGAGTATTAATCATCAAGTCTAATCATATAATGAATATGGGAGCTGCTATGCCTCTGCAGGATACTATGCCAACCTTTTTTCCTTCTGCCAATCCAGCTGTGGCTGTTCTTCCCTTCACAGCCTAGTCTGTGAGATGATGTTTACCCCTTAGGAAAATAATTAGTCAGTCTTGATCCAGATTTTGTTTATTTTTCTTTTCTTTTTCTTTCTATTTGTACTTAAGTATGTGAATAGTTCCTGTTATTTCTTCAGAGAAGTACCTTGCAGGCTTGACTCTAGTGATCATCACAGTGTTGTGAGTTCTAAAACAAAGTTGTAGAATTTGTCCTAGAAGACAATCTAGTGATGGTCGTGTCATGTGAGAAAGGAAGACTGCCTTGATATGTCCATGGACTTTTGATGACCTTTCTTCCATTCTATATCCCTTTTCTCTTGACTTCTGCCTTGGTCAAGTCATATGAGTTTGTAGGACTGTGGGCCTAATCCAGTCAGAGAAGTACCTGCTTTATCTTGCTTCAAAAGTCTGCCTGCAGAGGTCAGCAGATCTTCCTTCTGAATGTGACATGTAGGAAGAAGGAGTCAGTGAGACAGTCTACAATATCCAGGACTTGCACAACAATATGGGGAGTGTCTCAGTTTGAAACAATTTGGAGGGGCAGAGACCTTGGACAGAACTCTCCTTTTTCTGATTCAATTATCCCTGGTTCTCTCCAATACAGAAGGAGAGAGAGATCAATTGCACCCAGATGTAAGTGGGGGAAAAAACTAACCTCTTTACCAAGAAGAGTGCTAAACAACAAAACTGGGTTAAGCTAACCAGAAAATTCCCATGCTCCTGCCCACCGGACCAAAACAAGATGGCAACCAGCCTCCCCTTACCCAATAACACCTGGCAGGAATGGTTTGGAGGGTCAGTTGTAGACTCAGGGTGCAGTGCCAGCACCGGCAGTTGGAGCAGGGCTGAGGACCTCCAGGCAACTGGAATGATGCACAAGCCACACACCTGATCCGGTGATGAGACCTGGTCACTGCAATTTCAATGGTGGTTGTAGTCCTGATCTGCTGAGGTTGTGGTAGAAGCCCCAGGTGGTAGAAGTCCCACGGAGCAAGGGAAGGAGACCTTTGATCTGCCCAGTGATTGTCTCAGTCATCAGCATTCCAGTCTTTTCACACTTGTAGATACATTCTTCTCCTAGGATACTAGAGTACCTTAAGTTCCTCCCCACAGTCTAAATTAATAGGCATATTTGGGGAAAAGAAGAAAGAAAAAGTGGATACCAGAATCTTTGTGGAACCCAGGACAGGAAGCTAGGACCAATGCAGGGGCTTCCCTGTAGCAGTGTCTGCTTGCAAAAGTCACAGAGAAAATCCATTGCAAAGAAGATATTTGAACTCACTTCTCCCAAGCCTCAGAGTTATTGCCAACTGCAAGAGGAGAAGCACTGAAAATGCCCATGGACGTCGATACTCACTCCTTTCCAATTGGGCCCCCTCCATGTCCCAGAATGTTAAGAAACGTTGTAAGCTCTTCACGGTGTTTCTGTGTGGTGCAGGTATAAGAAAACAGCTCTGCAGAGCTCTGCAAGGAAATCCCCGCAGCCGTTTCATCCTGTTTTCTTGCAGGTTCCCTGTCTGGGAGAAGACGTGTCAGAATTAGGAAATTTAGGTTTTTGTGGGTTTTGTCTAGTTGTTCCCAAACAGAACACACCATTTTCTACACCACATGGTGTTCCTGCAGTGTGATCTTCATGGCTGAACGAGGACTAAATGAAACTCAGTACCTGGTGGTTTCTGACTCATTGGCAGGTTTAGCTATGAGCTGGAGGCATGTGAACATTTTTGTGGGCCATTGAAATGCCTAATGCAGGTCTTGATATGTGTTTTCTAGAGACAAGCAGACTGATACCCAGATGAAGATAAAACCATCAGTGCCAAGCAGAATTAACAGTGGCTGGGTAAAGAAAGCCAGTCACAACTTTCCAGCATTTAAAATGCAATTACAGCACAATATGTTTACAAAAAATTGTTAGAGCAATCTAGTGAATCAGAATTGACAATGCACTGTCACCATTTCATTTTTGCTTAATATAGATGTACTTATTTTATTAGGCAAAAAGGCCTCCATGTTTATAATGTTGGTTGCTTTTGTTCCCATCCCCAGAAAATGGAAACATTTGGCAAAAATAAATAACCTGCTGATGTCTTGATTCAATATTTGCAGTGAGCAGTCTGGGCTGATGATCCTTTTTGCAGACAAAGCAGCAGACAAAACAGGGTGAATACCCAGCATGGCTGAAGCCCAAGGTATTTTGGACTCAGAGACAGGAATAAGCTTTTAATTGGTGTTGAAAAATAAACTGGGCAAAGAAATAGAATAAATAATAAATATGTCTGTAGCATCACAGCAAGAGGCTGCTTTTGTCTTGCGTCTAAAGAGAGGCAGTACATCGTGTTCTTCCCACGTGACATTCCAAACAACTTTGTTTGGACTCAGAAATTAAAGCCACATTTCTAAAACAAATCTATCTAAATATTTTTATATTAACAGCAACACAAGAAAACCCAACTTGCCTGTACTTTCTACACAGCACTGATGTGTTATTGTTACTATTGCTGTTACTTACAACTGCTATTATTGCCAGTGATGGCAGAAGAGAGTCCGTGAACACTGCACCTCACCCTCTGCTGTAACAGACCATCCCTGCTCCAAGCAGGCTGTAGCATATAGGTAAGACAGAAAATGTTATCTCCACTTTAAAGATTATATATTAAGGGTACAAATGGTACCAAAGCATTTTCCAATTCTGCAGACTTTATAACAAAATACTGACAGAACATTCTTACTGGAAATTCGAGAAATACATTTCAGAACCACAGTGCTAATAGAAACACAATGGTATTTGCATGCAAGCCTAAATGATGGTTTCAGAATTACTGACTTTAGATACAAAAATAAACCTTAGTCAATTTGGCCCAAAGCACTTAATCTGCTTTAACAATTGAGGGGGGAAAAAAACAAACAAACAAAACAAAACAAAAAGACAAAAATAAAGACCATTTAGTCCTTCCACCCAAGAAGCCAAGAGGTAAAACTACATCTAACTCTACAGTCTTTAGGGTCCCTTTAGAGTCCAAACTGTGTTCAGAAGTGTCGTTTACTGATCAACTGTTTTTTTAACACACAAAATGGCTGCAGGAGCAACAATGAGGTAATTCAGTTGATATGGTGAGGTGGGGAGTAATGGAAAAAAAAGTATCATTACGTACCCAGGAGTGTATTTATCTCAGTTTTCCTGAAAGCCCATTTTCTCTCCAGTTACAGAAGTTCATCTGCTTCTTAATAAAATTGGTAAATTAACAAGAATAATTCCATCTCCTTTATTAAAAAGGCTGTAACATATCTCATTTATTCTAAGTTTTGCAGGCATAAAACTTCAGAAAAATAATTTACTATAGATGATTGGATCTTTGAAACAAAAAGCCTTTATCTTGAAAGACGTGCTGATTTTTCCAATTAAATATTTAGCAAAAAGTTGTTTCTATTGCTATTATTTTTCAAGCCTTGTGCAAAGTGTTATACCACTAAAGATTCTTAAAATGATTATTCAAAGTGATTAGCAAGAGAAAAAATATCCATAATAATTAGACTTGATTTCTTAATAATTTTCACAGAGAAAATCTGCAAGTAAACATTATGAAAAAATCTTGATGGAATGAAAAATGACCCTAAACTTTTCAAAAGAGAGTAATTTTTTCTTCCTTAAGCCTTTTATGTGTGTGTGTGTATAGCGGGTGGTGGGGTTCCCCCTGGCATGGCTGCTGTGATCCTTACCAGGGGGCAAGCTCTCTGCCCTTCCTCCCTCCACGTGGTTTCCAGGGGACCGGGAACAGCAGCACAGGACTCACGGAGAGAGGGAGGCAAAGAGACTTTATTTCCGGTGCTACCGGGCTTTTCAAGGGAGAGGGT
>JAWWEU010000040.1:60494591-60525853 GCA_035583155.1 Acropternis orthonyx | reverse complement strand
CATTCTCTGCATTAGCATCCACATTCCATTTATGACAAGAATCTTTCCATACTTTCAATGGTGCATTGATTACTACATGTGTGTGTGTGTGTGAGAGAGAGTAGGCAAATGAACCTTGGTTTCCTCAAGCTTTCTATAGAAAATTCATCTTTTATTTTGAGCTAAGGGTTATTCCAGTTTTCCCTTACACATAGACTGCAAGGAAAATAATTTTTCAGGATAACAGGATGAGGGGGGAAAAAAAGAGAGAAAGCTGTTGGTCATACTGGGAAGCATCTGGTTATTGGAAATGAACTCATGGATCCAAGCCATATCTGGGATGAAGATTCATCTCGCTTGCTTTCAGACATTTGAAAGTTAGCTGAGGTGGCTCAATTCTGTCTATAGCCAGTGGAGGGAGACGAGCTGTGGGCTGACAATTCACCCTGTCCTCAATTAGTGCCTGTGATAGATGGGATGTGCTTTCTTCAGGATATACTTCCACTCCTCGCTTGGCTGTAGGTGGAGCCTGGATAAAAATAACTTTCAGATGAATCCTGCTCTGTCTGCTTCTCTTCAGTCATTCCTATGAGCACACAGGAACCTCTTCCTATTTCTCTCATGGAAAAGAGATTATCAAAGCTGATTGAGCAATGAAACAAAAAGATGTTGCTTTGATACATGTGGCAAAAAAAATGTGGGTATGGTTTTCTGGCTGTAGACACAAGCAAATGGATCAGTTTTATTTAGATGGTAGCAATTTCTACAGACTTTCTACAGGGTACTTCTCAGCTGCTTTTACAGCTGTCACCCTAAATTTATGACAACTAGATATGCAATTTAGTTTTCTTTGTCACTTTTTCAAGCATACGCAGCGATTGAAGTTTAAAGTCTTTACATCTTTGGTGTGGTAATTGTTGATAGCAACAGATGATGAAAGAAAATGCCTTTATGCCATAAATGGAAAAATTACATGTAGTCTTAAAATGTACTCTTTCATTAGTGAAATGCACTTGGTAAGAGAAGCTGTTCTTCACAGGATCACTCCAAATTGTTTAGATCTTCCCACCTGGCAATATTATTCACACATGCCTCATCTGCTCATTCAATCCATCTTCTCCTCTGAAAATGAAGTTTGTTTGCAAAAGAGAAGCTGTAATAAAGTTATGACTCCCTTTTAACCGACAAGTCACAATTCTGAAAGAGAACTGACATCTGAGAAAGAATCCATCTCACTGTTCTTTATTTTAATTTTATGCAAATCTTGTTCCCTTCTCAAGCTTTGTGCAAGCATATCTGGACAGATCCGGCCTTTTGTTTTTACTTACAGCTTCTGGTGCCATAAAAATGGTGACAAAGTCTCAGTTTGAAAAAGAACACCAGAACTGTAGCCTCTAACTTTTTAGAGCTCCTGTTCACTGACCTGTGTATAACTGTCCCTGTGTTATCTGGCTGAGTCTGCAGTGGCTGCTGCTGCGTATCTGAGTGGGAGACACCAAGGTGTGGTGGTGGAGTTACTGCAGCAGGAGTCCTGTCTGATGGGGTGTGAAGTCAGCGGATTTCCATCCTGAGTGCTTCTGGAAGTACTTTCCTCTAAAAATGTGCTGAAAGAGCAGAAGTTCTTCTACCATAAACCTCAGCTGGTTTGTTTTTATTTTTTTTTATTTGCAAAGAGAAAGAAAATTCTAAGTACCACTCAATAACGGGAGAAAAAACACCCAGGGAAAGCCAGCAACTTACAATCTGCAATAAGTACACGCTCCCAAAACAATAATTATATTCACAAGGAAAATTTGACACAGGATTAAGGAAGAGTGGGACGAAACTTCACATACACATTTATACAGGACTGCAAAGAGGAAAGTTTTTGCTGCTTGTGAGTGGTCTTGGGATTTGTAGCCACAACTTTTAAGGAAAGTTAAACATTTTTAAATGTGTCACTTGGTTACCCCTACCCTCATCTAAAAAGCACGTCAAAGAGCTTGATTAGAGGCACTCAACTGGTTTTGGACTTTTGAATCATTTTTTTTTTAACTTTGTTCAGCCTGTGTAGATGAAAAGATACTACCTTAATTTTTTGGCCACACAGTCATTTACTTACCTCTCACCTTCCCTTATAGCTTTCAAAAGATAACTCATCCAAGTTACTCAAAAAATAGTCTTGAGTCTCCTTTCCTGTGTAAGACTGATCATATGACTGTGTGTGACCTGTCTACACTAACAACAGTAGGTATCGTAAATCCCAGATGGGTCTCCTCAAACATGAGGAAAGCTTCATACCTATCTGTACTTTAGCATTTCTTCTCTGCAAATTTTCCTTAATTTTTTCAGTATTTTCTTTGTTTTCCTCTAATTTTCCTGCTGCTTATGTCTTAACAAAGCTAACATTTTCAACCTGTGGAATCGTGAGTTGTACCAGTAAAACATATACAGAGACACTGGGTCATGGGAGGATGTGGTGAGTGCATTCACTCACTGTCTGCTGAGAAGTGACTGCAGAGCAGGCAAGTCACAGGACTGAGATGGGTTCAAGTCTGTTGGTAGAAACAGGAGTACAGAAATTAAAGAAGGAAAATATGGATTTTTGAGCACATCTGAAAATCAAATCTGTGAGATTCCCCTTTGGAGAAAGCTTGCTCCAGGAATGCTTCTGAGAAATTGAATTAATTTTCTATGAATTTCAGAGTTTCAAGGCCTGGATGTCTTACTCTCTTGCTCAGACAATGGTCAAACTGCCTTTTATTCATGTCTGACTGACTCAGCTTGTCACATCTCTGTGTCAGGGCCATCTCATAGCCATACAGAGATCATCAACCCGTATGAGAGGGGGGTTAGTTCTTCCTCTCTTTTTACCTGTACCTCCTGCTCTCAACCCCCAAAGTTTGCTGGGTTATACACATGTGCATGTGTAATACATCTGAGTTTCTGTCAGTGGATAACCTTACTATTAGTTTGGTAGCCCTGATGAAATTTTAATGTACTTTCAGAATAACGGTGGCTATTCTTTACTGGTCACTGAGATTTCAAAATATTAGATGCTTTGGTTTATTATTTAGTTAATTTTCCTAGATAAAAGATTATTGCTGGACTAATGTATTTCCACTTCTCAAAAAAAAAAGTCAAAACAAACAAACAAACAAAACAAAACCCTCACCCTTTAAACTTATGTATCTGGCAACTAAGTACCCCAACATAAACTAGCACAACTTAATAACCAGAGGCAGAGAAAGGGGCAATAAACAACTACCATGACTATTCCCAAATACTTTCTTTGCATTTCCCTAAAAGCAATAATAATAAGCAGTTTGATGTGGATGGTATTAAAGTAGGTTAGAAACAGCTGTTTGCAGGGACTGAATGAAATTTGCAACTGGTATAAATCAGGGTAAAATTAGTGACTTCAGAAGAGTGAGGTGGATATCCTCGGAAGATTTGGGCTGTTGCTTTTCATGTCTGGTGGGTTTTTCCTTGTAATTTTTTATTTTAAAAGGCTTATAAATGACTCATGCTGTAGAGAGAAGGCAGCAACAGTGAACTGGTTTTGTTGGACACAATTTGGGCCAAGGCTATTACCTTGAGTGGTTTGCACCAGTAAATTTGGGAAGAGTTAGTTTTAAGCAGTTGCTACTGATGACAAACTTTTTTACTGCTTCCCAAGACATAAAGGCACTTCCCCTGTAAGCAGTTTATCAAAATTTAAAACTATTATTTTAATTAAATAAAAATAAATTTAGAGGATGATCATGTATGTGAGAAAGCTCTAATGTAAGAGAGGAAGGCCAAGTATAGATGTTCCTTGTCTTTCAGAAAGCTGAAAGGATTGCCAGATCACAGGTTTTTAGACAGTAAGAAGTGGACTTTATTTCCACAGAAGACATCTGCTTAAAACAAACAGCCACCCCTCTCTTCATCAGTTTGGGAACATTTTACTGTTGGTATAAAAACTAGAAAGCATTTCCAATAGCAGTAATTGGTATCTGTTTACTTCTGTATACTTGTCTGTTATAGTCTCTGTGATACAATTAAAAAACACTTTAATGTGCAACTGCAACCATTTGTTGTTACACTAGGCTAAATATTTGCAAATGATAAAGAGGGCCCTAAATATTTAGGACAGTTCTGAGAATAGGATTTCAAAAATTGATTTGTTTGTTTTGGCTTTAGTGAGAGTTTCTTGGTTGGTTTGGGTTTTAGAGTCTTAAGGATGGGACTCTTAACCATGCAGAACAGAGGAGTCTCTAAATTTTTCTACAGATCTTGGTCATGAGAACCTAAGTCAGATGACCCAAGTCAAATTTTGGAACTGCAACTTATAAATTCCTTATGTAGCTTTTCACAGGACAAAGCAGACAGGAAGGGACCTGGGGTGGTCTCTAGTTGCATTTACCGGTCAGAGAAGCTTGCTCAGGGCTTGATGAAGTTGGGTTTCAAACTTCAAAGGATGAGAATTCTGCAAACTGTGTTCAGTATTTCATAATGGTCAATTATCTTCATAATGAAAACCTTGTTTAATATTCACTGCCAGCCTCTTCTGGTTCAGTTTAGGAATCCTGTTCTTCCCTCCCTTCCATACATCCTAGGGAGAGTAGGATAGGATCCAGCTCCTTCTTCTTGGTAACCTTCTCCTAGGCAGAATGTTACTCTTATGTCTTCCCTAAACCTTTTGCTGTTCAGGGTAGCACTGATTCCCATGCAGCCTCACTTTCTCTCAGGCCAGGAATCATGCTGGTTGGTTTGTTTATTAGTTGTTGTTTGTGGTGGTTGTTTTTCATTTGTTTTTCTTGGGAGTGGCGAGGCAAGGTGTGAGAGGGATGAGTAGGAGTGGTTTCAAACCGAACAACCAAAATAAAATGTTCAGGAAACACAAGCCTGTTGTCTTTTAAGTAATCTATTGCATACATCTGTCTGCATATAAATATGTCAGTATGTAATAAGAAGCAACAGAAAGCATATGCTGTTAATCTTTCCATCTCGCCTTTTTACCCTGTTCTTCATTCTTCTTGTTTTGTTTTATTTTGGTGGTTTTTTAATTGTTAGTTCTTCAGAACCTGTTTTCTCATTTGACTCTACAGAACCCAGGACAATGGCTAAATATCTCATTTGTGGTGTTTAGGTGTGAGCAAAACAGAGGTAATTATTAGAAACATCAATCTTGTTTTATGTCAGCTAAATCCCACCAAGAAAAAATAATAAGATTATTTTATTCTCTGAAACTATTTCTGGGCTCTTCATTGGATATAGCAAAAAGATGAGAGATTTAGGCTGAAAAAGAATATTTAATCAAATTCTATCTGGAGAAGTTTTGAGGTAGACAGACTAACTGTATTTGTCATACAGTTATATATTGTAATCCTCATGGCAGCGCAAAGAGGAGGCTTGGGTTTGCGTTATAAAGTCAATATTTGTTAGCATGCAAAACTAGCAAAGATTCTTCAAAAACATAATCAAAGATAGGACATAAAAGCAGTCAAGCAGTATGGACAGGTCCTTGACGGTCACTGCCTTACAGCCATGCACAGAGCTATTTCATGTGAATGTGACAAACAAAAATCAGACTTTCTTCTAAAAATGATGCACCTGTCAAGATCTTTTCACCCAAAGAATGAAAGTATTCCAAATATTTGAAATTACTCAGAAATTGTTTGTCTAGTATTTCCTGCTAAGTGGCTAAATGTCTTTGATGGTATAGCTAGAAAAGACAGGAAATTTCACCTGCTGGGTGAAAATTAATTTTTTCCTTCCATGAAAACTGAATAAATAAAATCAAGATTTCTTGTGAGCTGTTGCTTGTAAGAAAGAAGAACTAACTTTTAAATTTAGAAACACTGACAGATGGTAATTTCTAAATTGGAAACCAGGTACCAGTTGTGGCCCTGTTGTCTTCAACCTACACTTGACTTTGCCATGCTCTGCAGTGAGTCCTTTGGCTACAGTGGAGCAGCTGACTGGCTGTAGCTCTCTTTGAACAGTCCTCTGAATGCAGCCTGCAGGATGAAGGTTCACAATGAAAACAAAAGTAGTGGAGAACTGACAATCACTTGAAAGGCCAGTCTCAGCTAGTCAAGTTATTCTGCCAAGGAAATATACATAATATAAATATATTAAAATATAAATAATATTTTATGTATATAAAATATTTATACCCAGTAATTAAATGGCATCACTCAGTTCAGTATTGCAGTACTGAATGCATGCAAGAAATGGTTATGGGGCATATAAGTACTATTAGAGGCCAAATTCTCTGTAGAAATTATAATGTCTCCTCTGATTATCACTACATTTAACACTGGCAGCTCAATGACAAAACTTTCAAATAGGAAGGAAACAAAAGCACTGAACCTCACATCATCAACATCATCCAGCAGAAATCTAACAGACTCATTAGGCAGCAAATTAGCACTGTTTAGAAAAATTATGATGCAAATATGAAACACGATAATCAGCTACAGCTCATGAATTTGAATCCTCCATTTAGCTAATTGAGGAGATCTGTAGATTAGGCATATATATCCCATCCTTCACTTTTTGCAGGGGAAAAACTTCACCTGTGCTTCAGATGCACTCGAAAAGTCCCTGTGACGATCTCATTCTGTCCTGACTGAGGTATGTGATTCCAGCAGGAGCAAAGCCAACTCAGCGATGCGTGTTCCTGGAGGCTGGTCAGCCTTTTGCAGGGAAGAGTCGCAAGGGCAGGGTGGCTCTACCTTTGAAGGAAATCTAACCCTTCAGACCTTGACAGGAGACAGGCTCCAGCTCACTGGAGCACTTCAGCACTTCCACAGTGAGGACAATCCACCTGGATATCACAGCAAGGAGTCAGGTCTCACAAGTCAGGGACCTTAGTCCACAAGATGCTGTGAAAAGGAGGAGTGAGCTACTTTCTGTGTTTTCACAGAGGGTGAGCACTGCCAAGGAGCCCCAGAGGAACCTGTGTTGAAGCCCATGAAGTACCTCACTTGCAGTTATCTGGCAAAGCAAGTATAGAATGGGGTGGCAAATTCTGATAATCTAAAATTAAGTGAGGTGATAAAAGTACTACGTAGTGTAGCAGAACCACCTCAGAGTACTAAATGACTGGGCAAAGAAATGGCAGCAGAAAATTTGGTGCTGATAGATGTAGAGTAATGCAGACAGAGAAAGCCTGTTCTAATACTAAATACAAACTGATAGACACCAAACTGTCTTCAGGAAATATCTTCTTGAAGTTGTAGCAGATAATTTGATGAAAATGTCAGCTCATCACTCAGTCATGAGTAAAGAAAAGTAATTACCAGAAAAATAAAAAAATGGAAAGCAAAGCAGAAAACTTTGTGTCACAATATTAATCCACAATGTGCCCCAGTCATGAAAAGCAAAAGCATTTCTGGTTGTAGCATCTTGAAGAATTGATGCAGCAGAACTAGAAAAGATGCATTAGAGCAGTGATCAGAATGATCAAAGGTACAAATGTTTTCCATCTGAGGGGGATTAAATAAACTAGGGTTCATCTGCATGAAAAAAAAAGGGATAATTAAACAGAGCAGAATATGGGGCTGTGAAATTATAGTGGCAATGAGATGATAAATGAGGAACTATTATTCACTCTTTTTGATAACACACAAATGAGATACCATCAGCTGAAATTATCAGAAGGCAAGTTCCACCTAAATTGTAAGATTTATTTCCCCCACCTTTCAATTCATGAAGTGTTATTAAACCCAGAGATATCACCTCTGGTTTAAGGGGGTTTTGAACCACATATCTTTAGTTCTGGGACAGTAGGTAAAGAAGAAACATTATATGCCTGCCCTGCTTTTAGGATTTTTCCTTTAGTATCCATGACTAGACAAAGCTGGAGACATTTTGGGGAACTAAATATTCTTAAGAATTAGATACCAAAAAATACTGCAGTTATACATACTAGCAGATGAACATTAATCAGAACTCTTGTCCTTGCTACAAAGGCTCATATTGAATTTTTCCATCCTGATATGACAGGCTCATGTGGTGAATTCCTGGTGTTTTGCTTCAAGCACTTAAGACTTTATAGATAACTGTTATAAAAGTCCTAAAATACTCATATGCTATAGAAACTTATTCTGTGATTCTTTTCTAAAAAGTAGTCTGGAGTTAAGGTAGACATTATGTATTGAAGGGAAAACTCTTAGAGATGCACTGAGTTTCAATAGTTTCAGTTTGAATATTCTGGGGTTTTGTTGTTTGGTTTGTGTGTGTTTTTGGGGGGGTTTTGTTTGCTGGGTTTTTTTGGGTTTTTTTAGTTACCAACTTTTCCTTAATTAACATCTGTATGCAGCCTTAGTACTGTTCCTGTATGACTCTTTGTCAACTTTTCTGGGATAAGCTTGACCACATGGGGCTGTGGAGAGATAAGTCCCTCTGTGATGCTTACCTTGTTGGGTGTTCTATACTATGTGCAACAAAGCAGTCATTCTCAGCCATCTGGTTTTCCTTTGAATCAGGAGATATCTTACATCCCTGAACTCTGAAAACTGGAATCATTGCTGAGACATATAATTTAGCATCAAAAGCACAATAGGAATACTTGAGTGCCCTGAGAGTAACCCATGTGCAGGTGCACGGTCAGAAAGAAAATACACATAATTAATGAACCAGGCCTCTATTTCTGGCATCTGTCTGTAGTTATAAATAGAATAATAAAGGACTTGTGTTGGAAAAGAGCTCGACAGCATATGTTCTAAGCTGCTGTTTATATGGGCATTACTAAAACTGCTACTAGATATGAAGAGCTACTAAAAATTCCATGAAAGCAGTATAAGGTTATTATGAAAGAGGAGATCATCTCACTACAATATAGCTTTACACTTAGCTCAAGGCCATAGTTCAGCTCTGCAAAACTACAGTTATGGTTTCTTGATTTACAAATCTGTTCCTTCTGTGCATTCAAAGCTGTCTTTATTTTAGTGCCAAAAGTTACCACTCCTTTTAACACTGCAAATGCAGCCCAGATATGAGGAAAAGAGCTGAATTTGTCTTCTAACAAACCTGTCTTCAAGAAAAATTTTAACTAATTTTGAATTATGAAGGTAGAGTCTGACTTCAATCACAGACAGGATGTGATTATGCAAGTTTTATGGCACACAGAATATTACTGGTGATGATGAACAAGCTAGACAAAAAGCAGCTGGGCTTTACAACCCCTGGATGCTGGTAGAGCTGACAGAAAAATGTTTCTTTTTTTTCCCCTCCAACTGTACAAGTTGCTAAGAGAGTTATTAGGAGCAAAAACAAATGAAAATTAGGTTGATATCTCTTTGCTCTTTTTTTTTTTTAAAGAAGTATATTTGAAGACCAAACAAAACAAATCAAAAAGTTCAATTCTCAAAGTCACCCTGATATAAAAAATTTGATTTTTTTTTAATCTGATCTGGTCACGTTTGGCTACCACATGGTCAAT
Source organism: Acropternis orthonyx (assembly GCA_035583155.1). Taxonomy (NCBI): domain Eukaryota; kingdom Metazoa; phylum Chordata; class Aves; order Passeriformes; family Rhinocryptidae; genus Acropternis; species Acropternis orthonyx. The sequence goes on along the minus strand of JAWWEU010000040.1, from coordinate 60,516,459 downwards.
TCCTAAAGACTGCTTTACTCACCAGGTAAATGTGGGTAACTGCAAGATTTCCATGACCTCAGAGGACCCAAATATCCTGAACTTGCAGTGTCTGAAGCAAAGGGAAATATGAAAGAAGTCATAAACTTTCCTATTTGAGGTGAACGAGTGGAAGCAAAATTTAAAATTCAGTGACTTTTTTTGTTATATTCTATTTTTTCATTCCCCTTCCTTCTCTGAAGTGTAGCCTACAAAATGCTTCCCCCTACTATTTATATTCTTGGTATTAAGACACAGATCCCTTTTGTTGTTGAATGATCCTCTAATAGGCACCTTTCCCATTCTGTTGCTAGGAGAATATTTTCCCCTTAACATATGGTTCTTGTTATGCTGTAATTTATTGTCACACAGCTATTTGGTTGTTTTAAAAAGTTATTTTTATTGCCCTTAAGAAAGGTCATGTATGATTATTCTTGTCACTCTCCTTAATGAACACAGGTGGCTGGGAACTTAGATTAAATCCAAAAAGAAGGAGTGAAATCTTAACTTATTCAAACTTAGAAGGAAGGAAGAGTATATTTGTCAAGACACAGCACAGCTCTGAGGCAGTTAGTCTGCTTCAGCACACAGTCTACCTCCTCTGCTGCTGTACAGCTCTAGGACATCGCGATGTGTTGAATGACATCAATAGTCAAAAGCTTCTAGTGTCATGTCATGGCTTAATTTTACTTCTTGACTCAGCAGTGTTCTAAGATTTATTTCTCTCTGTAATTTATCTCTTTTTTTGGATGAACAGAAGTTTGTTTTTATACAGAGAGAATGTACATTATTAAGTTACTTTTAAGCCCTTTGTGCGATGGTTTGTAGCCGTTTAAATTCAAAAATCTATTTAGATTCCTAAATTCAAATAATAATGCAGCCCCTCTGGATAGCAGTTGCTGAGCAAACACAGATGTTTCCAGTGAAAACTCAGGAATTCTTCAGCTTATTTCACAAAGTGTGCTCTTAACACAATGCCCATTCAAGAAACCTATCATATGAAAGGTGAAGGTTAAAAAGCCAATTATCTCAGTGCACAGTTCTTGGTCTAAAAACAGAAATATTCATTTCAGGTGTTCTATATGTTTGATTTTGCATGGAACATATTTTATTCTTCACTTAAAATGTGACCTGTTTAGTGAGAGGCATCTTGATATCCTATCTTAAATAATATAGAACAGAATAAGTAGTTGCCGGTGAAATGTCTTCAAAAGTGTGGAAGAACCATTTCTACACTGTAGTTTTAGCAAAAGTCACTCTCCTTCTTGTACCAACATGGGCACACAAGACACTTTGAGTGTACTCCTTGTGGCAATGGCTGCTTGATGGCATTCTCTAACCAAGATGTTTGTAATGACCCATTGCAGGTACCTTTGCACTCTGTCTTTCTCTGCAGACAGGAAACCAAATATAGCACCAGGGTGCAGAGCATGTGCAGTCTTTCTTTGAGCTTACGAACCTTTTAGTGAAGCCTGGAAACCAGACAGCATGGCATTTGTTTAGCACGTGTAGCTGAAAATTGATGTATTTACTTCTTGAACATGGTTAGTTGGACCCTACATCTATGCTTTTTCTGATACTTTTGTATGCCACAGGAGCTTCTGCAAGAAGTCTATACACCTATAGAGTAAGGCATGCTGTGTGTGGCTGCATTCAAGACTTTTGATAACAACAGCCACTGTGAGGAAAGTAGCAACTTCCTCAGCTTAAAAAACAAACAAGACATTAACAGCCTTGCCTGTGAATTTAGCATACATCACTGAAGGGTTTACCAGCCCACATCTATTGTTATCCTGCTTGCAGGGCCAAGAGAAAGTGGGAAGAGGAGACAATGACACAGGAAGGCAACATCTGAACTCAGCATGACTGTACAGAAATTCTGCCTTCACCTTAGTTGTTCACCAAGGAAAGCTGGAAAGGGAAAAAGACCGATGAAAAAACCCTCTGAATCTTCCACCTGCTATTTCCCAGGCCAAGCATTTCTGGCTTTCAATCCAAAGTGCTTCCTTTTGACATTTATGAGGCAAAATATCTCAATATTTCATTTTGCAGCGACTTTCATTTCAAATTTTATCTAATTTATTGTATGGAAATAGCCCATGTTATTACACAAAACACTTTCTTCATCTGTAGTTAATACTTTCTGAATTTTTAATTAACAAAGTAACCTGCACACAGTAAATACCCTCCTACACCTATCCCACCCTTTTTTTTTTTTCTTTTTTGTATTGATATTTAACGGGTAAATAAGTCACCTGTGTAGGATTGCACTGAGATAAACAGTATTACTCAGTGATGTTTTGCCTGGTTACTACATGAAGAAACATTCAGAACTGGGGCCCATAAACCCTGTTTTGTTGGTTAGGGTGATTTGTTGGATGTTTGTTGGGTCTTTTTTTAGTCTCATCCTTTTAAAATTAAGAATCAATGATCAAACAAAGTCTCAATGGTCAAAATTCTTTAAAATTAAGTCTATTGCAAGATAATTTGGCAAGAGGCAGATACAAACTAAGGACCACTATATTCTGTTTTATGTAATGAACATCAAGTGCTAATAGCATCAGATAAAAATGCAGTTTGCATTCTCTGTGCATAATTCACTTTATTAGAGGCAGTGGTGCATAACTTCAGACATTTAGCCATACTCATGCAACCCGATCCTATGATGATGTTTACGCTTACAGCAAAATGGAAATACTGTTTCAGAGATCAGAGCACAGATGACTGGCAAAATAAGTCAACTTATGAGAAATGATGAGAAATGTTCTTGGAGTGTTCATATAATGATTTAACTTTAATCACAGAGATCAGAGTGTTCTACTAGAAAAGCAAACAGGGAATAGTTTAGAATATTTATTTTAAATTAAAAGGAAAAAAAGCCCTCCCATAACTTGTACTTGCAAGTACGTTATGGGGGAAAGCATTAAAAATGCTAGTTGATGACAAGCCCTTTAATTAACATACGATAACTGGCTTAGGTATGCAGCAGTGAAAAATTAGGTAGCTTTTACATATTTAAGAGGTTAGAATATTAATCAGGGAAGAACTTATCATTATTATCAGACCAGAAATGATGCAGACAGAATAGTTAAACAGAGATTAGTCAGAATATATTCCCCAGTGTAAATCAGGCGGCAAATGCATTTGTTTCACTGCTAACCAATATTTCTGATACCAGATCCTCCGTCTGTTCAGCAAAGGAAATGGGACAGGCAACTACATCTTTTTGATGCTAAGGCAAGATTTGTGTTTGTTCCATTCCTGACTGGTCCCAGAGTTTTTTATCTATCAGAAGCTTCTGCTTGGACATATGTCCTGAGCCCACCTCAAGGACCAGGAATACATTAAACACATTCTGGGCAATCTTTCATACAGTTATAGAATCACAGAAAGTTGTGGGTTGGAAGGGACCTTAAAGACCAATAGTTGAAACAGTCTTACTATAGGCTGAGACACTTTCTACTAAATGAGGTTATTCAAAGCCCCATCCACTCTTGCCTTAAACATATCCAGAAACAGGACATCCACAATTTCTCTGAGCAACCTGTTCATCCTCATAGTTAAGAATTTTCTTCTTATATCTAGTATAAACCTACCCTTTTTCAATTTACAGCCATTCCCCTTTCCTTGCCCTTAGGTGAAGTCCCTCTCTGGCTTTCTTGTAGTCCCTCTTTAGATATTGAAAGATGCTATGAAATTTTCCTGGAATCTTTTCTCCAGGCTGACCAACCCGACCTCCCAGCCTGTCTTCATAGAATAGGTTCTCTAGCCCTCCAAATATCTTGGCCCTCCTTTGGACTCACTCCAACAGGTCCTTGTCCACCTTGATGTTCAATACACAAAATTCTGGGGCTTCAGTGTGGATGCAGTATTCCAAGGGGGGATCTCATAAAAGTGAGTAGATGGACAGAATCACCTCCCTTGACCTCCCAGCCACATTTCTTTTGATGCAGCCTAGGACACAGTTGACTTTCTGGGCAGCGAGCACATATTACTGGGTCGTGCTGAGTTTCTCATCAATCAATACTCCGAAATTCTTCTCCTCAGAGCTGCTCTCCATCCATTCTCTACCCACCCTGTCTTTGTGATTGGAATTGCCCTAACCCCCATGCAGGACACTACACTTGGCCTCACTGAACTGTGTGAGGCTTGTACAGGCCTGTCAAGGTTCCTCTGGATGGCATCCCCTCCCTCCAGCATGTTGACCACACCACAGAGCTCGATGTCCTTGGCAGACTTGCTGAGGGTGCACTCAACCCCACTGTCCATGCTGCCAACAAAGATGTTAAGCAGCATGAGGCCCAATACTGACTCCTGAGTTTTGCCACTGCTCTCCACTTGGACATGGAACAATTGACCATGGTTCATGGTTCTGAGGCTGCTGGAAAGCCTGTCCATAAGAAAAGCCAATTGTACTATTTTCTGTCAGAAGAAAAAAGAACTCTCTTCAATTTCTTGGCTAGTGAGCACACAGGAAAGCAAAACACTAAAAAGGCAGATGTCTTCTCTCCTTGAGCAGGGGTTGAGAGAAAGTATAAACCCCAAGTGGTATTTGCACTTCTGAGCATAGTACTGGATAGATGCACTACTCAGCAATAAAGAACATGTCAAGGATGGAGCTGTTCCATGTAGCTTACAAGGCACCACAAACTCAGCTCCAGAAATGTATCTACTGCTGTAGGAACAAAACAGTGTCAGTCATGAGCTGTTCTTTGCCTTCTTGGATGGACAACTCTATTACACAGCAGCACATGAGAGACAGTGTGAGCACTACTACTTCAGGCCGCCAGGTATTGTCTTCTCTATGTTGGAGAGCATCTGTTGCAGTGGATCAGTGTAAATGGAATGAGATGGGCCATGAACATACAATCTCATCCTCCTCTACTGGGAATAATCAACACTGGGGTAAATGGGACCTTACATTTTGCCATAAATAGTTACTTGCTGTGGCTGGCTGAAAGAAGAACAATACATAATTTAAGCTATTTCTTTTCCTTTGCTTTCAACAAGTTTCTCATCCTTTGCTTTGGAGAGACATAGCCCTGCTCATATTGGTGAGGGGTTTTTTAAGTAGTTAATGTTTCTGCTAAGCAGTTAGGAAGCATCCAGCTGTTAAAAGCCTTTAATTGGTAAGTCTGCACTACTTCAGCCCCTAAGGGCTGGAGACAAATAATTTTGTCTTTTAGAAATACCAACAGTAACTGCAGATGTATTGGAGTCCAGGTGAAAACAGAAAATTTTGTCTTACTAAAACAAACAATTCAGGAACCAAGCATGTCTTTTTCTGTGAAATTGCAGTAGGATGCCCAGATTTTTCCATGCTGCAATCTAATGATTTGTGCTTAAATTGTTTTGCACTACTTTATTAAGACACAGGCTACGGGGAACTACATCATCAGTAACCCCAAAAATTGACCTGGTCAATGAATCTCTGTTCATTACACTAAAGCTTGAAATACAGCTGTATCCACCAGTAATTTTTAACTTTTTTTTACATAATAATTTCAGACTTCTGTAGGTTTCAATGCACTGAAACAGACACCTAAGCATCAGTGGTTGAATTCTGGCTCGACTTCAGTTTATTCAAATATTTTATTTTCTTCAGTTACTTCAGAAATTTGGCCTCTCTGTGACAAACATGACATCTGTTCCCCACCTGAAATGTGTGGTTTTTGTCTTTATAACACCACAAGCTGCAATCCTGCAGTAGCTTCTTCTAGACATTTTCTTTGATGTGTGTATTGCTGTCTTTTGTACAAGCATACAGAAGTACAACTGTCGTGCTGCCTGGCTCAAAATTCAGCTGCACGTACTTTGTATGGTCCTCAGGTTTTCTCTGTGCTGTGGCTGCTTTAATTTGTTACCAATTGATGGCATTGCCACGTCTGCTCTGGGAAGGTGACTGACAGAAAGAAATGGAGTTTAGGAGTATAAGAGAAGGGATTAAAACATTTTGGAGTTATGGGAGTAATTAATTAGTGAGGTGGTTCTGGAAGACGGGGGGTTAATTCCCCAGGACAATGCCTCCTGTAATCTCTCTTTGCCTTGTGTTTCCTATAACTTGTGTTCAGCCCATACAATCAGCTGCTTTCAGCTCCACGTACTGCTTGTCAAAGAGGGACTGACTGTTGCTTGCCATTGTAGGTGGCCTGCTGGAAGATCTGTAGCATGGCCATGCCTTCCCCAGCTCCTGCAAGGCTAAAGATGGGAATTTCTACTCTCATTGCCTGAGGCACCCGATGCCCAAGTCCACAGGACACCAGTCTGGCCTGCCAGAGGCACACTGTCCACAGAATCAGGTTTGTCTAAGTCAGATTCTCATCCAGTTCAATATTATGGCCTGACAGGGTATAAACAAGGTAATTAGATCAGGTGAGAGTTAAGCACCTATTTACAGCATCTACTGAATTATGAAGAGATAAAACCATAAAACATGTTGTTTATGACCGTACTGCACTGTAGTTGAGAGGTAAGGATTTCTCCCTCAGGTATCTGCTCAGTCCTTAGGCTAGATATATATCCCAGCAAACTTCAACTTCTGCCAGGACAGAGCATCCTTTCTCTGTCCTTTGCCTCTATGTCTGATCATTTGGGGGCTTGTTTCATCAGACCCATTAGGGCATGAGAATGGTGTTTCAGTGCAGGTATCTCTGAGCAGTGTATACTGCCTGAAAGTTTCAAAGCATGTCTGAATAACACCCTTTCCTTGAAATATTCAGGACCACTGTATGGAATGATCTTTATGTCATGTGGTGCTGTTTAGTGTCAGGAGACTGCTATGGGAATGCTCTTGCATTTCTGTAAGAATTCATGTTAAATGGGAGGATTAGTGATGTGCTGACACCTCATCCCTTTGTATGCTCCACTATGATCACGAATCTATATTTTTGTAAATTCTTTCACATTCTGCAGTAATTTGCCCTTCAATTTCCCTGCTATGCTCCTCCTGTACATCGGCCAAAGCAAGGCACAACACCAGCCTTTTTACTTGTTTCAGAGTAGCCTTTAATGTACCTCATAACAAAAGAGGACCAGTAATGTATCTGCCAGACCTAACAGTGATCTGGAATGCCAAAACTATGTGCTTCCCATGGATTCCACACAACAAGCCAGAAATCACATAAATAACTTGTCAGCTGGAGTCTCTCTATCTTCCTGCTTTGACATATCTAATCAGTTCTGTCACAATTCCGACCTAAAAAATAGTTATCCACCCTATATAAAGGCATGATTAGAAAACTTTTAAAATTGATTAAGAAGGGCACAAGGAATTGAAAATTGTTGTGCTTCATAAGTGCTGCCTTTCTCAAAGGCTTCTATATCGACATTGCTGATTTTATACATCAAAACATAATGTCTTTAGATGCTAGTGTTGAAAACCCAAATCACGGTGGAAAATTGAACTGCATTCTCTCTCCATCATCAGAAATAGAAGTCCTGCAATCAGAGCTGAGCTGACAGGTTTATTAATGATGTGTGAAGCAATACTGAATCCAGCTCAGCCTTCCGTGGCTATGTTGGCTCTGCAATGATAACAGTAGTAAAATCATCATTAAAGTTATCTCTAAAAAAAAATAATAAAAAAAAATCCCCAAATGCAATTCAAAGAACCACAGAGGGAGCCAACACATTAAGTATGAAGATACTGGCTTCTACAGTCCCTGTGTTTGCTATAATCACATTTTAAGTAAAAATTTGAGTGTGTGTTTAATTGTTGCTGTATTTATGTAGAAATAAAATGTAAGTTGATGACACAGACTTGCTTGGAAAGTGAAGTTATAACAAGCTTGGAAGAAAGCTAAATGCCTATCTAAAATAACTGAACAACAACTAGTCAGAATCAGAGACTGGAACAAGAACTTGATATGTTGAGAAACTAGAGAAAGCATCCAAATAGGTGGTCTTATTCTTTCAGAAGCAGTAAGCCATACAGTAGTTGTGAAGTTAAATGCAAAAACACAAAAATCTTTTAATAGGTTTGAGAAGGTCTCGATAATGCTGGTAAATGGCTATGGCTGATAGGTTTGAGATTTTGCAAAAGAACATGTAAGAAAGAACAGAGCTGCATTCCTTGAAGAATACCTGTCACAAAATATTATACGATGCAGTATGTTTTGCCATCTCTTCTTATGATGTTGTGTGTAGGGATGAGTTTGGAAGGAAAACCTTATGGGATTATTCTTCTCTTATTTTCTCTCCTTAGATTTATCTGTAAAATAGGACTGTGTGAATGTCAATGGCTGCTTGTCATTGAAGGCATAGTAGCACACCATCTGAATTCACAGTTTTGCATTACAAAGCACAGTATTTAAAGGATTAGAATATCATTTCCAGATAATTTTTAACAAGAGGGTCTGACAGTCCAAGAGGAATACACTAGGTAGTGCTAATCTTGGTCCAATTCTGTCCCTGAATAAATGTCATACTGTGAATAAACAACTTGGATGTCATCCAAGTATAAAAGATCACAAACAGTAATTGTGCTATACAAGCAAATCAGAAATCCTGATACTGATGTAAATAGGACAAAAATGTTATTCATGAACAGAAGTAAAAGTTTTTGAAGGAGGCTTTTTGGTTGTACATTATCCTGTGATTTTACTTCAAATGGAAATGCTTCATGCATGACTATATCTCCTTGCTAAAAGGGTATTACTTTGGAGTCAAACTACCATAAAAATCTAGTCCTAAAACGGAGTAAACTTTTAATTATTTACTATAGAACAACTTCCTTTTATTCCTACTATGACAAATACTTTTGGTTCATTGAGTTACCCCAAAAAACAGACTGTGAATAGAAACAGGCTTAGAGAACACAAGGTCCTATGAGTCATCTTTGCTCTTTATTCATACCAATCATTAACTGTTTCTAATCAAGAGCTTTCCAGGCAAAAGTCCCTCCAGTTATTCTCCTGAGTTAGAACCGTGTGCATCAGAAAGTGTAAAAGGAAGCACAGCTGAATATTCACCTGCTTATTACTTGTTTAAGTTACAGCAATGACCAGGCTGTTTCCAAATGGAAAGAGTCACAGACCAGAGTTCAGCAATGCAGTAAATTCTTTTTTAGGGCTCCTTATGGTGTTGAATGAAAGATAATAATGACACATGGTAGTCTACTGCTGTAAATTAGCACCACTACCTGAAATTTGGTCATTGACTTTTGTACCTGTGATTATGACATTTGACCAGGTACACTCAATGACATTCTAATGTTATGCTATGCCAAGTACTGCATCTTCTTCCACAACTGACATCAAAGCAAAAAGTCAGTATAATCTTTGCACTGTCTGTTCCTGCATAGGAGAGAAATTCAGTCATATGCACACATTTATTTGGATTAATCTTATATTAGAAAAAAAATCCTGCAGTGGTCGATCAGATATTTAGCACTGTGAATCCAGTCATACCATTGCTGCCACAGACCGTGTTTAGTGCTTACTGTGGAAGGGCATGGAGCCAAAGTGAAACTTCAGTCATCCATTTTGAATTGGGTCTAGAACTCTAGTTCCCTCTGTCCCAGGCAGCTGGAGCCACACTTATTCTCTTTACTTCTGAAGGTACAAAGTGTTTACCTGCCCTGCTCCTGTAGGAACATTGTTTCTGGAGCTCATCTCTGTTGTGCTTATAAAGCCTTTAAAAGCAACCTGGATGTAGTCATGGGTGATACATTCTGATCTGGTTTTGTGCTAGCATCATTCTTTAGCCCAAATTACCCTCCCTTTTCCCTTTGTTTGTAGAACACATTACTCTTAAAATGAGCAGTCATATATTCTGCCACCTTCCAGTCTGGTAAGCTTTAAGTCCCAACTCTCCAAGTTTGTTCTGACAGAATAAATTCTCCTCTCTTCTGCTCATCTCAGAAACTTCATTCATTCAAGCTCATACTGAACCTTTCTGGGCAGTGACTAAACATGCACTACACAGTGCCACCAGCACTTTCCTGGGGATACACTTCTTTACTAAATACTCCCCATCTTCAGCATTTGCAGACTACATTTGCTCTCTCCATTGCTGCATCCCATTGGTGTACTCAGGCCTTAATCAACCAAAGTGCCAACCTTCATCTTTTCTCTTGGGTGCAATAGGCAAGACCCAGCTTGAAGCAGAATTTCTTAGTATAAGCCCTTCTGTATATGGTCTTGCATGTTGCAGTGTTAGCATTTAATTTCATTTCTATTAACAAGGTCAAGCATAAATTTTACAATATGCCAAACTTTATCAATATTGATAGCTTCCAATGTGACATTGTCAGCTAATTTCATGGAAGTATGGTCCCCCTCTCTGAATCACTAATGAAAAGTAATAAGGAAAGGAAGTGTAGTTAGGCTCCAAATAATCTGTCTACCAGATCTATAAGATTGCATACACTCTGGTAATGTTTCACATTATTTACAAAGAACAGAAACGATTGTTTCCTGGTTCATTCACCACACAATCTCTAAGAACAAACATGGAAGTACATTATGTACTTCCACATGATTGCAAGGCTCATAGGGCAGTGAAGTGTGTGGACACTTACCTACAGGCTAATAGGTACTAAGTATTGAACTTTTCCAGAACACTAAAAATGATATAAAAGGGTTGGGGTTTTTTAAGAAAAGTTTCTGCTTTCTACCTAGCACCAACACTTAGCTAGTCACCAAAAGCATTAACTCCCAGTTCTCAGATTTTGTAAAAATAACTGGTAGGCAGATATTTATATAACATGTACTCATCTGAATAATGCATCTTTATGGTACAGAGGCTGGCAATCTAATGTGAAAGACTAAGGAAAGAGTCCGCAGTGCAGCCAGCACTCCACTGCTCTGCATCTGGTTCTGGATTAGCCTGGGAGGTAACTGTGCAGCATAAACTCTTCTCCTCCTGTGGCACATTGGAGAAACAGGGATAGTCAGTGGTGCTGTTTGTCCAGAGCTGAGCCCTGTCTTTTCTCATTCAGGATGGACAGGGTAAGATTGACTGACTCATTCACCCCTCTTTACAACTAAAGCAAACAGGTTTCTGATGAGTCGGTGCTTAGGAGGATCTCAGAGGTGGATGCCACAGAAACATTGCTGTATTAACTTTTATGGTCAGTGAGTGACTGACGTGCCTCATAAATCCAGCAGAAATCACTGAAACTCACAATGACCCTCATGGAGAAAGGAAGAAAACCCAGTGACATCTCTGATGGGCAAGAGAATGATGTGTCACAGCAGGACCAAGATACCCTCCTTGGCAAGAGGGACAAATTTTATGTGTGTTCTCTACTAGGACATAAAGAAAGTAAAGGAGTCCTTCCATCAGGATATCATTTCTTTGTTCTCTGTGCATCCTTAGATATGTGTGCCTAGGAAAACGAGATCCAGGGAGAAAGTACATTTTGAAGCAGCCTAGGGCAAAACCACATATTATTCATTTTGTCCCTGGGAACCTGTACATTTATTAATACTGAAAAAAATTCCAGCATGTTGGCATTGATTTTTTTTTCTTTCTCCAAATCTCAGCAAAAGTTAAAGAAAAATGTGCAACAGAACATTCAGACATTGAAGGGGTTGCATTTATTTGCAGACTGATGTTGGTCCAGCTGAAAAGCTGCAGCCCTTCAGGGCAGTTTCTTTCTAGACTCTTGTGCTCATTTTCTTGCTCTGTCATGCCCTGTAATTCATTCATGATGCAACCCTACCAGGAACTGGAAACAAAATTATTTCCTTATCTTCCACTGGTGGAAAAAAAAATCAACTAATTCAGCTTATTTTCAAACAAAAAATTATTTAAACCAACAAATCTCTTTCTGACATTAAAAATATTGTCAGTGTAGTGTTTCATGCAGTCCTAATTTGAGCCCATTCTAACAGATTCGTTTGAATGGTGAAGAATCAGACTACAACTTTGGTGCTGTATATATAACACATATTCCTTCTTTGGCAAGCACAGTGCCCTTTCCACAATGAAATTAGGGAGTCGTAGTTTGGTGCCAGAAGCAAGGCAGAATCATGTTCATCCAGCATAAGAGAATGAATATTGGGTTTGCTCCCAAAAACTGTCACAGGCATGATGTCTGCACCGTGAGCAGCTGGCACACTGGAGAGCCCGGCTCTCTGTCCCACGGCGAAGACCCACAGCCCCGTTACTGGTTCATTCAAGTAGCAATATGTGCTTGGTCTGCTTATCAGCATAAATTGCTGCATTTCAACCTCATAAATACTCAAAGGGGAAGTTTTGCTGATGATCTGTTCTTATTCCAAGGCCTCTGCCTGTTCTGTAGTGCTGTTTGGAGTCTGAAACTTGCTGCTTTGGGGCAGGCCTTTAACTGTAGGTCAGCAGCAAACATAAGTAAGCTGGAATCATACCTAAGTCCTGCTATCAAACAATACTTGATGTTGGCTAAACAAATACTAAGAAAGAAAGAACTGTAGGAGAAGTCACTGTGAAGACAAGGGACCTGCTTGTTAGAGCAATCCAAAAGCCTTGCAGAATTCCTACACTTGTAAGGCTCTCTTAGGTCTATTATCAAACCTGAGGTTTTAAACTATTATTTCTGGGACACAAAATAAAAACGGGCTTGTTTGTTTGTTTTTAATTCTGATTCTTAGTAAATGGAAATTCTGGAAGAATTCATGAAGTATTTTGCTGTTACATGTATCTGGATAGCTGAATTCTCATTTTATTAATGTTTCTTCTGCTTCATCTTTGAGGAATTTATGGCATGAATTTACATTCTGAAGACAGTAAATTTGCACAAAAAAATTACACTGCCTTCTGCTCTTCCCACTTCAATACACCCAAAGGAAATATACAACTACAAAGATAAGTGATATTTTTCTTTCCCAGGTTTTAAAGTTACAGAACAAAATTGCCAGCCTGACAAAATGATTAACACACCGATTTTCTTTAAATCCTTAAAGTGGGTCAGTATTTCTTTGTCTCTTTCATTTTGCTTTTCTAAAATTGAAGCCTCCAGAACTGAAGGTCCTGAAAGTCTTCACCAGTGCAGAAAGGGAGCTCTAAATAAAATGTTTCCTGAGCATTAGGTGGGACCATATTTTCTGAAAGAGAAAAAATACAACAATGGTACCACAGTTTCAGACTGTTTTAAGGTAGTCTATATCACCAACGCCTTCTATTCCAACAGTATAATTCTTTGTCAAGACAACCTTAGTATATTTTTCCTGCTTCCTGTTAAATTATCTGCCAATTCACCAGTAATGATCAAATCACCAAGAGTTTGCTAAGAGCTCAACCTTCACACTTATCCAAGTCCTGTCTTGCAAAGAAATAATTCTTCTCCTGTCTTCTCATGAGTATGTCATTACTGAGTGCAAGAATTACTATTTTCACCTTCCTGATGACCAGAAGAATGGTGGCAAGAGCTTTTCAACTGTGTTGACTACCATTAGAAAAAAATCAGTTTGGACCTGGAACCTGTATAATTACTTTGTACCTGCAACTTTTTTTTTCTTGCATTCAGGCTGAAAAAGCATTATGTATTCAAGTAGTCTGCTGTATTGTGTTGAGCTGTACTGGAGAAACAAATCAGGCTTCAGCAGGAAATTACACCAGTGAAGGCTCTTTTTGGTCTTTTATAGCCTCCCACTGGGTTTAAGATGGGACAATTTAGATTTAAAAAAATCCATTTATCTTTGCATATCTGGAGGCTAATAAGTAATATCTCATTAAAAAAAACACTAAAACACTTTAAAATGAAAAAAAAAAAAGGGGGGAGGGGGGGCGGGGGGAGAAAGTCCTCCTTTGGAATGTATATTGTAATTAACTATAAGTAAATAGGAGAGGTTGTCAGGACTTGTAACACATGTTCCTTACTTTTATGTCACCTCAGCTTGTAGCACTGCTGATGTTATGTCATTCTGGAGAGATTCGTGAGAATGTTCCAAACTTCCACCTGAGGAGAAAGAGAAGAATACTTTGGTTGCACACATTTGCTCATGATTTGAGCAATATATTCTGTTTATCAATGATTCTTCACAAAAACAAAGAAACTACTGATCCCCTGTGGCTATGGTCACTGCTTGGCAGGTATGAGGAAAATATTTTACATGCTATTATACTCCTTTGACATATCTTGTCCCAAAAGTGGTGATTTTTTTTTTTTCTGAATTTCTAGAAATAACTCTGTAAGTTTAAAGACTTCCTTGCTTGGAGTGAAATTTTCCCAACTTTTTCATAAACAGAATAGTTGTATATTTTGTCTGTTCTCCATTGTCTCCCTCCCATTGTATTCCACTGACAATAGCAGAGGGGGAGAGCTAACAGCATGCATGGGAACAGTCTTGTTATTTGGGAACTGATTGTGTGGAAAACATCTGTTTTATGCCTAGCTTCACTTGTTTGTACACATTCACTGCTTCCAATGATGCAGTGCTGAGAAGAAAAAGGACAATAAACCACAGCAAATCTGCAGTGCTTGTTGATGGTCTCAGTGTCTCTCAGTCCCACTTGTGTGGTACCTCCCAGCCCAACAAGAAATGGTAAGCCACTGAATTGAGTGTATTTCCATATTATTCCTCAGAAAAGGTTCTCTCATAATCCTCAGCTTTTGTAGAGGAGTCATGATAAAGAGCATGGCTTCTTCCTTAAAGCAAATACCACAGGGAAAAAAAATTCTTCCAAACTGGATGTAGAGTAAGTTTTCTTCCTCCTTCATCTTCAAAAATAAAATCTGATCATCTACTCCTTCAGTTCTACCATCAATGTCTTCTTCATTTATCACCCAGAAATATGTCTGTGTTCAATGTCAGTGCATGAAACTTGGTTAAAAAAAGAATAAAATTCTGTCTTTTACAGTACCAATTATTCTTACCAAGGTCAAATGCAGCAGTCCAGCATCCACAAGTAATCTTAAAAGAGAAAACAAGTGCTCAAAAGACACCACTACCTGACAACCTGCTCTCAGCACACTATAGCTTGCTAATGTTGAGAAAAAAATTAAAATGCAGAGAGGACACTTATTTTGCTCACCTCTGAACCCACAGACTCACTGCGTGGGAAATCCCACAGACCCTGTAAACAGTATGGTCACATTATTTTGCAGGAAAAATATCAATAACCATGCTGGCAAAAGCGATTTTGTAATTCAAGATTGCAAGTTCTCTGCAACTTTTCAATTTCTATTGGCTATTTGTAGACTGAGCTGTTTCCCTTACTAACAGGTTTCTTTTGTTCACTTTTCTCCACTCTTCAGTCCCCCATGAGTTACCAGTCTGCAAAAAGCTGGCGTTACTTCATAGCTCTTGCAGTATACAGCTTGCTAGTTTTGCTTCAATGCACTTCTTCTGTTTGTCTTGTACAATGCATGCAAACTACAGTGTCAAACACAATTGTATCACAGAACTAATAAGGTTCTGGTGTTGGAGAGGGCAGTGATCTGAGTTTTTGATTTTTTTTTTTCCCTTGGACACAACGTATTTGGCTTTGTCAACTTTTCTATTTAGAAGTTGGATTAGTACCCATAAAGGAGTGCCCTTGAGTCACCCTCACTTAATTGCAGCTCACAACCTCTGAAAGTAATTCTACTTTGAGTTCTGCAATCATGACATCCAGCTCTTGCACAGTGCTTTTCTTCCATAGATCTCAAAGCATTTAATGGAGGAAGTTCGGTCACTCTGCAGGTGTAAAACCTAAGAAATGAGAAGATGGAGGCAGTTGCTGCAGATTCATCCAGAGTTTGAGTAGAAAAAAACAAGCAAAAATGTTAGTTCTTAGTACTCTAGACATTACAGCATAGCTATCTTGAAGGAAAAATACAGTTTCAAGTATAGGAGGCAAGTAGAAACACTAAAATAAATACTAAATACAAAGGAATTAAAAGCATCCCTCAAAGTGTTTTTCAAACTTTAAAATTAATCTCTTTCTTTTACTTATTCCCACAGGAGAAAAAGATCACAGAGGCACAGAATCACAGAATCTGCGGAGTTGGATGGGACCCACAAGGATCATCGAGTCCAACTCTTAGCCCTGCAAGAGTCAACATCATATATCTGAGAGTATCGTGTTCTGGTACAGAACCAATACTTTCTTTCCTCACAACTTTTTATAATAATGCTGTGGATCCAGACATTGCATCTTAACAAGATTTTTAGCCAAAATTTCCCACTCTTTCAGCATGAATCCATGGTTCTGGAACATATCTCTATTTCAGTCAATGTCTAAATGAACTACTGAGGGAGACACAACAAAAGATGATAAATTCCACAGAGAAAGGGAAGTTGCTTTGGCCACTAGAAGAAAGATATGAAAAGCTGAATGATTACCCATCAAAACCCTGAAATCTGACCACTAGCAATATGGTCTCCAAAGCCCATTCTGTAACACAAGTCATATGCACATTTTCAGCACAGTTTGAGTTAGCCTGGTTAAAGCTGAAATTATTTCTGGGTATTAACAAAAATTTAACACCAGCTTTCCATTTTTAAGGGATTTATAAAATTATGATACAGAGCATAGCATTTTCAAACTGCCAAACACTTTTTAATTTGGATGAGTCTCACAACTAGCTAAATATCTCTCCAGTGTTATTCATTCTAGTCTTAACTAACATCTTCCAGAGGAGTAGCCATATTTGTTATACAAAGTGGATTTAGATCGAAAGATTTGTCACAACTTTACAAGTAGTATAAATGACAAACAGTTACATTAAAAGTTTTCCATCTTTGCTGTCCACGTCAGTCTGTGAACATCATGGTATACTTCTGTAGGACATTAGTGGTTTAGTATTCACGTCAAAATCACGATATCACCTGATACACTAGGAAATCTTACCAGAAAGGTGAAAAAAATTCATTAGCTGACAAATGGGTGTGTCCTCTCCTTAAGATCAGAAGACACAGGCTTATGTAACCCCTCAGGAGTTAGGATTTCACAGGAAAAATATTAAAACTAAAAACCACACATTAGATATCCTAATGTCCATCATCCAAACACAGCAGTCCACTTTGAAAGAAGGAAGCTATGGACTCTATCTTGATACTTATTTTCTTCTCCTATAAACTTTCTAGTAATAATCCAAGTGTTTTATCATATGGATGTTGAAACTAAAGCTTAATCCAGGTAGATGACTGTCAGCATGCTCACATGCTTTTGCAGCACAGTTTGATCCTTGGGGGGCAAGAAAAGAAGCATGACAGCCTTCAATGGCTGGCATGGATCCAGCTGTGGGAGGGACAGGTTCTGCATTCAAGTCATCAGAAATGATCACAGAGTGGGGCATCTACATCCTGTTGGCTCTCTTTAAAAACTGCAGCTTGAATCTGTCCTTTATTGCTTCTCTTTTAAAAGGGAGTATTCCCTCACTCTGCTTGTTTGCTTGCGTGATACATACATGTGGGGGCAAAGATCATCTTATACTATTGAAGAACCTGTGTTTTCAACCATATGCAAATCTCTCTGATAATAGCAGAAATGCTCTCATCTGGAATCTTGAATACAATATTGTCTGTGATCCTTTAGTCTCAATACTTTAAGAAAATCAAAGTCCCCCCTGATTATTCTTATTTTTCAAATTACATTCCCTTTTTTCCTGAAGAATATAGATTTTGAAGCAATAGTTGTTCTGAGTATGAATAATAACATCTTAACTAAGAAACTTTCAGTGTGCTTTTAATTTGCAGATGAGAAGCACTGATTTGGTTCTAACAGAATATTTACATGCTCCATGGAGATGTCAAGCACAGAGATGTTCATGTGGCCTCTCCATTTAATGGAATGACAGCAAGAGAGAAAGAAAGCACTTGAGGGATTAATCCAATCAGTACTTTCAAGATGCTGCTGTTTGAAGGAACCTTGAAGAGGTTTACATCATTCTACACAGATTAATTTACTGAGAATGACCTAAAACCAAGATTGTTAAAGGCTCACCAATCATCTGAGAAGAGTCCAAGTCCAGAAAAGGCACAAAGGACATTCATTGAGTGCAATTTCACTGAAGATTTTCATACTTAGCTGTCAGTACCAATACTCATATCCTTGCCACCTTGATATCCTTGCCAGCTTGACTGAAAAACCTCTTTTTCTTCTCTCTGCCTCTTGCTTTAGCTATAGCTCATAAATCAAGTCACTAGATTCAGCTAGTGCTTTCACTGCGACATACCTGAAAACACATCCCTCTTGAGCTCCCACTAAAATAATCTCTCATACATCTTTTAGCAGAGTTACTTCTACCTCATCCTCCTAATCCCCACAGTGGACAAAGCAAATCACATAAACCACTTGCTGTTTGTATCAGCTTTTACCTTGATCAGCTCCAAAAGCAATATAGACTCTTGACAGAGAAAAGCCTGGAACCAAACAGGTGAGCTTCATAACCCAGCAATGTCAGGTGCCACATATAAAAGGGAAAGGAAAGCCCTTTGGGAACTTTTTGAGGGTAGTGCTGGGTCTGTGGAGGTGGTGCTCTGTTACTAATGTTAGAAGGGCTCTTACATTGAAACTCTAGGAAGGGTGCAGGATGGTTATGGAAATCATCACCAGTGGTCTGGGAAAGATGGAAGTGTCCTGCTGTTCAGTGGAATGGTGTTTTGAGAGAGTGAAGTATATGGAGAATTCTCTCTTTCTAAATACCTTTCACTCTGTCATCAAAGTGGTGGTTACTAATCTTTTGGAAATCCTTCCTAGTCTCTCTACATTCCCATACAGCCTACTTCTGAATTTAGCACCAAATTAATTTTTTGCATCTTCATTTTCAGTCCTCTGAGCATAACGTCTGCATGAATCCCCATTCTACTTTCTTGTCAAACTGATTGTCCTTGCCATATTACTTTTCTATCTCATTACCCTCTCTGTTTCTCTTTATTTTCTCTGTATTTCTAGCTATATCTTGAATGATATAGCTTCACCTGTAGATTCACCCCATTTGTAAAATCTCACATCCTTATAGCAGGCTAGTTCACATTACTTGGTTAGGCAAGGAAAAATGAACAAGAGTCTTGCAGTGGTATATATTGGTAAATTAACGTCTCAGTATTAATACATCAGCACTAAAGACAAATTACTTAACAGCTTCACTGCCTCAACTTACATGCTTTCTTATGCTGGATTATTAAGGAAAGAAGATAGGCATCTCCTACATGTAGTATTATGTAAGAATTTGGGCATCAAAATGAACTCATATGTGCAGGGATAGTATCTTATTGTTGTCTTCAAGTACTTAACACATTCACAGTAATGCTTCTTCTGTATAAAAGGAGAGGTGTTTAGGTAAACCACAAACAGCAAACTGAAGAGAGGACTTGAGACTTTACATTCCAATTCTCATTTGTCAGCATTTTGTGGCAAAATAGCCCTTAAAGAAAACACCCAAATCCCAGAGCTCTGCTTGCGTTTATATACTCAGTGTTGAATATGAGGGTAAAGTCATCAAGATGACTACTACAAAGAGTTGTATTATAGTATATATTCTCCAGATTACTGAAATAATGCTCTCTCTTAACCCCTTCAATTGACCTTCACAGATGAAAACTAATTCTATTATATGTGAGAGCTACCAGATTTGATGGACAAGTACCAGGACACCAGTGTTGCTATGGCTGCTCAAGTGCAAAGTGCTGCCATATTTGGAAGTCAGATTATTTCTCTGTAATATAGATATGTGTAAGCTGTGGTTGTGCAGAGTGACCTTAGTGATTCACATTTATCTGTACTTGTCAAAAGTTGATGTATTGA
Source organism: Acropternis orthonyx (assembly GCA_035583155.1). NCBI lineage: Eukaryota > Metazoa > Chordata > Aves > Passeriformes > Rhinocryptidae > Acropternis > Acropternis orthonyx. Next base: position 60,496,785 of record JAWWEU010000040.1, on the reverse strand, counting down.
AAGGGATTTTTTTTTTTGTTCTACAAAAGATATCTGGGAAAATATATAAATAGTGCCTGATATTATTTAGGTATCCCATGTAATTTTAGTCACAAACTGAAGCTAATATTCCCTTAAAGAAGAAAAACACACTCCCTAATTTGAAACTTCTATTTTATCTAACAGGCAGAGAAACTTTCCTCAGAATACTAACACAGATGGAAATACCAGTTACTGATCTGTGTCTCCTCTTTCATTTTTCTTTCAGTATGGGATATGTACTATATGTATACTTTCTCTAGTGCAAGTGTGACCAGGCTGTTCACTTGAATGGATTTCTGAGAATGAATATTGAGTCTGGTAGTATGGTGAACACGACAGTCTGACTAAAAGCACTGGCACACAGGCAATTCTGAGTTCAGAATCTCTTCTGTTTCCAGGTCCCTGGGTTTTTCATGAGAGAAGCTCTTCTGCATAATGCACATTGTGTTTTCTTTCCCTTTCTCCACCCTGTGGAGTCGGGTCATTTCAATCTCCCTGAAGTTTCTCATAGCTTCTGGTATCACTAAATGAAATATTTGCTCTTTGCATTCCTCTCACATCTGGCAAGGAAACACTAAGGCTGGAATTTAGCATCCCTGTAGAGGGAGTGTAATTCCCAGACAATGTTCTACAAATTGACAAATTCCCTGTGCCTTTATAGTGTGAAACTGTCAGTAGTTATTGTCTTTCCCCCACTTTATTTTGTTTCATATCTGAGTTTCCACTGTGGGTTTCCTGGGGCAGGTGAGTTTACAAGATGAAAGTTCCATCGAATACTTGAAGCTTCCATCAGTTTTGCCCAGCAAACACCAAGATACTTGAAATAATTATATTTTTTAACTTTATAAGGAACAATCAAGGTCATGCCATGCGACTGATCCCTTGTTTTCTACTGATGTTACAGTCCCCTGTCTACATTTGCAGATAAATTATACCAACAACAAAAGGTTATGGACAATGAATAAGGCTTACTTAGAAGAGTAGGAAATAAATGAGGAAGTTGATGGTTTCAATGAAATCTGTATATCTTGCAACTATTTTTAAGACAGAAAAATCCTGCCCTTGAAAGGGCCCACTCCATGCAAAGAAGGAGTTATATTTAAGATCCTAAAAATAAAGTCTTGGAAGGAAAAGATCCACCCAAAATTACCAAAATAAAATTAAATGATCAGGTCTTTTCAGCTGATCTGAAGAGCTGTAAAACAATTTACTGTCTGAAGACTTAACTATAGTATCTTCCTTTTCCTGGTGAAAAGACTGTAGTTTTGTGTTAGAGATATTAACAGTTCTCACAATGCCTTCATTTTTAACAACAGTATACAGGGACAGGCTATGAAATGCTTAACATTATTTTTTTTATTCTAAGACACTCATGAGGCCTGTAGACTTTATGAAGTATTAAAATAAAGCATCTATCTCCATTAAGGGATTAACAATAATATGCTCTCTGTTTTGTAAACATTTTATTGCCTACAAAAGAGACAAATTATCCATACATTGAAGTTACAGGAGTACAGTGCTGTGGAAAGAAATTAGTATAATTGAATGAGATTCTGTATTAAATGAAACTGATTAGTTTATGTTTATCTTCTTGCCAACCCATCCCACAGAGGCCTGAAGATTCTTTCCCTACTTTCATTATCAAAGCTAATATCTTTGTATGAGTCAGCCAATGCAGAGATCCATTTTCTACTTCTTACTATGTTGAAAGAACAATTTGTTGTGTGTTTCCAGCTCTGCCTGTGCAATTCTGATGGTCAAGAATTATTGAGCATTGTCATCAAATGAAGTGCAACAGTGGCTGCCTCAAAGGCCTATCTATATAAATACTAATCATGTTAAATAATATGTGGTGAGTTCATACTGAACCAGCAGCAACCATCTCTCTGAAAAATCCAGTATGCTTTCCAAGATTACCCTTCGGGATTTCCTCTGCTGGTGTACAGCCCTGAGAACAGCAAAGACAGGATGTTAAACAGCCTGTCTTTAGAGATGAGCTCAGCAACAATGACAGTGCAGTCTGTCCCCAATACCAGAAAGTGATGTCAGGTTTCAAAATAGAGTGGGTCCACAATTTGTAAACTAAGAATGTTTCGGTGCTGGTTTAAAGGTAAACCAGCAGGAGGAATGAGTCTAACTCACAAACAGATTACAAGTCAGAATTACAGTTTAG